>LR738715.1:40874722-40948849 GCA_902687465.1 Secale cereale
CCCCCCCCCCCCCGGCACTCTGGTTTTATCCGAAACCTTCCGGAACACTTCCGGTGTCCGAATATAGTCGTCCAATATATCAATCTTTACATCTCGGACATTCTGAGACTCCTCATCATGTTAGTGATCTCATCCGGGAATCCGAAATACCTTCGGTACATCAAAACTCATAAACTCATAATACCGATCGTCATCAAACGTTAAGCGTGCAGACCCTACGGGTTCGAGAACTATGTAGACATGACCGAGACTCATCTCCGGTCAATAACCAATAGTGGAACCTGGATGCTCATATTGGCTCCTACATATTCTACGAAGATCTTTATCGGTCAAACGGCATAACAACATACGTTGTTCCTTTTGTCATCGGTATGTTACTTGCCCGAGATTCGATCGTCGGTATCTCGATACCTAGTTCAATCTCGTTACCGGCAAGTCTCTTTACTCGTTCTATAATACATCATCTCATGACTAACTCAATAGTCATTTGCTTGCAAGGCTTATTATGATGTGCATTACCGAGAGGGCCCAGAGATACCTCTCCGACACTCGGAGTGACAAATCCTATTCTTGATCTATGCCAACACCACGAACACTTTCGGAGACACCTGCAGAGCATCTTTATAATCACCCAGTTACGTTGTGACGTTTGATAGCACACAAGGTGTTCCTCCGGTATTCGGGAGTTGCATAATCTCATAGTCATAGGGACATGTATAAGTCATGAAGAAAGTAATAGCAGTAAAACTAAACGATCACAGTGCTAAGCTAACGGATGGGTCTTGTCCATCACATCATTCTCCTAATGATGTGATCCCGTTGATCAAATGACAACTCATGTCTATGGTTAGGAAACATAACCATCTTTGATCAATGAGCCAGTCTAGTAGAGGCTTACTAGGGACATACTGTCTTGTCTATGTATTCACACATGTACTAAGTTTCCTGTTAATACTATTCTAGCATGAATAAAAGACATTTATCATGATATAAGGAAATACAAATAACATCTTTATTATTGCCTCTAGGGCATATTTCCTTCACGGAGGTCAGAGGTATCTTGGGCTAACACGATTATGGAGTTCTCCAAGCGTGTTTGCGGATCTCCCGAGGAGCATTGCCGACGCTGCCCAATACTTCCGAGCCCAGGAGGGGAACAACACGGAATTATCAGGTGCCCCTGAATGACTAAATGAAGAAGTTGGTCGAGCTGCATAACATGGCGGGTACAGCCATGAAGGACTTGATAGTCTGGCTATGGCCCGCTGATCCAATCACAAGTAGTTTGGATTGGTGAAGAAGCTCATCGAAGCGAGTCTGCGGGTCGACGCTATTAAGCGTTCGGCCTGCATAGAAGGTGCACGGATGGCCTTTGCCCGCATCAAGGTGCATTGGGCATAGATGAAGGCCACGGAGATAGCAACTGCTGGCCCGCTAGAGGGCAAGGATCACCGAAAGCCAGAAAGGTACTTTGGCGATGTCCTAGAAGGAGCCCGCTACAAGTGCTCAAAGGACATAATCTTTGAATAATTGTATTCGGAATGTAAGTACTAAGCATGTGTGTCGATATATATAATTTTTGCCCTTCTGTATTATAAGTGACTTTTTCCTCATGTGCGGCTGTTTATTTAAATTTGAAAGTTTCCAGTCGTCGGCTTCAGCCCCCATGTAAATATTACAAGGGTGTTCGGTAAAGCGCGTGAACACTGTTTATCCAACGTCTTGGTCCATAGAGGAGGTGTCTGCGGAACGAACTAGGCAATCAGATTATGCGACTTTATTGCTTTCACTTAGCCATAGGAGCTTGACTCGTTGGGCTAGGTACTAGCCCCTAGTGCGTGTAAGGCTTTCTGAATTATGGTGCCCATTTTACACGGCTGGGCGAAAACCAGCCCCTCGTATAACACTAAGTTGATCGCTATCGATCGTAGTATAACACTAAGCCACTAAATCGCTTGACCGGCTCTCGCTCATCATGATAGTCAGTTTTCGGCTTTCTCTACTGAGGTACTTGACCGGACGAGCCAGAAGTACAATCGCAGTAGTTCTCCCTTTACTACCTTAGCCGAAAAATCCGGAACGTAAGGTGGTAAACACAGGAGCCGAGCAACCCAACTATAGACCCAAGACATGATTCGGAGCCGATGCATATAACGCAATATCCGAGACGCCGAACAGTTCCCTATAGGTGTTCGGACTTTTGGAGGTGTGCCAGGTCGAATACAGCCCCTGGTATTAAGTCCACGTATTAAGGCATATGTGGCAATCTGGCGTAGGAAGAGAACACAGGTGGTAATAAAACAAACTTCAAGCGAATTGGAACCAAACTGCTTCTTTTATATCCCCTTTAATACGGCAAGCCGTGTGGTTACAGATAATGCCGATAACACTTTTGGCATTTTACATGCCAATAGGGAATAAAAAATAAAAAAGGAGAAAAAGGTTTACACAAAGCCTGAATCTAAAAAGAAATCTCAATATGTGGCCCTGCTTCACGTCTGCGCCATTTTCTCCTTTGCAATACGTCCCTGAAGAGGGGAATTTTAATGGCTGCCTGTAAAAAAGGAGAAAGGATTCTGGAAAAGAATGTTCTTCACAGCCGTAAACAATGTAGGTTCCTTTTAAATGAACCTTAAAAAGAAAATGCATTTTAGAGTCTGAATAGGGTCAAGCCGGACTATGGACTATTTGTATGCGGTGCGCCCCCAGCGCCGCCCAAGGTATTTTAAGGGCATAATTGTGTACGCGAGGTACGTATGCTGCCACCTTATGGGGCAGCCGATAGGGGCGCAACTGCTAATCGAGCTCAGGTTCCTCTGAGCTACCGCATTGTAATGCGGACCGGACACGTTTAACCGTGTCTGTGGTCTTGACAACCGATGAACTGCTCGGCTTGAAGAAGCCGCTTTGTACGGAGGGAGCGCTCCATGTTTCCGTTGACCGTGATGACACCGCGTGGTCCGGGCATTTTGAGCTTTAAGTAGGCATAATGCGGGACCGCATTAAAAGCGGGCGAAGGTCGTTCTTCCGAGCAGTGCGTGATAGCTGCTTCGGAAAGGAGCAGTGTCAAAGATTAACTCTTTGCTTCGAAAGTTATCAGGAGAGCCGAATACGACCTCCAATGTTAATGCACTCGTGCAGCGGGCTTCTACGCCTGGTATGACTCCTTTAAAGGTAGGGTTGCTGGGCTTGATTCTTGGCAGGTCTATCCCCATCTTGCGGATAGTGTCTTCGTATATCAGATTGAGACTGTTGTCGCCGTCCATAAGGACTCGAGTAAGATGGTATCCGTCGATTATAGGATCGAGCACTAAGGCCACCGATCCTCCGTGACGGATACTAGTTGGATGATCCCTACGATCGAAGGTGATCGGACAAGCGGACCATGGGTTGAACTTGGGGGCGACAGGCTCGATAGCGTAAACGTCCCTGGGTGTGCACTTGCGTTCCCTCTTGGAGATATGGGTGACGTAGATCATGTTCACAGTTTTTACCTCCTGTGGAAATTTCTTCTGTCTCTCCATGTTCGACTGGCGAGGTTCATCCTCGTCTTTGCTTTGAGGTCCTTTCCCTTTGTGTTCGGCGTTTAACTTGTCGGCATGCTTAAAGACCCAACAATTTCGGTTGTTGGGATTTACAGGTTTATCAGGGGTGACGTGGATCTGGCAAGGCCTGTCTAGTATTTTGTCCAAGCTAGACGGACTATCTTTGTTGCCTTTGAATGGCTTCTTCCGTTGACCGGGCCTGGAGCCGCTGAATCCGGCGTTCACTGCCGTGTCGTCTGTGCTTCTAGTATTATTTTGACGCTTGTTTTTATTGCGCCGTGGCTTGCCATTGCCATCCCTGACTTCAGAGGTGCCAGGGTCGCTGGTGTTGTTACTGCTATGAGCCAGCCAGTTGTCCTCTTTCGCACAAAAGCGGGTCATCAGTGTAGTTAGGGCTGCCATTGTCCTCAGCTTCTCTTAACCGAGGTGTCTAGCCAGCCACTCGTCCCGGGCACTATGCTTGAATGCCGCTAAGGCCTTGGCTTCCGGGCAATTTGGTTCTTTTTAGTTAAGAACCAGTTCCAAAGCTTGCGGGCTGACTCCCCGGGTTGCTGGATTATGTGACTTAGATCGCCAGCATCCGGGGACCGGACATAAGTCCCATGAAAGTTAGCCCAAAAGCATACTCAAGTTCTTCATAGCTTCCAATGGAGTTCTCTGGGAGGTTGTTTAACCAGTGCCGAGCTGGCCCTTTTAGCTTGAGAGGCAAGTATTTGATAGCGTGGAGGTCATCTCCACGAGCCATGTGGATGCGAAGAATAAAGTCTTCTATCCATACAGCGGGGTCCATTGTTCCATCATACGCCTCGATGTTTTACGGGTTTAAACCCTTCTGGAAATTCATGATCCATCACCTCATCGGTGAAGCACAGAGGGTATGCGGCACCCCTGTATTTTGCGATATCATGGCGCAGTTCGGACGGTGTCTGTGTTTGGTGTTGGTTCCGAACTTGATTGTGACCGATGTGTCTGGCTTGATAGCCATCGTCCCGTGTGTGAGCACGTTCCCATGATCCGTAAATTGATCTGGCCTGGCCAGCTTTTTAATTCAGGTCCTAACGTAGATCGTACTTATGGCCCTGAGCCGCTGTATCCTTTCCTTTACGGTGAGGAGGTGCGGGCTTATGTATGGCATTGCTGGCCGCTTTGTCTCGTCCACGGGGTGGTCGGTCCGGTTGATTGGTTTGATCATACTTCGGTGGAATTGGCGCAAGGGCCTCGTCGTCGAATTGGGGCAGCAGTTTGCGCTTGGGATAGCTCTTTGTCTGTCGCTCACGGTCATATCTTTCTTCGACGTCTAGCACTTCATTCCATCTGTCGTTGAGTGTATCATGTTCGGCTCTAAGTCGCTGCTGCTGCTTTTTCAAGCTCCTTGTCGTGGCAATGAGTTGTTGTTGAAAACATTTTTGTTTGAGTGGTTCTTCTGGGACGATGAAATCATCGTATCCCAGGCTGACGTCCTCTTCGGAGACAGGTTGATAACTATTGTCTTCGGCGTCGTTGTGGTCGACTAGCGGCTCGGGACTGTGTTCGCCATCTTCCCGTTCATCCTGCTCCATTGCTGGCTCTACGGGGTCACCGGCTTGCTCCGGATCGTCATCATCTTCAGTGACAGTGTTACTCTCTTTCCCTTTACGGGATCGATATCGTCCTTTCTGACATCGACGTTTAGGAGGTTCATCGACAGGCTTGTCCTGTTCTGGATTTGTATCGTCGTCGCCTTCTTTCTCGTTGGGTGTATCCACCATATATACGTCGTATGTAGAGGTAGCCGTCCATCGCCCGGTCACGGGCGGATTTGCACTGAGATTGGTTTCAACATCGTGGTCCATCCCATCGATGTCTTCGGAAGCATAGTCAAGTAGGTCGGTTAAGTCTTTGACCGCGGCTACCAAGTGGGTGGTGGGTGGGAAGCAAAATTCCCTACCCTCAGCCCCCAATTCGAACTGGGCATAGTTTGGCTGGGGATCCTCTTCTATGGAGAGAGATTTTAGCAAGTCCAGCACTTCGTCTAAGGGTGAGTGTTGGATGTATGTTCGGACATCTACGGGGCTGAGTTCGGTGACAACTGCTCGATCGAGCCCAAAAATCGCAGATCCCGAAAGTTCTGAACTTGTGATCGGGTCCGAGTTTGGTTTTCCAGCGGTGCGGTGAGTCCCGCCCGATGTTGGGTCTATGAGCGGCTCGATCACCACTAAGTCTGCGGTTCCCATGGCGGGATTGATCATCCCGTCCTCGGATGAGGCGATCTGCTCTGGATCTAGGGCCAGAGTTGTTACAGGTGTTGACTCCTGAACGGGGTCCGATGACAGATCTAAGTCGAGTTCATTGTGGAGATAGGAGGCAGTCGCCATGGGTGCGAATCTGTCGAAGATTAAATCTCCGCAGACGTCGGCAACATAGTTCAGGCTTCCAAACCTGATCTGATGACCAGGGGTGTAGCTGTCAATCTGCTCGAGGTGGCCTTCCGTATTGGCACGAAACGCGAAGCCGCCGAACACGAAGTGCTGGCCGGGGAGAAATATTCCCTTAGCGGTGTCGCCGTCATTGATGACTAAGCGAACCATTGATCCTTCTGTTAACGACATAGTGGAACTCTCAATGAAAGCACCAATGTCAGTGTCAAAACCGGTAGATCTCGGGTAGGGGGTCCCGAACTATGCGTCTGAGGATCGATGGTAACAGGAGACTGGAGACACAATGTTTACCCAGATTCGGGCCCTCTCGATCAAGGTAATACCCTACTTCCTGCTTGATTGATCTTGATGAATATGGGATTACAAGAGTTGATCTACCTCGAGATTGTAATGGCTAAAACCCTAGAAGCCTAGCCTGTGGTATTGTGATTCCTGTCTCTACAGACTAAACCCTCCGGTGAGGGACCTAGGGTTTGTACATGACCATCTTGCAGAGGAAGGAAAGCATTACAATTGAACTCTAAACTTGCTATTTTACACATATGGGAGTCCTATCCGGATACGGGAGATAGTCTTCATCAATAATCTTCACGGCCTACCAGTCCGGTCCGTAACGAGCGATCCGGATCCCTAAGGACCCCTTAATCCAGGACTCCCTCATTCAGATCGAAGTATTTTATTAAAACGACAAGCAAACAAAATAAAATTACATTTCAAGAATAGCACATCTCATGTGAAGAAGCAAAAACTTAGGATCAACCGATACTAACCGATAATTGTTGATGAAGAAAGGTGGGATGCCTACCTGGGCATCCCCAAGCTTAGATGCTTGAGACTTCTTGAAATGTTATCTTAGGATGCCTTGGGCATCCCCATGCTTGAGCTTTTGTATCTCCTTAATTCTTCTCATATCACAGTTTTCCTAAATCACAAAAGCTTCATCCACGCAAAACTCAACAAGAACTCGTGAGATAAGTTAGTATAAACCAATGCAAAAACCTTATCATTCTATACTGTAGTAAATCACTAAAATTATTATTCAACATTGCATACTAAATGACTCTGCATATTTAATACTCCTATCCTCGAATAGAATCATTAAACAAGCAACCATATGCAAACAATGCAAACATAAGAACAATCTGTCAAAAAACAGTACAGTCTGTAAAGAATGCAAGAGGATCCATACTTCCCTAACTCAAACAATTCTGAAATTTTAACATTATGTAGGAATTTATCATAGCTTTCTGTGCAAAAAGTTTCAACCTTTTATCACATTCTGACTTTTCTCAGGAATTTTTACAACCGCGACAAACTTTCTATTTTCAAACAGCAACATATAGACTTGCAAAATAAGCATGGTAAAGGCTATCCTTGACACTTTTATTGAAATAACAGATACAAAACATTATTCTAAATACCAAAAAGCAAATCCTAACAAAAGAAAATGACACTCCAAGCAAAACTCATATCATGTGACGAATAAAAATATAGCTTCAAGTGAGGTTACCGATAATGTTGGAGACGAAAGAGGGGATGCCTTCCAGGGCATCCCCAAGCTTAGTTGCTTGGGTATTCCTTGAATATTTCCTTGGGGTGCCTTGGGCATCCCCAAGCATAGGGTCTTGCCGCTCCTTATTCTCCTCATATCGATATCTCACCCAAAACTTGAAAACTTCAATCACACAAAACTTAACAAAACTTTGTGAGATGGGTTAGTATGATAAAACAAATCATTCACTTTGGGTACTGTCAAAGACAAGATACATAATTGTTCTCACACAATGCCTACTGTAGCGTATCATTTCTATAATTTATATTGATCAATATAAGCCATAGAAACTAGAAAACAAGCAAACTATGCAAACTATGCAACTCTACAAATCTTGAAAAAATTAGGACCACGTGAACAATTTGTATATTAATCTTCTGCAAAAAGAATCAACTCAAAAACACTCTTCTGTAAAAAATTAGAATTTTTTTCGTGAGCGCAAAAGTTTCTCTTTTTCAGCAAGATCAAATCTACTATCACCCAACATGATCCTAAGGCTTTGCCTGGCACTTCATTGAAACAAAATTTATAAAACATGATTACTGCAGTAGCATAATCATGTGAAAACACAAATATAGTTGGTATAAGTGTTGGGTTGTCTCCCAACAAGCGCTTTTCTTTAATGCCTTTTAGCTAAGCATGATGATTTCAATGATGCTCACATGAAAGATATGAATTGAAACACAAAGAGAGAATCATAAAGCATATGACTAGCACATTTAAGTCTAACCCACTTCCTATGCATAGGGATTTTGTGAGCAAACAACTTTTGGGAGCAAGAATAAACTAGCATAGGAAGGCAAAACAAGCAAAACTTCAAGATTTTCAACACATAGAGGGGAAACTTGATATTATTGAAATATGAAAAAGCATATGTTCCTCTCTCAAAATAATTTTCAGTAGCATCATGAATGAATTCAACAATATAGCCATCACATAAAGCATTATTTTCATGATGCATAAGCATAGAAATGTTGCTACTCTCCACATAAGCAAATTTATTCTCATGAATAGTAGTGGGAGCAAACTCAACAAAATAACTATCATGGGATTGAAAATTAAAGTCATGATGAAAAGTTTCATGGTTATCATTATTCAATATAGCATACATGTCATCACCATAATCATCATAGGTAGCAACTTTGTTATCATAGTCAATTGAAACATCCTCCAAAGTAGTGGATTCATCACTAAATAAAGTCATGACCTCTCTAAATCCATGTTTATCAATACAATCATCATAAAATAGGAGGCATGCTACCATTGTAACAAATTTCCACATCGAATCTTGGGGGGCTAAAAATATCATCTTCATCAAACATAGCATTCCAAAGCTTATGGCTTTGCATATCATTAGCATCATGGATATTTAAACAATTCATACTAAGAACATTGCAATCATGCTCATCATTTATGCCAAAAAAAATAGCATTCTTCTTCTAACAATTGAGCACAATTTTCCTTTCCATCATATTCATGAAAGACATTATAAAGTTGAACAATATGATGCATCCTCAATTCCATTTTTTGTAGTTTTCTTTTATAAAGCAAACTAGTGATAAAATAAGAAACTAAAAGATTCGATTGCAAAATCTAAAGATATACCTTCAAGCACTCACCTCCCCGGCAATGGTGCCAGAAAAGAGCTTGATGTCTACTACACAACGTGTTCTTGTAGACTCGTGTTGGGCCTCCAAGCGCAGAGTTTTGTAGGACATTAGCAAATTTCCCTCAAGTGGATGACCTAAGGTTTGTCAATCTGTGGGGGGTGTAGGATGAAGATGGCCACTCTCAAAAACCCTGCAACCGAATAATAAAAAGTCTCTTGTGTCCCCAATGCACCCAATACAATGGAAAATTGTATAGGTGCACTAATTCGGCGAAGAGATGGTGATACAAGTGTAGTAATGATATTATATATTGATTTTTGTAATAGGAACAATAAAAAACAGCAAGGTAGCAAGTAACAAAAGTGAGCACAAATTGTATTGCAATGCTTGAAAATGAGGCCTAGGGTCCGTACTTTTGCTAGTGCAATCTCTCAACAATGCTAATATAATTGGATCACATAACCATCCCTCAACGCGCGATGAAGAATCACTCCAAAGTTCCTATCTAGCGGAGAACATAAGAAGAAATTGTTTGTAGCTATTCTTTCCGATCGATCTATCCACGAGTTCGTACTAGAATAACACAAGTTATTCTTTTTTATCGATCTATCAAGAGTTTGTACTAAAATAACACCAAAACAAGTTCAGATTTATAATACTCAATCCAACACAAAGAACCTCAAAGAGTGCCCCAAGATTTATACCGGAGAAATAAAGACAAGAACGTGCATCAACCCCTATGCATAGATTACCCCAATGTCACTGCGGGTCCGCAAGTTGAGTGCCAAAACACATACCAAGTGAATCAATATGATACCCCATTGTCACCACGAGTATTCATATGCAAGACATATATCAAGTGCTCTCAAATCCATAAAAGTATTCAATCCGATAAAACAAAATCTCAAAGGGAAAACTCTATTCATCACAAGATAGAGAGGAGAAAACACCATATGATCCGACTATATTAACAAAGCCCGTGATATATCAAGATTGTGCATCTCAAGAACACGAGAGAGAGAGAGAGAGAGAGATTAAACACATAGCTACTGGTACAAACCCTCAACCCCGAGGGTGGACTACTTCCCTCCTCATCATGGTGGCCGCCGGGATGATGAAGATGGCCACCGGTGATGATTTCCCCTCCGGCAAAGTGTTGGAAAGGGCTCTAGATTGGATCTCATGGACTACAAAGCCTTGCGGCGGCGGAACTTCTGATCTAGGTTAACCCCGAAGGGTTTCGGAATATTTGGGAATTTATTGGGCGAAGAAGGGGTGCGGGAGGCCACCGAAGTGGGCACAACCCACCTAGCGCGCCTGGCCCCCAGGCGCACCCTGGTGGGTTGTGCCCCCCTCGGGGCACCCCCCCCCCCAGGTGCTGCTCTGGCCCATCGGGAGTCTTCTGGTCCATAAAAAATCCACAAAAAGTTTTGCGGTGTTTGGACTCCGTTTGATATTGATTTCCTCTGATGTAAAAAACAAGCAAAAAACAGCAACTGGCACTCGGCACTGGGTCAATAGTTTAGTCCCAAAAAATGATATAAAGTTTCTATAAAATGATTGTACAACATCCAAGAATGATAATATAACAGCATGAATACTTCATAAATTATAGATACATTGGAGACGTATCACTTACTGAAGGATGAATACTATGATGATTGCTATGATCCCTTGGATTTGTTTGAAATATCCCATTTTGATGAATTTGATGCTTGCTATGCTTGTGGCCATGATGCCAATATGAATTATGCTTATGGAGATGAACTTGCTATAGTTCCTTATGTTAAGAATGAAATTGTTGCTATTCCACCCACACATGATAGTCCTATTATCTTTTTGAATTCTCCCAACTACACCATATCGAAGAAGTTTGCTCTTATTAAGGATTATATTGATGGGTTGCGTCTTACTACTACACATGATGATTTTGATGAATATAATATGCATGTGCTTGCTGCTCCTACTTGCAATTATTATGAGAGATGAACTACATCTCCGCCTCTCTATGTTTCCAATGCAATAAAATTGCAAGAAACTGCTTATACTATGTATTGGCCTTTACTTGATGTGCATGAATTGTTCTTTTATGACATGCCGATACATAGGAAGAGAGTTAGACTTCGTTGTTGCATGATTTATATTACTTTGTGCTCACTACTAAATCACAAATCATTGTTAATCAAAAATGGCTTTGATATACCTTGGGATCCGGGTGGATCCATTACTTGAGCACTATATGCCTAGCTTAATGGCTTTAAAGAAAGCATTGTCAGGGAGACAACCCAGAAGTTTAGAGAGTCATTTATTTCTGTTGAGTGCTTTTATAAAGTTTAAAAACAAAAAAATAAAGAGGGGAACCTAAAACTTTTTCAAAAAGAAAAGTGAAAGTGAGAGAGACGAGCATTGTTAAAGTGGGAGCATGCCTTGAACTTTGTTCATGCCCATGAAAACTTGTGAATCTTAATTATAGAAACTTTTCAACAAAAATAATTGTCCCCTTGTATAAATTGATTGTATTATAAAAATGATGTGCCAAGATTTGCCTTTAGGATGATTAGATTGCTTGTTTGGTTTGTGCGGTGCAAAAACAAAAACTTTGGTTGTAGTGCGTGATTTTACATTTTTTGCTGGAAAGTCAAACGCTTCTGAAACTTTTTGGAAAGTACTGCTGTACAAATTGTTTATTTTGTCCTAATTTTTCAGAATTTTTAGAGTTACAGATGTATGGTAGATGTTTAGATTGCTACAGACTATTCTGTTTTTTGACATATATTGTTTTTTATGCATTGTTTTGCTCATTTTGATTAAACTATCGATTTTATCGGTGGTATAAGCCATGGAGAAGTTATAATATAGTAGCTACAAGGCAAAAATAAAATATGAATGGGTTTTCAAAAGTACTTGAAGTGGTGATTTGCTTTATTATACTAACGGATCTCGCGAAGGTTTTGTTAAGTTTTGTGTGATTGAAGTTTTTAAGTTTTGGGTGAGATCACGATGGATGAATGAATAAGGAGTGGCAAGAGCCTAAGCTTGGGGATGCCCAAGGCACCCCAAGGTAATACTCAAGGCCTCCCAAGCAACTAAGCTTGGGGATGGCCGGGAAGGCATCCCCTCTTTCTTCTAATGATCATCGGTAATTTTACTTGGAGCTATATTTTTATTCGTCACATGATATGCGTAAATTCTTGGAGCGTCGTGTGATTTTTCTTTTTATTTTAATAATGCAACATGTTGGTATGAGATAGTCCTTGGTAGATTTATAGAATGCTCTTTGCACTTCACTTATATCTTTTGAGTATGGCTTTATAGAATGCTTCATGTGGTTCACTTATATCTTTTGAAGTTTGGATTGCCTATTTCTCCTCACATAGAAAACCGCTCTTTGTAGAATGCTCTTTTGCTTCACTTATAATTATTAGAGCATGGGCATATCTTTTGTAGAAAGAATGAAAACTCTCTTGCTTCACTTATTTCTATTTAGAGAGTTGACAGGAATTGGTCATTCACATGGTTAGTCATAAAATCCTACATAAAACTTGTAGATCGCTGAATATGATATGTTTGATTCCTCGTAATAGTTTCGTGATATAGAGATGCTAATATGTGGGAGGTACTAGTGAATGATTGTGGTTTAGTAAGAATACTGGTGTTAAGGTTTGTGGTTCCCGAAGCATGCATGTATGGTCTCCTGACTATGTAACCAAATTGAAGCGCATTGTATCTTGATTGTTTATCTTTGCATGAAGGTCGGGGGCGCGCGATGGTTAACTCCTACTCCCTCCGTCCGGAAATACTTGTCATCAAAATGGATAAAAGGAGATGTATCTAGATGTATTTTAGGTCTAGATACATCTCTTTTTGTCCATTTTGATGACAAGTATTTTCGGACGGAGGGAGTACCAACCTCCCCCCTAGGAGCATGCGTAGTAGTACTTTGCTTCAAGGGTTAATAAACTTTTTGCAATAAGTATATGAGTTCGTTTTTACTAATGTTAAGTCCATGGATTATACGCACTCTCACCCTTCCACCTTGCTAGCTACTCTAGTACCACGCAACTTTCGTCAGTGCGTCAAACCACCTTATACCCTTCCTCAAAACAGCCACCATACCTACCTATTATGGCATTTCCATAGCCATTCCGAGATATATTGCCATGTAACTCCACTGTTCTGTTTGTTATGACACGCACCATCATTGTCATATTGCTTTGCATGATCGTGAGACAGCTAGCATGATGTTTTCATGGCTTGTCCGTTTTTTGATGCCATTGTTATGCTAGATCATTGCACATCACAGTACACCGCCGGAGGCATTCATATAGAGTCATACTTTATTCTAGTATCGAGTTGTAATATCAAATTGTAAGTAAATAAAAGTGTGATGGCCATCATTATTAGAACATTGCCCCATGTGAGGAAATAAAAAAGGCCAAATAAGCCTAAATAAAAAAAGGGGGCCAAAGAAGCCCACCAAAAAAAGAGAGGAGAAAATAAAAAAATGAGAGAAAAAGAGAGAAGGGGCAATGTTACTATCATTTTCCACACTTGTGCTTCAGACTAGCAACATGTTCTTCACTACAGAGAGTCTCCTATTTTGTCACTTTCATATATTACTAGTGGGAAATTTTCATTATAGAACTTGGCTTGTATATTCCAACGATGGGCTTCCTCAAATGCCCTAGGTCTTCATGAGGAAGCAAGTTGATGTACACCCACTAGTTTTCTTTTGAGCTTTCATATACTTGTAGCTCTAGTGCATCCGTTACATGGCAATCCCTACTCACTCACATTGATATCAATTGCTGGACATCTCCATAGTCCGTTAATTTGCCTAGTCAATGTGAGGCTTTCTCCCTACTTTTGTCTACTACCACCTTCTATTCCACCCATAGTGCTATGTCCATGGCTCACGCTTATGTATTGCATGAAGAATAGAAAAAGTTTAAGAATGTAAAAGTATGAATACAATTGCTTGGTTGACACCGGGATAGGCATGATTTATACTTTGTGTTAAGAAGAGGGAGCATAACGAGACTATACGATTTTGTAGGGATAGCGTTCTTTAGCATTGATATTTTGAAAGACTTGATTGTTTGTTGGGATGCCTAAGTATTAAATTCTTTTATGTCAAAAAATGATACACTGTTGCTTTGAATCACTCGTGTCGTAATATTCATGCCATGATTAGATTACATGATCAAGATTATGCTAGGTAGCATTCCACATCAAAAATTGTCTTTTTTTTCATTTACCTACTCGAGGACGAGCAGGAATTCAGTTTGGGGATGCTGATACATCTCCATCGTATCTACAATTTTTGATTGTTCCATGCCAATATTATACAACTTTTACATATTTTTGGCAACTTTTATACTAATTTTGGGACTAACATATTGATCCAGTGCCCAGTGACAGTTCCTGTTTGTTGCATGTTTTTCGTTTCGCAGAAAATCCATATCAAACGGAGTCCAAATGGGATAAAAACTTACGAAGATTTTTTTGGAATATATGTGAATTTTCGGAAGTGGAATCAACGCGAGACGATGCCGGAGGGGCCCACAAGGGTGAGGGGCACGCCCTAGGGGGTAGGGCGCGCCCTAGGCCCTTGTGGCTGATAACCGACAAGTGTAGGGGATCGCAACAGTTTCGAGGGTAAAGTATTCAACCCAAATTTATTGATTCGACACAAGGGGAGCCAAAGAATACTCTCAAGTATTAGCAGTTGAGTTGTCAATTCAACCACACCTGGAAGACTTAGTATCTGCAGCAAAGTATTTAGTAGCAAAGTAATATGGAAGTAACTGTAATAGCAATCAAAGTAATGGTAGTGTTTTTGTAGTGATTGTAACAGTAGCAGCGGAAAAGTCAATAAGCAACAAGCAATATGTGAAAAGCTCGTAGGCATTGGATCAGTGATGGATAATTATGTCGGATGTGATTCCTCATGTAATAGTTATAACATAGGGAGACACTGAACTAGCTCTAGTTCATCAATGTAATGTAGGCATGTATTCCGAATATAGTCATACGTGCTTATGGAAAAGAACTTGCATGACATCTTTTGTCCTACCCTCCCGTGGCAGCGGGGTCCTAGTGGAAACTAAGGGATATTAAGGCCTCCTTTTAATAGAGTACCGGACCAAAGCATTAACACATAGTGAATACATGAACTCCTCAAACTACGGTCATCACCGGGAGTGGTCCCAATTATTGTCACTTCGGGGTTGCCGGATCATAACACATAGTAGGTGACTATTAACTTGCAAGATAGGATCAAGAACACACATATATTCATGAAAACATAATAGGTTCAGATCTGAAATCATGGCACTCGGGCCCTAGTGACAAGCATTAAGCATGGCAAAGTCATAGCAACATCAATCTTAGAACATAGTGGATACTAGGGATCAAACCCTAACAAAAATAACTCGATTACATGGTAAATCTCATCCAACCCATCACCGTCCAGCAAGCCTATGATGGGATTACTCACGCACGGCGGTGAGCATCATGGAATTGGTTATGGAGGAAGGTTGATGATGACGATGGCGACGATCTCCCCTCTCCGGAGCCCCGAACGGACTCCAGATCAGCCTTCCCAAGAGAGATTAGGGCTTGGCGGCAGCTTCGTATTGTAAAACGCGATAATTCCTTCTCTCTGATTTTTTCTCCCCGAAAGTGAATATATGGAGTCGGGGAGATGTCGGTGGAGCAACAGGGGGCCCATGGGGCAGGGGGGTGCGCCCATGGGGGCCCACCCCCCACCCTCGTGGACACGGTGTGGGCCCCCTGGTCTGGTTCTTTCCATAGATATTTTTTATATATTCCAAAATAAATCTCCGTTGAATTTCAGGTCATTCCGAGAAATTTTATTTCTGCACAAAAATAACACCATGGCAGTTCTGCTGAAAACGGCGTCAGTCCGGGTTAGATCCATTCAAATCATGCAAGTTAGAGTCCAAAACAAGGGCAAAAGTGTTTGGAAAAGTAGATACATTGGAGACGTATCAACTCCCCCAAGCTTAAACCTTTGCTTGTCCTCAAGCAATTCAGTTGATAAACTGAAAGTGATAAAGAAAAACTTTGACAAACTATGTTTGCTCTTGTTGTTGTAAATATGTAAAGCCAGCATTCAAGTTTTCTGCAAAGATCATGAACTAACCACATCCACAGTAACTTGCAGGTCTCATGTCTACTTATATTAATGGCATAATCAACTAGGGAGCAATAATAATAAACCTCGGATGATAACACTTTCTCAAAACAATCATAATATGATATAACAATATGGTATCTCGCTATCCCTTTCTGAGACCGCAAAACATAAATGCAGAGCACCTTTGAAGATCAAGGACTGACTAGACATTGTAATTCATGGTAAAAGAGATCCAGTCACAATCATACTCAATTCAAATTAATAGCAATACATGCAAATGACAGCGGTGCTCTCCAACTGGTGCTCTTTCATAAGAGGATGATGACTCAACATAAAAGTAAATAGATAGGCCCTTCGCAAAGGGAAGCAGGGATTTGTAGAGGTGCCAGAGCTCGATTTTGAAATAGAGATGAATAATATTTTGAGTGGTATACTTTCATTGTCAACATAACAACCAAGAGATCTTGATATCTTCCATGCTACACACATTATAGGCGGTTCCCAAACATAATGGTAAAGTTTATACTCCCCAAACCACCAACAAGCACACTCCATGGCTGACCCGAAACAACGGGTATCGTCCAAACCAGTAACAGCCCTAGGGGAGTTTTGTTTAATTATTATGGTTTGAGCATGGGACTGGGCATCCCAGTTACCAGCCACTTTCTCATGAATGATGAGCGGAGTCCACTCATCGTGAGAATAACCCACCTAGCATGGAAGATATAGACAGCCCTAGTTGATACATGAGTTGTTCGAGCATACAAAATAGAATTTCATTTGAAGGTTTAGAGTTTGGCACATACACATTTACTTGGAATGGCAGGTAGATACCACATATAGGAAGGTATTGTGGACTCATATGGAATAACTTTGAGGTTTATGGAAGTGGATGCACAAGCAGTATTCCCGCTTAGTACAGGTGAAGGCTAGAAAGAGACTGGGAAGTGATCAGCTAGAGAGCGACAACAATCATGAGCATGCATTAAAATTAATCAACAATGAGTGCAAGCATGAGTACGATATAAATCACCATGAACATAAATATCGTGGAGGCTATGTTGATTTTGTTTCAACTACATGCGTGAACATGTGCCAAGTCAAGCCACTTGAATCGTTCAAAGGAGGATACTTGTAGGGGAACGTAGTATTTTAAAAAAATTCCTACGATCACGCAAGATCTATCTACCAGATGTATAGCAACGAGGGGAAGAGTGTGTTTACGTACCCTCGTAGACCGGGAGCGGAAGCGTCAAGTGACGCGGTTGATGTAGTCGAACTTCTTCGCGATCCAACCGATCAAGCACCGAACGTACGGCACCTCCGCGTTCAGCACACGTTCAGCTTGATGACGTCCCACGAGCTCTTGATCCAGTTGAGCTTCACGAGAGAGTTTCGTCAGCACGACGGCGTGGTGACGGATATGATGTATCTACCGGCGCAGGGCTTTGCCTAAGCACTGCAACGGTATGACCGAGGTGTGTTTCTGTGGAGGGGGGCACCGCACACGGCTAAAACAATTCAACTTGTGTGTCCTAGGGTGCCCCCCTGCCCCCGTATATAAAGGAGCAAGGGAGAGGCCGGCCCTAGAGGGGTCGCGCCAAGTGTGGGGAGTCCTACTAGGACTCCCAAGTACTAGTAGGATTCCCCTTTCCTTTCCGGAGTAGGAGAGAAGGAAAGAGGTGGAGAGGGAGAAGGAAAAGGGGGCTGCACCCCTTGTCCAATTCGGACCAGAGGGGGGGCGCGCGTCTCCTTCCTTTTGGCCTTTCTCCTCTATTCCCGTATGGCCCAATAAGGCCCATATACTTCGAAAAATACCCGAATCACTCGAAACATTTCCGATGTCCGAATATAGTCGTCCAATATATCGATCTTTACGTCTCGACCATTTCGAGACTCCTCGTCATGTCCCCGGTCTCATCCGGGACTCCGAACTCCTTCGGTACATCAAAACTCATAAACTCATAATACCGATCGTCATCAAACATTAAGCGTGCGGACCCTACGGGTTCGAGAACTATGTAGACATGACCGAGACTCATCTCCGGTCAATAACCAATAGCGGAACCTGGATGCTCATATTGGCTCCTACATATTCTACGAAGATCTTTATCGGTCAAACCGCATAACAACATATGTTGTTCCTTTTGTCATTGGTATGTTACTTGCCCGAGATTCGATCGTCGGTATCTCTATACCTAGTTCAATCTCATTACCGGCAAGTCTCTTTACTCGTTCCGTAATACATCATCTCGTGACTAACTCATTAGTCTTTTGCTTGCAAGGCTTATTATGATGTGCATTACCGAGAGGGCCCGGAGATACCTCTCCGACACTCGGAGTGACAAATCCTAGTCTTGATCTATGCCAACACCACGAACACTTTCGGAGACACCTGTAGAGCATCTTTATGATCACCCAGTTACGTTGTGACGTTTGATAGCACACAAGGTGTTCCTACGGTATTCGGGAGTTGCATAATCTCATAGTCATAGGAACATGTATAAGTCATGAAGAAAGCAATAGCAGTAAAACTAAACGATCATAGTGCTAAGCTAACGGATGGGTCTTGTCCATCACACCATTCTCCTAATGATGTGATCCCGTTGATCAAATGACAACTCATGTCTATGGTTAGGAAACATAACCATCTTTGATCAATGAGCTAGTCTAGTAGAGGCATACTAGGGACACTCTGTTTTGTCTATGTATTCACACATGTACTAAGTTTCCGGTTAATACAATTCTAGCATGAATAATAAACATTTATCATGATATAAGGAAATATAAATAACAACTTTATTATTGCCTCTAGGGCATATTTCCTTCAATACCACCCTATCATACCACATCACAACCATTTTAATATCATGTTGGCACGCAAGATAGACCATTATAAACTCTTAGCTAATTAAGCATGGTATGACCAGCTATGATCTCTAATTGTCATTGGAAGCATGTTTCATTCATAATAGGCTGAATCAATAACGATGAACTATCATATTTACAAAAACAAGAGAGGTCGAGTTCATACCAGCTTTTCTCATCTCAATCAATTCATCATATATCGTCATTATTGCCTTTCACTCGCACGACCGAACGGTGTGGATAGTAATAATAGTGCACGTGCATTGGACTAAGTTGGAATCTGCAAGCATTTAATACAAGAGAGAAGACAAAGTAATATGGCTCATGGTTAAATCAACAGTAATGCATATAAGAGCCACTAAGCATTTTCATCATGGTCTTCTCCTCTTGACCCCCAAAGAAAAGAAAAGAAACTATTTACACGGGAAAGCTCCCAACAAGCAAAAGAAGAACGAGAAATCTTTTGGGGTTTTCTTTTAATTACTGCTACTACAGGCATGGAAAGTAAACTAGCTAAAAAGCTACAACTAATTTTTTTGTTTTTCTTAAGGTTTTTCTAACACACAAGAAAAAGACTAAGAAAAGAAATGAAACTAGCATGGATAGTACAATGAATAAGTGTGAGCACCGACTACTGGAATAAGTGTGTGAACATGAATGTAATGTCGGTGAGAAATACGTACTCCCCCAAGCTTTGGCTTTTGGCCTTAGCTGGTCTATGGCCAATATTGGCATGATGGATATCTAAAGTCGTAGTTGGGGTTGTACTAAGATGTTGCGGCTACCACTTGATGAGGTTCATCCTGAAGATGAGCTAGAACTCGTGCTTGAGCTGGATAGTGATTTTTTGGGGAGGAAGAAGGAGTGTGTGGGTGCTGGAGTAAGTGGAGGGGGCCACATGGGGCCCACGAGGCAGGGGGTGCGCCCAGGGGGGTGGGCGCGCCCTACACCCTCGTGGCCAGGTGCTGGCTCCCCCTGATGTGTTCTCAGTGCCAAATATTCTCAAATATTCTGGAAAAAATCATATTTCATTTTCGGAGCATTTGGAGAACTTCTATTTTCGGGATATTTTTTATTGCACGGATAACTCTAAAAACAGACAGAAAATACTATTTTTGCTTTATTTAATCTAATTAACAGAAAGTAAAAGGAGGGTACAGAAGGTTGTGCTTTCTAGACTCACCCATCTCATGCTCAACAAAAGGAATCCATTAACAAGGTTGATCAAGTCTTGTTAACAAACTCTTTCTGAATAACATGAAATCGGCGAATTTTTGAATAACAATAGGTTACCTCAATGGGGATATGTATGTCCCCAACAGTAAGAATATCATATTTCTTCTTGACAGTGGGAAGAGGAAATTCAAAACCTCCAATAGTAATCGTTGAAAATTTTCCAATAGAAGTGATACTGTGGACCTGAGGTTGTTTCCTCGGAAAGTGTACCGTATGCTCATTACCATTAACATGAAAAGTGACATTGCCTTTGTTGCAATCAATAACAGTCCCTGCAGTATTCAAAAAGGGTCTACCAAGGATAATAGAGATACTATTGTCCTCGGGAATATCAAGGATAACAAAGTCCGTTAGAATAGTAACATTTGCAACCACAACAGGCACATCCTCACAAATACCGACAGGTATAGCAGCTTATTTATCGGCCATTTGCAAAGATATTTCAGTAGGTGTCAACTTATTCAAGTCAAGTCTACGATATAAAGAGAGAGGCATAACACTAACACCGGCTCCAAGATCACATAAAGCAGTTTTAACATAGTTTCTTTTAATGGAGCAAGGTATAGTGGGTACTCCTAGATATCCTAGTTTCTTTGGTATTCCACCTTAAAAAGTATAATTGGCAAGCAAGGTTGAAATTTCAACTTCAGGTATCTTTCTTTTTTTAATAATATCTTTCATATACTTAGCATAAGGATTTGTTTTACGCATATCAGTCAAACGCATACGCAAAAAGATAGGTCTAATCATTTCAGCAAAGCGCTCAAAATCCTCATCATCCTTTTTCTTGGATGGTTTAGGAGGAAAAGGCATGGGTTTCTGAACCCATGGTTCTCTTTCCTTACCATGCTTCCTAGCAACAAAGTCTCTCTTATCATAATGTTGATTCTTTGATTGTGGGTTATCAAGATCAACAGCAGGTTCAATCTCAACATCATTGTCATTGCTAGGTTGAGCATCATCATGAACATCATCATTAACATTATCACTAGGTTCATGTTCATTACCGGATTGTGTTTCAGCATCCGAGATAGAGATGTCATTGGGATTCTCAGGTGTGTTAGCTACAGGTTCACTAGAAGCATGTAAAGTCCTATCATTTTTCTTTTTCTTCTTCTTAGAAGAACTAGGTGCATCTACATTAGCTCTCTGAAAATCTTGCTCAATTCTCTTAGGGTGGCCTTCAGGATAAAGAGGTTCCTGAGTCATTTTACCACCTCTAGTCACAACTCTAATAGCATTATCATTTTTCTTACTATTTAATTCACTGAGCAAGTCATTTTGTCTTTAAGTACTTGTTCTACTTGAGTGGTAACCATAGAAGCATGTTTACTAATGGGTTTCAATTCACCTTTAAGTCTAGACATATAATCACTCAAGCGTTCAATCATGTAAGCATTATGTTGCAATTGTCTACCAACATAGGCATTGTAGTTTTCTTGTTTAACAATGAAGTTGTCAAACTCATCTAAGCATTGGCTAGCAGACTTATTATAAGGAATATCACCTTCATCAAATCTATAAAGAGAATTTACCTTTACTACCTGTGTCGGGTTATCAAGACCATGTATTTCTTCAATAGGTGGTAAATTCTTAACATCTTCAGCTTTAATATCTTTTTCTTTCATAGATTTCTTTGCCTTTTGCATATCTTCAGGACTGAGAAATAGAATAGCCCTTTTCTTCAGAGTTGGCTTAGGAGTTGGTTCAGGAAGTGTCCAATTATTTTCATTGGTCGACATATTATTCAATAGTAATTCGGCTTGATCAACTGTTCTTTCCCTGAAAACACAACCAACACAACTATCCAGGTGGTCTCTGGAAGCATCGGTTAGTCCATTATAAAAGACATCAAGTATTTCATTCCTCTGAAGAGGATGATCAGGCAAAGCATCAAGTAATTGGAGAAGCCTCCACCAAGATTGTGGGAGTCTCTCCCCTTCAATTTGCACAAAATTATATAGTTCCCGTAAGGGAGCTTGTTTCTTATGAGCGGGAAAATATTTAGCAGAGAAGTAATAAATCATATCCTGGGGACTACGCACACAACCAAGATCAAGAGAATTAAACCATGCTTTAGCATCACCCTTTGACGAGAACGAAAATAACTTAAGGATATAGTAGTAACGAATTTTTTCCTCATTGGTGAACAGGGTGGCTATATCATTCAACTTAGTAAGGTGTGCCACAATAGTTTCAGATTCATAGCCATGGAAAGGATCAGATCCAACCAAAGTAATTAACTCGGGATCGATAGAGAAATCATAATACTTATCAGTAACAAAGATATGTGAAGTAGCAAAAACAGAGTCATATTTCATTCTAGCATTCAAAGACTTTTCCTTCAGCTTAGCTAATAATTTCTTAAGATCATATCTATCATTGCAAGCAAGAAGTCTCTAGCAGTTTCTTCATCCATAACATAACCCTCGGGAATAACACCAATTCATATCTAGGTGGAGAATCATCATCATCACTTTCATCAATATTATCAGTTTCAATATTTGCATTCTCCCTAACCTTAGAGATTTGTTCATCAAGAAATTCACATAGTGGCACAGTATTATCAAGCATAGAAGTAGTTTCATCATACATGGCAGAAGTGGCATCATCAAGAACATGCGACATATCAGATTCAATAGCAAGAGTAGGTGTCGCAAGTTTACTCATAACAGAGGGTGAATCAAGTGTAGAGCTAGATGGCAGTTCCTTACCTCCCCTCGTAGTTGAGGGATAGATCTTGGTTTTTGAGTCTTTCAAGTTCTTCATAGTGATCAACAGATATAGATCCCAAGTGACTTAAAGAATATAGCTATGCTCCCCGACAACGGCGCCAGAAAGTAGTCTTGATAACCCAACAGTTTTCGAGGGTAAAGTATTCAACCCAAATTTATTGATTTGACACAAGGGGAGCCAAAGAATACTCTTAAGTATTAGCAGTTGAGTTGTCAATTCAACCACACCTGGAATACTTAGTATCTGCAGCAAAGTATTTAGTAGCAAAGTAATATGGAAGTAACGGTAACAGCAATAAAAGTAATGGTAGTGTTTTTGTAGTGATTGTAACAGTAGCAGTGGAAAAGTAAATAAGCAACAAGCAATATGTGAAAAGCTCGTAGGCATTGGATCAGTGATGGATAATTATGTCGGATGCGATTCCTCGTGTAATAGTTATAACATAGGGTGACACAGAACTAACTCTAGTTCATCAATGTAATGTAGGCATGTATTCCGAATATAGGCATACGTGCTTATGGAAAAGAACTTGCATGACATATTTTGTCCTACCCTCCCGTGGCAGCGGGGTCCTAGTGGAAACTAAGGGATATTAAGGCCTCCTTTTAATAGAGTACCAGACCAAAGCATTAACACATAGTGAATACATGAACTCCTCAAACTACGGTCATCACCGGGAGTGGTCCCAATTATTGTCACTTCGGGGTTGCCGGATCATAACACATAGTAGGTGACTATTGACTTGCAAGATAGGATCAAGAACACACATATATTCATGAAAACATAATAGGTTCAGATCTGAAATCATGGCACTCGGGCCCTAGTGACAAGCATTAAGCATGGCAAAGTCATAGCAACATCAATCTTAGAACATAGTGGATACTAGGGATCAAACCCTAAAAAAACTAACTCGAATACATGGTAAATCTCATCCAACCCATCACCGTCCAGCAAGCCTACGATGGGATTACTCACGCACGGCGGTGAGCATCATGGAATTGGTGATGGAGGAAGGTTGATGACGATGATGGCGACAATCTCCCCTCTCCGGAGCCCTGAACAGACTCTAGATCAGCCCTCCCGAGAGAGATTAGGGCTTGGCAGCGGCTCCGTATCGTAAAACGCGATAATTCCTTCTCTCTGATATTTTTTCTCCCCGAAAGTGAATATATGGAGTCGGGGGAGATATCGGTGGAGCAACAGGGGACCCATGTGATAGGGGGCGCGCCCCCACCCTCGTGGACAGGGTGTGGGCCCCCTGGTCTGGTTCTTTTCGCAGATATTTTTTATATATTCCAAAATAAATCTCCATTGAATTTCATGTCATTCCGAGAACTTTTATTTCTGCACAAAAATAACACCATGGCAGTTCTGCTGAAAACAGTGTCAGTCCGGGTTAGTTCCATTCAAATAATGCAAGTTAGAGTCCAAATTAAGGGCGAAAGTGTTTGGAAAAGTAGATATGTTGGAGACGTATATGTGGCCACTCTATAAGGCGGTTGGTACCCATCTTTCACCGCAAGAAAGCCAATATTCAGATAAAAATTGTGTTAAAATTTCAGCCCAATCGGAGTTACGGATCTTCGGGAATATAAGAAACGGTGAAAGGCCAGAATGTGGGAGCGCAGAAACAGAAGGAAACAGAGAGAGGGAGATCCAATCTCGGAGGGGCTCCCGCCCCTCTGCCACCATGGAGGCCATGGACTAGAGGGGAAACCCTCCTCCCATATAGGGGGAAAGGTCAAGGAAGAAGAAGAAGGAGGGGGGGCTCTCTCCCCCTCTCTTCCGGTGGCGCCGGAACACCGCCGGGGCCATCATTGTGACGACAATCTACACCACCAACTTCACCGCCATCATCACCAACTCTCTACCCCTCTATGCAGCGGTTCATCACCTCTTCTCCCCACTGTAATCTCTACTTAAACATGGTGCTCAACGCTATATATTATTTCCCAATGATGTATGGATATCCTATGATGTTCGAGTATATATGTTTTGTCCTATGGGTTGATTGATGATTGTGATTGGTTTGAGTTGCATGTTTTATTATTGGTGATGCCCTATGGTGCTCATCGTGTCGCGCAAGCGTGAGGGATCCATGTTGTAGGGTTTGCAATATGTTCATGATTTGCTTATGGTGGGTTGCTAGAGTGACAGAAGCTTAAACCCGAGTAAGTAGGTCGTTTGCGTATGGGAGTAAAGAGGACTTGATACCTTATAATGCTATGGTTGGGTTTTACCTTAATGATCTTTAGTAGTTACGGATGTTTGCTAGAGTTCAAATCATAAGTGCATATGATCCAAGAAGAGAAAGTATGTTTGCTTATGCCTCTCCCTCATATAAAATAGCAATAGTTATTGCCGGTCTAGTTATCGATTGCCTAGGGACAAATAATTTCTTGTGACTAAAAGATCTCTACTAAAACTAACTTAGTTGTGTCTTTATCTAAACAACCCATAGCTTTTATTTACGCGCTCTTTATTATCTTGCAAACATATCG
The DNA here is from genome assembly GCA_902687465.1 of Secale cereale. Classification (NCBI taxonomy): domain Eukaryota; kingdom Viridiplantae; phylum Streptophyta; class Magnoliopsida; order Poales; family Poaceae; genus Secale; species Secale cereale. Next base: position 40,900,350 of record LR738715.1, read on the forward strand.
TACAACACCTACAAAGTACTTCTAGTTTTATACTTATTCTAGGTAAATAGCACGCCAAGCGTGCGTAGAGTTGTATCGGTGGTCGATATAACTTGAGGGTGTTGGGGAACATAGTAGGAATAAAAAAATTCTACGCTTCACCAAGATCAATCTATGGAGTCATCTAGCAACGAGGGAGAGGGGAGTCCATCTACATACCCTTGTAGATCGCGAGCGGAAGCGTTCAAGAGAACGTGGATGATGGAGTCATACTCGTCGTGATCCAAATCACCGATGATCCTAGCGCCGAACGGACGGCACCTCCGCGTTCAACACACGTACGGAGCAGCGACGTCTCCTCCTTCTTGATCCAGCAAGGGGGGAGAGGTTGATGGAGATCTAGTAGCACGATGGCGTGGTGGTGGATGCAGCGGTATTCCAGCAGGGGTTCGCCAAGCAACACTGGAGGAGGAAGGGGAGTCACGGGAGGGAGAGGGAGGCGCTAGGGCATAGGGTGCGGCTTCCCTCCCTCCCCCCACTATATTTAGGGGGCCTAGGGGGTGCGCCGGCCCTAGAGATCTCATCTCTAGGGGGGCGGGGGCCTAGGGGGGACTTGCCCCCCAAGTCATGTGGGGTGCCCCCCACCCCTAGGGTTTCCAACCATAGGCGCAGGGGGGAGGCCCAAGGGGGGCGCACCAGCCCACTATGGGCTGGTTCCCTTCCCCTTTCAGCCCATGGGGCCCTCCGGGATAGGTGGCCCCACCCGGTGGACCATAGGGAACCTTCCGATGGTCCCGGTACAATACCAGTGACCCCCGAAACTCTCCCGATGGCCGAAACTGGACTTCCTATATATAAATCTTTACCCTCCGGACCATTCCAGAACTCCTCGTGACGTCTGGGATCTCATCCGGGACTCCGAAAAACATTCGGGTTACCGCATGCATATATCTCTACAACCCTAGCGGCACCGAACCTTAAGTGTGTAGATCCTACGGGTTCGGGAGACACGTAGACATGACCGAGATGACTCTCCGATCAATAACAAACAGCAGGATCTGGATAGCATTGTTGGCCCCCACATGCTCCTCGACGATCTCATCGGATGAAACACGATGTCAAGGATTCAATCAATCCCGTATACAATTCCCTTTGTCTATCGGTATAGTACTTGCCCGAGATTCGATCGTCGGTATACCGATACCTTATTCAATCTCGTCATGGCAAGTCTCTTTACTCGTTCCATAATACATCATCCCGTGACCAACACCTTAGTCACATTGAGCTCATTATGATGATGTCCTATCTAGTGGGCCCAGAGAAACCTCTCTGTCGGTGTATTTGGATCGACACCTATGGGATCACAAGAATTCCTACTACGGTTGCGGGGCGCGGGGTTGAGAGAAGAGCGGATCTGATAGTCAGGACACGGTTCCTTTACCCAGGTTCGGGCCGCAAAGATGCGTAAAACCCTACTCCTGCTTTGGTGGATTATATGTTTGTGTTCTTCAGCTAGTGAGGAGCTCCAAAAGAGTCGTGAGGAGTTCTAAAAAGCCGAATCCTCCTCCTGGCCGCCTCGGGCCTCCTTTTATAGGAAAAAGGGGTCGCCACAGTGGCACACAGGAGGTGGAAAGGGTACAGTGATGCGTGGTTATCCCTCGCATTATAAGACAAGGCGCATTTAATGTGCTTAGCTTAGGTGTCCTTGCTTTATCGGGGACGAGGGGAGACGTCCGTCTTGTCCGTTGCCACCCCTCCTCGTGTTGACACGCGCCCTGGCCAGTAGTGCCTGTGGTACCATGTAGGCAAACAGGCAGCTGAGGTGGCGCAACGGCGGGTCTCCACGAAGATCTGTGGGTTGCCACGTAGGAGCCTGTCCAGCTGGTCGGGTCGGCAGCTGCGTGGGTCGGTGGAAATACGGTTGGTGCGGGCCTGACGGTGGCCCCGCGGGTGTCCTCGGCAAGGGCCTTGCCGGGGCTCCGGCGAGGGTCCTGCCGTGGCGCCTGCTGTCATCCCCGGCAAGGTGCTTGCCGGGGGCCTTGTAGTTCTCCTTGGCTGGGATCCCGCCAAGGGTCGTCGTCTTCTTAACTTGTATCTGATCTTGGATGTCTTCACAAAGATCTGCATGCCACCACGGGGGTATCTCCCGAATCCTCGCCCGATGGGTGCAGAGGACTCAAGGGTGATCCGCTCCGTAGGCGTGGGGAGAGCTGCCGCGGCAAGGGTCTTTCCGAGGCTGCCAGAGCTGGCCCCGGCAAGGATCTTGCCGGGGAGAGCCGTTTCGTCCCTTTGCTCTTTGTGGTCTTGTTCTTGGCGTTGTTCCAGTCTCCATCAAGCTTTGATCTTACCCCGGCTCACCTCCCTTGCCATGCTTGGTGTGGTGGTTCCGCAGCTCAGACTGCCCGTGCACAGTCATAGGCATACAAAAAGTGTACCCCTCTTTTTGTACACCGACAGGAGCCCCCGGGCCCAGGCCACACATAAGCGCGACACGTTGTTTGGGCCAGGCCCAGAACGGTGCACGGGCATGCGGGGCGGTTTTCACCGTGGTAAAATTTTCCGCGCGCTGCGCCTCCCATGACCCGCGCGCGCGGCGCGGGGTGGAGGGGCGTGTGTGACGTGGGCGGCATGCGTGGGGCGGTTTCCACAGGCATGCGTCACATCGCATTAAATGCGAAAGGAGGCGGCTCGCGTCTTCCCCCATGAAAAGGAATAACCGTGAGCGCGCTGCTCACTTCCTCCATTTTCCTCGCGCCTCTTCCAATCTCAGAGCCGCTGTTCCCTTTCTTCCTTCCTTCCGAAGCCTTCGCTGTCGCCTGTCGTCGTTGCTTCGCCATCCCCTTCCCTCAGCCCTCCCACTCAGCCACTATGGCGTCCAAACCCGCCAAGGGCAAAGGGGCGGCCAAGGGCGCTGGGCCTGTGGCGCCGCCGGAGGGCGTGTTTACGAGGGATCGGACGAAGGCCGCTTTCTTCATCCCGTCGTCGGTTGATGTCTTCGAGCTCCGGGCCGCCTTCAAACCCCTTTGGGGGCGGAGGCGGGGGGGAAAGGCTTGGGCCATCCGGCCACGCGCGTCATTCCGGCCGCTTGCGCCCAGCCTGGCTCAAATCGGTACCCTTTCTTTGTTGATTACTTCTCTTGCGGGTTGTGTCCCCCCTTCTCCGATTTCTTCTGTGATGTCATGCACACCTTTGGCTTCCGCCTTTTGGATTTTACCCCAAATGTGGTGGCATGCATGGCTTTCTTCACGCACCTCTGCGAGGGCTTCGTCGGAGTGCAGCCCAACACGGTGCTCTTCCACCACTATTTCACCCCTCGGATCCAGCCGGGAGGGGCAGTCTCTGGATGCATCACCTGGATTCCGAGACCCAAGGTAGTGTACCCGGAGGGCGCCGTGAAGGAGAGGTGGGACGAATGGCGCGGCCGGTGGTGCTGGATTGAGGAAGACAAGCCGCCAACATTCTGCAGGGTTCGCCGGGCGCCGCCGGCCCGTGGCAGCAACTGGAGCGACGTCGACGCTGCCGATGGGAGGCTCACTGTTGCCTTCACCAGGATCAACCGGCTCGTCCAGGCTGGCCTCACCCTCGAGATGATCGGGGCGGATTTCATTCGCCATCGGATCGCCCTGCTGCACAACAAGGGGAGGCCAGCCTGGCTCTTCAGGAACCCGGCTGACGTCATGCGGCTCCGCCCTGGCCTCGACCACAACCTCATAGTGATGGGACACGCCCATTTCTGTCAGCGGCTCTTCCAGCTGGATGTGGGTCGCGATGGCGAGGTCGAGCGGACCGACAAGGCTGCGAAGGCTGCCGCAAAGGCCGGCAAGGCCGTCAAGGGGCAGCTCTTCAAGCTGCCAGCGGGAGTGGTCCCGGTGTGCAACAATTCATGCCAGTCCGAGATCGTTGCCATGATGCCAGAATGCAGCGCGCATGGCCCCGTCCCGAGCTGGCAGGAGCTGGAGGACGAGGTCGTGCAGCAGTTCTTCAATACTCTGGTCGAGGCGTGCGTCGATCCTGATGCCGAGCAGTGGCTTGTCAGGGACACCACCCCGGAGGAGCTAGACCACATCGCCGCTAGGGCGAGGGAGGCACAGCTCATCAGGGAGGCCGGCAGCGCCGGAGGTATGGAGGACCAGGACGCCGCGGCTGCGGAGGAGGAGGAGTTTGCTCAGTGGGCGGCGGCTACCGGAGAGGCTAGCAGCGCCAGCACCGGAGCTCCACTGGTTGAAGACGCGGCTGACGAGTCGTCGGAGGAGGAGGACGCAGCGGCTGGCCCGGCACCAGCCAGGGGAAGAGGGCGAGTCTTGCGGCGGGCCTGTTCCAGCGAGCCGGTCTGGCCCGGCAAGACTACGCAGCCTCAATTGGCCCTGGAGGGGTCCGGGTGCCTCACGAGGGCCACGGCGGCGAAGAGGTCGACGAAGGCCGCCGAGAAGAAGAAAGCGGCAGCTCTCTCTTCGTCGAGGTGTGCACAAACTCCGCCCCCTCCTTCGCCTCCCCCGGCAGACGTCGATTCGGAGGGCGACGCGGAGTTCCCCTTCGACCTCGGGCCCGTTATCCCGAAGAGGAAGAGGAAAACGGCGGAGGAGGAGGAGATGGACGACGAGTAAGTATTCCATTCCTTATCATCATTTCCATCTCCCTAGACCATGCCACTCGTCTTGATTTGTTTTTGCTTCTTTCAGGGACGTAGAGGCGCTGGCCCAGAGGGTAAAGAGGGCCAAAGCTTCGACGAGCAGCCAGCCCTCGGCTGGGGCTTCAGGGACACCAGTGGTGGTGTTGAGCAGATCCGGCGGCAGCCCCTAGCGTAAGTCAGCCAACCTCTTCTCGCTCGACACGCAGTAGGCGTTTGATGCTAAAGGTGCTGACCTTGCCGGTTCTGTAGGACGGGAGCGGCAGCAGGAGGAGCCGCAGGGGGCTACTCCCAACACACCACCCCCATCGACCACACCGCCACGAGGGGCGTCCCCGGCAAGGGCACCAAGCATGGAGCCCACACGCATGGAGGAGGAGGGGAACTTGGGCGCTGGTGGCCCGGCCCCGGCGTCCGACGCCGGCGGGGAGGGAACTTCCACTTCACAGCCCGGCGCTGGTGAGTCACCTGTCTTTTGTCTTTCCTTTTCCCTTGCGCTTTTTCTTGACTTCATCATCCTCATCACGGTCCAGGCCCTCCTTCAACAGATGCGAAGGGCGTGGACGCCGTCATCAAGGAGGTTGCTGAGGAGGCCGCGGCGGAGGCCGACAAGATCGCCGCCGAGGAGGCCGCTAAGGACGCCGCCGGGACCGCCGCGGATAAGGCCACTGAGGATGCCGCCGAGGGTGCCGGCGGTGGGCCTGCCGGGGAGGCCGCGACCTCGGGCCCCGGTAGGTATCTGAAGGTGGGCGATAACCTCTTCGTCCATCTTTCCGGGGCGTCAAGCTCCCGGGCGCCCACCGGAGGGGAAGTCTTTGATGGCGAGGTGCTCGCCGCCACTGGGCTCGAAGTCGTTGATGAGCCGGGCGCCTGCAGCGATGGTTCTCCAGAAGGGCAGCTCTTCCGGGCCATGGGGGCAAACTTCCGGAAGCTCCAGGCGCTCTACCGTGCCCGTCTGGACAAAGTTAAGTCCAGAACGGCAGCGGTGGACGACGCGGAGGTGGAATTCCAGGCGTGCGTCGCTGAGGCGCAAACCTGGTTCCACCAGTCCCACGAGGAGCAGAGGGCCTTCCAGGAAGAACTGGCCAAGCGTAATGCTGAGCTCATCATGAAGATGGCCGACATCGAGAAGGCCCAGGAAGAGGCAGCGAACTTGGCTGCCGCGGCGGAGGCCGCCCGGAACCAGCATCAAGCCGCCCTCGATCCCCAAGAAGAAGACCTCTCCGCGCGTGAGGCGAAGCTTGCCGCAACGCTCTGCGGCAAGGATGAGGAGCTCGAGGCTCTTGTCGAGCGGCGGACTCGTGAGCTGGGGCAGAGGCACAAAGAGGCGCTCGATGCCCAAGCCCTGGCCCATGCCGGCAAGGTACAAGAGCTGGAGGTGGAACGGGACGGGCTGAAGGAGCAGGCCCTCAGGCTGTCCGACGAGAAGAACAGGCTCAACTGCACCTTGACAGAGGCGCGGGGAGCGATCATCAGCAGGACTGGGGAGCTCTCCGAGGTGCAAAACTCCATCAGAGATCTCAGGCTGAGGCTGGAGAATCTCGAGAAGATGTTGGCGGAGAGCTCTGCTCGGGAGGAGGCCTTGGCCAAGAGCCTGGAGGAGGAGAAGCAGCTGCGGGCGGACGAGGGAGCCTCCCACCAAGAATACGTGGTGGAGGAGAACATGTGGATCAGCCGGCTGGAGGACATCGCCGGCAGGGTTACCTCACAATTGGCCCTCATGGGGATGCCAAACGTGAGGTATGCCCCTGAATGGAGCGGGTCCGTCAATGCCAAGATGACCCTGTTCTTCGAGGGCGTCCTCAGTGCCTTGACTGATCTTCACTCCAACAGAACGGCCACGCTCGCCGGGGAGGCCCGGCGGCTCTGCCGGTGGGTCATGACCAAGGTCCTCACCAAGGTGGCGTTTTGGAACCCCGCCCTCGACTTCGAAGCCGCGATGGACAGCTTGCCGGAGGATGCCAACCTCACGGCGCTCAAGGAGTGCATCAAGCCCGTCATCAGCCGCATCGACGAAATCAAGAGGGTGGAGGGCCAGCGCCGGGATTAGGCATCCCGTTCTTCCTTGCCGCTGTGGGTTCATGACCAAGACAAATTTTATCTTTAGTTAGAACCGCGGCGATGGCATGATGTAATATAACTTTGAAACATCTTCAGAATCATGCATGTTATTTTCCTGTTTGCTGCCTCTTTGTGTGTCCACCCTACGCTAACTGGGTAGGCTTGCCGGTGCGAAATACCCAAGGCGGCGTCTTGGGGACGGGTCCCCATTGGCCTGCCGGGCGAGCGTGCTGCCGGGTCCGCCACCTTGCCGCTCTTAACGCAGCCGCTCGAACTGTCGAGTTTGACTCGAGTCAGAGTCGAGAGCTTTGTCAATTGTGGAAGGCTACCCTACCGTTTCCAACGCAGCCGTCTGAACTGTTGAGCGGACTCGAAACAGAACAAAGGCGTTGCCGATCGGGAAGGGACCCATTTGCGTGCAGGTTTCTTTTTGCACAAAGAATGACAGCTCCGAGGATAATAACTTTAAATAATAGGGTAGAAATATCCAAGGTTCGATGTAACTTAGCTTTTATTTGCAGTCGCTCGAGCGCAGGTCTTCCGGCCTCCTCGAAGGGCCATGAAGACCAGAGAGTGTCGGGCCAACCACTAGAGCCGATTCTCACAACTGCGCCCCCTACCTGGCGCGCCAAAGATGTCGGTGTATTTGGATCGACACCTATGGGATCACAAGAATCCCTACTACGGTTGCGGGGCGCGGGGTTGAGAGAAGAGCGGATCTGATAGTCAGGACACGGTTCCTTTACCCACGTTCGGGCCGCAAAGATGCGTAAAACCCTACTCCTGCTTTGGTGGATTATATGTTTGTGTTCTTCAACTAGTGAGGAGCTCCAAAAGAGTCGTGAGGATTTCTAAAAAGCCGAATCCTCCTGGTCGCCTCGGGCCTCCTTTTATAGGAAAAAGGGGTCGCCACAGTGGCACACGGGAGGTGGAAAGGGTACAGTGATGCGAGGTTATCCCTCGCATTACAGGACAAGGCGCATTTAATGCGCTTAGCTTAGGTGTCCTTGCTTTATCGGGGACGAGGGGAGACGTCTGTCTTGTCCGTCGCCGCCCCTCCTCGTGTTGACACGCACCCTGGCCAGCAGTGCCTGAGGTGCCATGTAGGCAGACAGGCAGCTGAGGTGGCGCAACGGCGGGTCTCCATGAAGATCTGTGGGTTGCCACGCAGGAGCCTGTCCAGCTGGTCGGGTCGGCAGCTGCGTGGGTCGGTGGAAATCCGGTTGGTGCGGGCCTGACAGCGGCCCCACGGGTGTCCTCGGCAAGGGCCTTGCCGGGGCTCCGGCAAGGGTCCTGCCGTGGCGCCTGCTGTCATCCCCGGCAAGGTGCTTGCCGGGGGCCTTGTAGTTCTCCTTGGCTGGGATCCCGCCAAGGGTCGTTGTCTTCTTAACTTGTATCTGATCTTGGATGTCTTCACAAAGATCTGCATGCCACCATGGGGATATCTCCCGAATCCTCGCCCCATGGGGGCAGAGGACTCAAGGGTGATCCGCTCCGTAGGCGTGGGGCGAGCTGCCGCGGCAAGGGTCTTGTCGGGGCTGCCAGAGCTGGCCCCGGCAAGGATCTTGCCGGGGAGAGCCGCTTCGTCCCTTTGCTCTTTGTGGTCTTGTTCTTGGCGTTGTTCTAGTCTCCATCAAGCTTTGATCTTACCCCGGCTCACCTCCCTTGCCATGCTTGGTGTGGTGGTGCCCGCAGCTCAGACTACCCGTGCACAGTCATAGGGGTACAAAAAGTGTACCCCTCTTTTTGTACACCGACACTCTCCGTCATACGGAGTGACAAATCCCAGTCTCGGTTCGTGCCAACCCAACAGATGCTTTCAGAGATACCCTTAGTGTACCTTTATAGCCACCCAGTTATGTTGTGACGTTTGGCACACCCAAAGTATTCCTATGGTATCCGGGAGTTGCACAACCTCATGGTCTAAGGAAAATATACTTGACATTGGAAAAGCTTTAGCATACGAACTACACGATCTTGTGCTAGGCTTAGGATTGGGTCTTGTCCATCACATCATTCTCCTAATGACGTGATCCCGTTATCAATGACATCCAATGTCCATGGTCAGGAAACCGTAACCATCTGTTGATCAACGAGCTAGCAACTAGAGGTTTACTAGGGACATGTTGTGGTCTATGTATTCACACATGTATCACTGTTTCCGGATAATACAATTCAAGCATGAATAACAGACAATTATTATGAACAAGGAAATATAATAATAACCATTTTATTATTGCCTCTAGGGCATATTTCCAACAGTCTCCCACTTGCACTAGAGTCAATAATCTAGTTACATTGTGATGAATTGAACACCCATAGAGTTCTGGTGTTGATCATGTTTTGCTCGTGGAAGAGGTTTAGTTAACGGATCTGTGACATTCAGGTTCGTATGCACTTTACAAATATCTATGTCTCCATCTTGAATATAATTCCGGATGGAGTTGAAACGGCGCTTGATGCGCTTGGTCTTCTTGTGAAACCTGGGCTCCTTGGCAATGGCAATAGCTCCAGTGTTGTCACAGAAGAGAGTCATCGGGCCCGACGCGCTTGGAATGACTCCTAGGTTGGTGATGAACTCCTTCATCTAGACTCCTTCATGCGCTGCTTCGCAAGCAGCTATGTACTCCGCTTCACATGTAGAATGCGCCACGATGCTTTGCTTGCAACTGCACCAACTGACTACCCCACCATTCAAAATATACACGTATCCGGTTTGTGACTTGAAGTCATCCAGATATGTGTCGAAGCTAGCATCGACGTAACCCTTTACGACGAGCTCTTCGTCACCTCCATAAACGAGAAACATATCCTTAGTCCTTTTCAGGTACTTCAGGATGTTCTTGACCGCTGTCCAGTGTTCCATACCGGGATCACTTTGGTACCTCCCAACCAAACTTATGGCAAGGTTCACATCAGGTTTGGTACACAGCATTGCATACATAATAGAACCTATGGCTGAGGCATAGGGGATGACACTCATCTTTTCTGTATCTTCTGTTGTGGTCGGGGATCGAGCCGTGCTCAATCTCATACCTTGCAATACAGGCAAGAACCCTTTCTTGGACTGATCCATATTGAACTTCTTCAATATCTTGTCAATGTATGTGCTTTGTGAAAGACCAATGAGGCGTCTTGATCTATCTCTATAGATCTTGATGCATGATATGTAAGCAGCTTCTCCAAGGTCCTTCATTGAAAAATTCTTATTCAAGTAGGCCTTGATGCTTTCCAAGAATTCTACATCATTTCCCATCAGCAATATATCATCCACATATAATATGAGAAATGCTACAGAGCTCCCACTCACTTTCTTGTAAATACAGGCTTCTCCCCAAGTCTGTATAAACCCAAACGCTTTGATCACATCATTAAAGCGAATGTTCCAACTTCAAGATGCTTGCACCAGCCCATAGATTGAGCGCTGGAGCTTGCATACCTTGTTAGCATTCTCAGGATCGACAAAACCTTCCGGCTGCATCATATACAGTTCTTCCTTGAGGAAGCCATTAAGGAATGCCGTTTTGACGTCCATTTGCCATATCTCATAATCATAGAATGCGGCAACTGCTAACATGATTCGGACGGACATCAGCATCGCTATGGGAGAGAAAGTCTCGTCATAGTCAATCCCTTGAACTTGTCGATAAGCTTTAGCGACAAGTCGAGCCTTATAGATGGTCACATTACCATCTGCGTCAGTCTTCTTATTAAATATCCATTTATTTTCTATGGCGTGCCGATCATCGGGCAAGTCCACCAAAGTCCATTCTTTGTTTTCATACATGGATCCTATCTCGGATTTCATGGCTTCAAGCCATTTGTTGGAATCCGGGCCCGCCATCGCTTCTTCATAGTTCGAAGGTTCACCGTTGTCTAACAACATGATTTCCATGACAGGGTTACCGTACCACTCTGGTGCGGAACGTGTCCTTGTGGACCTCCGAAGTTCAGTGGTAACTTGATCTGAAGCTTCATGATCATCATCATTAACATCCTCCCTAGTCGGTGCAGGCACCACAGGAACATCTTCCCGCGCTGCGCTACTTTTCAGTTCGGGAGGGGTGACTGTCACCTCATCAAGTTCCACTTTCCTCCCACTCACTTCTTTCGAGAGAAACTCTTTCTCCGGAAAGGATCCATTCTTGGCAACGAAGACCTTGCCTTCGGATCTGAGGTAGAAGGTGTACCCAATAGTTTCCTTTGGGTATCCTATGAAGACGCATTTTTCCGATTTGGGTTCGAGCTTTTCAGGTTGTAGTTTCTTGACATAAGCATCGCAACCCCAAACTTTCAGAAATGACAGCTTAGGTTTCTTGCCAACCCAAAGTTCATACGGTGTCATCTCAACGGATTTAGACGGAGCCCTATTTAAAGTGAATGCGGCAGTCTCTAAAGCATAACCCCAAAAGGATAGCGGTAAGTCGGTGAGAGACATCATAGATCGCACCATGTCTAACAGAGTATGGTTATGACGTTCGGACACACCATTACGCTGAGGTGTTCCAGGCTATGTCAATTGTGAGACAATTCCACAGTTCCTTAGGTGCGTGCCAAATTCGTGACTTAAATATTCTCCTCCACGATCTAATCGTAAGAACTTTATTTTTCTGTCACGTTGATTCTCAACCTCATTCTGAAATTCCTTGAACTTTTCAAAGGTCTCAGACTTGTGTTTCATCAAGTAGACATACCCGTATCTACTTAAGTCCTCTGTGAGGGTGAGAACATAACGATAGCCTCCGCGAGCTTCAACACTCATTGGACCACACACATCGGTATGTATTATTTCGAATAAGTTGGTCGCTCGCTCCATTGTTCCGGAGAACGGAGTCTTGGTCATCTTGCCCAAGAGGCATGGTTCGCATGTGTCAAATGATTTATAATCAAGAGACTCTAGAAGTCCATCTGCATTGAGATTCTTCATACGTTTGACACCAATATGACCAAGGCGGCAATGCCACAAGTATGTGGGACTATCATTATCAACCTTACATCTTTCGGCATTCACACTATGAATGTGTGTAACATCACGCTCGAGATTCATTAAGAATAAACCATTGACCAGCGGGGCATGACCATAAAACATTTCTCTCATATAAATAGAACAACCATTATTCTCGGATTTAAATGAGTAGCCATCTCACATTAAACGAGATCCAGATACAATGTTCATGCTCAAAGCTGGTACTAAATAACAATTATTGAGGTTTAAAACTAATCCCGAGGGTAGATGTAGAGGTAGCGTGCCGCCGGCAATCACATCGACCTTGGAACCATTCCCGACGCGCATCGTCACCTCGTCCTTTGCTAGTCTCCGCTTATTCCGCATCTCCTGCTTTGAGTTACAAATGTGAGCAATTGCACCGGTATCGAATACCCAGGAGCTACTACGAGCGCTGGTAAGGTACACATCAATAACATGTATATCACATATACCTTTGACGTTGCCGTCCTTCTTATCTACTAAGTATTTGGGGCAGTTCCGCTTCCAGTGACCCGTTCCCTTGCAATAAGCACTCAGTCTCAGGCTTGGGTCCATTCTTTGGCTTCTTCCCGGCAACTGGCTTACCGGGCACGTCAACTCCTTTGCCGTCCTTCTTGAAGTTCTTTTTACCCTTGCCTTTCTTGACCTTAGTGGTTTTATTCACCATCAACACTTGATGTTCTTTCTTGATCTCCACCTCCGCTGATTTCAGCATTGAATACACCTCGGGAATGGACTTCTCCATCCCTTGCATATTGAAGTTCATCACGAAGCTCTTGTAGCTAGGTAGGAGCGACTGAAGGATTCTGTCAACGACCGCTTCGTCTGGGAGATTAATTCCCAATTGAGACAAGCGATTATGCAACCCAGACAATTTGAGTATGTGCTCGCTGACAGAACTATTCTCCTCCATCTTACAACTGTAGAATGCGTCGGAGACGTCATATCTCTCGACTCGGGCATGAGCTTGGAAAGCCATTTTCAGCTCTTGGAACATCTCATATGCTCCGTGGTGCTCAAAACGCTTTTGGAGCCCCGATTCTAAGTTGTAAATCATGCCGCACTGAACCAGGGAGTAATCATCACAACGCGACTGCCAAGCGTTCATAACGTCTTGGTTCGCTGGGGCGGGAGCGTCACCTGGTGGTGCTTCAAGGACATATGTTTTCTTGGCAGCTATGAGGATGATCCTCAAGTTATGGACCCAATCTGTATAGTTGCTACCATCGTCTTTCAGCTTGGTTTTCTCTAGGAACGCGTTGAAGTTGAGGGTAACATGAGCGTGGGCCATTGGATCTACAAGACATATTGTAAAGATTTTAGACTATGTTCATGACAATTAAGTTCATCTAAACAATTCAATGAACTCCCACTCAGATAGACATCTCTCTAGTCATCTAAGTGTTACATGATCCGAATCGACTAGGCCATGTCCGATCGTCGCGTGAGACGGACTAGTCATCAACGGTGAACATCTTCATGTTGATCGTATCTTCTATATGACTCATGTTCGACCTTTCGGTCTTCCGTGTTCCGAGGCCATGTCTGTACATGCTAGGCTCGTCAAGTGAACCCTAAGTGTATTGCGTGTGTAAATCTGGCTTACACCCGTTGTATGCAAACGTTAGAGCCTATCACACCCGATCATCATGTGGTGCTTCGGAACAACGAACCTTAGCAACGGTGCACAGTTAGGGGGGACACAATTCTTGAAATTTTAGTGAGAGATCATCTTATTTACTACCGTCGTTCTAAGCAAATAAGATGTAAAAACATGATAAACATCACATGCAATCAAATAGTGACATGATATGGCCAATATCACTTAGCTCCTTTGATCTTCATCTTCGGGGATCCATGATCAATATCGTCACCGGCATGACACCATGATCTCCATCATCATGATCTCCATCATCGTGTCTTCATGAAGTTGTCTCGCCAAACATTACTTCTACTACTATGGCTAACGGTTAGCAATAAAGTAAAGTAATTACATGGCGTTTATTCAGTGACACGCAGGTCATACAATAAAATAAGACAACTCCTATGGCTCCTGCCGGTTGTCATACTCATCGACATGCAAGTCGTGATTCCTATTACATGAACATGATCAATCTCATACATCACATATATCATTCATCACATCCTTTTGGCCATATCACATCACACGGCACATGCTGCAATAACAAGTTAGACGTCCTCTAGTTGTTGTTGCAAATTTTACGTGGCTGCTATATGTCGGGGAAACTGATCCACCCACGAACACCTATGGGGACGGAGCCCCTTTTCGGTACGGTAGGGGGCGGAGGTCGCACGAAGAGCAGATCGAGGCGGTGCACACGAGCAGTTTACCCAGGTTCGGGCCGCACGGATGCGTAAAACCCTACTCCTACTTTGGTTTGTATTGAGTTCTTGCTCGGGAGCGCTGAGAGCTACAGTACCCTCTAGCAGCTAACGAGACCGAGCGTAAGAGTGTTCGAACCCTTCTCTACGTTGCGCGTGGGCCTCCTTTTATAGGCTCAAGGGGTCACCGACAGGTGGCAACGCAGTTGAGGGTAAAAATGGAAAAAGAGTGGTAGTTGGTACAGTGTTTTATACCTAACCCTGACGGCAGGGGACAAGGGCATTAAATGCCCATCGCCATCGCCCAAACAGTGCAAAAAGGGGCCGTCAGGGGTGCCACCGTCCGCCACGATGGCAACCTTGTCAGTGCCGCTTGCCACCGCGTACCCCTGGCTGCACAGCCTCCCGCCACGTACGCCTGGAAGGGTCCCAGAGCGACACGTTGGTGGATGTGCTGGAGCGCGGGTACTGAGTGGAAGCTTGCCGCGGCAAGCGCCTTGCCGCGGTCGCTATCTTGTTGCTTCCGGGAGCTTGTCGCTCACCGGGCCTTGCCGGGACGCGTGGCGCGTCGCGGCAAGTTTCTTGAGATGCCTTGGTTGGACTTCCCGGCGAGCTCCTCTTGCCAGGGTCTTGCGCCTTGAGTAGTCTTGTGCTTTGAGTGGTCTTCCCGGCAAGCTTCTCTTGCCGGGGCCTTGTCTCCTTGGCTCGGACACTTTGTTCTTGAATGGCTCCAAAGGAACCACGAAGGACCTTGGCGGTTGATGACCCTCACCGTAAGGGATCTATTGCAGCGTTTTCGATAAGTAAGAGTGTCGAACCCAACGAGGAGCAGAAGGTATTGATAAGCGATTCTGAGCAAGAAATTACTGCAAGCACTGAAAGATAACTTTTAGGGGTTTTCTCGGTATAAGCAACAGGAAAGTAAAAGCGAGTAATGTAAAAGGTACTGAGAGTAACAAGTGGCCCAATCCTTTCTTAGCAAAGGAGAGGCCTAGCAACTGAACTTATAAAGACTAAAGCGTTCCTGAGGACACACGGGAGAGGTAGTCATGTGCTTTCGCCATATTCCGTATCGATACTATGTTATGTGTTGATAAGTGTTGAGTGGGCGGATCTATGCTAGTGCACTCTCTAGACTAAGATGAATGCACTCTTATGATTAAACACCTTGCAAGCATCCGCAAATACAAGATAGAATTTAAGGCAAAAGCCTAACCATAGCAATACGATCGAGGATCCATTATTCCCTTATGCAAAAGCGTGTGAACTGGGGTTCAGGTTTCTGTCACTCCGGCAACCCACCATAAGCATTCTTTATACACAATGTATTCTCCTAGGTCCTTAATAAGGCGAAGTGTTGGGTGTTCGACTCACACAACACCACTAGTAGAATGACAACACAACTTAAATATCAAACAACACATATTACTTCAACAGCATATGACTACTAACAACAAGACTTTCCCCATGTCCTCAAGAACTAAGGTAACTACTCACGAGACATAAAAGAGATCATGATCAGTGGGGATAAATATGTGATAAACAATCTGGACATAATAGTATTTCTCCAATAAAACTCAATAGCATTCACCACAAAGTAGTAATCAACACCGATGGAGTAGAGAGGATAGGTAGTACGAGTTACAACACGAGTTGCGATTGTAAGATGAGATTTGGATGAAGATGAAGATGGTGCTGGTGTTGGGGATGATGTTGATGATGATCTCGATGATGCCCGTGACGATGGTGATGACGATGGCGACGATCTCCCCTTCCGGGAGGTGATCTCCCCGGCGGAATCTGCCCGCCGGAGATGCCCTTTTCTTCTCTGTAGGTTTCCGCCTCGAAGCGGCGGCGGAACTCCGTAAAAAGTCCCGTCCCTAGGGTTTTTGGATAACGGAGAGCATATATGCAAAAGGGGGCGTCCGGAGGTGGGCCAGGGGCTCCAGGCGCGCCCCCAGGCCGCCTGGGCACCCTGTGGCCCCCCTCTGACTCCCCTTTTGCGTGTCTTCGTGATTTATCTGAAAAATACCTCCCGTCAATTTTCAGGTAATTTGGAGGTATTCTTCTTCAGCAACTCAGCATCCACTTTTTCCTGCTGAATCCTGCGTCTGCTGTTCCGGCATCGGAAAGTTGCAAACTGTGTAAAATAGACCAAAACAACATAAGAACATCATCATAACGTGAAATATATCAATGAATAGGGATAAATTATGATACAAAATAGTGATGCATTTTGGACGTATCAACACCCCCAAGCTTAGACCTCGCTTGTCCCCAAGCGAATATGAACTCGGTAAACCTGCCCACAAGTTTAGAGAGTGAAGTGTCGATAAATAGAATACGGACAAGAAGCATCATAGTTTCTTTACCAACTCAAATATCCTCAACAGCAATCTTCAACTCATAAGGCCCTTATGAAAGAGTGATAACACTTATATTCGAAAGTAGGGCGAAGGAAACTCATTATATCATGGCAAACATGTCCTTTGGTCAAAGAACAACAAATAGTTTTAACTTTTGCTTATATTTTGATGGGATTAATTGAAGCTTTTTGAAATAACATGTTAATAGGCAAGAAGTGAAAGTGTTAACACAAAGGAAGATATTTGCCTTAGCTGGGCATGACAAACAACTTACTTATCGAATGATAATGTCAACAAGGATATGATATGACAAATCTTGATGCAGCTTTATATGAATGAATCCTTATCAACATCAAACGTCTGCTCCCTTTGAGAAATAGAGGGAAGTAGGAATAACTAACTCAATTTAAAATTAAAAGATAGGCCCTGCTCTAGGGTAGTAGGGAAAACTCATGTGCTATCCTCAAATCAAACAGAATGAAAACAAGTTTTTGATAGATGCATGATTTGTCAACGAATGCTAATAGATAACTCAATTGCTTCTTGAATTGGACAAGTTTCGAGGAACGGCTCCCGCACGAGGACGATAACATCCTCTTATTCTCCTTTGTTTATCACTGCCAAAGTTTTCTGATTTCTCATGAACAAAGCATGAAGGAGGGTTTGTTTGTTATATTATTTTTAAGCCAGGCGCACTCTTTGCCAGTTCCTTCTCGTATTATGGGTTTGCACATTAGACATGCAATCCCGGGGTGAAGCTTGTCCATCTCAAGAAGACTATGAATTAGCTATTACTTCCTCATGAGCTAAAATAGAGGCACAAAATAAAAGATTTTGAACATTTAAGGATAACACATAAATTTTATACTTTAGGAAGTGGTATTGGAATACCACGAGTAGGTAGGTATGGTGGACTCATATGGAAGGTATTGGTTTTAAGGGTATGGATGCACAAGCAGAATACCACTTAGTACAGAGTTAGGCTAGCAAAGGTTTTGAGAGAACAGACAATTGATGATGACTAAGATGCAAAGCAATATAAAGCATGAACATTGAAATAAGCATAACACATCAAGTTGTCTTCCTTGTCAACATAACACTTCAAGCATAATAACATAAAGGTTTTGGCTATGTTGATACTTTAAGAAAATCATGCTTGTTGTTATGACCAAAGCTATGTTTGCCAAGATTAAATAAAGTTTCATGGCCATACCTGACATAAGGTCAATACTCCCCATAAGAATCAGCATATAAGGTCGATTGTGTGAAGAGAATACCGAGTGCAGCAAAAGGAACCGATAAACTTCTCATTAATATTCCATCATAAACGACTCCACACTCACGGATACAATTCTTCACCGAAGGAGCGATAGACCTCAATGCACACACCTATCTCATATAATAACCTCCCTATACATGATACGACTCTACTTGACTCTAAAAGACAAAAGGTAAGGATAAAGATACCGGGCACTCCCCCAAGCTTGGAACAAGCCAAGGGATTGCCATTACCCCAGGAGATTTCACTCATCATCCTTGTTGGCGTTGATCAAGTAGTCCTTGGCGAAACGCTTCCATGGAAGGGGTTCTCCAGTCTCATATGAGAAGCTCGTCTCCTGGATCCTGCATTCAGCACCCAAACCCATGCGCAGAAACCTTAGTTCATACTCACAGTTCTGGTTATGTAGATCATTAATTTGCCCTTGTAGCTCTATAATTATTTCTTCAGATGCGGTGATTCTTTCACACATCTCCTTCATCTCCTTCAGGAAGTAGTTCTTCAGCTCGTTGGTGATGTCAAAGTTAGCTTCGACACCACGCTCGATCATCTTCTTGTACTCGAAGACTTCTTGCTCCACTTCTTCCAGCCTGGCCTGGATGCTCCCCTCCTTGATAGGTCCCTTCAGATCTTCTTGGTGAAGGACGCCGTCCTTCATCTGAACAACCTGAGGGTGCTTCTTCACCTCAGCGAGGTAAGGGTTGATGACGTTGACGACGAACTTGTCCTTGGGGGAACTTGGAGAAGCCATGGCACCTAAATTCAGCTGAAAGATTTCCTGGCAGAAACAGATCGAAGAGGAAACACGCGAAATCGCAAGATACGTTGCCGGAACAATCCGGGCAAATATATAGGAAAAATTTATGCACAGAAAGGAAGGTAACGGACCAAAGCGGGGTCGGAGACGGACTCCCGGGTGTCCAGGCGGCCTCCCGGCGCAGCCCAGGGGGGCGCGCCAGGGGGGCGCCTGGACTCCCTGGAGGTCGTCTCCGGCTCCACTTAGGTTCGGAATTTTACTAATTTTGCAAAAACTCGTAATACGGAACTTTTATGGCGGTTCGTGATGTTTCCTTATCGTACTACATACCTTTTCTTTATTCTGCTTCTGCTGGCGTCTGAAACAGGGCTGCAACATGTTCTTCGTGGGTTGTTGTGTATATTATATTCACATCCACATCGACAGGGTCTCCTGCTATGTAATGTTTAAGTCTTTGCCCATTCACAACTTGAGGTTTGGTGCCTTCAAAATTATTAATCTTAATTGCACCAGACCGATAAACTTCTTCAATATGAAATGGTCCTTCCCATCTGGAAAGTAGTTTACCTGGAGAAAACCTGAAACAGGATCTAAACAACAAAACTTTATCACCAACATTAAATTCACGTTTCAGAATCTTCCTATCATGCCACCTTTTTACCTTTTCCTTGAACATTTTAGCGCTCTCGTAAGCTTCACTCCTCCATTCATCTAGAGAAGTCAAGTTCATGAGACGCTTCTCACCAGCTAGTTTTGGGTCAGCGTTAAGCTCTCTAACAGCCTAGAAAGCTTTGTGCTCTAACTCTAATGGCAAATGGCAAGCCTTGCCATACACCATCTTATAGGGGGACATGCCCATGGGGTTTTTGTAAGCAGTTCTATATGCCCACAAAGCATCTCCTAACTTATTTGACCAGTCCTTTCTATTTCTGTTTACTGTTTTCTGTAAGATCAACTTAATCTCTCTGTTGGTGAGCTCAACTTGCCCACTAGTTTGAGGATGATATGGTGAAGCAATTCTATGATTAACATCGTATTTAGCCAAAGCTTTTCTAAAAGCTCCGTGCGTGAAGTGTGATCCCCCATCAGTCATGAGATACCTTGGTACACCAAACCTAGGAAAAATTACATCTTTAAGCATTTTCAAAGATGTTTTGTGATCAGCACTTCAGTGGGGATTGCTTCAACCCACTTGGTCACATAATCAACACCTACTAAAATGTGAGTGTATTTGTGTGAAGAAGGAAAAGGACCCATAAAATCAAAACCCCAACAATCGAAAGGTCCAATCACTAGTGAGTAATTCATAGGCATCTCATTCCTTCTACTAATGTTACCAACTCTCTGACATTTATCACAGGCTAAAACATAATTTCTAGCATCTTTAAAGAGAGTAGGCCAATAAAAACCTGATTGAAGAACCTTATGTGCAGTCCTTTCACCGTCATGATGTCCTCCATAGGGACTATCATGACACCGTCTGAGAATGTCCTTCTGCTCATGTTCCGGAATGCATCTTCTCACGATCCCGTCGGGACCTTCTTCGAAAAGATGTGGGTCATCCCAAAAGTAGTGCCTCAAATCATGAAAGAACTTCTTCCTTTGCTGAAATGTTAGACCTGGAGGCAAATACTTTGCAACAATAAAATTAGCATAATCTGCATACCAAGGATCGGAAAGAGATTGTACTTTTACAACGGCCAGTTGCTCGTCTGGAAAACTATCGTTAACTGGGATGGGGTCGTGCGGTATATCTTCCATCCTTGAAAGATTGTCCGCCACCGGATTGTCTTCCCCTTTCCTATCAACAATCTGCAAATCAAATTCTTGAAGAAGGAGTACCCATCTGATAAGCCTTGGCTTGGCATCCTTCTTTGTCATAAGATACTTATGGCAGCATGATCAGTATGAATAATAACTTTGGAATCAACAATATACTGCCTAAACTTATCACAAGCAAAAACTACAGCTAAGAATTCCTTCTCAGTAGTAGCATAATTCCTTTGAGCACTATCAAGGGTTTTACTAGCATAATGTATAACATTCAATTTCTTATCAATTCTTTGTCCTAAAACAGCTCCAACAGCAAAATCACTTGCATCACACATAATCTCAAAAGGTAAATTCCAGTCAGGTGGTTGTACTATAGGAGTAGTTATTAAAGCTTTCTTAAGGACTTCAAAAGCTTCCTTACAATTTTCATCAAATACAAAAGGAACATCCTTCTGGAGAAGATTAGTGAGGGGTCTCGAGGTTTTAGAAAAGTCTTTAATAAATCTTCTATAAAAACCTGCATGACCGAGAAAACTGCGAATACCTTTGATGTCCCTTGGATAGGGCATCCTCTCAATAGCTTCGATCTTGGCCTTGTCCACTTCAATTCCCCTTTCGGAAATCTTGTGACCAAGAACAATTCCTTCATTAACCATAAAGTGGCACTTTTCCCAGTTGAGTACCAAATTTGTCTCCTCGCATCTCTGCAAAACTTTATTAAGGTTGTGAAGACAATGGTCTAAAGAAGTTCCATAGACGGAGAAATCGTCCATGAAGACTTCCATAATATCCCCGCAGAAACCATGAAATATAGCAGACATACACCTTTGAAAAGTAGCAGGGGCATTACATAAACCAAAAGGCATGCGCCTGTAAGCATAAGTACCAAAGGGACAAGTAAAAGTGGTCTTCTCTTGATCGGCAGTGTTAACATGAATTTGAGAGAAGCCAGAATAACCATCGAGATAACAAAAGTGGGTATTTTTGGATAACCTTTCAAGAATTTGGTCGATGAACGGTAACGGGTAGTGATCCTTCCTGGTTGCCTTGTTCAACTTCCTGTAATCAATACACATTCTATATCCAATAATAATCCTCTGAGGTATTAATTCATTTTTATCATTAGGAACCACAGTTGTACCTCCTTTCTTAGGAACACAATGTACCGGACTTACCCACTTACAATCAGCTATAGGGTAGATAATACCTGCGGCTAGAAGCTTGAGAATCTCGGTTCTCACAACATCCATCATCTTCGGGTTCAACCGTCGTTGATGATCAACAACTGGTTTAGCATCAGGCTCAAGGTTGATAGTATGTTGACAGATAGATGGACTAATCCCCTTAAGGTCATCAAGGGTGTAGCCAATTGCGCCTCGGTGTTTACGAAGTACTTCCAATAATCGCTCTTCTTCATATCCTGAAAGGTTAGAATTGATAATAATAGGATATATTTTCCTTTCATCTAAATAAGCATACTTGAGCGTATCGGGAAGAGGTTTAAGATCGAACACCGGGTCTTCTTTCGGTTTTGATAAAATTCCCAAAGGTTCAACCGGAAGGTTGTGCTTCAGGATAGCAGGCTGCCTCAAGAATATTTCATCTAATTCATTTCTTTCTTGCATATGCAAATCATTCTCGTGGTCCTCCATGTATTGCTGCAAAGGATCATTAGGGGGTATAGCAATAGATGCAATACTTTCAATAATTTTATCATCACTAGGTAAATCAGTACCACGAGGCTACTTAGAGAACTTAGAAAAATTAAATTCATATGGCTCACCATCGAATTCAACAGAAACTTTGCCTTTCTTACAATCTATTATAGCTCCACAAGTTCTAAGAAAAGGTCTACCAAAAATAATGGGACAAAAATTGTCCCTGGCTGAACCAAGTACTAAAAAGTCGGTAGGGTATTTTACCTTTCCACATAGGACTTCAACGTCCCTCACAATTCCGATAGGAGAGATAGTTGTTCTATTTGTAAGATGAATAGTAACATCAACTTCTTCAAGTTCACAAGGGGAAATCTCACCGATGATTTCTTCATAAAGTGAATAGGGGATAGCACTTGCAATCGATCCCAAATCGCATAGCCCATAATAATTGTGATCTCCTATTTTAACAGATACCACTGGAGTACCTGAAATTGGGCCTTTATTCTTGGCTGTGACAAGGTTAGTGGAAACAGCACAAAAATTTATATTGGAATCCAAAACATCATCAGTAGCAAGGTCTTTAATCAATGCAACTTGAGGATTGACCCTGATCTGGTCCTCAGGCTCATCAACTCTTCTCTCACTTTTATTTATTATGCCTGTCACAAGAGAGTGCTCCCTTATCCTCGTGGGAAAAGGAGGCTGTTCATATATAACTGTAGGCAAAATAGGGTCAGCAACACAAATATCAATAGGTGGTTCTTTAAAAGGTTCATGGTGCTGGTCTCTCTTCTTTTTAAAAGAATCAACGTGAGAGGCAAAATTCTTACATAAATCAATAACTAGATGGGAATCAAGACCAATCTTAGAGCAAAAAGTATTGAAGTAATCAGTTTCCACATAGCTCTCAATATAACCATGTTCATAATTTATAGCGGGTTCAGTACCTTTATCAATTTCCCAATCTTCGGTATTCCTCTGGATTCTTTCAAGGAGATCCCACCTTTCTTCAACGCTCTTCTTCTGAAATACCCCACTAGAGGAGGCATCCAGCATTTCCTTATCCTGACGAGAAAGCCTGGCATAAAAATTTGTAAGTATAATTTCCTTGGGAAGCTTATGAATAGGGCATTTGAGCATTAGGGATTTCAATCTCCCCCAAGCTTGAGCAATGCTTTCTCCGTCACGAGACCTAAAGTTATAGATATAATTCATGTCTCGATGAATTTCATGAAGAGGATAAAACTTAGTATAAAAGAGAGACATAAGCTCCTGCCAGTCCAGCAAGTGTGAGTTATCGAGAAGCCCATACCAATCTGAAGCTTTATCTATAAGTGATACGACAAACAATTTCCTCATGACAAACTCCCTCGATACACCTGCAAGCTTAAATAATGAACATAGTTGTGACAGATATAGCAAGTGTTCACCAGGATGTCTGTCTCCTGCGTAACGATTAGCCAAAACATAATTGATAATACCAGCTAGTATTTTATAAGGCACAATTTCAGTAGGGGGAGGATCAACCACCACAGGTGTGGGGCGTCTTCCCGCAAGCAATGATCCAATAATAGGGTTGTCCATAAGGACAAGGAGCAGCAAATAGCAAAAATAAAAACAGAATTATAAAAAACTTTCTTACCAGTTTCACTTTACCAATAGCGCTACGCTCCCCGGCAACGGCGCCAGAAAACGGTACTTGATGACCCTCACCGTAAGGGATCTATTCCAGCGTTTTCGATAAGTAAGAGTGTCGAACCCAACGAGGAGCAGAAGGTATTGATAAGCGATTCTGAGCAAGAAATTACTGCAAGCACTGAAAGATAACTTTTAGGGGTTTTCTCGGTATAAGCAACAGGAAAGTAAAAGCGAGTAATGTAAAAGGTATTGGGAGTAACAAGTGGCCCAATCCTTTCTTAGCAAAGGAGAGGCCTAGCAACTGAACTTATAAAGACTAAAGCGTTCCTGAGGACACACGGGAGAGGTAGTCATGTGCTTTCGCCATATTCCGTATCGATACTATGTTATGTGTTGATAAGTGTTGAGTGGGTGGATCTATGCTAGTGCACTCTCTAGACTAAGATGAATGCACTCTTATGATTAAACACCTTGCAAGCATCCGCAAACACAAGATAGAATTTAAGGCAAAAGCCTAACCATAGCAATACGATCGAGGATCCATTATTCCCTTATGCAAAAGCGTGTGAACTGGGGTTCAGGTTTCTGTCACTCCGGCAACCCACCATAAGCATTCTTTATACACAATGTATTCTCCTAGGTCCTTAATAAGGCGAAGTGTTGGGTGTTCGACTCACACAACACCACTAGTAGAATGACAACACAACTTAAATATCAAACAACACATATTACTTCAACAGCATATGACTACTAACAACAAGACTTTCCCCATGTCCTCAAGAACTAAGGTAACTACTCACGAGACATAAAAGAGATCATGATCAGTGGGGATAAATATGTGATAAACAATCTGGACATAATAGTATTTCTCCAATAAAACTCAATAGCATTCACCACAAAGTAGTAATCAACACCGATGGTGTAGAGAGGATAGGTAGTACGAGTTACAACACGAGTTGCGATTGTAAGATGAGATTTGGATGAAGATGAAGATGGTGCTGGTGTTGGGGATGATGTTGATGATGATCTCGATGATGCCCGTGATGATGGTGATGACGATGGCGACGATCTCCCCTTCCGGGAGGTGATCTCCCCGGCGGAATCTGCCCGCCGGAGATGCCCTTTTCTTCTCTGTAGGTTTCCGCCTCGAAGCGGCGGCGGAACTCCGTAAAAAGTCCCGTCCCTAGGGTTTTTGGATAACGGAGAGCATATATGCAAAAGGGGGCGTCCGGAGGTGGGCCAGGGGCTCCAGGCGCCCCCCCCCCGGCACGGCCAGGGGGGGCGCGCCCCCAGGCCACCTGGGCACCCTGTGGCCCCCCTCTGACTCCCCTTTTGCGTGTCTTCGTGATTTATCTGAAAAATACCTCCCGTCAATTTTCAGGTAATTTGGAGGTATTCTTCTTCAGCAACTCAGCATCCACTTTTTCCTGCTGAATCCTGCGTCTGCTGTTCCGGCATCGGAAAGTTGCAAACTGTGTAAAATAGACCAAAACAACATAAGAACATCATCATAACGTGAAATATATCAATGAATAGGGATAAATTATGATACAAAATAGTGATGCATTTTGCACGTATCAGCGGTCACCCGGCAAGCCTTGCCGCGGAGCGCTGCGACTGCCCGTGCACAAGTTCGGGATACTAGGGTACCCCTACTTTAGTACACCGACAGGAGCCCCCGGGCCTGGGCCATACACGGTGCCGAGCGCTGTTGGGCCAGGCCCAAAACAGTGCACGGGCACGCGCGGCCTGGGCACGCCGTATCTTACTCTGTATCCACTGCGCCCTCCCTTAACGACACGCGTTTAATGTGGCGTCGTGGGAGAGATCGTGGGTGGTTTCTTTAATCGGAAATGCGGAACGCCCGCCCCCTTCCCCCTTATAAGCATGGGAAACAGGGGCAGTTCGTCCATCCGCCCGTTGCTACTCCTCAAAAACCTCCGCCGCTCCCCTTCCTCCCAAAGCTTGAAAGAGAGCAGCGCTCCGCCCCCCGTCGCCACCAGCACCACCAGCGCCGTCGACCTCCCTCACCGCTTCCGCCATGGCTCCGAAAGGCGAGAAGGGGAAGGCCACGAAGTCGGCCAAGGCGCTGCGGCTCGCGGCGCTGCGGAAGAAGCGGGATGTCTCCCCCCCCCCCCAAGCTTGCTGCGAAGGAGCTGAGGGAAAACTTCTATCTCTTCTGGTCGGGGGAGATGCGGGCGCATCCGCGTACCCAGGTACTCCCAGCCATTGCTTGCAAGACGGTTCCGAACGGATATGCGTTCTTTGCCTTGTTCTTCTACTGCGGGCTCTGCCCGCCTTTCTCTGAATTCTTCTGCGACATCATGAACACCTACGGGTTCCATCTCCTTGACTTCACCCCCAACGTCGTTCTCACCATGGCAGTTTTCGCACACCTCTGCGAAAACTTTGTCGGGGTCCATCCCAATGTCGCCCTTTTCCGCCACTTCTTCACGCCCCGAGTTGAGGGAGGAGAGCCTCTGTCCGGCGGGATCTCCTGGATCTCGAGGACCCACAAGAAGGAAGCATATCTAAAGGGAGAGCTTCGCAGCAAATGGGAGGAGTGGAGAGCCAATTGGTGTTGGATTGTAGAGGAGAACCCGTTGCCATTTACCGCCCAGCGCCAAGCCCCAGTAGTACGCGGCAAAGACTGGAGCGACTTGGCCCCGGAAGACAGTAGATTGAAGATTGCCACTGCCCGGATCCTTCGCCTCAGGCTTACCGGGCTCACTGTAGGCGCAGTTGGCACGGATTTCCTTCGCCGCCGCATCGCCCCCCTGCAGGAGAGGAAGAGACCCGCCTCGGAGTTCGAGAATGCGGCGGATATCATGAGGCTGCGCCTGGGCCTCAACTTCAACTTCACAGTCCTGGAGCTCAACGGGATCCTACAGGAGCTGTTCAAGTATGACCCCGATCATCCCGAGGTATTCAGGTTGCCGCAAGGCGTCGTTTCGCTGTGCAACAGCTCCGCGCTCAGCCGCATCCGCGCAATGATGCCGTTGTGCGACTCGCACGGGATCGACCCAACTTGGCAAGAGTCTGCCGACGAAGCCGTGCAGGAGTTCTTCGACAACTTGGAGGAAACGCCGATCTGCTTCGACGAGAAGAAAGGCCTCACCCGCGACACCACCGACAGGGAGGTGGCGTACATCGCCACCAGGATGGAAGAGGCGGTGGCAGCCGCGGCCGCGAGCGAGTTCGGATACACCGTGGAGGAGGCGGAGGCAGCGGAGGCGGCAAGCCTTGCCGAGCGAGATGCGTTTCTCAGCGCGGGGAAGCCTGCCGAGCAAGACGCCGAGTCGAGCGAGCCCGCCGAGCAGGGCGTCGAGTCGAGCGGGCCCGCCGAGGACACGAGCGGCTCGCTGGCGATCGACTCCTCTTCCTCCTCGTCTTCAGGCAGCTCGCCACCACCAGCAGAGCCTCCAGCTCCACCGAGAAGACGTCTCCGCAAGGCCGGGGACGTGACGGAGCGGTAGACGGGTCAACAACCGCCGCGCCGCGCGACATGCGCTACCGCGGCAAGCAAGGCTGCCACGGGAGCACCTCGCGCTTCTGCGGCAACTGGAGCGGGATCTTCTCGGACCACCGCTTCTGCTCCTGCCGCCCCTTCCGCCACGGCGGCAGCCGGAGCGGGATCGTCTCAAACCACCGCCCTTGCCCCCGCCAAGCGGCCAAGGGAGCCCACTCCTCCGCCTCCTCGTACCGTGCGTGAGCCAGACTTTGACTTCTCCGCGCTCAGCTCCGACGAGTAAGAAGAAGAGTAAGACTTTGCAACTCTTGTATTTCTTCGATTTTCTGCTGTTTTTTGTCTTGTATCTCATTTGCCTCACTCTGAACCTGTTCTTCCTTTCAGAACTCTGGCCCAGAGGGCGGCAAAGAGAGCCAAGGTCCCGGTGATTGTCATCGAGGACGAGCCCGCCGTGACAGCAGGGGGTGCGCCTGAGACAAACTTGCCGGACCCGGCAACTGATCTTCAGAGCAGCCCCGAGCGCAGCCCCCAGCGTAAGTGTATAGTTCACTTTCCGCTGTTAAGCGTGCGTGGGTTTTCTATCTTTGCCGACGTCTTGTTCGTTGATTTGTGTAGGAGCAGAGCAGACACATCAGGAGCGCTCGGGGACCGCCCCCGTCGTGCCGCCCGCTTCAACCACGCCGCCAAAGGGAAGTTCCCCAGCAAGGGAGAGTTCTCCGCCAAGGGCGAGTTCTCCGGCGAGGGACAGTACCAGCGGCCCTCCGCCGACGGGAACTGCAACTACACCGCCAAGGGGGAGCCCTCCGGCAAGGGAGCTCGCCGAAGAGCCGGCTCGCGCAGGTAATCCTCTCACTTCATACTTCCCTTGGGCTTTTCTTCTCTTGATCTTATTTTTTGGATATTTGCTTGACTGTTTTCCTCCCCTTTCCTACCATCAGACCCATCTGCTGTGGAGCCTATGGAGACGGAGGCTGCTGTTGAGGAGGATACGCGCGGCAACACCGGCGACGCCGCTGCCACCGAAGGAGCGGCCGGTGCTAACGATCCCGCCGGCGACAAGGCCGCCAAGGCTGCTGCCGCAGCAGCCGGCGAGGGGTCTGGCGATCGCACTGACGGCCCTGAGGCAGCAGGAGCGCCAGGCGCTATGCCGACCGCCGATCCCTCCGCCGCTGCCGCAGCCCCAGGCTCCGAGGAGCCCGAGCCAGGCGCCTACTTGAAGGCCGGCGACGGGGTCTTCATCAAGCTCCCCTGGGCGTCGAGCTCCAGGGCGCCGGTCGAGGGAGAAACCTTCGACGGGGAGGTACTTGCTTCCGCCGGGCTGACGCTCGTTGACGCGCCAAGCAGCAGCAGCGGCGAACCCGAGGAGGAGCGGCTGCTGCGTAAGTGTGACGCCCGAAGACCGACGTCCCAGAAGATCCCAGAAGATCCCAGAAGATTCCAGATGTTCCGGGTTCTCCCGTGTGTTTCATTGTGCTTGTGTTATTTATTTTTTGCATTGCATCATGTCATCATGCCATCATGTCATATTTATTTTGCATCTCAACTTAAATAAATCGTGTGGACCGTCGGTCCATTTAAATCGAGGGAAGAATGTCTTCTCTTTAAAACATATAAAAGCCTCGCAATATTATTAGGGAGCTATATAATTATATTCCATTTGTTTGGAATTAACCAACACACGTGCATAATTTTTTCCCATGCCGATCTCACTTCAAGTTTCACCATCAAAAACCTTCCCTATATTCTTTTCCCATTTATCGAGGCTCCTCCCAAAATCTGGACTCCTTTTAAACTCCTTTAAGACAAGCTATTTATTTTAGTTTGTTTTTCCCTATTTTTGTTGGAACTATTTTTGTGGGGTTGGTTTTATTCCATAAAGCCTTCAAAAATGTTCCCTCTTTATTCCTTGTTCGTGGCCTTTTCCTTAATATTTTGACTATCTCTATTTTTCTGCTAAAGAATAAATAGAGTAGAGGTCCAGCCCAGCCGGCCATCTGGGCCTTCCTTCACCCTAGCCCGAGCCATCTCCTGCCATCATCTCGATCTCTCCCTCACTGGCCGCCGCCACCCCTCGCTCTCCCCCTCGCAGCCCGCACCAGTCCCCATCTCGCCGAACCCTCGATCCCCATCGCTCGTTTTCTCCCTCTGCCGATCGTCCCTCTCGCCCGAGCTCTCCCCTCGATCTTCCCCATCCCCCTCGCCGTTTTCCCTCTCCCCGAGCCCCAGGGCCCGCGCCGCCGAGCCTCCATCTTCTCTGCCGCGCCCCAGCGCCCTGCTTCCATGGCGCCTCCGGCCCGCGGCCGCTTCCTCCAGCCCCGTGCGCCATGGCCCGCCCTCAAGCTGCGCGCCAGGCTTCACCAGCAGCGCCACTGGACCGCCCCAAGGAAAGCCAGTGCCTCGCCATCGCCCCGTGGCTTCCACCGTCCTTCGCGTCGCACCAGGCTCCCGCGCCCGACGCGCGCACAGGCCGCCCCGCCTCTGTGTGACTCCAGCACGCCGTGGCTCTCCTCCTCCGCAGCGCCCGGCACCTTCCCAGCGCCGGCCCGAGGTCAAGCCTCCTCGCCGAGGCCGCAGCAGAGCAGCTCTCTGCGCTGCCCCGTTCGTCTTCCTGCTGCATCCCTGCCATAGCCTCGTCGCCCCTTGTGACCGTGACCATGGAGTCCCGAGACAACTGTGTTTTTTTTCTTTTGTTGTGTTGCTCTGTGCTACTGTTTTGACAGAGGACCTGCGTACGTCAACACCGAGACCGGTCCGACAATCCGTGTACAACTACGGTCGCTATGGATCCGTCAAGTACCACTACGCTCGACGACTCGAACATCTACAAAACGACCTCGTGAACAACTACCGTCTCGGAGACGCACCAAGTACCACTACATACGTGAACGACTACCGTCGCCGGAAGCGCCAAGTACCACGACCATGTACCACGACGACCGAACGGCTACGATGACGAGTACATCTACGAACGTGAACAACTACCGTCGCCGTGTACCCCTACCGTCGCCGAGACCGTAAGTACCTCTCCGAACGGGATGTGAACGACTACACGTGTACCTCTACGTGAACAACTACTTCCTCTTCGGAAACATGAACCACTACTTCCTCTACGACTCGTGAGAACGACTCCTTCCTCTACGATCTCGAACCGCCCCGAAACGATTGTTCCGAAGGTATAACCCCGAGACGTGCCCGTGAACGAATGCTTGTGTTGTATGTAATGTTTGCCTTGTGTGCATCGTGCCCGTTTCGTCCGTTTGTCATGTTCCTCGGTTGCCTCGTCGCCGACTCGTGGGAACCCGGTGACGGGATCAACCCACTTTCATCTTGTTCGACTTGCTCACGTCGATTCTTCTTTTGCACCGGACTCTCAACGGGTTACCGGAACCGAGATATTGCGTTGCATCATTTTCGGATCGTTGCCGTGGCACCCTTTCTTTCCACCACGGTGACAAATGCTCCTTATCTCTTATGTCAACTTTTAATAAAAACTTGCATAAAACTTGATCATGTCATCCGCATCATATTAACATCATTATATGTTTAATTGTGTTTGCTTTATAATTACTAAACATGCTCATGGGGATTTTCCGGATATGTTGTTGTTATTTTCCGGCCTCATTTAAAATGTCTTAATAGTGTAGTTTTATTATGCTTCACCTCTTGCCATGTTAACAAACATTTAATCTTGTTTTGTAAATAACGAGAGTCAACTAAATAATTAAAATGTGGTGTTTCGTCAATATGCAACTCGTTGCATATTGAGCTCCATTTAACTTGTAGTTTTGTTTGTGCACTTTGCCATGCCATGCATAATTAAACCGGACATGCATCATACTTGGATGTGCATCGTATGCCATGTTTATGCTTGTATGTTTACCGTGTTGTTTCTTTCTTTCCGGTTGCTTCTCTTGTTAGCTTCGGTTTCGTTCCGGAGTTGTGAGGATTCGCGCGACTCTGTTGCTCCTTCTGCTTCATGGATCCGTTCTTCTCCCTTGTGGAATCCCAGGCAAGATGATCATACCCTTGGATACCTTTACTACCATTGCCATGCTTAGTTGTCTCGATGCTATCGTTACATGTCGCGCCACCCATCATTTATGTCAGCCTCTCCTTGTTGCCACGAAACCTCTAACATTTGAAACCTTCCTAGCAAAACCACTGTTTGGCTATGTTACTCGCTTGCTCAGCCCCTCTTATAGCGTTGTTAGTTGCAGGTGAAGATGAAGTTTGTTCCAGGAGGGAACTTGTTGTTGGCATATCACAATATCTACAATTATTATTAACACACCTATATACTGGGCATGGGTGGAAGGCTTGGCCTTTTGCTCGGTGTTTCGTTCCACTCATGCCACCTTAGGCGCCGATAAACCGACATTATGTTCCTTGATTTTGCGTTCCTTACACGATGGGTGAAATGGGGACCCCTTGACAGTTCGACTTTGAATAAAACTCCTCCAGCAAGGCCCAACATTGGTTTTAATTTGCTCATAATAACAACTTATTTAAATAATTAAATTTGCATAGGGGGTCGCGTCCCCGAGGATTCTTAATTCTACATAGCAAGGGGGGCCAGTGCTGATGGTGTTGGTCCCAAACGGGGAGTCTGCGGGGTCACCACGAGGAAACTCGAGGATTGATATAAACTTGTAGAATCGCCCATCCGGTCGTGTCCTGAGACTTAGATACGCGCGGCTACTATCAGGGTGTCGACACGCCGGGAGGATTTGCTGGATTAGCCTTACCTTAGTTCGGAGTATCTTGAGCACGGGATTCCGAGGATACTCAGGTCTTCCCACCTTGGAGTTGCGACTCCGCGGATCGTGGGCTTGTGATGGGCCAAGTTGGAACACCCCTGCAGGGTTTTGAAATTTCGAAAGCCGTGCCCGCGGTTATGTGGCAGATGGGAGCTTGTTAATATCCGGTTGTAGAAAACTTGACACAATGTTCTAATACACTACCAGCGTGTGTACCGTGACTGTCAATTTCCGAATAGGGATTCGGGAGTTGAACACGGTGGGGTTATGTTTGACTGGCTTTAGTTAGGATCACTTCTTGATCATCTCTCGACCGAGGCTTTCTCTTCTCGCTCTCTATCACGTAAGCTAGTTGCTAGTTGCTGCTGCAGACACTACTCTTTTCTTCAGCCTTATCCTCTCCCAAGGCTTAAATAGTCTTGTTACCCGGGAACGGGATTGCTGAGTCCTCTGTGGCTCACAGTTACTTCACCACACCAGATGCAGGTTCAGCCGAGTTTGATGCAGAAGCTGGTTCAAGTACTTCACTGGGAGCTCGATGAAGAGTGTGGCCGTTTGCTTGTGACGTTTTCGACGATCAGTAGTGGTTTCTACTAGGATTCGACCCTGACCTGTGGCTTTATGTTGTTTTGGTATCTTTCTTTTGGATCTTCGCCCGTAGTCGGGTTGTGATGTTTTGAATGATGTTTTGCTTATGTAATGTATTGTGTGAAGTGGCGAGTGTAAGCCAACTATCTCCTTTTGCATTTTAATCCCTCTTTTACATGAGTCATGCAAAGATACCAAACTTGAGATCATTCTAGGATGGGCTTATACCTTTAAGTCGTGCCTCGACACGTAGGAGGTATAGTCCCATCCTGGGCATTACAAGTTGGTATTCAGAGCCTTCTCCGACCTATAAGCCCCCACTGATTGATCGAATCGTTGACGGTTGAGTCTAGGCACACACTGAAATGTTTTGAGTCCTATATATTATATCGGAGAGTAGGATTTCTTTTGCTCCTCATCTCTTTTCACTCTGGTGAGGACTCCTGACGATTACTGTTTTCTCTTCTACTTTCAAAATTGCACCAAAATTTTCTTAGGATCTCGCGAGTATTGTTTGGATTGTTCCGATGTCTTTGTGACGAGAACATTGTTCTCGATGCCTCCTGTCATTAGGGTTGTGGCAGTGTCCCGGGGAGTTGAGCTCCGAGGTGTTGTCGTCACAAATCCATCGCGGTAGTACTAGAATACTTAAGACGGCCGACGTCAAAAACTCTCCTATGCGGTTAGTGGCAAGATAACCCCGACATCACCCAGTACTGGGGAGGTAGTTCGGGAGTATTGCCATAGCTTGTATAGTGGATGCGTTTCAAAGGTCCGAGGTAAACGGTTTCCGGAGATAACTGGTTATGTGTTGAAGGATGGATACACCTGGATGTAGGTTTAGAGTTGATTGCGCGGTGCTTCCCGTGTATCCCCAACACCTGATTGCATAACTGGAAACTTTCGGAAATTAATAGGTGGGTTCATCTAGTAGTTCTAGGCATTCTTCCAACGGATGCACGATATGAAGTTCGGGGTTCTACATTGAGTGAAGTGGTTTTATGGACTTGTTCTGATCGGGAGTTGCATCTTAAAGGGTCCTTGGCTATGCTGATCCGGGGATTGCAAAACCCTTTAGTAACACGTTCCATGAGCTTTCAGCACGAAGATGTCGAACGAAGCTTCTATCTTGTATTTGTTCTATCTGTTTCTTGTTCCTTTTTATTTTCATTTTGTTCTCCCAATTGGCTTCTCGTCAAGCTGATGTACCTACGGAATTCATCCGTTCAATTCTCTGTTCGGATGATATTGTGAAGATCATGTTGCATATCTATCCTTTGTTCTTGTCTTGATTCTGGTATTCGAGTTGCTTCGATGTCAAATGTTGATTCCATACCTTTCCTTTTCGGTGTTCTCATATTTCTATGGGAGTGCTAGTCCTTCTTAATCATCAAGATGGTCATGTTAAATTCTTTTCAACCGATGTCCGTTTTGTTCGTCTCAAGTTGTCTTTGTTTTTCCCCGCCCTCCCACCCTTCTTCTTCTTGGAGTCAAAAATTCTCAGATGAAATATCCATTTTATTCATGTGATATTTCTTCATTCATTTCCTTCAATGTTCTTATCCGGTGATTCTCAGGAAGATGCTCAAGAGCTTCAAGTTCATCATTCTTTTGTTCTCAAATTCTGCCAGTGGATGTAATTCAAGATATGGTGTTGATCTTATCCTTTTTCCTCATTTTACAATGCTTTCTTATTCCGGTGCATCAAGTAATCATTCTCCTCATGCTATTCATATCCGGAGTGCTGAAGATTCATAATTCCATTCTTAATCCATTCAAGCTATTTTGAGGATTATCATCTTATTCAAGCCATTTAATTCAACCGGTGCAATGTATTAAGCAATCTTTTCAACGGTGATTTCTTGAGTGGGCCCTAACCCACAGGTCTTTTCCCAGGATCTTACCTGACTCTTCTATTTGTTTTCTAGAGTTATACTCAAATTCTTGTCAAAGTGTGACGTAAGAATGATTTCCATCAGTCACATGCCTTCTCCAAGCTTGTTTTCAATTATTTCCATCTTTAGCTCCACCTTCCATCTTTTTATTCTTCCGGAGTGCTCAACAATTCTTATGGCATTTCTCGTCTTCATTCTCAACATTTGGAGACCGGAGAAGTGTTTCTCTTAATCTTGGCCCGTTCTCTTGATGAGTTGTGGTTCTAGTTTCTTGCCATCCTCATTATTGTTCAGATTGTGAGGAATTCTTTTATGCCATCCGAAGCTTTTCATGAATTCTTTTCCTTGTGTTCCTCCGAAGGCCATCATTTCCGAATATTCTTCGTTCTCAGTTTTCAACTTCTTCCTCCAAATATTCTTCATTGATGTCTCTTCGTTCGTCTCCATATTCTTACGGTGGTTCTTTCAAGATTACTCTTCCTTGTTATCGTATCAATTCATTTGTTCTTTTCATAATCCTACCGGTGGTTCATTAAATAATTATCCAAGGTTGTGCTAGATCTCTCTTTAATTCTTTCCAACGAGAATAAGTAGTATGCCAAATCCTTTGGTTGTCATCAATTTAAATTGGTGAAGGAGATGCATGACATAATTCTTATTCTTATTCCTTCAAGGTGATTTAATTCTTTTGTCTGGAGCTTGTTCATCATTTCATATTCTCGGTTCTAAGTTGTTCATCTTGTTTTCCGGAGCTCCAAGTGATTTCAATTATACCATTCCAAAGCTCCATCTATTTCATCACAGGCCTTGAATCTTATTCTTTTCATCTTTCACTTCTCATGCTTTCATTACCGGAGTTCTTCATGGTGGTTCATCATGTTTTAATTCATCCTCGAAGTCTTCATCAAGATAATTGTGAGAGCTCAAGCATTCTTCATCATGCTTTCCAAGTGCAATCCTTTCTACCTTATCTTTTCAGATGGTGTTATGTCATTCTTGACAAATTCCCTCATGTTTCATGATTCACAAGTTGTCAGGAATGAAATATTTAAACCATCATTTTTCTTGTTCAAGAGATCTTTTCAACCCTTCAATTATTCGTTGGAGTTATCTTGGGTTGTATTGCACCTATAAGTTTTCCCTAAGGATTGTTGCTATTATGGTGCTTATAAATGACCCAAGTTCTTCATTATCCTTCCGGTGAAATAAGTTTTTCATCTCCTTGTTGATCTCAATCCAATCAAACATTTCCGTTAGTGCCCGGTTGTCACCTCATAATTTTGAGATGTTTTCCATAAGCCCACATCAAGCTTATTCGTTTTCGTTGTTGATTTTCCATCAACTCCGTTCAACCCTTCTTTGTAAGGATGCTCTTTCAAATTCAATTTTGAGAGAAGTTGTCATATCTTTCTCCGTTCATTTCTTTCATTGATCTATATTCTATTCTTTCATTCCGGAGGCTTTGTCATATTGCTCTCTTGGCACCATCATCTTGTTTTTATCGAGATCATGTTCTTTCCTTGTTTATCATTTAACCGGAGTGTTGTATTCTTCATTCAAGTTATGTCATCTTATCTAGTTTGCCTCTCTTTTTAACCGGAGTGCTGTCTGAATCCTCCTTAACCTTGTGCCATTCTTTTAATTGTTCCGGAGGCTGTGTGTTGTTGTTTTCATCAAGTATCATTCCAACTTGGCTAGTTCATGTTAATTCCTTCCATTTTCAGACGGAGTGCTGTCCAAATCATGTCATTCTTATTAATTGGCTATACCATTGCAGTTTCATATTCTTTTGGTTCGTGAGCTCTTGTTTCATGTCTTTCAACCTCAAGGTTCTCATAATGTTCCTTCTTCCTCCTTTACCGGAGTGCTCTTAACTTCGTTAATCTCCGTTGCATTCTTTTCTTTCAAGATTGTTGAACCTCTCAAGGTTCTTTGGTTTCACTCGTCTGTCAAAGAAGCAACTTTGTTTTACCTCTTCTTTGCCGTTTTTACCCGGTGATATCTCTAGGATCTCGGGTCGAGATCCTCTGTTAGTGTGGGAGAGTTGTGACGCCCGAAGACCGACGTCCCAGAAGATCCCAGAAGATCCCAGAAGGTTCCAGATGTTCCGGGTTCTCCCGTGTGTTTCATTGTGCTTGTGTTATTTATTTTTTGCATTGCATCATGTCATCATGCCATCATGTCATATTTATTTTGCATCTCAACTTAAATAAATCGTGTGGACCGTCGGTCCATTTAAATCGAGGGAAGAATGTCTTCTCTTTAAAACATATAAAAGCCTCTCAATATTATTAGGGAGCTATATAATAATATTCCATTTGTTTGGAATTAACCAACACACGTGCATAATTTTTCCCCATGCCGATCTCACTTCAAGTTTCACCATCAAAGTCCTTCCCTATATTCTTTTCCCATTTATCGAGGCTCCTCCCAAAATCTGGACTCCTTTTAAACTCCTTTAAGACAAGCTATTTATTTTAGTTTGTTTTTCCCTATTTTTGTTGGAACTATTTTTGTGGGGTTGGTTTTATTCCATAAAGCCTACAAAAATGGTCCCTCTTTATTCCTTGTTCGTGGCCTTTTCCTTAATATTTTGACTATCTCTATTTTTCTGCTAAAGAATAAATAGAGTAGAGGTCCAGCCCAGCCGGCCATCTGGGCCTTCCTTCACCCTAGCCCGAGCCATCTCCTGCCATCCTCTCGATCTCTCCCTCACTGGCCGCCGCCACCCCTCGCTCTCCCCCTCGCAGCCCGCACCAGTCCCCATCTCGCCGAACCCTCGATCCCCATCGCTCGTTTTCTCCCTCTGCCGATCGTCCCTCTCGCCCGAGCTCTCCTCTCGATCTTCCCCATCCCCCTCGCCGTCTTCCCTCTCCCCGAGCCCCAGGGCCCGCGCCGCCGAGCCTCCATCTTCTCTGCCGCGCCCCAGCGCCCTGCTTCCATGGCGCCTCCGGCCCGCGGCCGCTTCCTCTGGCCCCGTGCGCCATGGCCCGCCCTCAAGCTGCGCGCCAGGCTTCACCAGCAGCGCCACTGGACCGCCCCGAGGAAAGCCAGTGCCTCGCCATCGCCCCGTGGCTTCCGCCGTCCTTCGCGTCGCACCAGGCTCCCGCGCCCGACGCGCGCACAGGCCGCCCCGCCTCTGCGCGACTCCAGCACGCCGTGGCTCTCCTATTCCGCAGCGCCCGGCACCTTCCCAGCGCCGGCCCGAGGCCAAGCCTCCTCGCCGAGGCCGCAGCACAGCAGCTCTCTGCGCTGCCCCGTTCGTCTTCCTACTGCATCCCTGCCATGGCCTCGTCGCCCCTTGTGACCGTGACCATGGAGTCCCGAGAC
Organism: Secale cereale; assembly: GCA_902687465.1. Classification (NCBI taxonomy): domain Eukaryota; kingdom Viridiplantae; phylum Streptophyta; class Magnoliopsida; order Poales; family Poaceae; genus Secale; species Secale cereale. The sequence goes on from LR738715.1 coordinate 40,937,857, forward strand.
AATTGTGTTTTTTTTTGTGTTGCTCTGTGCTACTGTTTTGACAGAGGACCTGCATACGTCAACACCGAGACCGGTCCGACAATCCGTGTACAACTACGGTCGCTATGGATCCGTCAAGTACCACTACGCTCGACGACTCGAACATCTACAAAACGACCTCGTGAACAACTACCGTCTCGGAGACGCACCAAGTACCACTACATACGTGAACGACTACCGTCGCCGGAAGCGCCAAGTACCACGACCAAGTACCACGACGACCGAACGGCTACGATGACGAGTACATCTACGAACGTGAACAACTACCGTCGCCATGTACCCCTACCGTCGCCGAGACCGCAAGTACCTCTCCGAACGGGATGTGAACGACTACACGTGTACCTCTACGTGAACAACTACTTCCTCTTCGGAAACGTGAACCACTACTTCCTCTACGACTCGTGAGAACGACTCCTTCCTCTACGATCTCGAACCGCCCCGAAACGATTGTTCCGAAGGTATAACCCCGAGACGTGCCCGTGAACGAATGCTTGTGTTGTCTGTAATGTTTGCCTTGTGTGCATCGTGCCCGTTTCGTCCGTTTGTCATGTTCCTCGGTTGCCTCGTCGCCGACTCGTGGGAACCCGGTGACGGGATCAACCCACTTTCATCTTGTTCGACTTGCTCACGTCGATTCTTCTTTTGCACCGGACTCTCAACGGGTTACCAGAACCGAGATGTTGCGTTGCATCATTTTCGGATCGTTGCCGTGGCACCCTTTCTTTCCACCACGGTGACAAATGCTCCTTATCTCTTATGTCAACTTTTAATAAAAACTTGCATAAAACTTGATCATGTCATCCGCATCATATTAACATCATTATATGTTTAATTGTGTTTGCTTTATAATTACTAAACATGCTCATGGGGATTTTCCGGATATGTTGTTGTTATTTTCCGGCCTCATTTAAAATGTCTTAATAGTGTAGTTTTATTATGCTTCACCTCTTGCCATGTTAACAAACATTTAATCTTGTTTTGTAAATAACGAGAGTCAACTAAATAATTAAAATGTGGTGTTTCGTCAATATGCAACTCGTTGCATATTGAGCTCCACTTAACTTGTAGTTTTGTTTGTGCACTTTGCCATGCCATGCATAATTAAACCGGACATGCATCATACTTGGCTGTGCATCGTATGCCATGTTTATGCTTGTATGTTTACCGTGTTGTTTCTTTCTTTCCGGTTGCTTCTCTTGTTAGCTTCGGTTTCGTTCCGGAGTTGTGAGGATTCGCGCGACTCTGTTGCTCCTTCTGCTTCATGGAACCGTTCTTCTCCCTTGTGGAATCCCAGGCAAGATGATCATACCCTTGGATACCTTTACTACCATTGCCATGCTTAGTTGTCTCGATGCTATCGTTACATGTCGCGCCACCCATCATTTATGTCAGCCTCTCCTTGTTGCCATGAAACCTCTAACATTTGAAACCTTCCTAGCAAAACCACTGTTTGGCTATGTTACTCGCTTGCTCAGCCCCTCTTATAGCGTTGTTAGTTGCTGGTGAAGATGAAGTTTGTTCCAGGAGGGAACTTGTTCTTGGCATATCACAATATCTACAATTATTATTAACACACCTATATACTGGGCATGGGTGGAAGGCTTGGCCTTTTGCTCGGTGTTTTGTTCCACTCATGCCACCTTAGGCGCCGATAAACCGGCATTATGTTCCTTGATTTTGCGTTCCTTACACGATGGGTGAAATGGGGACCCCTTGACAGTTCGACTTTGAATAAAACTCCTCCAGCAAGGCCCAACATTGGTTTTAATTTTCTCATAATAACAACTTATTTAAATAATTAAACTTGCATAGGGGGTCGCGTCCCTGAGGATTCTTAATTCTACATAGCAGGGGGGCCAGTGCTGATGGTGTTGGTCCCAAACGGGGAGTCTGCGGGGTCACCACGAGGAAACTCGAGGATTGATATAAACCTGTAGAATCGCCCATCCGGTCGTGTCCTGAGACTTAGATACGCGCGGCTACTATCAGGGTGTCGACACGCCGGGAGGATTTGCTGGATTAGCCTTACCTTAGTTCGGAGTATCTTGAGCACGGGATTCCGAGGATACTCGGGTCTTCCCACCTTGGAGTTGTGACTCCGCGGATCGTGGGCTTGTGATGGGCCAAGTTGGAACACCCCTGCAGGGTTTTGAACTTTCGAAAGCCGTGCCCGCGGTTATGTGGCAGATGGGAGCTTGTTAATATCCGGTTGTAGAAAACTTGACACAATGTTCTAATACACTACCAGCGTGTGTACCGTGACTGTCAATTTCCGAATAGGGATTCGGGAGTTGAACACGGTGGGGTTATGTTTGACTGGCTTTAGTTAGCATCACTTTGTGATCATCTCTCGACCGAGGCTTTCTCTTCTCGCTCTCTATCACGTAAGCTAGTTGCTAGTTGCTGCTGCAGACACTACTCTTTTCTTCAGCCTTATCCTCTCCCAAGGCTTAAATAGTCTTGTTACCCGGGAACGGGATTGCTGAGTCCTCTGTGGCTCACAGTTACTTCACCACACCAGATGCAGGTTCAGCCGAGTTTGATGCAGAAGCTGGTTCAAGTACTTCACTGGGAGCTCGATGAAGAGTGTGGCCATTTGCTTGTGACGTTTTCGACGATCAGTAGTGGTTTCTACTAGGATTCGACCCTGACCTGTGGCTTTATGTTGTTTTGGTATCTTTCTTTTGGATCTTCGCCCGTAGTCGGGTTGTGATGTTTTGAATGATGTTTTGCTTATGTAATATATTGTGTGAAGTGGCGAGTGTAAGCCAAATATCTCCTTTTGCATTTTAATCCCTCTTTTACATGAGTCGTGCAAAGATACCAAACTTGAGATCATTCTAGGATGGGCTTATACCTTTAAGTCCTGCCTCAACACGTAGGAGGTATAGTCCCATCCTGGGCATTACAGTAAGTTGTTGTCGCTCTACCGCGCCCGGCAGGCCAAGCTGGAGTCCCGCGAAGCGCTGGCCGCCAAGGCGGGAGCCGACATCGAGAAGCGCGCGGAGGAGCTCCGGGCCCTCAACCAAGCAGCTCTCCAGTCCTTGGCAAAGGAGCGGGAGCAACTTGCCGAGGAGCAGTAGGCCTTCACCCTCGAGAAGGCTGAAGTGGAGGAACAGCAGCGGCTTGCCGCTGAGAAGCTGTCCACGCTGGAGGGTGAGCTGGCGCAGCTGATGGGCCTCGAACCCCTTGTTGGTTACCCCAAGTGGAAGGTGTAAGATGCAGTAAGTAGAAGTGTTTTCCCTTAGCAAAGATACCAAGGATCGAATCCCCAGAGACTCCTAGGTTCAACAAGTAGGTGTCAATTGCTACGGCGCCAGATTAGTAGCAATCAACGTGGACCTGCACACAGATACAAATAACTTTGCTCCCAACGAGTACAGAGAGGTTGTCAATCTCTCTTGCCTTGTAGTTCACAAAGGGTTAAAAGCAATGATAGTAGTGATAGATAGTTTTTGCAATAGTAGGTAAATAGCGAAAAGTAAATAGTGGATGTGATCAATGATGGTAATATGGACCGGAGTCTCATGATGTTCAATAGTGATGTCTCTCTCCCAAAAGACGATAAAACAGCTATGTGAGGTAAACAAATTACAGCTGGGCAATTGACAGGACCACGAACGCAAACCAATGCTGACTACATTGCAAGAAAGGTTGAGGTTCAAAGCATGGGCGGTACGCCAAAGTAAGTAGACCGAAATCCATCAATATCTACTACTAATCATCCACCTTGAGATATCTATCCAGAACATCTCGCTGGTATTAAGTTGCGAGTCCCACCCATAGTGTAAACTCAATGCAACAGACAACTGCATTAAAAGAACTTTGCGTAAAGTAAACAATCCTTGCACCCGCGGGCACAAGCACCGTTGTTTTCCCCCTTGTGGCAATAGCACATCCCCTAGACTCATGTTTCTGTCACTCAAGCTAGTCATCGAGGGGCATGAACCCACAATCGAGCATAACGTTCCCTCTTGGAGTCACTACCTACTACTCGGCCAAAGCAGTAAATAACAACGAAGAACATGCAAGAATTACTTATGAACTAAAATAAAAAAGAGGTGAATCAAATATATTACTCAAGATCAATCTAAACATAATCTCATAATCCATCGGATCCCAGCAAACTCAACATAGAGCATAAGGATTACATAGGTGCCTCGATCATGTAGGGCAGCTCACGAGGACTAATTAGTGAAGCACAAGAACGGGAGGAGAACATCACATAGCTACTGGTCATGGACTCATGGTTCAAGGGAGACTACTCACGAGTCATCCGGGAGGAGTCCATGGTGGTGGAGAAGCTCCCGGTGGTGATCCTCCCCTCCGGCAGGGTGCCGGGAAGGGTTCTCCTGGTGCTCCCGATCTTGGAAGCGGCGGCGGCGGCGGAACAGAGATGGGATCGCGAAAAGAGTTCCTGTTCTGAGGGTTTCGGAGGACCCTCTAAATATATGCCAAAGGGGGGCACCGGACGGGCTTCGGGGGGCCCAGGCGCCCCCCGGCGCGGCCCGGGGGGGCGCACCGCCAGGGCGCCTGGAGCCCTGGTGGCCCCCCCCCCAGGCTGCCCTTCGGACACAGTGTTGTTTCCGGATCGCTGATTTTTTATATATTTTTTCTGGATTTTTCTGGGCAGTTCTCGAAACGTGGAAACCTAAAATACAAAAACAGCCAAAAACAGTAACTGGCACTGGGGTGCACTGGATTAGTAAGTTAGTCCAAATATGATCAAAAGTGTATGGAAGTGTATGAATATCATAGCAATATCACCCAAAAGTGGCATGGAGCAAGCAGAAATTATAGATACGTTTTGGACGTATCAACAACCCCAAGCTTAATTCCGGCTCGTCCTCGAGTAGGTAAATGATAACAAGAATAATTTCTGTGGTGACATGCTATTAACCATATAGGACTTTTTCATAGTCATATGACAAAAGCTTACTGAGACAATGATTATATAGTAATTAAGTTGCCTCATGAGAAAATCACAAATGACTGAAAGTTTTACAACATGAAACTGAAACATCAAAAAGATTTGCAATGAACATGATGTGCAAATATGACAAAGTGATATCTAGCTTGCCCCCTTTAGTGATGCAAAACATAAATGCAGGGGCACCTTCAAGGTTTAAGTGATGACTAGATACAATCATTTCAGAATAAACGATATCACAATCATGCAAAAGACAATGCTACTTTGGGACAATGCACATTACACTCAGAATGACAATCATGCTCTCAGTAGTTGGTGCTTCAACATAAAAGTAAAAGAATGGTTATGTGCTAGAGCTTTTATTTTGAAAACATGGAAGCAATTGTGTCAACAGCAGTAGTACTTCATATGTGTCATGCATAAAACATCCTATAAGTTGCAAGCCTCATGCATCGAATACAAATAGTGCTCGCACCTTATCCTAATTAGCTCGGATCTCCATGGGTTATCATTGCATTGCATATGTTTCAACCAAGTGTCACAAAGGGGTACCTCTATGCCACCTGTACAAAGGTCCAAGGAGATAGATCGCATTTGATTTCTCATTTTTGATAAATCTCAACTTGAGGACATCCATACCGGGACAACATAGAAAATAGATGATGGACTCCTCTTTAATGCATAAGCATATTCTCATGAGAGATTGAGGATTAAGGTCCAAGCTAAAACTTCCACCATGATGCATGGCTTTGGTTGGCGGCCCAATGTTCTTCTCTAACAATATGCATAGTTATTCAACCCACGGTAAATCACCCTTACTTCAGACAAAACGAACATGCATAGCAACTCACATGATATTCAACAAAAGTGTGACAGTTGATGGCGTCCCCAGAAACATGGTTACCGCTCAGCAAGCAACTCATAAGAAATAAGATACATAGGCAACATATTCTTTACAACAATAGTTTTTAGGCTACTTTCCCATGAGCTATGTATTGCATGGTTAGTTTGCTTAGTACAGGTGGAGGTTAGCAAAAGACTGGGAGCGACCCACTAAGAGAGCAATGACGGTCATAATCATGCAGAGCGACAAAGCAATATTGAATCAGGCATGGAAGTTATATCGCTACTCAGAAATAAAAGATCATCAAGGCTTGACAGACTTTCATTACAGTCTTAAATATGCATGAGCATACGCCAAGTCAATAAAAATAAATTCTCGAAGGAAGATATTACTAAACCATACCACATCATAGGCAAACAAATCAAGTTGGTACTCCAATAACACATTGGGAACCCCCCAGCTATTCGAGATTAACCATAAGAAAACCTGAACTACTAAGCACCATCATGCAAGTAGCATCTTTATCATAGACATATTAACCAATGCAACGGAAGCAAACTCTCTTAATAAGGTGAGCATGGTAATTAAAGAGAGTTCAAGCAACCAACTAAATAAAAGCTCTTGAAAAGATAAGCATGAATACTTAAGAGCAGAGCATGATAGTAGCTATTAAAAGACAAAGAACACACAAAGCATAGATAGACATGAAAATTCTATGTTATGTTCTAGGTAGAAGTGGAGCGTGTTTCTCTCCCACATAAAGGAATGCTGAGTTCCGACTCGTTATGAAAAACTAAAAAGAAAACTAAAAGCAAGACGCTCCAAGCATAGCACATAACACATGAAGTGATAAAAATATAGCGGAACGAGAGACGAACTGATAATGTTGATGGAGAAGGGGATGCACGGGGGCATCCCCAAGCTTAGACGCTTGAGTCTCCTTGAATATTTCTTGGGGGTGCACGGGGGCATCCCCAAGCTTGAGCGCTTGACACTCCTGAATCTTTTTATCATCTTCCCTCGCACACTTGAAAACTCCCTTCATACATAAGTCATCATAATCTGATTAGCGAGGTTAGTACCCTTAATAAAATAATTATACCTTGCTGGAAATAAGGATATTCTTGAAGTTCTACTGTTTCTCAATATTGCCAAAAGGTTTTTGCAAAGAAAAAGCAAGTTCTTAATTTGCAAAGTGAAGGTAAGGCAAAACAGGACAGAATCTGTGAAAAACAGAACAGCAGGCAGTAATTGATCTGTTCGGGATACTTCTGCAACTCAAATCAAAAAACTCAGAACAGACACACAAAAGACAATTATATAGAGAACGCTGTCGAAACAATTCAGACCAAAAAGATGATCTGGTGATTTTATACGAATTTTTCTATCCAAGGACAGAATCTGTTTCCTGGACAGCACCTCACAACTTTTGAACTTTCTAGCAATCAGAGGCTATACTTGGCACAAATATGAAAAGCAAAGATACAATGATGATGCTACAGCAGTAAACAACATCAAGACACAGCAAAAGAAAAAAAAATATTCATGTGGGCTGCCTCCCAAAAGCGCTTTCTTTTATGCCTTTAAGCTAGGCATAATGCATAGAGATCAAGTTTTATCAAGAGTAAAAGAATAACTAGCCCGTACAACGGACTCAAAGGGTAACTTGATCTTCTTACGAGGGAAGTGTTTCATCCCTTTCTTGAGAGGAAACTGAAATTTTATATTACCCTCTTTCATGTCAATGACAGCACCAACGGTGCGCAAAAAGGGACGTCCCAAAATAATTGGACAAGAAGGATCACATTCAATATCCATAATAGTGAAATCAACGGGCACATAATTATCATTGACAACAATAAGAACATCGTCGAACCTCCCCAAAGGTTTCTTTATGGAAGAATCAACGAGACGAACACCAAAAGAACAAGAATCATAAGGTTTCAATTTAAGCATATCATATATTCTTTTGGGCATAACAGAGGTACTAGCACCAACATCACATAATGCATAACAAGAGAAGTCATTCAAATTAATTTTTATCATAGGATCCCAACCATCTTCTAGCTTTCTAGGTATGGAGGCTTCTACTCTAAGTTTCTCCTCCCTAGCTTTGATGAGAGCATTAGTGATATGCTCTGTGAAGGCAAGGTTAAGCGTGCTAGTGCGGGGATCTCTAGACATCTTGTGAAGGAAATCAATAACTTCGGTAAGAGTGCAATTATCAAAATCAAGGTCACGAGCATCAAGTAAAGTGGTAGTGGTGTCCTTAAGGTTCACTTGTTTGGTAGTTTCTAAAGTCATAGCATCACCATTAATAGGTCCATTGGGACCAGGAGTACATTGGGTGCTAAGAGTGTGAACATCCTCAATAACTTGGATAGTAGCAACAGTGTGGTGGGTAGGAAGGCTCTTAATTCTTTCATCTTCCTCCCTTAGGGATGCAACCACTTTGGGTTTAGCTGCCATTTGGTTTATCAAAGTAGCTTGCGTGTGGGACATATTGGAAACTTGGGTCTCAGTGATAGTGAGTCTAGTCTGGAGGTTAGAAATCTCAATATTTATGTTCTCTAATCGTCTACTAATGTCTTGCAAAATAGCAGTATGCTCATTTAATTGCCTCGAGAAGGTTTTGTTTTGTTCATATTGGGTGTGCATATAATTCTTAGTGGCCTTCTCTATTTCTAGCAGTTTCTCATAGCCAGGCAAATCTCTATCTTTTTGGAAGGAGTTCTTGGTGTTAGGATAGGCATTGTTGTTCCCATAGGAATTAGAGGGGAACGGTCTAGGATTGTTACCAAAGTTACTCCTATAAGCATTGTTGTTAAAATTGTTTCTAGAGATAAAATTCACATCTACTTGTTCTTGAGCAATCAAAGAATTTAAAGGAACATCACGAGGATCAACAGTAGATTGCTTCGAAAGTAGAGACATGATCAAGTCAACTTTTTCATTGGGGGAGGAAATCTCCTCGACAGAGTTTACCTTCCTACCTGTTGGAGCGCGTTCGGTGTGCCATTGGGAATAGTTGGTCATCATCTCATCGAGAAGCTTTGTGGCAGCACCAAGTGTAGTTGACATAAAAGTTCCTCCCGCGGCTGAATCTAACAAATTCCGCGAGGTAAAGTTCAAGCCTGCATAAAAAGTTTGGATAACCATCCAAGTAGTCAAACCGTGAGTAGGGCAGTTCTTGATAAGAGACTTCATACGTTCCCAAGCTTGGGCAACGTGTTCATTATCCAATTGTTTAAAATTCATTATGTTACTTCTAAGTTGGATAATTTTAGCAGGTGGATAGTATTTTCCAATAAAAGCATCTTTGCACTTGTCCCATGAATCTATGCTATTTCTAGGCAAAGACTGAAACCAAATTTTAGCTCCTCCTCTCAAGGAGAAAGGAAAAAGCTTAAGCTTAACAATATTACCATCTATTTCTTGGTACTTTTGCATATCACAAAGTTCAACAAAGTTGTTCAAGTGTAAAGCAGCATCATCTCCAGCACCGGAGAATTGTTCTCTCATGACTAAGTTGAGTAAAGCAGGTTTAATTTCATATGAAGGTGCTGAAGTGGCAGGTGTAGTGATAGGTGTGCTGATAAAGTCATCGTTGTTGTGACTAGTGAAGTCAAACAACTTGGTGTTCTCGGTGGAACCCATAGTAGCAAGCAAGCAAGATAACTATTTTTGTGATTTTCGATAAAAAGGAACTAAAGCAAAAATGAAAGGTAAACTAACAAGACTAAAAAGCAAAGGTAAAAGATAGCATGCAACTCCCCTATCCTGAAGAGTGGAGTCCCTGGCAACGGCGCCAGAAAATACTCCTTGATGGGCCTCGAACCCCTCGTTGGTTACCCCAAGTGGAAGGTGTAAGATGCAGTAAGTAGAAGTGTTTTCCCTTAGCAAAGATACCAAGGATCGAATCCCCAGAGACTCCTAGGTTCAACAAGTAGGTGTCAATTGCTACGGCGCCAGATTAGTAGCAATCAACGTGGACCTGCACACAGATACAAATAACTTTGCTCCCAACGAGTACAGAGAGGTTGTCAATCTCTCCGGCCTTGTAGTTCACAAAGGGTTAAAAGCAATGATAGTAGTGATAGATAGTTTTTGCAATAGTAGGTAAATAGCGAAAAGTAAATAGTGGATGTGATCAATGATGGTAATATGGACCGGAGTCTCATGATGTTCACTAGTGATGTCTCTCTCCCAAAAGACGATAAAACAGCTATGTGAGGTAAACAAATTACAGCTGGGCAATTGACAGGACCACGAACGCAAACCAATGCTGACTACATTGCAAGAAAGGTTGAGGTTCAAAGCATGGGCGGTACGCCAAAGTAAGTAGACCGAAATCCATCAATATCTACTACTAATCATCCACCTTGAGATATCTATCCAGAACATCTCGCTGGTATTAAGTTGCGAGTCCCACCCATAGTGTAAACTCAATGCAACAGACAACTGCATTAAAAGAACTTTGCGTAAAGTAAACAATCCTTGCACCCGCGGGCACAAGCACCGTTGTTTTCCCCCTTGTGGCAACAGCACATCCCCTAGACTCATGTTTTTGTCACTCAAGCTAGTCATCGAGGGGCATGAACCCACAATCGAGCATAACATTCCCTCATGGAGTCACTACCTACTACTCGGCCAAAGCAGTAAATAACAACGGAGAACATGCAAGAATTACTTATGAACTAAAATAAAAAAGAGGTGAATCAAATATATTACTCAAGATCAATCTGAACATAATCTCATAATCCATCGGATCCCAGCAAACTCAACATAGCAACAGCATAAGGATTACATAGGTGCCTCGATCATGTAGGGCAGCTCACGAGGACTAATTAGTGAAGCACAAGAACGGGAGGAGAACATCACATAGCTACTGGTCATGGACTCATGGTCCAAGGGAGACTACTCACGAGTCATCCGGGAGGCGTCCATGGTGGTGGAGAAGCTCCCGGTGGTGATCCTCCCCTCCGGCAGGGTGCCGGGAAGGGTTCTCCTGGTGCTCCCGATCTTGGAAGCGGCGGCGGCGGCGGAACAGAGATGGGATCGCAAAAAGAGTTCCTGTTCTGAGGGTTTCGGAGGACCCTCTAAATATATGCCAAAGGGGGGCACCGGACGGGCTTCGGGGGGCCCAGGCGCCCCCCCCCGTCGCGGCCCAGGGGGGCGCC
>LR738715.1:40948892-41105591 GCA_902687465.1 Secale cereale
AGGCTGCCCTTCGGACGCAGTGTTGTTTCCAGATCGCTGATTTTTTATATAATTTTTCTGGATTTTTCTGGGCAGTTCTCGAAACGTGAAAACCTGAAATACAAAAACAGCCGAAAACAGAAACTGGCACTGGGGTGCACTGGATTAGTAAGTTAGTCCAAATATGATCAAAAGTGTATGGAAGTGTATGAATATCATAGCAATATCACCCAAAAGTGGCATGGAGCAAGCAGAAATTATAGATACGTTTTGGACGTATCAGCAGCGGAAGGTCAACCTCGACAGTCACGAGGAGGAACTTGCCGCGCGCCAGGAATCACTTGGCGGAGCTCTCCAGGAAGCAAAGGATGTTGCCGCAGCTGCCGAGACCGCCAAGAAGGAGTTGGAGACGAGGGTGGCGCAGCTGGAGGCCAACCTCAAGGCGAGCGGCGAGGAGGTTGCCGCGCTCAAGCTTGAGCGAGAGAAGGACGCCCACAGCCACTCGGAGCTGCAGGTTCGCCTCGCCGAGAAGGGCAAGGAGCTCACCGCCGCCAAGGACTCCAACGCCGACCTCGAGCTGAAGCTGGCCACTTTGACCGAGACGCTGGACGGCGCCAAGGAGCGGGAGGCGGCCCTGAAGGAGGAGATCAGGGCCGAGAAGGCGTTGCTGGCGAGTGCTGCCGTCACCCAGAACAACTTCAGGGAGACCGTCGAGCACTGGACAGAAGTTCTTGTGAACGCCGCCGTGGATATCGACAGGGAGCTGGCACAGCTGGGGGCGGAGTATCTTGGTTATTCCTCCGACGAGAATCTCCACCCCAGCGCCAAGCTCACTCTATTCTTCAAAGGTGTGGCGACGGCCCTTCAGCAACTCCGGGAGAAGATCCCAAAGCAGCTGGCGGACGAGTCGTGCAAGCTCTGCACGGGCGCCCTGCAAAAGGTGTTGGTGAAGGTGGCCTTCCGCAATCCGGGCCTCAACCTCACCAACGTCCTCAGGTCCCTACCTGGCGCCCAAAGATGTCGGGGAAACTGATCCACCCACGAACACCTATGGGGACGGAGCCCCTTTTTGGTACGGCAGGGGGCGGAGGTCGCACGAAGAGCAGATCGAGGCGGTGCACACGAGCAGTTTACCCAGGTTCGGGCCGCACGGATGCGTAAAACCCTACTCCTGCTTTGGTTTGTATTGAGTTCTTGCTCGGGAGCGCTGAGAGCTACAGTACCCTCTAGCAGCTAACGAGACCGAGAGTAAGAGTGTCCGAACCCTTCTCTACATTGCGCATGGGCCTCCTTTTATAGGCTCAAGGGGTCACCGACAGGTAGCAACGCAGCTGAGGGTAAAAATGGAAAAATAGTGCTAGTTGGTACAGTGTTTTATACCTAACCCTGACGGCAGGGGACAAGGGCATTAAATGCCCATCGCCATCACCCAAACAGTGCAAAAAGGGGCCGTCAGGGGTGCCACCGTCCGCCACGATGGCAACCTTGTCAGCGCCGCTTGCCACCGCGTACCCCTGGCTGCACAGCCTCCCGCCACGTACGCCTGGAAGGGTCCCAGAGCGACACGTTGGTGGATGTGCTGGAGCGCGGGTACTGAGTGGAAGCTTGCCGCGGCAAGCGCCTTGCCGCGGTCGCTATCTTGTCGCTTCCGGGAGCTTGTCGCTCACCGGGCCTTACCGGGACGCATGGCGCGTCGCGGCAAGTTTCTTGAGATGCCTTGGTTGGCCTTCCCGGCGAGCTCCTCTTGCCAGGGTCTTGCGCCTTGAGTAGTCTTGTGCTTTGAGTGGTCTTCCCGGCAAGCTTCTCTTGCCGGGGCCTTGTCTCCTTGGCTCGGATACTTTGTTCTTGAATGGCTCCAAAGGAACCACGGAGGACCTTGGCGGTCACCCGGCAAGCCTTGCCGCGGAGCGCTGCGACTACCCGTGCACAAGTTCGGGATACTAGGGTACCCCTACTTTAGTACACCGACACTATAGGTTTCTAGCAAGAACATTTCTTACCTACGCCAAAACCACAACGTGATATGCCAATTTCTATTTACCCTTCATAAGGACCTTTTCATCGAATCCGATCCGACTAAAGCGGGAGAGACTGTCACCCGCTAGCCACCTTATGCAACTAGTGCATGTCAGTCGGTGGAACCTGTCTCACGTAAGCGTACGTGTAAGGTCGGTCCGGGCCGCTTCATCCCACGATGCCGCCGAATCAAGATAAGATTAGTACGGTAAGAGAATTGAACAAATCTACGCCCACAACTGCTTTGTGTTCTACTCGTGCAAGATACTACGCATAGACCTAGCTCAGATACCACTGTTGGGGAACGTAGCAGAAATAAAAAAAATCTACGCTTCACCAAGATCAATCTACGAAGTCATCTAGCAACGAGGGAGAGGGGAGTGCATCTACATACCCTTGTAGATCGCGAGCGGAAGCGTTCAAGAGAACGTGGATGATGGAGTCGTACTCGTCGTGATCCAAATCACCGATGATCCTAGCGCCGAACGGACGGCACCTCTGCGTTCAACACACGTACGAAGCAGCGACGTCTCCTCCTTCTTGATCCAGCAAGGGGGGAGAGGTTGATGGAGATCCAGCAGCATGACGTCGTGGTGGTGGATGCAGCGGTATTCCAGCAGGGCTTCGCCAAGCAACACTGGAGAAGGAAGGGGTGTCACGGGAGGGAGAGGGAGGCGCCAGGGCATAGGGTGCGGCTACCCTCCCTCCCCCCCACTATATATAGGGGGCCTAGGGGGTGCGCCGGCCCTAGAGATCTCATCTCTAGGGGGCGGTGGCCTAGGGGGGACTTGCCCCCCAAGTCATGTGGGGCGCAACCCACCCCTAGGGTTTCCAACCCTAGGCGCAGGGGGGAGGCCTAAGGGGGCGCACCAGCCCACTATGGGCTGGTTCCCTTCCCCTTTCAGCCCATGGGACCCTCCGGGATAGGTGGCCCCACCCAGTGGACCCCCGGGACCCTTCCGGTGGTCCCGGTACAATACCGGTGACCCCCGAAACTCTCCCGATGGCCGAAACTGGACTTCCTATATAAATATTTACCTCCGAACCATTCCGGAACTCCTCGTGACGTCCGGGATCTCATCCGGGACTCAGAACAACATTCGGGTTACCGCATGCATATATCTCTACAACCCTAGCGTCACCGAACCTTAAGTGTGTAGACCCTACGGGTTCGGGAGACATGTAGACATGACCGAGACGACTCTCCCATCAATAACCAACAGCGGGATCTGGATAGTAATGTTGGCTCCCACATGCTCCTCGACGATCTCATCGGATGAACCACGATGTCAAGGATTCAATCAATCCCGTATACAATTCCCTTTGTCTATCGGTATAGTACTTGCCCGAGATTCGACCGTCGGTATACCGATACCTTGTTCAATCTCGTCATGGCAAGTCTCTTTACTCATTCCGTAATACATCATCACGTGACCAACACCTTAGTCACATTGAGCTCATTATGATGATGTCTTATCGAGTGGGCCCAGAGAAACCTCTCCGTCATACGGAGTGACAAATCCCAGTCTCGGTTCGTGTTGGAGATATGCCCTAGAGGCAATAATAAAAGTATTATTATTATATTTCCTTGTTCATGATAATTGTCTGTTATTCATGCTTGAATTGTATTGTACGGAAACAGCGATACATGTGTGAATATATAGACCACAATGAGTCCCTGGTGAGCCTCTAGTTACCAGCTCGTTGATCAACAGATGGTCACGGTTTCCTGACCATGGACATAGGATGTCAGTGACAACGGGATCACATCAATAGGAGAATGATGTGATGGACAAGACCCAATCCTGAGCATAGCACGAGATCGTATAGTTCGTAATGCGTAAGCTTTTCGGTGTCAAGTATTTATTCCTTAGACCATGAGGTTGTACAACTCCCGGATGCCGTAGGAATACTTTGGGTGTGCCAAACGTCACAACGTAACTGGGTGGCTATAAAGGTACGCATCGGGTATCTCCGAAAGTGTCTGTTGGGTTGGTACGAACCGAGACTGGGATGTTGTCACTCCATATGACGGAGAGGTTCCTCTGGGCCCACTCGGTAAGACATCATCATAATGAGCTCAAAGTGACTAAGGAGTTAGTCACGGGATGATGGATTACGGAACGAGTAAAGAGACTTGCCATGACGAGATTGAACAAGGTATCGGGAATACCGACGATCGAATCTCGGGCAAGTACCGAACCGATGGACAAAGGGAATAACATACGGGATTGAGTGAATCCTTGACACGGTGGTTCATCCGATGAAGATCATCGAGGAACACGTGGGAACCAACATGGGTATCCAGATCCCGCTGTTGGTTATTGACCGGAGAGTGGTCTCGGTTATGTCTACGTGTCTCCCGAACCCGTAGGGTCTACACACTTAAGGTTCGGTAACGCTAGGGTCGTAGAGATACATGCACGTGGAAACCCGAAAGTTGTTCGGAGTCCCGGATGAGATCCCGGACGTCACGAGGAGTTCCGGAATGGTCCGGAGGTAAAGAATGATATATAGGAAGTCCAGTTTCGGCCATCGGGTGATCTCCGGGGGTCACCGGGAGTGTCCCGGGACCACCGGAGGGGTCCCGGGGGTCCACCGGGTGGGGCCACCCATCCCGGTGGGGCCCCTAGACCGCAAGGGGGAAGTGGCCAGCCCTAATGGGCTGGCGCACCACATGGGCCCTCCTCCCCATGCGCCTAGGGTTGAAACCCTAGGGGGGAGGGGGCGCCACTTGCCTTGGGGGGCAAGGATTCCCCCCTGGCCGCCGCCCCACCCTGCAGATCCCATCTGCAGGGCCGGCGCACCCCCCCCTGGCCCCCTATATATATGTGGGGGGAGGGCAGCCGCACCCTTGCCCTGGCGCCTCTCCCCCTCCCGTCACACCTCCGTCTCCTCAACGCATGGCGCCCGGCGAAGCCCTGCAGGAATCTCCACTGCATCCACCACCACGCCGTTGTGCTATTGGATTTCTGACGACTTCTCCTCCCCCCTTGCTGGATCAAGAAGGAGGTGACGTTGCTGTACCGGACGTGTGTTGAACGCGGAGGTGCCGTCCGTTCGGCGCTAGATCATCGGTGACGAAGAACGCGAAGAGTACGACTACTTCATCCATGCTTCTTCGAAAGCTTCCGCTCGCGATCTACATAACGATATGTAGATGCACTCTTATTTGCTCGTTGCTAGATGTCTCCTTAGTTGGATCTTGGTGAAAGCGTAGAAAATTTTTGAATTCTGCTACGTTCTCCAACAGTTCGTGCCAACCCAACAGATGCTTTCAGAGATACCCGTAGTGTACCTTTATAGCCACCCAGTTACGTTGTGATGTTTGGCACACCCAAAGTATTCCTACGGTATCCGGGAGTTGCACAACCTCATGGTCTAAGGAAAATAAACTTGACATTGGAAAAGCTTTAGCATACGAACTACACGATCTTGTGCTAGGCTTAGGATTGGGTCTTGTCCATCACATCATTCTCCTAATGATGTGATCCCGTTATCAATGACATCCAATGTCCATGGTCAGGAAACCGTAACCATCTGTTGATCAACGAGCTAGCAACTAGAGGTTTACTAGGGACACGTTGTGGTCTATGTATTCACACATGTATCACTGTTTTCGGATAATACAATTCAAGCATGAATAACAGACAATTATTATGAACAAGGAAATATAATAATAACCATTTTATTATTGCCTCTAGAGCATATTTCCAACAGAGGGAATATTTGTTCTACATTTAGCACCTCGTTGGGTTCGACACTCTTACTTATCGAAAGAGGCTACAATTGATCCCATATACTTGTGGTTTATCAGTAACCCTTGCAAATTATGAAATAAAGGGAATTATAATTAGTCCCCAAAGTGTTATAATGAATAAAAGCACTAAAAATATCAATAAGAAAACATGATGCAAAATTGACGTATCAGCTCCACGTTGCCCCTTCTGACCTAATTCAAATGCTACAATTTCCCAAATATTTCAAAAAACCCAGAAACACTAACGAAACAACTTTTCCGCTGCCGCAAGTCTACATTCTTTCGCGATCCCATCCGGAGGCCTTCACCAGCACTCTACCCGAATGGGAATAGATTACGGAGGGCTTCTACATCAACCTTGATGCATCCCCGATAATGTCTGAGTAGTTCCCCACGGGACATATGGGTCCATAGAAGTAGCTAGATCTCTCTCTCTCTCTCTCTCTCTCTCTCTCTCTCTCTCTCTCTCTCTCTCTCTCTCTCTCTCTCTCTCTCTCTCTCTCTTTGATCTTCAATACAATGTTCTATTCAAAGATCGATTCGAGGTAATCTTTTGCGGTGCTTTTGTTGGGATCTGATGAATTGTTTGTTTATGATCAGATTATTTATTGAAAGTAATTGAGTCTTTTCTGAACTTTATTATGTGTGATTTCTATAGCCATGTAATGCTTTTCGATCTATGAGGTGTTTTGGGCAAGTTGATCAGTAGATCTCCATCGGAAGTGGTGCATAGTAGTAGATTCAATCTTACGGTGTCCTCACTTTGTGTCGGGAGGGGTAGCGAGCCACGTATTTGTATTGTTGGCTTGTTGCTACTAAGTGTAAAATGATGGTGTTTGATCATATTGATTGGTTTTATTCTGTCTACACTATGTCATCTTGCTAAAGCGTCAATTTGTTCTTCACGAACTTAATATCATAGGTGCATGTTGGATATCGGTCGATGGTGTAGTAATAGTGATAGTGCATAATTGTTTCGGTCCATTTGTCACGAACGTAATTCCTATATACTGATCATGCCATGAATAACATCACAACTATGCGTTTTTATATCAATTGCCCAGCAGTAATTTGTGTTCCCACCGTTTGCTATGTTCTTGAGATAGATGCCTCTAGTGAAAGTTATGTCCCTCTGATCTATTTAAATCATATTACTAAAACTAATATTTTGTTGCAATTTATTTACTTTTAGTTTCTTTTGCATTTTATCTCTCTCACTATCAGATTTGATCCTTGCAATTAACGAGTATAAGGGGATTGACAACCCTCTTGTCCGCATTGGGTGCAAGTAATTACTCTTGTGTGAAGGTACTACTAAAGGCAGTTTGTGTGGAACTGTTATTGGTTTGATAAACCTTTATTCTTTGTTGAGGAAAATAATTTCTGCTATCTCTCGTCGCAAGTAGCATGATGCAAACAAATCCAAGAGATTCCACTAAATTTAACTTTGTATCTCACCGAGGTAACATATGTCACAATCCAGTACATCCAATGCGAGCGAAGGCCATCTCACTCCAAGAAGATCCAGTTCACCATGTCATACGCATTAGACAAGCCCAACTTATAAGCACAAAAACTTTTATTTGAGTATTTTTTTTCTGATGCATAAAGTGAATGCACTCAAAAGCTACCGATGCATTATCAGTGATCATCCGTCAAAGGACGAATGCACCCTGATCTGGTGAATAATCTCATCCAAAATAGGTTGCACACGATTTAGTACTTGCACATTTTCGTGACAAAATGTCATCCATGTCTGACTGTAAAAAGAAGCAAAACCAGTCCTCTAAAAAATCAACCTTTTTGGAACATCAATTTTGTTTTTTTTTCACCTAGTAGAGTAGGAATGTATTTTTTTCAAAAATATGTACACGCTAGTGAAACAGTCAACAATATTTGTTAAACAATACTTCATGTCTCGGTATAACCTTGCTTTTTTTAATATCTTGGTATAACTTTGTTCACTTTCCCTGTGCATGCGAAGCATAGATTCCCTCATTCATGTTTTTTAGACAAGAGTCGCTTGTTTTTTTTGGACACAGATATGGCGCCGACATTTGGTCTAGAAGACCCCCCAAAAGAACGACTCATTCGTACTAGAGGGGAGATCGATGTGAACAAATTAATTTGGGAGAAGAGGACCCCCAACGCGAACGCACCTCCGCGTCGACCCTACAGCCCGGTAGCGAAAAAAAAGCCCAACTATTTTTTGTTGTGCCAGATTAAAGCCCAGATTTTGCCTTGCTACGAAACAAAAATGTCAAAAAAAATTAAAACACAAAATATGCCATGGGTAAACAGAGTTTTTTTGCAACGACCCAAAAGAAAAATTGCCATGGAAGATTCGTAGTAAAAAAATGCCATGCTATTTTAATTAAATTTCCATATATTGTATGCACAATTTGAACACAAAATTATGTGTGAGGAATTTGCCACGGTGTGGTAGTATAAATTTCCATGTTTAAAAAATACAATTGCCATGACACTAAAAACATAAAATTGCCATCACGAAAATTAAAGAAAAGAAGGGATTTGCTATGGTCCATGATCTCATACATAAATTTTCATGATCTCAAAACATAAATTTACAATGGATTAAAAACAATATCGCACTAGCTATAATGAAATGTTCACACATGGCAAATTTAGTTAGTTTTCCTTCACAAAATGATGGCAAAATTAGGAGACTTATCACTAAACACATGGCAACTTTTTCAATATGTTACGGGTACATGTATTTTTGTTGAAAAAAGATGGCAAAAAACACTCATGAGAAATAAGCTAGGAAATCCATACTGAACGACCAAAAAGTTGCCATGCTATATAGTGAATGAAATAAAAATTTACCATGACAATAAAAGTTAAATATTTCACATGGCTATTTAGGTAAATTTCCAATGTCAATTATGGTAAATTTACCATGGCAAAAATAAAAGGTAAAAATTGTCATGGCAATGAAAGCTAAGAGTTGCCATGGGGATTTAGGTAAATTTGACATGTCAATTAAGGTAATTTTTCCATGACAAAAATAAAGAGTTAATTTTATTGCCATGATAATTTACTATATACATGAAGACACAAAAAATGTCGATTGAAAAATGCCATGGCAAATAAAAAGTAAAATTTTACATGGATGTAAAGGTTAATTTGCCATGGAGGTAAGGAAGTAAACTTGCCATGAGCTAAAGTAAAAGTAAAAACGTTGTCATGTATGTATAAAAAAGTGAATTGCCATGTACGTAAAGGTCAAGTTACATGGCAAAAGAGAAAAGGTTAATTTGGCATGACACTTTAAAAAGGGCAAATTTGCCATTGGCAAAAAGAAAGGTAAAGTTGACGTGGCAAAAACATGGTAGATTTGCCATGGTCATAAAGTAAAAATTGCCATGGCTATAAAAGTAAATTCACTTTTACATTAATTGCCATGAAGGTAATTTTGCCATGGCGGAAAGGAAAAGGGAATTTAATTAGCCATGATCGACTAAAAGGTAAAATTAGGCATGTACGTAAAAGTAAAATTGGTATGACAACATAGATAATTTTGCCATGGCAAAAAAAATTGCAAAGTTAAAATTCGCCATGGAAAAAATAAAAGTATAAATTGCCATGGCAATAAAAGTTAAAATTTGCCATGGCAACTAAGGTGAATTTTCCATGGAAAAAGAAAAGTAAATTAATTAGTCATGATGGACTAAAGTAAAAAATGATATTATGTGTAGAAATAAAAATGCCATGTTAGTGTAGATATTTTCCATAGCCAAAAAAAATTAATTTTTCCATTGAAAAAAGTATAAATTGCAATGGCAATAAAACTTAAAATTTGCCATGGCGATTTAGGTTAAATTATCATATTAATAAAGGTAAAATTTTCAAGTCAATATAGATAATTTTGCCATGGCAAAAAATTTGTAAAAGTGGGAACTGTCGTGCTAGTAAAAAATGTAATTTGCCATGGAGATTTACGTAAAATTGCCATATCAGTATAGATTTACGCAAAATCTTGCCATTGTGTTTTGGTTATAATTGACATACTTTGTGTAAGAAAATTGCAATTAATGTAATTAAGGATAGTATAACCGCACCTAATCCCTGCCCTCACAGCGATTTTGGTTTTCGACCGTTCGTTTCAGTGATCTGGGCGTTGGTGGCCGTCAGATCTCGTGTAAAAAACAGTCTGTGCCGCATTATATGAAATCTGGCCCAGCTGTCCTGTGGGCTGCTGCTCCAGAGTCCGAATCGAAGGCCTCTTGCGCACTGGGCCGACAGCCAACCGCCAGCCCATTCTAGCGTGATCCACTGCTGGGCTAACTTGGCACCAACGGCGTCCAATCTATCAGTCCCGACCGATCTCGATCTCTTTCCCGACAAAAAAAACGCGATCTCGATCTCGTCCGCCCGTCGGAGTCGACGCCAACGGCGGCACTGCTGCTCGAGGACGCCGCAGCCGAGGCCCCTCCACTCGCTCCCTGTGCCTTCGCCTCAACGTGCGGCTCCGCAAGCCGTCGCTCTCAACACCGCCTTCCCGCCGTGTGCACCCCTGGCGACGCCCTCGAATCCTCTGTGGGCGCCCACCGTCGCCCCGGTCACTGCCAGTGCTCTGACTAGGTGTCCTCTCTGGAACGAGCGGTCGGCGAGGATGCTGGTGACGCACGAGAGGCGCTCGAGAATTTCCAGGTTGAGCTGGTTGCGGTCGTCCCGCCGGCAGACCATCTTGTCGTTGTAGTGCTGCTCTTTGTGATAGGGCATGAGCAGGACGTCCGCACGGACATCGTCCGGACAGTGGTGGATGGTCTTCAGGAATCTTGTGGCTGCAGCATAGGTGTGCATCTCTCTCCCTGCGATACAGCAAGACGAATACTGTCCTTACTGCTTTATTTCGTGAGAGGGTAAAATACATCTGTACATTTATTTACAAGCGTATCATTTTACTTGTCTCCCAAGTGCGCCCTTACCCATGATGGTGATGAGGATGACCACTGTGACGACCTTGCTCTCTATTCAGAACAATGGTAGGCGACAGATTCACATGCCTTCCTAGGCGCCTCTCCACCGCCACACCCCATTTCACCGTAAAAAATGATATTATGTGTAGAAATAAAAATGCCATGTAGTAAGGTATGGCGCTGCAAAATCAATGTAGAATTCGTTCCCGACATTACAGTTTGGTAACTATTACTGATGATTTATTTTCCCCTCGCTCGCAATGCCAATTGACTACTGAATTTCTTTAGTAGCAAGTTGCACAAGAAATTAATTGGAATCAAGATACTCATCTTGAATTTAATAGTAAGGGGTTGAGCCTTGGACATACAAGAACAAGAACAATTTATTATCAAGATATCTGCTATGCAAATCTACAACGAGATATTCAAGGATCTTATACGACCTGACTCTGGCCCCCTTCGCTTGTTAGATGATCCTGAGGTTTGCAACAGAAATGAACCATCATGGACAAGTTGGATGAAGGAATCGCCAAGGACAGCCAGTATCTAAGGCATCTAATTGCCAGTTGTCAAGGCACTGCTACATATGTATGTATGTATATCCTACCATCTGAGAAAGAAGATGGTGTAGTGATAGTTACTTAATGGCCTTCCAAATAACTGCAGAACAAAGACAGGTTGGGGAAACTGCACTAAACAATACAAGTTCACGTTCCCACCAAATCATTAGACTGATATGTATAAGTATAACAAGAACCAATCCAACTTTAGATTCAATCTTTGTGAGGAAAGCGTACATAGGAGATGATTAACCTTTCTTTTGTCGATTATATCCAGACTGTGGAGTATGCTCCATGAAGCGCCAGGCCATGTTATATCTTTTATTGCTAACTTGGTAAGCTGACATTTCTGCTTTTCGAAAATGGTATGCTGATTCTGCATGGTTGATCCGTATGCATTAACTTTTGCTTTCGTGGAATTTCGTTGACCTTGCAGGAAGCGAGCGTGCTGCACAAACACATGTTGTTGGTGCAAGGTTGAAAGAAGGCGCCATATTAATCGCAGCTTGTTGACTTTTACTACTGTCATCCAAAAGCTAAGGTTTGGATTTCTTCTCAAAAACAAAATTTCCACTTGTACATCACAAGATTGGATAGCGCTCTCAGCAAGTTAATGGTCACATGCCTCCTAATGAATTTCACAAGTGTGTGCACAGCAGAAGTTCTCATGAACTGCATGATGAACATATTTTTGATAAGCTACTCTTTTAAGTGAAAAGCTAAGGTTTCGTACTTCTAATTATTATACAATCCAAATTGTTGAAGTATAGGATGAACATATTCTTTCTAAGCAGATTTTTTTTTGTTGTTGCACAAGTGACTACATCTTTTCAAATACATAAAATTGCTGAAATGTCGTTCACATTATGTGAGTCATTCATATTGGTTTCTTGATTTTTGTAGCAAAATCTGATGAGAACAAGTTTAAACTTGCATTGCAGCTTAGAGAAGATAAGTTTCAAATCATAGGATCCTCTGATGACATTTCTGCTGTACAAGCAATAAGCTTTGAAGTTGGTAATGTCAACTATTGAGTAGCAACTAGGAAAAATTAAGTGGCAATGAACCTCGCTGATAATGAAAAACTATTAGTATTAGTGTTTGGGTTGGTGCGCTGTGCTATTAGTTTGATTGGCTGGTGATTTTTTTCAGGCTTATTTCAAAGTTGAATATACTTCCTTGAACGAGCATCTTGAGTTCTTGACATGGCTTGTGAGGCAGCTATTTTTTTTATATTGATCTATACCCTCCTTCAGAATATAAGATGATGTCACATCTATTGTGATGAATAGACATTGAATTGTATTTTCAATTGCAGTGGCTATTGCCTACCTTCCCTGCGGAAGAAGAATCGTATGCTTCAGCAGGTCAGGGCTTTATTGCAGATCTGTTCATCTTGCCAATGTTTCTATCATATATATTTATATGGTCCCTTTCTTCAGTTCTTCAGGACTTGCATTGATTTCTTCTCCAGAAATTTGTGTGCTCTTGCTCCTACATGAAGGATTGATGGATTTGGCTGCTCTTGGCTTGATAAAATTTAGGATTGCTAGGTTTTCTGTTTACTTTTTCTTGATACAGTCTCACTATGTAATTGGTAATTAGAATTTAGAATCCTATTCAGTCTATACATATTTAAGGAGATAGCCAGTTCCATGAATAGCGTAGAATTTCCGATCAACCACAAGGATTTCTCAAAAATGTGATGTTCAAATTCAAAGAGTTAAATTCTTTGCGAGAACAGAAGGTGCTAGCCTCTTAAGAGGATATAATGTGATAAATTTGTGTTAACATTTTTTGCAGCTTCTCTTCCCATTAGTGTGCAATTAATGCTTTTTTCATGTGGCTATATATTGACGATAATTTCTATCATTCTATTGTACAAAATTATGGGCATGGCAAATTGACTTGTATTCTCTCTGTAAAGAAATATCAGAGCGTTTAGATCACCAAAGGGAGTATCATGTAGTCGTATACTCCCTCTGTAAACTAATATAAGAGCGTTTAGATCACTATTTTAGTATTCTAAATGCTCTTATATTAGTTTACGGAGGGAGTATATACTAATGAACATTCTATACCTTCAATTTTTGCTTCCTTTTATATGCCTTTATGGCCACTAATGGTGCTATTATATTTTTTCAGTATTACCATTGATGCATTTTATTTTTGTCATTGGAAATGGATGTGTTGTGTTTTTATTTTTTATTTTATTTTTCTCTGGCAATAAAATTGACATGTATGTTGTTGTATTAACCAAATTGTAGGTGAGCATTTGCTGGGTGTGAGGTTCTCCTCAACTCATAGCTTTGTTTATGCAAAATTAACTTATGTAATTCATGTGCAATATAGGTACACCAATATGATTATTTTATTATACAAATTGACGGGCGCAGCAACGCGCGCCATCGATGATCTAGTCATATATTAAAACAACACCTGCCATGCTCCATGCTGGCCCTCAAAAACATTCATAGCAAAAAATCATATAAAAAATCGCCATGCCAAAACTAGTTACAAAAAAGAAAGATGGTA
Organism: Secale cereale; assembly: GCA_902687465.1. NCBI lineage: Eukaryota > Viridiplantae > Streptophyta > Magnoliopsida > Poales > Poaceae > Secale > Secale cereale. The sequence continues at coordinate 40,962,686 of LR738715.1, forward strand.
GGACGTTTTAAATTGAAAATTTGCCATGGCAAATGATATCTAATTCAAAATGATTTGCCATGGCATATGAATTAAACGATGTGTAACTCATGAGAAAATATAGAAGAAAAGTGGTATGGATTAATCACTAGTGTGGAGCTGCATCGGTGGGCAGCAGCGGAAATGGAAGTTGGGCAGTGATCAGTGGCGAAGCCACCCCCCGCCAACCCTGGGCAATTGCTCGGGCTCTGGCCAAAAACTTCCATTAGATTACAGTAGGAGCTGGATAATTAATCACCAGTATTTGGGGGAAATGTCCATGAGGCACATCCCTTTGTATTATGCCCGTGCTCCATGGACGGGCTAGTTGCACCACCGGCGACGGTGGAATTGGAGCTCGAGAGAGTGAGGGGCGGCAGGGAGAGAAGATGGTAAGGTGGAGCCGTACGCGTTTGTTTCGGTCGTGTGTCGCACCGAACGACTATGAAAAATGACGTGGACTGTCGGGGTTTTGGTGCGACATATGCCAAGGGATGGCTTATCATGCATGGGAACAAGAGTACGTCGCCGGGCCCTGAAAGCGGGATAAGGCGGTACTTAGGACGCATACGAATCTTACCCAGGTTCGGGGCTCTCCGGGGAGATAACACCCCTAGTTCTGCTCTGCGGGGGCTCCGCGTCATGACTAATGTCAATATGGTAGCTACAAGGTTGCTCCTTGAGCTGTATCGTCTAGAGAAAGAAGAAGGGCAAGGCTAGCTCTCTACCTTCACTCTAGGGAACGGGAATGGTCGCTAGGGTTTCTCCCTCTCGATCTCTCTCTTTCTCTCTGTGTCCCTTTGGGTCCAACCCCTCCACATGGAGGACCCTGAGGGGTTTACATAGGCCTACCCCCAGGGGTACAATGGTAATCTGGGCGGAGTGGCCCCCGGCCGTCAGTGTCTCTGGGTGTCGACCTCTCCGCCTGCCTGTTAGGGCCCGTCGTCTGTGAGCCCTCATGATTGTCTTTTACTGTGTGCGTCCTTTTGCTGACGGGAGCATCGTCAGGAGGGGAATGGCTACAGTGCCGCCGCCTCCTGTCGTACAATGCCACCACGTCATGTCTTGTCATCTTGATGGGGTTCAGACTCCTAGGGCACGGTTAGCCGCCTGCTACCAGGCGGCCCGTCGCACAGGCCGCCTGCCAAAGGTCGCTTGCTTGTGGGTGACTCACTGGCTGGTGGGGCCTGCCGCCTGCTGGCCCCGCCGCCTGTGGATAGTGGGATCTTGGTCTCCTATGACCAGGGCTAGGTCATCGGTAACATGGCTACAGTGATACGCCCCTTAAGGAGTGTCCACAAGGTACACTCTCACTGTAGCCACGCCTTTATAGATTCTGTAAGGACAGGCTTAAATGTAGCCATGCCTTAGTCCCGTCGCAGTTCCCCGGCACACGTCCCGAGGGGGAGGCACGGGCCGTCTTCTGGATGCTGGTTATTAGGCTGCCACATGTCCGGCCTCCGCCGCCTGCTGGCAGCCGACTCCTGGGCGTTGCGGCCCTAGGAGGCGGCCCGATGCGCAGGCGGCCGGACGATGACAGGCGGCCCCTATTTGTCTTGAAACGCCATGGGTAGTCGATGAAGACACTCGTCGTCAATATCTCCGACAGTAGTCCCTGAAGCTGGTGGAGCTCTGCGGTCGTAAGCGGGACGGCGGGGTTCCAGTAGCTTCCCACTCCAAGTAAGGTTTGGTTGTGCTTCTGGTCCATCTTCTGGAAGGTTCGACTTCTAGCAGCCGGGTCATTGTCTTCTGGAAGGGCCGGCTTCTGGCAGCCGGACCTCTGTCTTCGAGTCTTCGGGAAGAAGATACCGCATGGATGGCGAGCCGCAGGGTGGTTTTGCCGCCCGTTGGCAGCGTTCCACACATCATCCTCTCGCCAGGCCTCACTGCCAACCCACGCGCGCGATGGGACGCAGCAGTAGGCCGGGGCCCACCACTACACGGCCTCGGCGCTCGCGTGGATCTGGTGTGGCAGAAGCAATCGATTGCCCTCCCCATGCGCATTAAATGCGCGCGGATTAGGCACGAAAAAGGTGGGGGTCGTGCGGGGCGTGGCGCAGTTAATCCCACGCCCCCGCCCCCTCGGCTTCGTCGCTCCGAGTCTATAAGTAGGCGCGGGAGGGGGTTAGCGCCGCTCACGCGCACACCCCCGCTCCAACTTCTTCTTCTTCCTCGCTCCCTCTTGCGCACTTCGCCACCATCGCCCGCATCGCTCCGCTGGAGCTCGCCCTCGCCCCAAGCCATGGCTGCGGAAGCGCAGATCCACCACTCCGACGAGTGGGACGACAGCGAGGTCCTCGACGAGCATGTGCACTACCTCCGCCGCTCGCGGTGGTTGCCTCCCGCCGACAAGGTCGCCGTGCGTCTCGTGCCGGCGGCCAAAATCAGGCCGGCGCCGCGGCTGGGCGAGCGGGTGGTCTTCCGCTCGCACTTCCCCTGCGGCTTCAGGCTCCCCGTCGGCGGTTTCTTCCGCTCCTTCCTAGACTTCTTCAATGTACAGCCTCACCACATCACGCCGAACACGGTGGTGACGCTGTCTTCCTTCGTCGTCCTCTACGAGGGGTACCTTGGGATACTCCCCACGGTCGAGCTGTGGAGCGAGCTCTTCTACCTGAAGCTCGGCACCGCACTCCGGGGCGAGGCTACCCAGTGCGGCGGGTGCATCGCAGTGAAGCGCACAGGGAACAAGAATCACTTCCCGCCGCCTGCCCTCGTGCATTCGTCGAAGTTGTGGAAAAAGACATATTTTTATGTCTCCAATGTCGACCCGGAGCACGACTTCATCAATTTGCCGGACTACGCAGCCGGCCCGCCTGCCGAGCCCCGCACCACGTGGAAGTTTTGGCCCATCTCCCTCACGCCCAGGGCCTCTATCGCTGTGAGGCGCCTTCGGGAGATGAAGGAAAACGAGGGTCTGATGTTCTCAGACCTCCTGGCCACTTTTGCGGAGCGCCGGGTGCTGCCGCTGCAGTCCCGCCCGCACCTGATCTGCGATATGAGCGGGCACCGGGACCCGAGCCAGACCTGCACCAAGAAGATGCCATACAAGGAGGTGGCCCTTCTGGTGAACTCCATCTCCAACTACAAGCTTTCCGACTCGGGCTGGGCGTTTAGCAAGCCGCTGTACATCCGCAGCAACCCGCCGCCTACGGTGAGCCCCCTTTTCTTTTTCTTCTTCATTCCTTCTTCCGCCTACCCCAACCGCCTGACCCTTGTGCCGCCTGCAGCTCTTCCTCGGCCATCCGGAGCTGGGCTCTGAGCCAGGCCGTCCTCTGCTGCCAGACCGCTCCCAGAGAGACACAAGCGACCCCGACCTAGGGGCGGCCGCCATGGAGGAGGAGGAGGTGACATGCGGCGGGGGCTTGCCAGCAGGCGGCTCGTCAGGGGGCGGAGTTGAGGACTGCCCCGATGATGACGAGGAGGAGGAAGCGTCGCCTCGCGTCCGAGAGGCAGACCCAGTTGGGAGCAGCAGCTACACGATGGCGTCGCCAACCGCGATCGGCGGCTCGAAGCGCCGAGCCGCCGCCGGGCCGACCGGTGGCCGGCCCAAGAAGCCCAAGGTCTCGGCCGCCACCATCAAACGCCAGGAGGCGGCCGCCAAGGCGGCCCTTCTTAGGGTTGAAGGAAATATGCCCTAGAGGCAATAATAAAGATGTTATTTGTATTTCCTTATATCATGATAAATGTCTTTTATTCATGCTAGAATTGTATTAACTGGAAACTTAGTACATGTGTGGATACATAGACAAAACAGTATGTCCCTAGTATGCCTCTACTAGACTAGCTCATTGATCAAAGATGGTTATGTTTCCTAGCCATAGACATGAGTTGTCATTTGATCAACGGGATCACATCATTAGGAGAATGATGTGATGGATAAGACCCATCCGTTAGCATAGCACTATGATCATTTAGTTTTACTGCTATTGCTTTCTTCATGACTTATACATGTTCCTATGACTATGAGATTATGCAACTCCCGAATACCGTAGGAACACCTTGTGTGCTATCAAACGTCACAACGTAACTGGGTGATCATAAAGATGCTCTACAGGTGTCTCCGAAAGTATTCGTGGTGTTGGCATAGATCAAGATTAGGATTTGTCACTCCGAGTGTCGGAGAGGTATCTCTGGGCCCTCTCGGTAACACACATCACAATAAGCCTTGCAAGCAAAAGACTAATGAGTTAGTCACGAGATGATGTGTTACAGAACGAGTAAAGAGACTTGCCGGTAACGAGATTGAACTAGGTATAGAGATACCGACGATCGAATCTCGGGCAAGTAACATACCGATGACAAAAGGAACAACGTATGTTGTTATGCGGTTTTGACCGATAAAAGATCTTCGTAGAATATGTAGGAACCAATATGAACATCCAGGTTCCGCTATTGGTTATTGACCGGAGATGAGTCTCGGTCATGTCTACATAGTTCTCGAACCCGTAGGGTCCGCACGCTTAACGTTTGATGACGATCGGTATTATGAGTTTATGAGTTTTGATGTACCGAAGGTAGTTCGGAGTCCCGGATGAGATCACGGACATGACGAGGAGTCTTGGAATGTCCGAGACATAAAGATTGATATATTGGACGACTATATTCGGACACCGGAAGTGTTCCGGAAAAAGTTTCGGATTTAACGGGATTGCCGGAGGGGGTTACCGGAACCCCCTACGAGGGGGGATGGTCCATAGTGGGCCTTAAGGGAAAGAGAGAGGCAGCCCGTAGGGCTGGCCGGCGCCCCACCTAGGGTTCCTAGTTGGACTAGGATTGGGGGGGCGCCACCTCTCCTTTTTCATTTCCCTCTCTTCCTTCTTTTGGTGATTCCTACTAGGAATAGGATTGCAATCCTATTCCTAGTAGGATTGCAACCCTAGCCGCACCAAACAAGGGCCGGCCGGCCTCCCCCCTTGCTCCTTTATATACGGGGGCAGGGGGGCACCCAAAGACACACAAGTTGAATTGTTTTAGCCGTGTGCGGTGCCCCCCTCCACAGAAACACACCTCGGTCATACCGTCGTGGAGCTTAGGCGAAGCCCTGCGCCGGTGAATACATCATATCCGTCACCACGCCGTCGTGGTGACGAAACTCTCCCGTGAAGCTCAACTGGATCAAGAGCTCGTGGGACGTCATCAAGCTGAACGTGTGCTGAACGCGGAGGTGCCGTACGTTCGGTGCTTGATCGGTTGGATCGTGAAGAAGTTCGACAACATCAACCGCGTCACTTGACGCTTCCGCTCCCGGTCTACGAGGGTACGTAGACACACTCTTCCCTCTCGTTGCTATGCATCTGGTAGATAGATCTTGTGTGATCGTAGGAAAATTTTAAAATACTACGTTCCCCAACAGTGGCATCAGAGCCAGGTCTATGCGTAGATGATATGCACGAGTAGAACACAATGAGTTGTGGGCGATACTAGTCATACTGCTTACCAGCATGTCATACTTTGCTTCGGCGGTATTGTGAGATGAAGCGGCCCGGACCGACATTACGCGTACGCTTACGCGAGACTGGTTTCACCGTTACGAGCACTCGTTGCTTAAAGGTGACTGGCGGGTGTCTGTCTCTCTCACTTTAGCTGAATCAAGTGTGGCTACGCCCGGTCCTTGTGAAGGTTAAAACAGCACATACTTGACGAAACATTGTTGTGGTTTTGTATGCGTAGGTAAGAACGGTTCTTGCTAAGCCCGTAGCAGCCACGTAAAACTTGCAACAACAAAGTAGAGGACGTCTAACTTGTTTTTGCAGGGCATGTTGTGATGTGATATGGTCAAGACATGATGAGTTATACGGTTTTGTATGAGATGATCATGTTTTGTAAAGTTATCGGCAACTGGCAGGAGCCATATGGTTGTCGCTTTATTGTATGAAATGCAATCGCCATGTAATTGCTTTACTTTATCACTAAATGGTAGCGATAGTCGTAGAAGCAATAGTTGGCAAGACGACAACGATGCTACGATGGAGATCAAGGTGTCGCGCCGGTGACGAAGGTGATCATAACGGTGCTTTGAAGATGGAGATCAAAAGCACAAGATGATGATGGCCATATCATGTCACATATTTTGATTGCATGTGATGTTTATCTTATTATGCTTCTTATTTTGCTTAGAACGACGGTAGCATTATAAGATGATCCCTTACTAAATTTCAAGGTATAAGTGTTCTCCCTGAGTATGCATCGTTGCGAAAGTTCGTCGTGCCGAGACACCACGTGATGATCGGGTGTGATAAGCTCTACGTTCAAATACAACGGGTGTAAGCCAGTTTTGCACACGCAGAATACTCGGGTTAAACTTGACGAGCCTAGCATATGCAGATATGGCCTCGGAACACTGGAGACCGAAAGGTCGAGCGTGAATCATATAGTAGATATGATCAACATAAGATGTTCACCATTGAAACTACTCCATCTCACGTGATGATCGGACATGGTTTAGTTGATTTGGATCACGTGATCATTTAGATGACCAGAGGGATGTCTATATAAGTGGGAGTTCTTTAATTAATATGATTAAATTGAACTTTAATTTATCATGAACTTAGTCCTGATAGTTATTGCATATCTATGTTATTGTAGATCAATGGCCCGTGCTACCGTTCCTTTGAATTTTAATGCATTCCTAGAGAAAGCTAAGTTGAAAGATGATGGTAGCAATTACACGGACTGGGTCCGTAACCTGAGGATTATCCTCATTGCTGCACAGAAGAATTATGTCCTTGAAGCACCGCTAGGTGAAAAGCCCCCTCCCGCTAATGTGGACGCTTTGAACGTCTGGCAATCGCGGTCTGATGACTACACGATAGTTCAGTGTGCCATACTTTACAGCTTAGAACCGGGACTTCAACGATGTTTTGAACGTCATGGACCATATGAGATGTTCCAGGAGTTGAAGTTAATATTTCAAGCAAATGCCCGGATTGAGAAATATAAGATTTCCAATAAGTTCTACAGCTGCAAGATGGAGGAGAATAGTTCTATCAGTGAACACTTGCTCACAATGTATGGGCACTACAATCATATGACTCAACTTGGTTGCCAAGTTGATGAGAATAGTGTTATTGATAGAATTCTTCAATCACTGCCACCAAGCTATAATGGCTTCGTGATGAACTATAATATGCAAGGGATGCAAAAGACAATTCCCGAGCTCTTCGCTATGCTCACAGCTGCGGAGGTAGAAATAAAAAAGGAGCATCAAATGTTGATGGTTAACAATACCACTAGTTTCAAGAAAAAGGCCAAGGAAGGGATTTTCAAGGAGAATAGCAAGATTGTTGCTGCTCTCGCAGAAAAACTCAAGTATGGAACCAAGCCTGAAACTGAGTGCTTCTACTGCAAGGGGACTGGACACTGGAAGCGGAACTGCCCCAAGTATTTGGCGGATAAGAAGGATGGCAAGGTGAACAAAGGTATATGTGATATACATGTTATTGATGTGTACCTTACTAATGCTCGTAGTAGTACCTGGGTATTTGATACCGGTTCGGTTGCTAATATTTGTAACTCGAAACAGGGACTATGGATTAAACGAATATTAGCGAAGGACGAGGTGACGATGCGCGTGGGAAACGGTTCCAAAGTCGATGTGATCGCCGTCGGCAGGCTACCTCTACATCTACCTTCGGGATTAGTTTTAGACCTAAATAATTGTTATTTGGTGCCAGCATTGAGCATGAACATTATATGTGGATCTTGTTTGTTGCGAGACGGTTATTCATTTAAATCAGAGAATAATGGTTGTTCTATTTTAATGAATAATATCTTTTATGGTCATGCACCCTTAAAGAGTGGTCTATTCTTATTGGATCTCGATTGTAGTGATACACATATTCATAATATTGAAACCAAAAGATGCAAGGTTAATAATGATAGTGCAACTTATTTGTGGCACTGCCGTTTAGGTCATATTGGTGTAAAACGCATGAAGAAACTCCATAATGATGGACTTTTGGAATCACTTGATTATGAATCACTTTGTGCTTGCGAACCATGCCTCATGGGCAAGATGACTAAAACTCCGTTCTCCGGAACTATGGAGCGAGCAACAGATTTGTTGGAAATCATACATACTGATGTATGTGGACCAATGAGTGTTGAAGCACGCGGCGGGTATCGTTATTTTCTGACCTTCACTGATGATTTGAGCAGATATGGGTATATCTACTTAATGAAACACAAGTCTGAAACATTTGAAAAGTTCAAAGAATTTCAGAGTGAAGTAGAGAATCATCGTAACAAGAAAATAAAGTTTCTACGATCTGATCGTGGAGGAGAATATTTGAGTTACGAGTTTGGTCTTCATTTGAAACAATGTGGAATAGTTTCACAACTCACGCCACCCGGAACACCACAACGTAATGGTGTGTCCGAACGTCGTAACCGTACTTTATTGGATATGGTACGATCTATGATGTCTCTTACCGATTTACCACTATCGTTTTGGGGTTATGCTTTAGAGACAGCTGCATTCACGTTAAATAGGGCACCATCTAAATCCGTTGATACGACACCTTATGAACTATGGTTTGGCAAGAAACCAAAGTTGTCGTTTCTTAAAGTTTGGGGCTGCGATGCTTATGTGAAAAAGCTTCAACCTGATAAGCTCGAACCCAAGTCGGAGAAATGTGTCTTCATAGGATACCCAAAAGAGACTGTTGGGTACACCTTCTATCACAGATCCTAAGGCAAGATATTCGTTGCTAAGAATGGATCCTTTCTAGAGAAAGAGTTTCTCTCGAAAGAAATGAGTGGGAGGAAAGTAGAACTTGATGAGGTAATTGTACCTTCTCCCGAATTGGAAAGTAGTACATCACAGAAAATTATTCCAGTAATTCCTACACCAATCAGTGAGGAAGTTAATGATAATGATCATGAAACTTCGGATCAAGTTTCTGCTGAACGTCGTAGATCAACCAGAGTACGTTCCGCACCAGAGTGGTACGGCAACCCAGTTCTGGAAATCATGTTACTAGACCATGATGAACCTACGAACTATGAGGAAGCGATGATGAGCCCAGATTCCGCAAAATGGCTTGAAGCCATGAAATCTGAGATGGGATCCATGTATGAGAACAAAGTGTGGACTTTGGCTGACTTGCCCGATGATCGGCAGGCCATCGAAAATAAATGGATCTTCAAGAGGAAGACCGACGCAGACGGTAATGTTACTGTTTACAAAGCTCGACTTGTTGCAAAAGGTTTTCGACAAGTTCAAGGAGTTGACTACGATGAGACTTTCTCACCTGTAGCAATGCTTAAGTCTGTCCGAATCATGTTAGCAATTGCCGCATTTTATGATTATGAAATCTGGCAAATGGATGTCAAAACTGCATTCCTGAATGGATATCTCAAAGAAGAGTTGTATATGATGCAACCAGAAGGTTTTGTCGATCCAAAAGGTGCTAACAAAGTATGCAAGCTCCAACGATCCATCTATGGACTGGTGCAAGCATCTCGGAGTTGGAATATACGCTTTGATGAGGTGATCAAAGCATATGGTTTTATACAGACTTTTGGAGAAGCCTGTATTTACAAGAAAGTGAGTGGGAGCTCTGTAGCATTTCTAATATTATATGTGGATGACATATTGTTGATTGGAAATGATATAGAATTTCTGGATAGCATAAAAGGATACTTGAATAAGAGTTTTTCAATGAAAGACCTCGGTGAAGCTGCTTATATATTAGGCATCAAGATCTATAGAGATAGATCAAGACGCTTAATTGGACTTTCACAAAGCACATACCTTGATAAGATTTTGAAGAAGTTCAAAATGGACCAGTCAAAGAAAGGGGTCTTGCCTGTATTACAAGGTGTGAAGTTGAGTAAGACTCAATGCCCGACCACTTCAGAAGATAGAGAGAAAATGAAAGTCATTCCCTATGCCTCAGCCATAGGATCTATCATGTATGCAATGCTGTGTACCAGACCTGATGTGTGCCTTGCTATAAGTCTAGCAGGGAGGTACCAAAGTAATCCAGGAGTGGATCACTGGACAGCGGTCAAAAATATCCTAAAGTATCTGAAAAGAACAAAGGATATGTTTCTCGTGTATGGAGGTGACAAAGAGCTCGTCGTAAACGGTTACGTCGATTCTAGCTTTGACACTGATCCGGATGACTCTAAGTCACAAACCGGATATGTATTTTTATTGAACGGTGGAGCTGTCAGTTGGTACAGTTCCAAGCCGAGCGTCGTGGCGGGATCTACGTGTGAAGCGGAATACATAGCTGCTTCGGAAGCAGCAAATGAAGGAGTCTGGATGGAGGAGTTCATATCCGATCTAGGTGTAATACCTAGTGCATCGGGTCCAATGAAAATCTTTTGTGACAACACTGGAGCCATAGCCTTGGCGAAGGAATCCAGGTTTCACAAGAGAACAAAGCACATCAAAAGACGCTTCAATTCCATCCGCGATCTAGTCAAGGAGGGAGACATAGAGATTTGCAAAATACATACGGATCTGAATGTTGCAGACCCGTTGACTAAGCCTCTTCCACGGGAAAAACATGATCAGCACCAAGACTCCATGGGTGTGAGGATCATCACTTTGTAATCTAGATTATTGACTCTAGTTCAAGTGGGAGACTGAAGGAAATATGCCCTAGAGGCAATAATAAAGATGTTATTTGTATTTCCTTATATCATGATAAATGTCTTTTATTCATGCTAGAATTGTATTAACCGGAAACTTAGTACATGTGTGAATACATAGACAAAACAGAGTGTCCCTAGTATGCCTCTACTAGACTAGCTCATTGATCAAAGATGGTTATGTTTCCTAACCATAGACATGAGTTGTCATTTGATCAACGGGATCACATCATTAGGAGAATGATGTGATGGACAAGACCCATCCGTTGGCATAGCACTATGATCGTTTAGTTTTACTGCTATTGCTTTCTTCATGACTTATACATGTTCCTATGACTATGAGATTATGCAACTCCCGAATACCGTAGGAACACCTTGTGTGCTATCAAACGTCACAACGTAACTGGGTGATCATAAAGATGCTCTACAGGTGTCTCCGAAAGTATTCGTGGTGTTGGCATAGATCAAGATTAGGATTTGTCACTCCGAGTGTCAGAGAGGTATCTCTGGGCCCTCTCGGTAACACACATCACAATAAGCCTTGCAAGCAAAAGACTAATGAGTTAGTCACGAGATGATGTGTTACAGAACGAGTAAAGAGACTTGCCGGTAACGAGATTGAACTAGGTATAGAGATACCGACGATCGAATCTCGGGCAAGTAACATACCGATGACAAAAGGAACAACGTATGTTGTTATGCGGTTTTGACCGATAAAAGATCTTCGTAGAATATGTAGGAACCAATATGAACATCCAGGTTCCGCTATTGGTTATTGACCGGAGATGAGTCTCGGTCATGTCTACATAGTTCTCGAACCCGTAGGGTCCGCACGCTTAACGTTTGATGACGATCGGTATTATGAGTTTATGGGTTTTGATGTACCGAAGGTAGTTCGGAGTCCCGGATGAGATCACGGACATGACGAGGAGTCTCAGAATGTTCGAGACATAAAGATTGATATATTGGACGACTATATTCGGACACCGGAAGTGTTCCGGAAAAAGTTTCGGATTTAACGGGATTGCCGGAGGGGGTTACCGGAACCCCCTACGAGGGGGGATGGTCCATAGTGGGCCTTAAGGGAAAGAGAGAGGCAGCCCATAGGGCTGGCCGGCGCCCCACCTAGGGTTCCTAGTTGGACTAGGATTGGGGGGGGGCGCCACCTCTCCTTTTTCCTTTCCCTCTCTTCCTTCTTTTGGTGATTCCTACTAGGAATAGCATTGCAATCCTATTCCTAGTAGGATTGCAACCCTAGCCGCACCAAACAAGGGCCGGCCGGCCTCCCCCCTTGCTCCTTTATATACGGGGGCAGGGGGCACCCAAAGACACACAAGTTGAATTGTTTTAGCCGTGTGCGGTGCCCCCCTCCACAGAAACACACCTCGGTCATACCGTCGCGGAGCTTAGGCGAAGCCCTGCGCCGGTGAATACATCATATCCGTCACCACGCCGTCGTGCTGACGAAACTCTCCCGTGAAGCTCAACTGGATCAAGAGCTCGTGGGACGTCATCAAGCTGAACGTGTGCTGAACGCGGAGGTGCCGTACGTTCGGTGCTTGATCGGTTGGATCGTGAAGAAGTTCGACAACATCAACCGCGTCACTTGACGCTTCCGCTCCCGGTCTACGAGGGTATGTAGACACACTCTTCCCTCTCGTTGCTATGCATCTGGTAGATAGATCTTGTGTGATCGTAGGAAAATTTTAAAATACTACGTTCCCCAACAAGGGTCCCCAAGCCCAGGCCAACCGTGTCCGCGTAAGTGCCTTATCCTACTTTTCTCTCTGTATTTGTTCTAGTCTTTTGCCCTCTTCGTGGCTGACTTTACTGTCTTCTTGGGAACACTCGAACAGTGCCCCGCTTTCTCTCTCGTGAGCTCCTGTGGGCTCGGTGGTTGGGGGCATGGACGCCCCTTCTGCACCGCGCCGCGTGGACCCTGCTGCCGCCTTCCGAGAGGCGACGGAAAGGAATGCGCGAGAGGCGTGGGAAGAGCGGGAGGCCGCGGCCCGCGAGCAGGCGAAGGCCGATGTCGCAACCAAGGCCAAAGCCGAGGCGGCTACCAAAGCCCAGGCGAATGCCGCCGCCCAAGCCCAGGAACGGGAGGCGACCCTCCAGCAGCCGGTGGACCACGCCGATCTCGAGCATGCGGCTCCTCCGGAGCCGTATGTTCAAGTGCCGGCTGCCGGCGATCAGCCAGCCCTTGACAAGGAGGGGGACGGCCGCACCGCCGTGGAGGCAGAAGCAAGTCCTCCCACACCCCCTGCGGGGGCGCAGGACAGCCGGCCCGCATGGTCGGAGGTGCTGCCAGCGGAGGGTGTGCTGGTGGCAGGCCCGCTACCAGCCGCCCGAGTCCCATCCCGTCCGCGTCTGGCGAGGGAGGCCTCAGCCTCGCGGCAGGTAGAGGTCGGCGTTGCCAGCTCGTCGTCGCTAGACAACGAGGCCACCAGTGCAGTGCCGCCAGGCTGGACGCCCGGTGGTGGCGGTGTGCTGAACGTCGCATCCCAGGATGTCCTTGATCGTTTCAACTCTCTGGGCGAGGACGCACAAACGGTCATGCAGGAGTTCTTGGTCACACGGACTTCCGTCTGGGTATGTTGATTTCATGCTTTACTTTTTAGTCCTTCAATTTCTCTCGTGGGGGCGCGTCAGCGCACCCACTGGGTGTAGTCCTCGAGTTCCAAGCCGGCTGCTGAGCAGGCGGCTTGGAACTCCTAGGTGCTACTTTGTGAGCTAACTCATTTCTTTGCCTTTCTGGCTACAGGACTACCACAATCTTCGGGTGGCGGCCTACAACTCCCAGCATCAGGAGCTAGTTCAGCTGAGAGTTGCCCTGGCTGAGAGCCGGAGTGAGTATCTCTCCTTTTCTCCTTGCGGGGGCGCGTCAGCGCACCCGCTGGGTGTAGTCCCCGAGTTCCGGGCCGGCTGCTGAGCAGGCGGCCTGGAACTCCAAGGTTGTTTTGTCTTCTCACTGGTTCTAATGCTCCTTCTCCTTTCTTGTCAGCGACCACGACCAACCTCCGCAACCAGCTAGGCGGAGTCCAGGCCGAGCTCGCTGCCAAGGAGCAAGAGCGCAGCCTCGTCGCCCAAGAGCGTGACCGCCTAGCCAAGGAGCTGGCAGACCAGGCGGCGACGCACAAGGCGGAGATCAAGAAGCTGGCGGATGCTGAGGAGCTTCTTCGGGCCGAGTTCAAGACTGAGCGCTCACACTGGGCCGAGACGGAGACGGCCCTGCAGGACGGCTACGGGGCCATTGAGGACATGGTCGATGGTAAGCTGCCTCCCTTGCTTTCACGTGTTCGCCGTATGTAGCAGCCGACTTTCTTTTTCTGATTCTTCGTCTTCTCCTGGCGCAGAGTACTTCCCGGGCCATTCTGTCGCCGCCAGCCAGGCCATTGAGGCCCAACGCGATGAGAGGCGCCGGGCGGGTCGGGTGATTGCACCCAATGCGCCCCGGACTCCTATGGAGCAACTTCTTGCCGTCAAGGCGCGCCTCCAGCCGGCCAACCGTCTGCTCCGCCGCCTTCAACATGCCGGGTCCCAGGTGTTGGCCGCCCTCTGGCCAGGCATTCCGGCACCCTGCACTCCCAGTCGGGCCGCCGAATGGCTGAGGCGACCGTCGGCCGCTTCGAGGCCTGGAAGGGTGCCGCAGCGACAGCCGGCACACGGACCGCCCTGGAATTTGCCAAGGGCTGGTACTCGGGTCTGGATCTCGCCCAGCTGGCGACCTTCCGCCTGGAGGCAGAGCCCGAGCTGGCGGCGGTACGAGGGGACCTCATCAAGCGCGTTGTCGTGGTTGCTAAATACGCCGACACCACCGTCTTCATCCCGGAGTTGGATGAAAACGGCCATGTGGTGCCGCCTGACAACTTTGGGCTGGACCTGCCGGCGCCAAAGGAGCTGGACGAGGAGATCGCTTCAAGCGACGAGGGTGAAGACAAGGAGGACGACGATGAGGAAGGCGGCTTCTGGAGGAGGAGTCGCCTGTTCGTCATTAGCCCGACCTGGCCTCGACGTGCGGGCCCTGCGGGACTACACCGTCTGCCACAGAAGGCGACCAGGCCGAGATCCACCAGGCGCCCCCCTCAGCAGCCAGCCCAGCGGACCCCGTCGTGCCACCTGCTCTGCCTGCTACACCTCTGGCCTAGGCGGTCGTGCTACCTTATACTTCCTGATTCTCTTAAAACTTGGTAGGGTTAGTCTCAAACAATTCCACCCACTGGGTGTATTCGCAAACAATTGCTGGAAGGCGGCCGTGGAGGCCTTTTGTTTTGTAAATATTCTCTTAATTATGCATATGTTTATGCTATTTGCCGGGTTCTAGAGTTAGCACCGCTCTTTGTTCTTTCGGGCATTTTTCTTTTGTTGTCTCCTTTAACTGCCGCCCTGCCAGCCAGACAACCACTCTGTGGTCTGTGGCTGGGTCAGGTACTTACTGTCTTCTGGATAGGCAAGCATCCTGCCCTCTGGAATGCGGTTTGGCTAAGATAGAAGCCGGCTGGCCGGCTGCTCGATAGCCAGCCATCTTGTCTCAAGGGCCGCCTTGCCCTATGTTTATTTTTCTTTAGCCATTTTTCATGTGGGCACCACTTCTTGCCTTTGACTCCCACCAGTCAGACAGCCGCGTTCTGCGAGTCTGTGACCTTTAGGTGGGAGAGGGCTTGGATGCCGGCACATTACTTGTCCGACTGTTGGAGAAAAAACTTTAAACATAGGGCCAGGCGGCAAGCCCCCGGGCCGTCTGCTCGGTCCTGGTGCCGGGCGAAGGAATGGAAATACTCATTCACAGGCATAAATCTTATCACATAGATAAAGGGAGGGGCAGTCCCCGAGAACTCCTCGGGGGTCCCGTTGTTTCTCAAAATACAGTAGATAGTACGATACATACTACTTTTAGCTGTAAAAGCGGTGAAGGAGGTTTGCGTTCCACGGGCGCTCCGACTCCTTGCATGAGTCGTCTCTTTTACGTGCTCTTGGCTTCTGTGCGTCAATAAGGTAGTAGGCATCGTTGCCTAGTACCTTGCTGATGATGAATAGTCCTTCCCAAGGGGCTGAGAGCTTGTGCTGGCCGGCTGTTCGCTGGATCAGCCGGAGCACAAGATCCCCCTCACGGAAAGATCGTGGCCTGACTCGCTGGCTGTGGTAGCGACGGAGACTCTGTTGGTAGATGACGGATCGACGAAGTGCTACCAGCCAGGCCTCCTTCAGCAGGTCCACGCCATCTTCTCGTGCTTCTCTTGGTTCGGCTTCTGTGTACATGGTGACACGAGGCGAGTCAAACTCAACATCTGTTGGAATGACGGCCTCTGCCCCATAGACGAGGAAGAAGGGAGTGAAGCTGGTTGACTTGTTCGGAGTTGTCCTGAGACTCTAGAGGACAGACGACAACTCCTCGATCCAGCAGCCGGCCGATCGTTCCAAAGGCTTGACCAGCCGGGGCTTGATGCCGGACAAGATGAGGCCGTTTGCACGCTCAACTTGGCCGTTTGACTGTGGGTGGGCCACAGATGCTAAGTCCAGTCGGATGCCTTGTGTTGCGCAGAAATGGGCCAATGCTCCTTTGGCAAAGTTCGTGCCGTTGTCGGTGATGATGCTGTGTGGTATGCCATACCGGACTGTGATCTCTCTGATGAAGGTCACAACAGTTGGGCCGTTGAGTTTCTTGATTGGCTTCGCCTCGATCCACTCGGTGAACTTGTCCACGGCCACAAGCAAATGAGTCAAGCCGCCATGTGCTATCTTGAAAGGACCCACCATGTCCAATCCCCAAACTGCAAATGGCCAAGTGATCGGAATGGTCTTGAGTGCAGAAGTCGGCAGGTGTTGCTTGGAGCTGAAGCGTTGGCAGCCATTGCATTTCTTGACTAATTCTTTGGCGGCGTCCAAAGCAGTCGGTCGGAAGAAACGTGGCGAAAAGCTTTGGCGATGAGGGATCTTGAGGCCGCGTGGTGGCCGCATTCGCCTTGATGAATATCTCTTAGTATGGCCAGGCCCTTTTCTACTTTCACGCAGCACTAGAAGACGCCGGTTGCACTGCGTCTGACGAGCTCTCTATTTACTATTGTGTATGTTGAAGCTCTACGCTGAACTTGCCGTGCCAAGGTCTCATCTGTTGGCAACTCTCTTCTGAGCAGAAAATTGAGGATTGGTTGCCCAAGATGGTGCTGACACTCCTGTTACTTCTGCCACTGAAACCAGGGTGGTTGGGCCAGGAGGTGGAGGGATGGTGTGAGCCGCCTGCTATGCTTCTGAAGTCCCCGTGCCGGCTGCAGCAGTCCCCGGGCCGGGTTCTGAAGTCCCCGGGCCAGGTGATGGCGCAACAGTCCTTTGACCGCCTGTTGGAGCTGAAGTTTCTTGGCCGCATGCTGGAGCTCCTGAGCCGGCCGCAGCAGTCCCCGGGTCGGGTTCTGAAGTCCCCGGGCCGGGTGTTGGCGCAGCAGTCTCCGGGCCGGGTGTTGGCGCAGCAGTCCCCGGGCCGGCTGCTGAGGTTTTTGGGCCGTCTACCCCAGGATTGGGTGGCATGAAGATTGACTCTACCTCTGGTGACGGCTGGATAGAGGTCTTGCGCAAGCATTGGAGGGACACGCTGGCTGGTATTGCTTGCTGGGTGGAGCCAATTCGTGCCAAGGCGTCGGCTTGAACGTTGTCAGCTCGTGGTATGTGGAGGAACTCACAGCCGTCAAAATGGCCACTGATTTGCTGGACCAGAAAGCGGTAACTTGCCATGTTTGCATCTTTGGTGTCCCAATCACCAAACGACTGTTGGACCACTAAGTCCGAGTCACCATAGCACAGCACCCGACGGATGCCAATCTCCTTGGCCATCCGGAGCCTGTGAATGAGTGCCTCGTACTCGACCACGTTGTTGGAGGCGGCAAAGTGGATTTGCAAGGTGTACTTGAGCTTGTCGCCTTTGGGAGAGGTGAGGACGACGCTAGCTCCCAAGCCAGTGCGCATCTTTGATCCATCAAAGTGCATCCGCCAATGGGTTGAATCTGGAGTAGGCAGCTTATGTCTACTACACGCTTCTATTCCTGTAGACAGTGTTGGGCCTCCAAGAGCAGAGGTTTGTAGGACAGCAGCAAATTTCCCTTAAGTGAGTAACCCAAGGTTTATCGAACTCAGGGAAGTGGAGGTTGAACGTACCCCTTTCAAGCAACCCTGCAATCAAGATACAAGAAGTCTCTTGTGTCCCCAACACACCTAATACACTTGTCAGATGTATAGGTGCACTAGTTCGGCGAATAGATGGTAAAATATGGATCATAGGAGTGGCAAAGCAAAGTAATATAAATCTGTAATAAAAAGTGCAGCAAGCAAACAAGTGGTAAACGTGAGCACAAATGGTATTGCAATGGTGGAAACAAGGCCTAGGCTTCATACTTTCACTAGTGGCAACTCCCAACAACATTGACATAGTCTAATCACATGATATTTCCCATAAAACATGCAATGGAGACGCACTCGGAGGTCATTCCTTTGTGGTCAAGAGAGGACGAGAATTATGTAGGGCTACAAAAGCACACCTCAAAGTTCGTAGTTCTCAATCTATGGATTTCCCAATGTCACCACGGCCATCCAAAGAGAGTACCACAATCACCACAACATATCTCCAGGATAGTCAAAGACAAGCACCAAGAGACTCTCAATCTTCAATCAACACACAAAAGAGGAAATCACTCATGAAAATATTCTTCTAATCCATGTCCAATAGACCGCTGTCACCTTGGTCTCGGGGATTATACTAGATAAAGACAAGTGAGTACATCAATTCAATACATAGAGGAAGGGGAAATATCATGGGATCACCCTAGATTAACATAGCCTATGATCACAACGAAGATCACATCATGGGAGAGAGAGATAACCACATAGCTACACGTACAAGCCCTCAGCCCCGGAGAAGACTACTCACACATGACCATGGTGAGCAAGAGATTGATGGTGGTGTTGATGGAGAGGTGCAGCCCGGAGAGGAGGAGGCAGCCGGCGACAGCCGTGGCGGCGGCGGCAGCCCTCCGGGGCGGCGGCGGCCCTAGGGGGCAGCGGCTCCTTGGCCCCCCTTCTTCCTTGTGGATGTGCTGCAATGGTGCTGGTCCCCCCCTCCAAGACGGCGGCTTGGGAGGAGGAAAATTCGTGGCCCTTGGTGACCTAGGTTTCCTCTCTTTATATAGACTCTCGGATTCCCGTCATCAGATTTTGGGCTTCAGTAAAACGGACTTTTCTCGGCCGTCCGGACTCCGATTTGGACGAATTTTATATCCATAAGCATTCTCTCGAAATTCCCCACAACTTTCGCGACTAGGTTTTTTCCGTCTGAAGTCGTCTTCGGGCCGGAACGTGACCATCTTCTAAAAACGTTCTCAGACAGATTTCAGGAAAGTCAGAGTCCTACTCCAATACGACTCCTTTTGCGTTTTTGTCAATTTCCAAGTAATTCCTACACAATAAAGTGTAAAACAAGAACATTGTGCACTTTTGCAACCATTAGTAGGTTAGTCCAATAAATGCCTAAAAAGATAGAAAACTTTGATATAAACATGAGACAATGATGCAAAACAAGCATGTCACAAGCAAAAATTATGGATACGTTTGGGACGTATCAGCGGCAGGTACTAGGTCTCGGCCCAGTCGACGAGGAAATCAGCCAACGCTTGTGATTTGATGGTGGTGCAGGGTTGGTAGAAGATGGTGAAGGGGGCCAGCTCAATGGCCCACTTCGCCACTCGGCCTGAATCATCTCTGTTGCCCATGATCTCAGCAAGCGGGGCCGTACATACGACCGTGATCGGATGCTCTTGGAAGTACTGCTTGAGTTTCTTGGCGGCAAAGTACACACCATAGCACATCTTATGGTAATGGGGATAGTTCTGTTTGGAAACTAACAACACCTCGCTCAAGTAATAGACCAGCCTCTGGACCGGCAAGGCTCTGCCGTCTTCTGGGCGCTCGACCACAATCACAGTGCTGACCACCCGGCTGGTGGCGGCTATGTAAAGGAACATGGGTTCCTTGTCTGTTGGCGTCGCCAGGACAGGCGGCGTGGACATCACATTCTTGAGCTGGTGGAAGGCTTCGTCCGCCTTGTCATTCCACTCGAAGCAGGTGGTCTTCTTCATCAGTTGGTACAGAAGGAGTGCTTTCTCGCCCAGCCGGCTAATGAACCGGCTGAGCGATGTCAGGCATCCAGTGAACTTCTGGACGTCTCGTATGCGAGTTGGCCTCTCCATCCTCTCAATGACCTTGATATTTGCGGGGTTGCACTCGATGCCGCGCTCAGATACCAGGAAACCAAGGAGCTGGCCCGCTGGTACCCCGAAGACGCATTTCTCCGGGTTTAGCTTGATCTGAAAGCGGCATAGGTTTTCGAAGGTCTCCTGGAGGTCCTCCAAGAGAGTTGCCCTCTTCTCCGTCTTCACCACGATATCGTCCACGTAAACATGGGCGTTTCTGCCAAGTTGCTTGAGGAGACACTTCTGCATGCAACGCTGAAAGGTGGTGCCGGCATTTCTCAAGCCGAACGTCATGGTCAGGTAGCAGAAGGCCCCAAACGGCATGAGGAAGGCGGTCTTCAGACGGTCGGCCGGATCCAGTTTGATCTAGTGGTATCCGGAATAGGCATCAAGGAATGACAGCAGCTCGCATCCGGCTGTGGAGCCAATCACTTGATCTATTCGCGGCAGAGCAAATGGATCTTTAGGGCAAGCTTTGTTGAGGCTGGTGTAGTCAATGCACATGCGCCATTTGTTGTTCTTCTTCAGCACTAGGACAGGGTTGGAGAGCCACTCTGGGTAGAACACTTCCATAATGAAGCCGGCTGCTAGAAGGCGGGCGACTTCTTCTCCAACAACTCTTCTTTTTTCTTCTGACAGGCAGCGGAGTGGCTGCCTGATAGGCTTTGCGTCTTCTCTCACATGTAGCTTGTGCTCGGTGAAATCTGTCGGGACACCCGACATGTCTTTGGGGGATCATGCAAAGATGTCCCGATTCTCACGGAGGAAATCGACGAGCTCGCTTTCCTATTTACTGTCCAGGTTTGACCCTATGACAGCAAATCTCTCTGGGTGTGACGGGTCCAAAGCAATCTTCTTGGTTTCCTTGGCCGGCTAGAATGAGCCTTGTGGTTCCGCCTCCTTGGGATCGGATGGTATGGCCGGCTGCTCGCCAGCCATTGCCACCAACCGATCAAGACGACGCTTCTCTTCAGCTATGACAAGAGACTCGACCAGCCGGCTGCTGGTAGCGGCACAGGCGATGGACTTCTCATAGTTTCCGACTACGGTGATTATTCCTTTGAGGCCCAGCATCTTCATCTTGAGGTAGGCGTAATGGGGTATTGCCATGAACTTCGCAAGAGCTGGCCGGCCCAATATCACGTGATAGGGGATTTCCAGATTCACCACCTCAAACCAGATCGGTTCCCGCCGGAAATGCTTCTTGTCACCAAACAGGACATCAATCTTGACCTTGACGATTGGTGAGCAAGAGAGACCGGGGACGATGCCGTGGAACACGGTTCGGGTAGGCTGAAGCTGCTTCTCTTTGATGCCCAACTTCTCCATGGTGTCTCTGTACATGATGTTGATGCTACTGCCGCCATCTACCAGTACTCGGGAGAAACGACAGGCCCGTCTCTCGGTGGAGAAAGTTGCATCCAGAACCATGGCGTAAGCTCCTGGCAAAGGCATGACAGCTGGGTGATCTTCACGGCTCCAACTGATGGGCCTTTCGGACCAATGCATGAACTCTGGGGCTTCAGAGGCAACGGCGTGGACTTCTCTGTGCTGCTGGCGCCGGCTGTGCCTATCGTCCGCCTGACTTGTGAAGATGACATAAGCTCCATTATCTTCTGGGAACTCATCTCGACCTAGCCGCCTGGACGAGTAGCCGGCGGTCTTGGAGGCGGAGCCGGCTGCCCAGCAGGCGGCGGGGGCAGAGCCTCTCCTCTGGCAATCCGTGTGAGCCAGTGGCACTTTTGCGTGACATGATTGGAGGGCTTCGCGCCGCTGTGAAACTTGCAAGGGGCATCCAGGGTTTGCTCAAAGGAGAAGGCGGGTTGCCAAGCCGACTTGCCGCCCCTCTGGCGTTTGGGACCCGCCTGAGCTTCTGGCTGCTGGCCATCGACTGCTGCCACCAGGTGGCTGTTGGAAGCCGACGGGGGGCTTTGCGCTTGTTATCTGTCTGCTGCTGGCGCCGACTGCACTCTCCAGCCGGCGTTCTAGGAGCCGGTGGGGCCATCTTTCCGGAGGCATCCACATGCAGTTCGGACTTCATGGAGGAATATGCGGTGGCATACTTGTCTGATATGCTTAGCAGCTCGTCCAGTGTGGTGGGCTCGTCGCAGAGGAGTTTGTGCTTGAGCAAGGTGCCTTCTCTGCACCCGGCCGTAAAGTACTCGATGGCTTGTACCTCATGCACCCCTTCACAAGAGTTGCGTAGCTCGGCCCAACGTGTCAGGTAGTCATGAGTAGACTCGTTCGGACCTTCGACACATAAGGAAAGCTGTCGTGGCATGGGCGGCCGCTTGTAGGTGCTGGTGAAGTTGCGAGTGAAGACGTCGGTGAAGTCCAGCCAGCTGTTGATGCTGTTGGGCTTGAGGTTGTTCAACCACGTACGGGCCGTGCCCTGGAGCATGAGTGGTACGTACTTCACCGCAACGTGCTTGTTGCCGGTTGCTATGCTGGCGGCCGTGGAGTAATCCACCAGCCAGTCATCCGGCTTCACAAATCCGTTGTACTTGGGGGTGTCTCTGAGGAGTGAGAAACCTTTAGGGAAAGGCTCGTCACGGATGCGGGGACTGAATAAGCTGGGCCGACCGCGTCTTCTTCCTCGACCGCCTGGGACCGGGCTAGTCGGTCAAGGCGGTGGCGGGCATCATTCTCCCCAACTCACTCGCGACGGCCCAAGCGGCCTCCGAGGGATGGATGGTCGACTGGCGGCGGGGACACACGCCTCTCCCGGTGAGGGGGAGGCAAGCGCTCGTTTCGCCGCTCCACAGCTCTTGTGCGGCCGTCTTGATCGCGCTCAATGGTGATGCGAGTATGCTTGCTGCGGCTAGCAGCCGGCTCTGAGTCACGCCGGCTGCGAGTGCCAACTGTTGGCGAACGAGACGTAGCCCCTTGCTCCCACCGAAGAGGGCGGTTGTCCGCGTGCGCGTCGGCTTCTAGAGCCCGGCGGCGGGCTTCCTGCTGCACAATAGCCGTGTCGAGGAGCTGCTGGACGCGCTGCGTCATGCAGCGAAGCTCATCTCCTTCCAAGTGGTCCAGCTCATCAACTACCGCCTGGGCAGCCCTCAGGTTCTCTGATGGGATGGCGTATACTGGTCATGGGCCCCCCAACATGACGGTCAGGACCCCGCCTCAATCGCGGACGGCACCGGCCCGGCTGGGCTCGCCAGCAGCCGGCGTGCCGCCTATGGCACGGTCCATCTTGCGGCGGTAGTCTTTAGTGAGGCATCGCGAGGTGGCTAACTTGTTGGTGTTGTCGAGGTGCGAGACGCGGAGTGCTTCCAGCGTCACACCGTCTGTTCCCGCGGCGATGGGGGCGGAGAGGCTCTGCATGGCCGCCCGCAGCGGGTCCTGGCCAGACCCGTTGGAAGACTCGTCGTGACTAGCGGCCAGCACCTCCGTGACGGTGCTGGCGCTAGTGTCGCAGGTCGTAGGGGGGAGGGATCATCGATGACCACCACGTGGTCGGGGAAGGAATCGGCAGACGCCGCATCGAGGT
The DNA here is from genome assembly GCA_902687465.1 of Secale cereale. Classification (NCBI taxonomy): domain Eukaryota; kingdom Viridiplantae; phylum Streptophyta; class Magnoliopsida; order Poales; family Poaceae; genus Secale; species Secale cereale. Next base: position 40,986,032 of record LR738715.1, read on the forward strand.
CGACGATCATGTCGATGGGTGGATCAGAGGAGCCCACGGACTCCATGTCGAAGGCGCGCTCATCGACGATGTGGAGCTTGTCGAGGAGCTCGACGAGGCAACTCTCCGAGCCAACTGGTCTTTCGACCGGAGAGGGCTCGTCGTGGAGGTGGACACCGCCGAGAAGGTCGGCGAGTCCGCTCGCGGCGCATGCGGCCTCAGCGCCGCAAAGCATCCCGCCATCCACGCCTGCGGCCGTGCCGGGCTGGCTGTGCTTGCCAGGGAGGAACAAAGTTCCCGTCCAGAACATGTCTCCGGACGACGGTGCACCTTGCCCATGGTGGGCGTCAACTGTCGGGGTTTTGGTGCGACATATACCAAGGGATGGCTTATCATGCATGGGGACAAAAGTACGTCGCCGGGCCCTGGAAGTGAGATAAGGCGGTACTTAGCACGCATACGAATCTTACCCAGGTTCGGGGCTTTCCGGGAAGATAACACCCCTAGTCCTGCTCTGCGGGGGCTCCACGTCATGACTAATGTTAATATGGTAGCTACAAGGTTGCTCCTTAAGCTGTATCGTCCAGAGGAAGAAGAAGGGCAAGGCTAGCTCTCTACCTTCGCCCTAGGGAACGGGAATGGTCGCTAGGGTTTCTCCCTCTCGATCTCTCTCTTTCTCTTTGTGTCCCTTTGGGTCCAACCCCTCCACATGGAGGACCCTGGGGGTTTATATAGGCCTACCCCCAAGGGTACAAATGGTAATCTGGGCGGAGTGGCCCCCGGCCGTCAGTGTCTCTGGGTATCGGCCTCTTCGCCTACCTGCCGGGGCCCGCCGTCTGTGGGCCCTCATGATTGTCTTTTACTGTGTGCGTCCTTCTGCTCACGGGAGCATCGTCAGGAGGGGAATGGCTACAGTGCCGCCGCCTCCTGTCACTGCCATCAAGTCTTGTCTTGTCATCTTGATGGGGTTCAGACTCCTAGGGCACGGTTAGCCACCTGCTACCTGGGGGCCCGTCCCACAGGCCGCCTGTCAAAGGTCGCTTGCTTCTGGATGACTCACTTGCTGGTGGGGCCTGCCGCCTGCTGGCCCCGCCGTCTGTGGGTAGTGGGATCATGGTCTCCTATGACCAGTGCTAGGTCATCGGTAACATGGCTACAGTGATACGCCGCTTAAGAAGTGTCCGTAAGGTACACTCTCACTGTAGCCACGCTTTTATAGATTCTCTAAGGACATGCTTAACTGTAGCCATTCCTTAGTCTCGTCGCAGTTCCCCAGCACACGTCCCGAGGGGAAGGCACGGGGCCGTCTTCTGGACGCTGGTTGTTAGGCTGCCGCCTGTCCGGCCTCCGTCGCCTGCTGTCAGCCGGCTCCTGGGTGTTGCGGCCCTAGGAGGCGGCCCGATGCGCATACGGCCGGAGGATGACAGACGACCCCTATTTGTCTTGAAACGTCATGAGTGGCAATATCTCCGACATGGACACTGAACTAACATTAAGATTAGTGCGAATTAAAGGAACGGTGGAAACAGCGTTCGGCCTGAAATGTCCAAAATCTGACGTTCGGCACTTATTGTTTCAGTGCTTTTTTTAGCAAAAAAGAGTAGCTCGTTCATCTCATTCTCACATCACTCGGCTGGTCTCTAGGCCATCCCTCAGGCCGGGCCGTCGGCCCGACTTCACACTTCACTTGCGCGGGCCGCAGTCGCGTGCCCATTCTCCCCTCTCGGCCCTCACGTATCCGGCCCGGGAGACCACCACTATATATACCGGGCAAGCGATGCCGCCCTAGGGTTCTTCCTCCACCCCTTCTTCCATTTTCTTCCTCCGGGAGCGCCGCCGCTTCCTCATCTCCCACCTCTCGGGCTCGGGAGCCGGAAGCGAAACCCCAAGGTGAGCCGGACCTCCCCCTCCTCCCTTCTCCCCCGCCCTCCGCACGCCTCGTCGGCGCGGCGCTCCTCCGTAGCCCGTGCTAGCTGCTGCCTAGTCGATCGATCGATCGATTCCACCGGTTCTAGCGCGTGCTGGATGCGCTCAGTTCCCGTCGCTGTATACGCCGTCGTTCTCCTGCGCTGTTCCTGTTCTTAAGCGCTGTAGATCTACTGCTTTGATCGCCCTGCTCGCCTGTTCCTGTAACGATTTTGTTCTGGTCTGTAGATGCGCGCTAGGTTGTTATTCCGTCATGATTCACGTGGATCTGTTGTTCCGGTGTTGGTTTTGGCCATTTTGCTACGCTTTTTATTCATGTGGTTTGCTAGAGTGTTCGAGCTGGACGGTATTTACTCGCTCGCTTGCCTGCCTATCGTAACCTGGTCGGTGCTGTTCCCTGTTCATGCGCAGATCGGAGAAAACGAGATTGTTTCTTGCATGTTCAATTTAATTTGAAAGTGAGCTACCGATAATTTAGCATCTATGTGTTTCAGTGTTTGATCTAAGTTTAGATCGGGCACCCTGCATGAATTTCGCTCTGATCTGATCATTTTGTTTGGATGATTATATGCAAGTATTTTCTGTGTTTTCCTTAGTAGTGCCCATTCATTGATGGTTGCACCACTTGAGTGTTCCAACTCAATGACGTTCTGTTCCATTGTTTTTAGTGTTTACGCTGGTGGTTAGATGATATTACAGTCAGTACTTGTGCATAAAACTGGGATTCCATACAAATCAGCTTCCAGTACATTTACACATGTCTTGTGTTTGTTTGTAATCATCTTTACACCGTTTTGCCATTTGACATGATCTTCTGGAGAAGTTTTTCTTTATGTTCCACCCCTTCATGAGCTCTACAGACCTGGAAGTACTTGGGGGTTTAGTCAGTGAATCCTTTTCCTGTTTTTGCTTCATAGTTGCTTCATTGCTTTTGCATGTATGCTCTCCATAATGGATTGTATTTATTTATTATTGCTGTGTTATTTTTTTCTCATACTGTGATTGTCAGTTCTCTTAATATCATTTGGACTTGCTTTCTTGCTGCCTTCTCAGTCTACATTCATTAGTCCTAATATATTAACTTTAATAACCTCAATTGACTGTCTTATGTATTTCATGGGCTGTTGGTGCAACTGTTGGTTAAAGTAGTTCTGTAGCAGTGTATGAACCTTATTGTTGTACACCAATGTTAGGTGCACTTTCGAGTGGACAATTGTGGTTTTAATTACTCGGACAGTCATTTTTATATTACTGCCAGATTTCATGTATTGAAATTCGAACTGTAGTATTGCTTGTTTCTGATAGCTTGCTATTCTTTGAACAGGAACTACCCAGCGTGACATTCAAAAGCAGTCAAGATGGTGAAGTTCACAGCAGAGGAGCTCCGTGGAATTATGGATAAAAAGAACAATATCAGGAACATGTCTGTTATTGCGCATGTTGACCATGGTATGTGGCTGAACAGTGCCAGTTGCCTGTAATTATCATGATTTACTAATTATCATGCTCTTAGTTGTGACATGTTATTTAAAAAACTGGATCTCTGTATCAATGAGCTGTTTCATTGTTTAGAAAGAAGTAGTTTCAGCTCTTGCTGTCTCCTGGAGCTTATTCTTACTGCTTTTATGATTGATTTATTCTTTAGCAAGCTTAAATGTAACTATTGGCATATAATCTCATGGCTCAAAATCTACCCAGTTTGGTGTATGCTCCTGTTAGTTGCTGAATGTATTACAATTTACACGGTTGTACTTAATAACACAAAAATACATGTCCTTGTATTCATGTTGTTTGCAATGTCCCACCAGATTTTGTTAACCATGTTACTAAATAAGCGGTTTGTCCTCTTTTAATCTTCTTTTAATCATGGTTTGTTTCAATGTACTTTCATGTTGGGCCGTACTTACATCTCCCAGTGGTTAATATGTTCCAAGTGTATTAATGTATTCCCTTCAACTGTTGATCTGGATGCTTTAGCTCCGCCCTCACATAAATTTACGTGTTTGCAGGCAAGTCTACCCTTACGGATTCCCTTGTGGCAGCTGCTGGAATTATCGCCCAGGAAGTTGCTGGTGATGTCCGCATGACTGATACACGTGCAGATGAAGCAGAACGTGGTATTACTATCAAATCCACGGGTATCTCTCTGTTCTATCAGATGACTCCTGAATCACTTGAGATGTACAAGGGTGACAGAGATGGGGATGAGTACCTGATCAACCTTATTGATTCACCTGGTCACGTTGACTTTTCTTCGGAAGTCACAGCTGCTCTTCGTATCACCGATGGTGCTTTGGTGGTGGTTGACTGTATTGAGGGTGTCTGTGTGCAGACTGAAACTGTGCTGCGCCAAGCTCTTGGTGAGAGGATTAGGCCTGTTCTTACTGTGAACAAGATGGACAGATGCTTCCTTGAGCTTCAAGTGGAAGGTGAGGAAGCATACCAGACTTTCTCCCGTGTCATCGAAAATGCCAATGTCATCATGGCAACATATGAAGATGTGCTCCTTGGTGATGTCCAAGTGTACCCAGAGAAGGGGACTGTTGCATTCTCTGCTGGTTTGCATGGGTGGGCTTTCACCCTTACAAACTTTGCTAAGATGTATGCCTCCAAGTTTGGAGTTGATGAGGCGAAGATGATGGAGAGGCTGTGGGGTGAGAACTTTTTTGACCCAGCCACAAAGAAATGGACCTCCAAGAACACTGGGACAGCTACCTGCAAGAGAGGATTTGTTCAGTTCTGCTACGAGCCAATCAAGCAAATCATAGCAACCTGCATGAATGATCAGAAGGATAAGTTGTGGCCTATGTTGAAGAAGCTTGGTGTGACCATGAAGAATGATGAGAAGGACTTGATGGGCAAGGCTCTCATGAAGCGTGTGATGCAAACTTGGTTGCCTGCCAGTCGTGCTCTGCTTGAGATGATGATATTTCACCTCCCCTCTCCTTCAAAGGCACAGAGGTATCGTGTGGAGAACTTGTATGAGGGGCCTCTTGACGATATATATGCAAATGCTATCAGAAACTGTGACCCTGACGGTCCTCTTATGCTGTATGTCTCCAAGATGATTCCAGCATCTGACAAGGGTAGATTCTTTGCCTTTGGACGTGTTTTTGCCGGGAGGGTTGCAACTGGCATGAAGGTCCGTATCATGGGTCCCAACTTTGTTCCTGGCCAGAAGAAGGATCTGTATGTGAAGAGTGTCCAGCGTACTGTTATCTGGATGGGAAAGAAGCAAGAGTCTGTTGAGGATGTTCCCTGTGGTAACACTGTTGCTTTGGTTGGTTTGGATCAGTTCATCACCAAGAATGCAACCCTGACAAATGAGAAGGAAGTTGATGCCTGCCCAATCAGGGCAATGAAGTTCTCTGTGTCCCCTGTTGTGCGTGTTGCTGTTCAGTGCAAGGTGGCATCTGATCTTCCTAAGCTTGTTGAGGGTTTGAAGCGGCTGGCGAAGTCTGACCCTATGGTTCTCTGTAGCATTGAGGAGTCTGGTGAGCATATCATTGCTGGAGCTGGAGAGCTTCACCTTGAAATCTGTTTGAAGGATCTGCAGGAGGACTTCATGGGTGGTGCTGAAATTATTGTTTCCCCTCCTGTTGTCTCCTTCCGTGAGACTGTTCTGGAGAAGTCCTGCCGCACTGTCATGAGCAAGTCCCCCAACAAGCATAACCGTCTTTACATGGAAGCTCGCCCATTGGAGGAGGGATTGGCTGAGGCTATTGATGATGGCCGCATTGGCCCACGTGATGATCCTAAGGTGCGCTCCAAGATCCTGTCTGAGGAGTTCGGGTGGGACAAGGATCTTGCCAAGAAGATTTGGTGCTTTGGACCTGAGACGACTGGCCCCAACATGGTTGTTGACATGTGTAAGGGAGTGCAGTATCTGAATGAAATCAAGGATTCTGTTGTGGCTGGTTTCCAGTGGGCATCAAAGGAAGGTGCATTGGCTGAGGAGAACATGCGTGGCATCTGCTTTGAGGTCTGTGATGTTGTTCTGCACACTGATGCTATTCACAGGGGTGGTGGTCAGGTCATCCCAACAGCCAGGAGGGTCATTTATGCTTCTCAGCTCACTGCTAAGCCAAGGCTGCTGGAGCCTGTGTACCTGGTTGAGATCCAGGCCCCAGAGAACGCACTCGGCGGCATCTATGGTGTCCTGAATCAGAAGAGAGGGCACGTGTTTGAGGAGATGCAGAGGCCTGGTACCCCGCTGTACAACATCAAGGCTTACCTCCCTGTCGTCGAGTCGTTCGGGTTCTCAAGTACTCTCAGGGCTGCGACGTCTGGCCAGGCTTTCCCCCAGTGTGTGTTCGACCACTGGGACATCATGTCTTCTGATCCTTTGGAGGCCGGCTCCCAGTCTGCGACCCTCGTCACGGAGATCCGCAAGCGCAAGGGTCTGAAGGAACAGATGACCCCTCTGTCTGATTTCGAGGACAAGCTCTAAACTTTTGGTTCTGTTACATGGTCTAGTTTGCTTTTGCTGCTAAGAGAGCTGCACTATATTTTCTGTCTGTTGAGTCGTGGCTGTATTGCTATTGGAATGTCGTATCTGTCGTGGTACTGGTACTTTGTTTTGATGTCTATCGATGTTAAAACTTAGATAAATATATCTGTTATCTACTGGTAGTTCTTGGTTATGTCTGCTTTGGTTTTGGATCCTGAGATCTGCCTGGTTCTTTATTGCTATGTTTTTGCTCTAGTATATTTTCATGTTTGTCCAGCAATCACACCATTTTTGTTTTCTTATTCATTGCATTAGTTTTTCACCATGCTCTTCATTATTTTACGTTGCTTGATACTGGCAGTTGTATCTTTCAATCTATCCTCACTACTTGTTTAAGCTGCAGCTTTTGTCAGTTTTTTAGTGCAGTTATAATTTTCCAGTTCATACTCTACAATTTCGTAGAGGAGAATATTCTGTAGTAGAAGCATCTGTTAGTAGAAGCATCTGTTGGTGCTGACAATATCCGAACTTGGCATCTCTTCTTTGGAATGATACAGATTAAACCTTTGTAGGCTTGAAAGAATATTCGCATGATTCAAGTTGTGAAGTTGTTCATGGCAAATCATTGTTGAAGAGATTGTTAAATGGTAGCTGCTCGGTTGGCTAGCAAGTAGGGGGTTAAAAGGCTAAATTACTTTACCAGCTAACTTGGTTAATCGGTCGAGGGAATTTTAGGCATATACTCCCTCCGTCCAAAAATAAGTGACTCGACTTTGTACTAGCTTTAGTACAAAGTTAGTACAAAGTCGAGTCACTTATTTTGGGACGGAGGGAGTACTTGATTTGTCTGCTATTTTCTTATGACTTTACTAGATGCACGTAGTTATAGACATAGGCTCTATGTAATTATTACTCTTGCAAGTCCTTTTAATATTTGCTAAATTGGCGCTTAGGTAAAGTGTGCTTAATAAAATGTCCGCCGTAAGTGTGGCAAGGTTTGGCAAATAATTAATCATATTCATATGACATATGGACCATGATGGCAGTCAAAATAAGCACATGTTGAAGATGTTGTGGCACAACTAAGGTTAGGCAGCGTGAAAACCTTAGGCCCAAACCAAACCAACCTTGACTAAAATGAGGTGATCTCAGTCTGGTTTCTTAATTTGGACACGATGTTTGTAAATGTAAATAAGAGATGATTGGCCTTTGTGGTGTTCTGACAGGTGCATGGATGCTTGATTTTTATTTTATTTTATGAAATTCCGTTACTTCTCAAAAGGCAATTTTTAATTGCTAATAGAAAATGATATGGGAAACAGAGCTGAAGCTCTTCTATCAAATACTCCGTTAAAAGGGAACATATAATGTGGGGGAGCTAACAATAATTTTGATTGATTGCACTCATCTTTGAACAAAGCTTAGTTTGAGCATGATTCCCCCAAAATATGACCCAAATGATAAGCTTAAAATTTGTAGCCTTCTATTCACACCCTCTTTGGTCAACCGTGTCGATCATTTTAATTGGTTTCAGAGTTATCGCTCTTTATTAGGGCTTACCGCCTAAAGAATAAGGCTGATGCCGGGCAATCCATCGATGGTGCCCCTATGGTACATGTTGAGCTTCCCGCCACCACAACTGTTGCCTTGACCGTGGTGGACTTTACCTTGTTAATGTTGGAATTTTTATGTCCGTAATAATAAAAGATGTTAGTCCATTTTCAAGGAAGAGGTGGGCTCAAAAGTCAAAGCCTCTACATCCACACAATCCTCATTTGTTCCAAGCGAGGCTCATGATGTGGACGATGCAAGCGAACATCTTGCTCTCCCAGAACCTACTACTTTTCGCAATTCCATCGAGTGCCACTACGCACCATGACCTATCCAGCATATCTGCATATTAATCATGTTGGGCCCCTACCTTTTTTGAAAGCTAACACATTTTCTAAGCAGAAACCCGCTCTGGAGTCTCTCATTTACGGTGCCACTACGCAACTCTCGTGGGTGATTGTCAATGGTTTCTAGTCCCCCAAAGAAATTTGAGATTGCATTGAGGAGATATTTGAAGGTCATGACAATGTTTGAAGATATAGGTTGGTCTTGTTTGTCAATTTGTCCATAAGGAAGCGAGGAAGAGCACCGAAGAGGTGTTCCGGAGATTCAAGTCACTTGTGTTGCATTCAAGAAACTTTTGAAGCCATGGTCTTTACGGATCATACTATGATCATGATGATCCATGTGGGGACCCCGACTCATAAGTCGTGATCACCGAATGCACGTATACAGTGATCCCAGAGATCAATGCTTATTGAACACACAGAAGCTGAATAACAAAAGTCTTACATCCATACATACCGTATTACACAAATAGGACCATTATGGTCAAGCCTTGAGTATATCATCGCAGCGGAAATCTTCAATGACAACTTGGACCCATGCCATCTGCCTTAACCCTACAGGCATTCTGACTGGGAAGCGTCCTAGCTCGCATGCTCGTCACCGAGGAATCTTCATCATATCCTGTTCTCTAATGCCTGGCCAATAAAATAACCAGTGGCGAGCCAATGAGTACTTTGAATGTACTCGCAAGCAACCCATGATTTGGTTCAAGGTAACAATGCAATTGTACAACAATGAGCAATCTAGCTACGAGCTAGAATAAATATTCTACCATCAAGTATATGCGTCAATAAATTCACGTAACCTCGAGGACAGGTTACCGATATCAACATGAATAGGATTCAACTCAACGAGTCAAGTCACCACCTTGACTCATCACACACACATACTTTCACTGGTATAGTAAAATTCTGGACATAGTTTAAGTAGCACCACCCAACTGTCCATGACCGTGGACACGACTATTCGAATAGTTTTACACTCTGCAGAGGTTGCGCACTTTACCCACTAGATCCGGGGAACTTCCGTGTCATCCACGACCCGCGGTACCTCAAGTACCCGGGGTAAGCACCCGGTCATTACCTTTCCCTAGACGACACTAACATAGGGTCCACTCGTTGGTGCACAACCCTCGAGTACAAACAATAGTTCATGGGACTTGCCCTATATTCAATGTCACGCGTACACGAAGGGACCAACGGTGTGTCCGGTGCCCTATGAAAACAGTCATGGTCGCCTATCCAAGCACGACCCCGTCCCGGGAAAGACCTCAAGTCTTCCCGTCACTAGTAATGTGGGCACCATGCTAGTATCGGCCTAAGTAATCAATAACGCACCGTCCCATAAGGGGTAGAGTGGTTGCACATGTTTGGTTGGGACGGTAGTCACACATAAATCTAATCCATCATTTCACCCACACACAAGATCTTTATCGGCACATCACTTCTTCCTCAAGTGATGACCTAACTCAACATCACCCTCGGGCATTAGGGGCACCCGATGGGTTTTTTGAAAAGAATGCAACCACGAAGGTTTCATGGCACACATGCATCACTAAGCATCACTACTAATCATTTGCATTGCATCTAGCACATAGCAAGATCATGAGTAAAGCATGCATCATGTGGTGGTTCTCAACTAGGTCACCACCGTCACTCTTATCATCATGCATTCGGAAATAAATGGGTTCCGAAGAACACAAGGGTATCATGGTCAAAGGGCTGCTTGCCTTGTCCTTCCGAGTCTTCAAACATTCTGGTCCATCTCCGAGTACTCCGTTTATTTCGTCAACTTACGATGGAAACAATCATAATAAGCAACACAACAAAGCAAAAATAAAAGTGCTCTAAAAATAGGAGTTGGACTTTTCTAGGATACCTCTGGTCATATGAAAAATAACCAAGGTGGTTTCATTGGAGTATGATCAATGGATGGTTTGGCACATTTCAATATGATGGGATCAAGGGGTTTATGGATTTGAAAGAAGTGTACAGAAATATATTTTTGAACAATGAGCAAAGGCACCCATTTAGCAAGTCATGATTTTAGAAGCATCTAGGAGTTGGTTTCACTGGATTTGCAATTCAAATGAATTCCCTAGGATTTTGCAAAGTTGATAAATATGAAGAAATGGCTCATTATTTGGTGGGGTATAGAAAGTATTAATAAAAATGTTCCAAAACTAAGTTTGGATATGACAAGCACCTAGGAATTTAAACCACTGCATTTGGATCAGATTTGAGCTCTCTGTGATTTTCTAAAGTTCATCACAAAAAATGAAATAATGACATTTTGATAATATCTGTGAAGGAAAAGTTTCTGGAAAAATGTGCATGTTGCACCAACAGGTAGATCAGGATTTTAGAAACTACCAGAAATTTGAATCATCAGATTTGGAGTTAATTTGAATTATTTATGGGTTTTTGAAGTTGACTGGAAATGCAAAAAGAAAATGGAAAGGAGGGGGGGGGTATACCTATACTGCGTTCTGGGCGTAGTATAGCGCCACAGCGCCCTGGGCCGGCACAGCAGCAAGGCCATAGGCAGAGGGCCAGGCGACGTCGAAGGCGCCTTCGGGCTAGGCGTTTTCACCGCAGGGACGCGGCTTCCACGGATGCGTCTCCACTTATGCGCGGGTCCAGCCTCTCGGTCGCTTACAAGCAGGCCCCGCCTGGCAGGTTCGCCTTCCTCCTCCCGCTCGAACAGAGGTGAGGCACGGGAGGCAGGGCCGAGCGCTCGCCGGCGTGGCCCCGTCGACTCGGGCCGTCTCCGACGACGCCCCGGCCACCAGAATGACCAGCGCGGAGAGGCGCATCCAGCCATGGGTAACACGCCTGCCGGGGGGACCAGGTCGAGCAGGGGTCCAACCATGGCGGAGAAGGGCCTCGGCCACCTTGGGCTTCGAGCGCACGGGCATCTCGGGGAGGATTGGCGGAGGTGGGGGACTTCCTGGAGATCGTGCGATGGCACCGGAGTGGCTAGGAGGGAGAGAGGGGCTCGGGGTTGCTCGAATTCGAGCGGCGGCCGTCGGCGAGGCTCCGGCCACGGAGGTGCATTGGGGGTGCGGGGAGAGGTGTGGGTTGGTCCAGGGGGTTGCTGGGAAGGAGAGAGAGCGAAGGGGCTCCAGAGGGAGGCCTGGGGTGGCCCTATATAGTGTGGCCACGGCTCACCGTGGACGCGGCCTACGGGCGCCCGCGGAAATGGCCGGGGTGGCCACGGGAGGAGGCTCGGGGATGTCTGCGGTGTGTGTGGGCGTGGTCCAAGTCGAGGGGAGGGGAGCAAGAGAAGGAGCGGGGGAGCATCAGGGTAGCGCGCGTGTGAGGCTGCCTACTGGAGCGCTCGGGCGGCCATGGCGCGCGTGCGAGCAGGGGCCGGAGAGAGAGAGGAAGAAGGGGGCCGACCAGCTGCCGTGTCCCGGACGTCGAGGCGGCCTCGGGAGACATGCTGGGGAGGCCCGAGGCTGTCGAGTGCTCCTGATTGGGGGTGGCTACAGTGCGCCAGGGCACTGTAGCGCGCTCCAGAGCGCCCGTATGGCCGGCATGGCCGTGTCCTCGCCGCTCTGGACGCGTCCACTTTGCCCAATGATGTTTAGGGGGTCAGGGGAGGAGTAAACAAAGAGGTTTTAGTCTTGGATGCCCTGGTGAGCTTCTAGAAGAGGAGTGTGCTGAGAGACAAGGGTGAAAATGGAGGTTCAGAGATGTAAAATGGGGTTTCACCCCCCCCCTCAATCATTGAGCTGTGGAGGAGAAAGAGTCCCTGGATGTAGAAGGTGACTAGGAGCAGTTGTGGTAAAAAGTTGAGCTCAAGTAGAATAGTAAAAGGGGGCAAAACAATGGTTTTGGTAAAAGGACAGAAGGTGTTTGATGTGGTTTTGGGCAAGCAAATGACTTCCAATTGACATGGGACTTAACAGGATGAAATGGCACATACATTTAGGCCCTTCCACCAAATTTGAGCTCATTTGGGCAAAGTTGCCAATGTAACATTGGTGAACCCTAGAAATCAACAGAAATTGATTTTCCAAGATTAAGTTAAGCAAATCATCTCTCCTTGATGCACCACTTGGTTTAGTGTCATCATTTGGGTTTGTGAACATGTCCACAAATTTTGAGGCCCCAAGTAAAAAGTTGGCAATGTAGAGTTGTTCAAATTTGGATCTGGTCAGAAAGGGTTTTGGGGCACTTAGATCAAGTTATGCTTCTCCAACACTTGTGCCATTTGGTCTAGATGCATAATTAGACCATTCTAGCATGTGCACCAAGTTTGAGAGCATTTGGTCAAGTTTGGCAATGTAAAGTTGCTCAAACTTCAAAATGGACAGAAATGGTTTTGAGGGGATTAGATGATGTTTCCTTGATCTTCAAGGCATGAGGCTTTGTAAGATCATCAAATATGTCATATTTGACATGATAGAATTTCCCTGGAATTTGTGGAGAATATTCCCTTTGTAAATATTTCAGAAGCTTGAAATATCCAGAAAGGGTTAATGAAGGATTTGTCCAATATTTTGAACATGACCATGTGTTGAAACTCTTATATATGGACAATATATGTCCTATGAGTTTCCCTGAATTTTGGCAAATATTTTTGAAATAATTAAATAATTTTCCCTATTTAAGACCATTTCTGGCCTTAAGAAAAAGCTTTTAAATAAAATATAAAAATAACTTCTAAAATTATAATTTTGTGGTTTATGGGAGTCCTATACCTAATAGGGTTCAAATATACTTTTTGAAAGATTTTTCACACCCTAATTAAGGTACTTGTAGTGCAAACCTCAATTCAGGGGTTTTTGGAAAACTAATTTTAGAAAATACTATTTGGCCAAAATATTTTTATAAGAAAATACTATACTGTTCTATACACATGGCATGATCATTGGGAAAAGGTTTTGGATCAAGGAGATGAAGTATAAGAGTTGGAGGATTTATTTGATTTTTAGAGCACTAGCAAACAGCACACAGAAAATCAATCAAGCAAAGCCAAAAACACTCAAAAGTTTTTGTAAATCCACATTTTTAGCATGATAATTAGCTTAAGCAATGTGGCATGAAAATCAGGGTGTGACAGACCTACCCCCCTTACAAGAATCTCGCCCCCGAGATTCCCAGACTAGGCGTGGAAAGGAAATACGGAGTCTTGGATATGGGGTAGTCTTTACTCCTTCTTGTTGGTTCTGCTTCCGAGTGGTGCTCCATGGAATCTTGAAGTACTTGGTGGTGTGGCTTCTCACTTGCTGCCTTTGATGCAGGTTGCTGAGGGGGCTCTTGCATAGGTTAGGTTGGGTTAGTTGTCAAAGGCTCGGTGATCGACGTCCTTGCGGGGACCGGGCTAGTTAGGAAGTAATAAGTACTTCCAGAGTGGTGACTCGTGGAATATTTGGTGCACGGTGGGTATCTCAGGTGGTAAATCTAGCTGGTAGCCGTCTACTATCTGACTTGCAGTGGTCTTGAAGAAGGTTGATAAATCTTGGTGTGAGCGTTCCTTCGACACGGAAATGCTCGGTCCCTTCGAGAGGAGTGGTTTGCAGATACGCCCGGTCTTGGACGCAGGAGTTTACTTCTTGATGACGGTGGTCGGTGTAGTTTTTCCTTCTTGACAGGGCGGTCTTCAAATGTATTCTATCCAGCTATCTGTCTCTTCTTTTGTCTTCGGGCAGACAAGTAGGCCATCAAATAATGATGTTACCCAACTTGTCCAATTACTCCATGAGGTCTATGGGGTACGCAAGGTAGGCTGTGGTATTGGTGGTGGTCTCCGTTGAGTATTGGCAGAGGTCTTCTTAACTTGGAGTCAAGGTTGTGGTCAGGATCTGACCATGTTGTGGCTCGGTGGGGCTTAAGGGTTTCAAGGATTCTAGTGAGTGAGTGAACGTTCATTATCTTATCCTTAAGCACGGTTTCTGAGATGCCAATAGCTCTATCTAGTATTCCAAACGAAAAAGCACCTTCTCGCATAGACCAACTTTAATCTCTACTCATGTCGTACATATCCTCGTGACTCCCAAAAGGAGGTCTAACAAAATTGTACTTGTCTATGATCCCCAAATCCATATGTATGTCTTCCCCTAAAATCCATGGGTGGATCATACATGCTGCTAAGCTTAAATTAAATTCCAAAATCCAAGCACTCAACCTATTCTTGCAAGGCTCACGATAATGCATCTCTATTCTGAGGAAACACGTCATATGCCACTCCAAGAATTTGTTTCCTTCCTATAGATCAACTCCAATAGCCCGGTAATCTTCCATCAATCACCACATAATCCAACAATTCTACAAATCCGATGTCTACGGTGTTCCACAAGATCTCAAGTCCCTATAATACCCAAATACTTGGAAGGACTATGCATTACGATAGTAAGTCCACCAAATTCCCACCATCCGGGTCAAGTAAACTCCAAGGTCATGATTATATAGATCCCTAAATCAACTCCGACAAATAATCCAATCTCCTAGTTTATTGTCCACCGAGAAGCATGGTATCATGATCAGGATCATCGGTCTAAATCCAATTTACTCCGAACCATGCAGACATATCTAGCATCTATACCCAACCAGAATCACCTACTTAAATCCAAATCTCAGGTCCAACGAGAATTCCTACATGCTTCCCCAAAGTCATGATCCCACCAATATGAAACCTCACAATCCATCAAGGTCTCAGATAATTCCTCGAAGTCACTGATATATAGCCACCAAGTCATCTGTCTAATATCCTCAAATTGGTCTATCTATGGCATCGTCAGTTCTTGTGCTATATTAGGATGGAAATGTGCTCACTCACTGTGTCCACTAGTTCCATTACGAACCCAGGGTTGTGCATGGCTGTAGAGGCTTAACTGGTGCTCTTGTAATTCTATGGGTTAGGCACATGGTTAAGGATTCGTGCTGGAGTGTCTCGTGAAGTCTCAAAGGGTCTAGGAATGGGTTTCTAGTCTGGAGGGTTAAACATAATTCTACGGGGTTGCACTTGGTCGTGGAGGTTGTAGCAGAAGTCTTCAGTTGAGGAGAGAGAAGAGAGGGAAAAAGTAGCATAGAGGAGGGGAAAGCCTAAAGGGGGTTCTATAGTGTAAGTGCAAACAAATAGGTGCAAAAAGGCCAAAAAAAAGAAACAAGGCAAGGAAGATGATATAGCCTTGCACTTGTTGCCTAGGGCAAAAGTGCGACTTATATCAAAACACAAACAAATAAAAGCAAGCAACACACAATCATGGTTCTATTCGAACCATCATACGGACTCAACTGCGCATAGGGGGTACACGACTCATCCTACCCTAGGGGTTCTCGGACTCAGCAGTCGTGACTTGTGCCTCGTGCACTCTTCTGAGCTTTCCTCAGGTGTCGCTATGTCCCTTGTAGTTGTTTGATGAATGATCCGGGTTGAGCCTGAAGAATCTTCTACAACTTCTCACCTGATGAGGTGATGTGGTGAAGGTGCCTCCTTGTAGCTGGCGTTGACTTGGTCTTCTCTTGTCTCTTTAATCATGACGATCCCTTGTGCCTTCTGGGGCGTCGAGGGTACCAGGTAGGCAATCCATATGCAATGACAATAACAAGGCATAATAGAGGTTCAACATGTCGGTTACGTTGATGACAACATCGACACCAAGAGCGGGGGACGAAGAGAACCGTTTTCCTGCTCACTATAGTGAGGCGGACCAAATGGCGAGGTTCTCATCCACCGGTGGTTGCCGATACAACAACGGTAGTGACAGGATTACTCTATTAGCGATGTATATCATGATTTAGCACAACTCATGCCATGGTCATCGTAGGCTAGGGTTGCACCATCCTGGGGCAGTGCCATGGTGATACGTCCAAAACGTATCTATAATTTCTGCTTGCTCCATGCCTCTTTTGTGTGATATTGCTATGATATTTATGCACTTCCATACACTTTTGATCATATTTGGACTAACCTATTAACTCAGTGCACCACAGTGCCAGTTCCTGTTTTCTGCTGTTTTTCTATTTCAGGTTTCCCCCATATTAAAAGTGCCCTAAAAATTCTGGGAAAAATACAGGAAAAATCAGCGTATCGGGAGCTTCCGGAAAAACCAAGGCAGGGCCAGAGGGGAGCCTGGGGTGGCCCAGGCGGCCACCCGGCGCGGCCCCACCCCTGGCCGCGCCAGGGGGGCGCCTGGGGCCCCACCTCCGCCTCTGGTGACCCCCTTTGGCATATATATTTCTCGCGTCCCGAAACCCTCGAGGACGGAACCCTTTTTCGCGATCTCATCTCTGTTCCGCCGCCGCCGCGCTTCCAAGATCGGGAGCACCAGGAGAACTCTTCCCGGCACCCCGCCGGAGGGGAGAACCACCACCGGGAGCTTCTCCACCACCATGGACGCTTCCCGGATGAGTTGTGAGTAGTCTCCCTTGGACCATGGGTCCATGACCAGTAGCTATGTGATGTTGTCCTCCCCTCTTTGTTCTTCATGGATTAGACCTCGTGAGCTGCCCTACATGATCGAGGCACATATGTAATCTTTATGCTGTTGCTCTGCTGAGTTTGTCGGGATCCGATGGATTATGAGATTATGTTCAGATTGTGTGTGAGTAATATATTTGATTCACCTCTTTTATATTTATGTTCTTGAGTAATTCTTGCATGTTCTCCGTTGCTATTTATTGCTTTGGCCGAGTAGTAGGTAGTAACTCCAAGAGGGAACGTTATGCTTGATTGTGGGTTCATGCCCCTCGATGACTAGCTTGAGTGACAGAAACATGAGTCTAGGGGATGTGATGTTGCCACAAGGGGGAAAACAACGGTGCTTGTACTTGCGGGTGCAAGGATTGTTTACTTTACGCAAAGTTCTTTTAATGCAGTTGTCTGTTGCTTTGAGTTTACACTTTGGGTGGGACTCGCAACTTAATACCAGCGAGATGTTCTGGATAGATATCTCAAGGTGGATGATTAGTAGTAGATGCAGATGGATTTCGGTCTACTTGCCTTGGCGTACCGCCCATGTTTTTGAGCCTCTACCTTTCTTTACAGCATAGTTAGCATTGGTTTGCGCACATAATCCTATCAATTGCCCAGCTGTAATTTGTTTACCTCGCTTAGCTGTTTTATCGTCTTTTGGGAGAGAGACATCACTAGTGAACATCATGGGACTCGATCACACCCTCTATTTACTTCCTGTTCTTATTTCCTAGTTGCAGTCATACCTATCACTATTACATCTTGCGTTTGATCCTTTGTAAACAACAAGGCCGGAGGGATTGACAACCTCTCTGTACTCGTTGGGAGCAAAGTTATTTGTATCTGTGTGCAGGTCCTGTCAAGCAAAAGTTTCTGGCGCTATTGACACCTTCTTGTCGACCCTCGGAGTCTCACGGGATTCGATCCTTGGTATCTTTGCCAAGGGAAATTTGCCGCTACGCTACATCTCAAACCTTCCACTTGGGGTAACCAACGAGGGGCGAGAAGCCATCAAGCAAGTTTCTGGCGCCGTTGCCGGGGACTCCACTCTTCAAGATAGGGGAGTTGCACGCTATCTTTTATCTTTGCTTTTTAGTCTTGTTAGTTTACCTTTCAGTTTTTGCTTTAGTTTCCTTTACCAAAAATCATAAAAATAGTTATCTTGCTTGCTGCTGCTATGGGTTCCACCGAGAACACCAAGTTGTGTGACTTCACTAGTCATAACAACGATGACTTTGTCTGCACGCCTATTACTACACCTGCCACTTCAACACCCTCTTATGAAATTAAACCTGCTTTACTGAACCTAGTTATGAAAGATCAATTCTCCGGTGCTGGAGATGATGCTGCTTTGCACTTAAATAATTTTGTTGAACTCTGTGATATGCAAAAGTACCAAGAAATAGATGGTAATATTGTTAAGCTTAAGCTTTTTCCTTTCTCCTTGAGAGGAGGAGCTAAAATCTGGTTTCAATCCTTGCCTAGGAATAGTATAGATTCTTGGGACAAGTGCAAGGATGCCTTTATTGGGAAGTACTATCCCCCTGCTAAAATTATCCAACTAAGGAGTAACATAATGAATTTTAAACAATTGGATAATGAACACGTTGCCCAAGCTTGGGAACGCATGAAATCTCTTGTCAATAACCGCCCTACTCATGGTTTGACTACTTGGATGGTTATCCAAACTTTTTATGCAGGCTTGAACTTTACCTCGCGGAACTTGTTGGATTCTGCCGCGGGAGGAACCTTTATGTCAACTACACTTGGTGCTGCCACGAGGCTTCTCGGTGAGATGATGACCAACTATTCCCAATGGCACACCGAACACGCTCCAACAGGTAGGAAGGTAAACTCTGTCGAGGAGATTTCCTCCCTAAATGAAAAAGTTGACTTGATCATGTCTCTACTTTCCAAGCAATCTCCTATTGATCCTCATGATGTTCCTTTAAATTCTTTGATTGCTCAAGATCAAGTAGATGTGAAATTTATCTCTAGAAACAATTTCAATAACAATGATTATAGGAGTAATTTTGGTAGCAACCCTAGACCGTTCCCCTCTAATTCCTATGGGAACAACAATGCTTATCCTAACACCAAGAACTCCACTTCTGAACTAGAGATTATGCTTAAAGACTTTATCACTACCCAAAAAGCCTTCAATAAGAGTGTAGAAGAAAAACTAAACAAACTAGATAATCTCTCTTCGAAGGTAGACAATTTAGCCCATGAGGTAGAGTTGCTTAAAATTAGAACTTCTCCTCTTGAGGAGAGGAAGACCACTCCTATGAATGCTATTCAAGTGCAAATTAATGAAAACATTAGGATGATGGCTAAACTTAAAGAGAGATGGGCTAGAGAAAAGGAGGAAGAAGATAGAATTAAGAGCCTTCCTACCCACCACACCGTTGCTACTATCCAAGTTGTTGAGGATATCCAAACTCTTAGCACCCAATGCACTCCTGGTCCCATTGGACCTATTAACGGTGATGCTATGACCTCAACCGTAGAAACTCCTATAACCATAGAAGCTACCAAACAAGTGAGCCTAAAGGACACCACCACCACATTACTTGATAGTAGTGACCTTGATTTGGATAATTGCACCCTTTCTGAAGTTATTAGTTTTCTTCACATGATGTCTAGAGATCCCCACACTAGCACGCTTAATCTTGCCTTCACGGAGCATATCACTAATGCTCTTATCAAAGCTAGGGAGGAGAAGCTTAGGGTAGAAGCCTCCATACCTAGAAAGCTAGAAGATGGTTGGGATCCTATGATTAAAATTAAGTTGAATAACTTCTCTTGCTATGCTTTATGTGATGTTGGAGCTAGTACCTCCGTTATGCCCAAAAGAATATATGATATGCTTAAATTGAAACCTTTTGATCCTTGTTCTTTTGGTGTTCGTCTTGTTGATTCTTCCATAAAGAAACCTTTGGGGAGGATCGACGATGTTCTTTTCATTGTCAATGACAATTATGTTCCCGTTGATTTTACTATTATGGATATTGAATGCAAACCTTCTTGTCCAATTATTTTGGGACGTCCTTTTCTTCGCACCGTTGGTGCTATCATTGACATGAAAGAGGGTAATATAAAATTCCAATTCCCTCTCAAGAAAGGAATGGAACACTTCCCTAGAAAAAAGATTAAGTTACCTTTTGAGTCCGTTATACGGGCCAGCTATTCTTTTACTCTAGATAAAACTTGATCCTTTTGCATTATGCCTAGCTTAAAGGCATAAAAGAAAGCGCTTTTGGGAGGCAGCCCACAACGAATAAAATTTTATTTTTATTTTGTTGTGTCTTGATGTTTGTTACTACAGTAGCATCATCATTGTATCTTTACTTTTCAGCTTTGTGCCAAGTTTAGCCTCTCATTGGAAGAAAGTTCAAAAGTTGTGACGTGCAGTCCAGAAAACAGATTCTGTCCTTGGACAGAAAAATTCGTATAAGATCACCAGATCATCTTTTTGGTCTGAATTTTTTTGAGAGCGTGCTCTATACAATTGGCTTTCGGGCGTCTGTTCTGAGTTTTTTGATTTGAGTTGCAGAAGTGCCCCGAAAAAATTATTTACTACCTGGTTGTCTGTTTTTCACAGATTATGTCCTATTTTGCCTTTTCTTCGTTTTGCAAACCTTGAGCTTGCTTTTTCTTTGCAAAAACCTTTTGGCAATCTTGAGAAACAGTAGCTCTTCAAGATTATCCTTATTTCCAGCAGGGAAAAGTTATTTTATTATGGGTACTAACCTCGCTAATCAGATTATGATGAGTTATGTATGAAGGGAGTTTTCAAGTGTGCGAGGGAAGATGATAAAAAGATTCAGGAGGGTCAAACGCTCAAGCTTGGGGATGCCCCCGTGCACCCCCAAGAAATATTCAAGAAGACTCAACCGTCTAAGCTTGGGGATGCCCCCGTGCATCCCCTTCTCCATCAACAATTATCAGTTCGTCTTTCGTTCCACTATATTTTAATCACTTCATGCGTTATGTGCTATGCTTGGAGCGTCTTGCTTTTAGTTTCCTTTTTAGTTTTCTTTAGCTTTGCTTGCTGTTCATAACGAGTTAGAACCCAGCTTTCTTTGTGTGGGAGAGAAACACGCTCCACCTCAACCTAGAACACAACATTGGATTTTCATGCTTATCTTTGTTGTGTGTGTTCTTTGTCTTTCAATAGCTACTGTCATGTTTAGCTCTTAGTTTTCATGCTTTTCTTTTTAAAGAGCTTTTGTTTAGTTGGTTGTCGAACTCTCTTGAGTTTTCATGTTTATCTTGTTAAGAGAGTTTGCCTGTTGCACTGAGTTGTGTGTCTTAACTTAAAGTAGGTAATTGAGGTTGCTATTTAATTTTAGTAGTAACTTGCAATAATTTTGAGGTATTGCCATGAGTAATGTCTGAACTTTTGCTGTCAAGAGCTTTAGCCTATTAGTGATAGATGTCGTATTTTGGGCAATCCGTGTTTATTTTCGAAAACCTACAAAATAGTTGAGAACTTTAGCTACTAAATGGATCACTAATCTTTGGAGGGATCGAATATTAGAGTACACTCACGTACCATGGGTCGAGGATGCGCAAGGGTAACCAAACCCCCATACACACCTCCTCGGTGTACTTGTCTCTTTGTGAACCTCCTAATTAGATTGAGAGTTACCGATAATAAGTGCATGAGTTCTTCAGACTAATGTGAGTATTCGAAAGTTGACACTTCCACCTATCCATATTTTTCTAGCCTCTTCGGTACCGCGCATTGCCCTTTCTCACCTCGAGAGTTGGCGCATACTTCGCCGGTGCATCCAAATCCTTGGCACGATACGCTCTGTCATCATGAGCCTCATTATATCCTTCCTCAAAACAGCCACCATACCTACCTATTAAGGCATTTCCATAGCCTTTCCGAGATACATTGCCATGCAACATCCATCTTCTCATGACTTGATCTTCATGTCATACATGCTTTTTGCTTGATCGATGAGCCGCATGCTAGTTGGGCCTTGCCCTAATCATTGCTACATGACGCGCTAGTATCATTGCATATCCTGCTACACTGGCAGAGGCATACATTTGCATACATCATGATAGTTTCATTTTCTTTATGTTGAGTACTTTTGTAAAGTGTGAAAGATCTTCTATACTTCTTGTAATACATAGAGTGTTGCCCCTAAAGTGAGGAAAAGATCCCAAAGAGGACAAATCAAAAGATCCCAAAGAGGACAAAATCAAAAGATCCCAAAGAGGACAAATGAGAGATAAATAGAAAGAGCCATTGAGGCCACAAAAAAATAAAAAAAAATAGAAAAAAAGAAAAAAAGAAATAAAAAGAGAGAAGGGGGCACACTACTATTTTCTTGTGAGAGATCCACACTCGTACTCCATCTCATACCTTGTACTCCATAGAGATTATCATTCATGCATATAGCTATGTGGGGACCTTTACACTATAGAACTTGGCTTGTATATTCCAATGATGAGCCTCCTCAAAAGAGCTCTAGGTCTTCTTGAGCAAGCAAGTTGGATGCACCCCCACTAGTTCCATTGGAGAGCTTACCTTAGCTCATATGTGCATCCGTTGCATGGCAATCCCTACTCCTCACATCATATTTATCATTTGGCTTTCTCTCGCCGATGATTGTCCTCATTGATGTGAGCCTTTCACACCTTTTTTTGTCTTCCCCCTCTATCATTTCTCTCTTTGCCATCCCAAGTGTCGACTTTCTTGCTTACGCTCATCCATTGCATGAGTGCTCAAAATATCGAAAGGGAGTGGATCATTTTGACTTGTACCTGGCTGACGGTCTGGGGATGAGTCAAGATAAGATTCCAAAGAAGACCAAGTGTGAAACTTTAGTAGATTAAGTTGTCAACAATACAAAAACTATGTTTTACTCTCTCATATATCCCTATCCCCTTTCTTGCACGCAAACACCATTTGGAGACATTCGAGTCACGGACAGCGAGAGCTCTTGCATCTTTATGTTCTTATGTTACTTGTTACAATGCTAATATAGACTCTTGCTTGTTATGACTTGAATTGGATTACATGCCTTGATTGCTTTACTTAAAAGTTCTTATATGGTTGATAGCATGTCACCACAGAAATTATGCTTGTTATCATTTACCTACTCGAGGACGAGCAGGAATTAAGCTTTGGGATGTTGATACGTCCAAAACGTATCTATAATTTTTGCTTGCTCCATGCCTCTTTTGTGTGATATTGCTATGATATTTATGCACTTCCATACACTTTTGATCATATTTGGACTAACCTATTAACTCAGTGCACCACAGTGCCAGTTCCTGTTTTCTGCTGTTTTTCTATTTCAGGTTTCCCCCATATTAAAAGTGCCCTAAAAATTCCGGGAAAAATACAGGAAAAATCAGCGTATCGGGAGCTTCAAGAAAAACCAAAGCAGGGCCAGAGGGGACCCTGGGGTGGCCCAGGCGGCCACCCAGCGCGGCCCCACCCTTGGCCGCGCCAGGGGGGCGCCTGGGGCCCCACCTCCGCCTCTGGTGACCCCCTTTGGCATATATATTTCTCGCGTCCCGAAACCCTCGAGGACGGAACCCTTTTTCGCGATCTCATCTCTGTTCCGCCGCCGCCGCGCTTCCAAGATCGGGAGCACCAGGAGAACTCTTCCCGGCACCCTGCCGGAGGGGAGAACCAACACCGGGAGCTTCTCCACCACCATGGACGCTTCCCGGATGAGTTGTGAGTAGTCTCCCTTGGACCATGGGTCCATGACCAGTAGCTATGTGATGTTCTCCTCCCCTCTTTGTTCTTCATGGATTAGACCTCGTGAGCTGCCCTACATGATCGAGGCACATATGTAATCTTTATGTTGTTGCTCTACTGAGTTTGCTGGGATCCGATGGATTATGAGATTATGTTCAGATTGTGTGTGAGTAATATATTTGATTCACCTCTTTTATATTTATGTTCTTGAGTAATTCTTGCATGTTCTCCGTTGCTATTTATTGCTTTGGCCGAGTAGTAGGTAGTAACTCCAAGAGGGAACGTTATGCTTGATTGTGGGTTCATGCCCCTCGATGACTAGCTTGAGTGACAGAAACATGAGTCTAGGGGATGTGCTGTTGCCACAAGGGGGAAAACAACGGTGCTTG
This sequence comes from Secale cereale, assembly GCA_902687465.1. Taxonomy (NCBI): domain Eukaryota; kingdom Viridiplantae; phylum Streptophyta; class Magnoliopsida; order Poales; family Poaceae; genus Secale; species Secale cereale. The sequence continues at coordinate 41,009,832 of LR738715.1, forward strand.
TACTTGCGGGTGCAAGGATTGTTTACTTTACGCAAAGTTCTTTTAATGCAGTTGTCCGTTGCTTTGAGTTTACACTTTGAGTGGGACTCGCAACTTAATACCAGCGAGATGTTCTGGATAGATATCTCAAGGTGGATGATTAGTAGTAGATGCAGATGGATTTCGGTCTACTTGCCTTGGTGTACCGCCCATGCTTTTGAGCCTCTACCTTTCTTTACAGCATAGTTAGCATTGGTTTGCGCACATAATCCTGTCAATTGCCCAGCTGTAATTTGTTTACCTCGCTTAGCTGTTTTATCGTCTTTTGGGAGAGAGACATCACTAGTGAACATCATGGGACTCCGGTCCATATTACCATCACTGATCACACCCGCTATTTACTTCCTGTTCTTATTTCCTAGTTGCAGTCATACCTATCACTATTACCTCTTGCGTTTGATCCTTTGTAAACGACAAGGCCGGAGGGATTGACAACCTCTCTGTACTCGTTGGGAGCAAAGTTATTTGTATCTGTGTGCAGGTCCTGTCAAGCAAAAGTTTCTGGCGCTATTGACACTTTCTTGTCGACCCTCGGAGTCTCACGGGATTCGATCCTTGGTATCTTTGCCAAGGGAAATTTGCCGCTACGCTACATCTCAAACCTTCCACTTGGGGTAACCAACGAGGGGCGAGAAGCCATCACATGGATGTAACCATCTTCTGGGTCTTCATGTCTTCATTCCTCGAGGATGTATCTTTTGTTGGCATCGCCTTGTCGTGGTGTCTCCACTCTTGCGTTCAGAAGAGGTGGGTGAGTGTTTGGCAAGGTGCACTCCACGAGGATTACAGAAAATCCAGTGGTCAGGGGCATAAGGGTTCTAGCGACCAAAGTTTTGAAGGGGAAGAGATCAAGTATAGCCTAGTTTTCGAAAAACTGAGAAGGGAAGAGAAGTATAGATAGTTTTGAAAACTAGTAATAGTTTTGAGAATAATTTTGTTGGAAATATGCCCTAGAGGCAATAATAAAAGTATTATTATTATATTTCCTTGTTCATGATAATTGTCTGTTATTCATGCTTGAATTGTATTGTACGGAAACAACGATACATGTGTGAATATATAGACCACAATGTGTCCCTGGTAAGCCTCTAGTTACCAGCTCGTTGATCAACAGATGGTCACGGTTTCCTGACCATGGACATAGGATGTCGGTGATAACGGGATCACATCATTAGGAGAATGATGTGATGGACAAGACCCAATTCTAAGCCTAGCACGAGATCGTATAGTTCGCAATGCATAAGCTTTTGGGTGTCAAGTATTTATTCCTTAGACCATGAGGTTGTGCAACTCCCGGATGCCGTAGGAATACTTTGGGTGTGCCAAACGTCACAACGTAACTGGGTGGCTATAAAGGTACGCAACGGGTATCTCCGAAAGTGTCTGTTGAGTTGGCACGAACCGAGACTGGGATATTGTCACTCCGTGTGACGGAGAGGTACCTCTGGGCCCACTCGGTAAGACATCATCATAATGAGCTCAAGGTGACTAAGGAGTTGGTCACGGGATGATGGATTACAGAACGAGTAAAGAGACTTGCCATGACGAGATTGAACAAGGTATCAGGAATACCGACGATCGAATCTCGGGCAAGTACCGTACCGATAGACAAAGGGAATAACATACGGGATTGAGTGAATCCTTGACACAGTGGTTCATCCGATGAAGATCATCGAGGAACACGTGGGAACCAACATGGGTATCCAGATCCCGCTGTTGGTTATTGACCGGAGAGTGGTCTCGGTCATGTCTACGTGTCTCCCGAACCCGTAGGGTCTACACACTTAAGGTTCGGTGACGCTAGGGTCGTAGAGATACATGCACGTGGAAACCCGAAAGTTGTTCGGAGTCCCGGATGAGATCCCAGACGTGACGAGGAGTTCCGGAATGGTCCGGAGGTAAAGAATGATATATAGGAAGTCTAGTTTTGGCCATCGGGTGAACTCCGGGGGTCACCGGGAGTGTCCCGGGACCACCGAAGGGGTCCCGGGGGTCCACCGGGTGGGGCCACCCATCCCGGTGGGTCCCCTAGGCCGCAAGGGGGAAGGGGCCAGCCCCTGGTGGGCTGGCGCACCACTTGGGCCCCCACTCCATGCGCCTAGGGTTGAAACCCTAGGGGAGGGGGCGCCCCCTATGCCTTGGGGGGCAAGTTTCCCCCCTAGGCCGCCGCCCCCCTTGCAGATGAGATCTGCCAGGGACGACGCCCCCCTGGCCCCTATATATAGTGGCGGGGAGAGGGCAGCCGCACCCCAAGCCTCTGGCGCCTCTCCCCCTCCCGTCACACCTTTCTGCTCCTCCGCAGGGCGCCGGCGAAGCCCTGCAGGATTTCCCGCTGCATCCACCACCACGCCGTCGTGCTGCCGGATCTCCGACGACCTCTCCTCCCCCCTTGCTGGATCAAGAAGGAGGTGACGTTGCTGTACCAGACGTGTGTTGAACGTGGAGGTGCCGTCCGTTCGGCGCTAGATCATCGGTGACGAAGAACACAAAGAGTACGACTACTTCATCCACGCTTCTTCGAACGCTTCCGCTCGCGATCTACAAAAGGGTATGTAGATTCACTCTAATATGCTCGTTGCTAGATGTCTCCCTAGATTGATCTTGGTGAAAGCGTATAATTTTTTTGAATTCTGCTACGTTCCCCAACAAATTTTTCTCTAACTAACGACCATGCTAACTAATGCTTCCTACAGTCAGGATGGCTCTGATACCAGCTCTGTGGGGACCCCGACTCATAAGTCGTGATCACCGAATGCACGTGTACAGTGATCCCAGAGATCAATGCTCACTGAACACACAGAAGCTGAATAACAAGAGTCTTACATCCATACATACCCGAGTCGAGAGATGAAAATGTTCCAAGAGCTTAGAATCGGGGCTCCAAAAGCATTTTGAGCACCACGGGGCATATGAGATGTTCCAAGAGCTGAAAATGGTTTTCCAAGCTCATGCCCGAGTCGAGAGATATGACGTCTCCGACGCATTCTACAGCTGTAAGATGGAGGAAAACAGTTCTGTCAGTGAGCACATCCTCAAGATTTCTGGGTTGCACAACCGCTTGTCTCAGTTGGGAATGAATCTCCCAGACGAAGCGGTCGTTGACAGAATCCTCCAGTCGCTCCCACCAAGCTACAAGAGCTTTGTGTTGAACTTCAATATGCAGGGGATGGAGAAGTCCATTCCCGAGGTGTATTCGATGCTGAAATCAGCGGAGGTGGATATCAAGAAAGAACATCAAGTGTTGATGGTCAATAAAACCACTAAGTTCAAGAAGGGCAAGGGTAAGAAGAACTTCAAGAAGTACGGCAAGGGAGTTGCCGCGCCCGGTAAGCCTGTTGCCGGGAAGAAGCCAAAGTATGGACCCAAGCCTGAGACAAAGTGCTTTTATTGCAAGGGAACGGGTCACTGGAAGCGGAACTGCCCCAAATACTTACCGGATAAGAAGGCCGGCAACGTCAAAGGTATATGTGATATACATGTTATTGATGTGTACCTTACCAGCGCTCGTAGTAGCTCCTGGGTATTCGATACCGGTGCAGTTGCTCATATTTGTAACTCTAAGCAGGAGTTGCGGAATAAGCGGAGACTGGCGAAGGACGAGGTGACGATGCGCGTCGGGAATGGTTCCAAGGTCGATGTGATCGCCGTCGGCACGCTGCCTCTACATCTACCCTCGGGATTAGTTTTAAACCTCAATAATTGTTATTTAGTACCAGCTTTGAGCATGAACATTGTATCTGGATCTCGTCTTATGCGAGATGGCTACTCATTTAAATCTGAGAATAATGGTTGTTCTATTTATTTGAGAGATATGTTTTATGGTCATGCCCCGCTGGTCAATGGTTTATTTTTGATGAATCTCGATCGTGATGATACACATATTCATAGTGTGAATGCCAAAAGATGTAAAGTTGATAATGATAGTCCGACATACTTGTGGCATTGCCGCCTTGGTCATATTGGTGTCAAGCGTATGAAGAAGCTTCATGCTGATGGACTTCTGGAGTCTCTTGATTATGAATCATTTGACACGTGCAAACCATGCCTCTTGGGCAAGATAACCAAGACTCCGTTCTCCGGAACAATGGAGCGAGCAACCAACTTATTGGAAATCATACATACCGATGTGTGCGGTCCAATGAGTGTTGAGGCTCGCGGAGGCTATCGTTATGTTCTCACCCTCACGGATGACTTGAGTAGATATGGGTATATCTACTTGATGAAGCACAAGTCTGAGACTTTTGAAAAGTTCAAGGAATTTCAGAATGAGGTTGAGAATCAACGAGACAAGAAAATAAAGTTCTTATGATCGGATCATGGGGGTGAATATTTGAGTCATGAATTTGGCACGCACCTTAGGAAATGTGGAATTGTTTCACAATTGACACCGCCCGGAACACCTCAGCGTAACAGTGTGTCCGAACGTCGAAATCGTACTCTGTTGGACATGGTGCGATCTATGATGTCCCTTACTGATTTACCGCTATCTTTTTGGGGTTATGCTTTAGAGACTGGCGCATTCACTTTAAATAGGGCTCCGTCAAAATCCGTTGAGACGACACCGTATGAACTTTGGTTTGGCAAGAAACCGAAGCTGTCATTTCTGAAAGTTTGGGGTTGCGATGCTTATGTCAAGAAACTTCAACCTGAAAAGCTCGAACCCAAATCGGAAAAATGCGTCTTCATAGGATACCCAAAGGAAACGATTGGGTACACCTTCTACCACAGATCCGAAGGCAAGGTCTTTGTTGCCAAGAATGGATCCTTTCTGGAGAAAGAGTTTCTCTCGAAAGAAGTGAGTGGGAGGAAAGTAGAACTTGATGAGGTGACAGTCACCCCTCCTGGACCGGAAAGTAGCGCAGCGCAGGAAATTGTTCCTGAGGTGTCTGCACCGAGAAGGGAGGAAGTTAATGATGATGATCATGAAGAAACAGATCAAGTTACTACTGAACTTCGAAGGTCAACAAGGTCACGTTCCGCACCAGAGTGGTACGGCAACCCTGTCATGAATATCATGTTGTTAGACAACGGTGAACCTTCGAACTATGAAGAAGCGATGGCGGGCCCGGATTCCAATAAATGGCTTGGAGCCATGAAATCCGAGATAGAATCCATGTATGAAAACAAAGTATGGACTTTGGTGGACTTGCCTGATGATAGGCACGCCATAGAAAATAAATGGATATTCAAGAAGACAGACGCGAATGGTAATGTGACCATCTATAAGGCTCGGCTTGTCGCTAAGGGTTATCGACAAGTTCAAGGGATTGACTACGACGAGACTTTCTCTCCCGTAGCGATGCTGAAGTCAGTCAGAATCGTGTTAGCTATTGCTGCATTCTATGATTATGAGATATGGCAAATGGACGTCAAAACGGCATTCCTTAATGGCTTCCTCAAGGAAGAGTTTTATATGATGAAACCGGAAGGTTTTCTCGATCCAGAGAATGCTAACAAGGTATGCAAGCTCCAGCGCTCGATTTACGGGCTGGTGCAAGCATCTCGGAGTTGGAATATTCGCTTTAATGATGTGATCAAAGCGTTTGGCTTTATACAGACTTATGGAGAAGCCTGTAACTACAAGAAAGTGAGTGGGAGCTCTGTAGCATTTCTCATATTATATGTGGATGACATATTGCTGATGGGAAATGATATAGAATTCTTGGAAAGTGTAAAGGCCTACTTGAATAAGAGTTTTTCAATGAAGGACCTTGGAGAAGCAGCTTACATATTAGGCATCAAAATCTATAGAGATAGATCAAGACGCCTCATTGGTCTTTCACAAAGTACATACCTTGACAAGATATTGAAGAAGTTCAATATGGATCAGTCCAAGAAAGGGTTCTTGCCTGTTTTGCAAGGTATGAGATTGAGCAAGGCTCAGTCGCCGACCACGGCAGAAGATAGAGAAAAGATGAGTGTCATTCCCTATGCCTCAGCCATAGGTTCTATCATGTATGCTATGCTGTGTACCAGACCTGATGTGAACCTTGCCATAAGTTTGGTAGGGAGGTACCAAAGTGATCCCGGCATGGAACACTGGACAGCGGTCAAGAACATCCTAAAGTACCTGAAGAGGACTAAGGATATGTTTCTCGTTTATGGAGGTGACGAAGAGCTCGTCGTAAAGGATTACGTCGATGCTAGCTTCGACACATATCTGGATGACTCAAAGTCACAAACCGGATACGTGTATATTTTGAATGGTGGAGAAGTCAGCTGGTGCAGTTGCAAGCAGAGCGTCGTGGCGCATTCTACATGTGAAGCGGAGTACATAGCTGCTTGTGAAGCAGCACAAGAAGGAGTATAGATGAAGGAGTTCATCACCGACCTAGGAGTCATTCCAAGCGCGTCAAGCCCGATGACTCTCTTCTGTGACAACACTGGTGCTATTGCTATAACCAAGAAGCCCAGGTTTCACAAGAAGGCCAAGCACATCAAGCGCCGTTTCAACTCCATCCGGAATTATGTTCAAGATGGAGACATAGATATTTGTAAAGTGCATACGGATCTGAATGTTGCAGACCCGTTGACTAAACCTCTTCCACGGGCAAAACATGATCAACACCAGAACTCTATGGGTGTTCGATTCATCACAATGTAACTAGATTATTGACTCTAGTGCAAGTGGGAGACTGTTGGAAATATGCCCTAGAGGCAATAATACAAGTATTATTATTATATTTCCATGTTCATAATAATTGTCTGTTATTCATGCTTGAATTGTATTGTACGGAAACAGCGATACATGTGTGAATATATAGACCACAATGTGTCCCTGGTAAGCCTCTAGTTACCAGCTCGTTGATCAACAGATGGTCACGGTTTCCTGACCATGGACATAGGATGTCGGTGATAACGGGATCACATCATTAGGAGAATGATGTGATGGACAAGACCCAATTCTGAGCCTAGCACGAGATCGTATAATTCGTAATGCATAAGCTTTTCGGTGTCAAGTATTTATTCCTTAGACCATGAGGTTGTGCAACTCCCGGATGCCGTAGGAATACTTTGGGTGTGCCAAACGTCACAACGTAACTGGGTGGCTATAAGGGTACGCAACGGGTATCTCCGAAAGTGTCTGTTGAGTTGGCACGAACCGAGACTGGGATATTGTCACTCCGTGTGACGGAGAGGTACCTCTGGGCCCACTCGGTAAGACATCATCATAATGAGCTCAAGGTGACTAAGGAGTTGGTCACGGGATGATGGATTACGGAACGAGTAAAGAGACTTGCCATGAAGAGATTGAACAAGGTATCGGGAATACCGACGATCGAATCTCGGGCAAGTACCGTACCGATAGACAAGGGGAATAACATACGGGATTGAGTGAATCCTTGACACAGTGGTTCATCCGATGAAGATCATCGAGGAACACGTGGGAACCAACATGGGTATCCAGATCCCGCTGTTGGTTATTGACCGAAGAGTGGTCTCGGTCATGTCTACGTGTCTCCCGAACCCGTAGGGTTTACACACTTAAGGTTCGGTGACGCTAGGGTCGTAGAGATACATGCACGTGGAAACCCGAAAGTTGTTCGGAGTCCCGGATGAGATCCCGGACGTGACGAGGAGTTCCGGAGGTAAAGAATGATATATAGGAAGTCTAGTTTCAGCCATCGGGTGAACTCCGGGGGTCACCGGGAGTGTCACGGGACCACCGGAGGGGTCCCGGGGGTCCACCGGGTGGGGCCACCCATCCCAGTGGGTCCCCTAGGCCGCAAGGGGGAAGGGGCCAGCCCCTGGTGGGCTGGCGCACCACTTGGGCCCCCCTCCATGCGCCTAGGGTTGAAACCCTAGGGGAGGGGGGGCGCCCCCTATGCCTTGGGGGGCAAGTTTCCCCCTAGGCCGCCGCCCCCCCTTGCAGATGAGATCTGCCAGGGCCGGCGCCCCCCTGGCCCCTATATATAGTGGGGGGGAGAGGGCAGCCGCACCCCAAGCCTCTGGCGCCTCTCCCCCTCCCGTCACACCTTTCTGCTCCTCCGCAGGGCGTCGGCGAAGCACTGCAGGATTTCCCGCTGCATCCACTACCACGCCGTCGTGCTGCTGGATCTCCGACGACCTTTCCTCCCCCCATGCTGGATCAAGAAGGAGGTGACGTTGCTGTACCGGACGTGTGTTGAACGCGGAGGTGCCGTCCATTCGGCGCTAGATCATCGGTGACGAAGAACACAAAGAGTACGACTACTTCATCCACGCTTCTTTGAACGCTTCCGCTCGCAATCTACAAAAGGGTATGTAGATGCACTCTAATATGCTCGTTGCTAGATGTCTCCCTAGATTGATCTTGGTGAAAGCGTAGAAATTTTTTGAATTCTGCTACGTTCCCCAACAAATTTTTCTCTAACTAACGACCATGCTAACTAAGGCTTCCTACAGTCAGGATGGCTCTGATACCAGCTCTGTGGGGACCCCGACTCATAAGTCGTGATCACCGAATGCACGTGTACAGTGATCTCAGAGATCAATGCTCACTAAACACACAGAAGCTGAATAACAAGAGTCTTACATCCATACATACCGTATTACACAAATAGGACCATTATGGTCAAGCCTTGAGTATATCATCGCAGCGGAGATCTTCAATGACAACTTGGACCCATGCCATCTGCCTTAACCCTACAAGCATTCTGACTGGGAAGCGTCCTAGCTCGCATGCTCGTCACCAAGGAATCTTCATCATATCCTGTTCTCTCATGCCTGGCCAATAAAATAACTAGTGGCAAGCCAATGAGTACTTTGAATGTACTCGCAAGCAACCCATGATTTGGTTCAAGGTAACAATGCAATTGTACAACAATGAGCAATCTAGCTACGAGCTAGAATAAATATTCTACCATCAAGTATATGCATCAATAAATTCAGGTAACCTCGAGGACAGGTTACCGATATGAACATGAATAGGATTCAACTCAACGAGTCAAGTCACCACCTTGACTCATCACACACTGATACGTCCAAAACGTATCTATAATTTCTGCTTGCTCCATGCCACTTTTGGGTGATATTGCTATGATATTCATACACTTCCATACACTTTTGATCATATTTGGACTAACTTACTAATCCAGTGCACCCCAGTGCCAGTTTCTGTTTTCGGCTGTTTTTGTATTTCAGGTTTTCACGTTTCGAGAACTACCCAGAAAAATACAGAAAAAATATATAAAAAATCAGCGTTCCGGGAACAACACTGCTTCCGAAGGGGAGCCGGGGGGGCACAGGGGCCCCAGGCGCCCTGTGGGCGCGCCCCCCCTGGGCCGCGCCGGGGGGGGGGGGGCGCCTCGGCCCCCCGAGAGCCCCCCGGTGCCCTACTTTGGCAGATATTTAAAGGGTCCCCCGTAACCCTTGAAACAGGACTTCTTTTCGCGATCCCATCTCTGTTCCGCCACCGCCGCCGCTTCCAAGATCGGGAGCACCAGGAGAACTCTTCCCGGCACCCTGCCGGAGGGGAGGATCACCACCGGGAGCTTCTCCACCACCATGGACGCCTCCCGAATGACTCGTGAGTAGTCTCCCTTGGACCATGAGTCCATGACCAATAGCTATGTGATATTCTCCTCCCGTTCTTGTGCTTCACTAATTAGTCCTCGTGAGCTGCCCTACATGATCGAGGCACCTATGTAATCCTTATGTTGTTGCTATGTTGAGTTTGCTGGGATCCGATGGATTATGAGATTATGTTCAGATTGATCTTGAGTAATATATTTGATTCACCTCTTTTATATTTTAGTTCATAAGTAATTCTTGCATGTTCTCCGTTGTTATTTACTTCTTTGGCCAAGTAGTAAGTAGTGACTCCAGGAGGGAATGTTATGCTCGATTGTGGGTTCATGCCCCTCGATGACTAGCTTGAGTGACAAAAACATGAGTCTAGGGGATGTGCTGTTGCCACAAGGGGGAAAACAACGGTGCTTGTGCCCGCGGGTGCAAGGATTGTTTACTTTACGCAAAGTTCTTTTAATGCAGTTGTCTGTTGCATTGAGTTTACACTATGGGTGGGACTCGCAACTTAATACCAGCGAGATGTTCTGGATAGATATCTCAAGGTGGATGATTAGTAGTAGATGCAGATGGATTTCGGTCTACTTACTTTGGCGTACCGCCCATGCTTTGAACCTCAACCTTCCTTGCAATGTAGTCAGCATTGGTTTGCGTTCGTGGTCCTGTCAATTGCCCAGCTGTAATTTGTTACCTCACATAGCTATTTTATCGTCTTTTGGGAGAGAGACATCACTAGTGAACATCATGTGACTCCGGTCCATATTACTATCATTGATCACATACACTATTTTACTTTTTGCTATTTTATTTACTATTGCAAAACACTATCTATCACTACTATCATATTGCTTTTAACCCTTTGTGAACTGCAAGGCCGGAGAGATTGACAACCTCTCTGTACTCGTTGGGAGCAAAGTTATTTGTATCTGTGTGCAGGTCCACGTTGATTGCTAATTGCGCCGTTAGCAGTTGACACCTACCTGTTGAACCTAGGAGTCTCTGGGGATTCGATCCTTGGCATCTTTGCTAGGGGAAAACACTTCTACTTACTGCATCTTACACCTTCCACTTGGGGTAATCCAACGAGGGGTTCGAGGCCCATCAAGGAGTATTTTCTGGCGCCGTTGCCGGGGACTCCACTTTTCAGGATAGGGGAGTTGCATGCTATCTTTTACCTTTGCTTTTTAGTCTTGTTAGTTTACCCTTCATATTTGCTTTAGTTTCTTTCTATCGAAAATCACAAAAATAGTTATCTTGCTTGCTTGGTACTATGGGTTCCACCGAGAACACCAAGTTGTGTGACTTCACTAGTCACAACAACGATGACTTTATCAGCACACCTATCACTACACCTGCCACTTCAGCACCTTCATATGAAATTAAACCTGCTTTACTTAACTTAGTCATGAGAGAACAATTCTCCGGTGCTGGAGATGATGTTACTTTACACTTGAACAACTTTGTAGAACTTTGTGATATGCAAAAGTACCAAGAAATAGATGGTAATATTGTTAAGCTTAAGCTTTTTCCTTTCTCTTTGAGAGGAGGAGCTAAAATTTGGTTTAAGTCTTTGCCTAGAAATAGTATAGATTCATGGGACAAGTGCAAAGATGCTTTTATTGGAAAATACTATCCACCTGCTAAAATTATCCAACTTAGAAGTAACATCATGAATTTTAAACAATTGGATAATGAACACGTTGCCCAAGCTTGGGAACGTATGAAGTCTCTTATCAAGAACTACCCTACACACGGTTTGATTACTTGGATGGTTATCCAAACTTTTTATGCAGGCTTGAACTTTACCTCGCGGAACTTGTTAGATTCGGCCGCGGGAGGAACTTTTATGTCAACTACACTTGGTGCTGCCACAAAGCTTCTCGATGAGATGATGACCAACTATTCCCAATGGCACACCGAACGCGCTCCAACAGGTAGGAAGGTAAACTCTGTCGAGGAGATTTCCTCCCTCAATGAAAAAGTTGACTTGATTATGTCTCTACTTTCGAAGCAATCTAATGTTGATCCTCATGATGTCCCTTGAAATTCTTTGATTGCTCAAGAACAAGTAGATGTGAACTTTGTCTCTAGAAATAATTTCAACAACAATGCTTATAGGAGTAACTTTGGTAACAATTCTAGACCGTTCCCCTCTAACTCTTATGGGAACAACAATGCTTATCCTAATACCAAGAACTCCAACACTGAACTAGAGAGCATGCTTAGAGATTTCATCACTACCAAAAAAGCCTTTAATAAGAATGTAGAAGAAAAACTACATAAACTAGATGATCTTTCTTTCAAGGTAGACCACTTAGCCAATGAGTTAAAATTGGTGAAAATTGAAGCTTCTTCTCTTAAGGAGAAGGAAGTCATCCCTATTAATGCTACTCAAGTGCAAATCAATGAAAACATTAGGATGATGGCTAAGCTTAAAGAAAGATGGGCTAGAGAAAGGGAGGAAGAGGAAAGAATTAAGAGCCTTCCTACCCACCACACTGTTGCTACTATCCAAGTTATTGAGAATGTTCACACTCTTAGCACCCAATGTACTCCTGGTTCCAATGGACCTATTAATGGTGATGCTATAGAAACTACCAACCAGGTGAGCCTTAAGGACACCACTACTATCTTGCTTGATGCTCGTGACCTTGATTTTGATAATTGCACTCTTACCGAAGTTATTGATTTCCTTCAAAGATGTCTAGAGATCCCCGCACTAGCACGCTTAACCTTGCCTTCACAGAGCATATCACTAATGCTCTCATCAAAGCTAGGGAGGAGAAACTTAGAGTAGAAGCCTCCATACCTAGAAAGCTAGAAGATGGTTGGGATCCTATGATAAAAATTTATTTGAATGACTTCTCTTGTTATGCATTATGTGATGTTGGTGCTAGTACCTCTGTTATGCCCAAAAGGATATATGATATGCTTAAATTGAAACCTTATGATTCTTGTTCTTTTGGTGTTCGTCTCGTTGATTCTTCCATAAAGAAACCTTTGGGGAGGATCGATGATGTTCTTATCGTTGTCAATGATGATTATGTGCCCGTTGATTTCACTATTATGGATATTGAATGTGATCCTTCATGTCCAATTATTTTGGGACGTCCCTTTTTGCGCACCGTTGGTGCTGTCATTCACATGAAAGAGGGTAATATTAAATTTCAGTTTCCTCTCAAGAAAGGGATGGAACACTTCCCTCGTAAGAAGGTCAAGTTACCTTTTGAGTCCGTTGTACGGGCTAGCTATTCTTTTACTTTTGATAAAACTTGATCTTTGCATTATGCCTAGCTTAAAGGCATAAAAGAAAGCGCTTTTGGGAGGCAGCCCACATGAATAAATTTTTTGCTTTTGTTGTGTCTTGATGTTGTTTACTGTTGTAGCATCATCATTGTATCTTTACTTTTCATATTTGTGCCAAGTATAGCCTCTGATTGCTAGAAAGTTCAAAAGTTGTGAGGTGCTGTCCAGGAAACAGATTCTGTCCTTGGATCGAAAAATTCTTATAAAATCACCAGATCATCTTTTTGGTCTGAATTTTTTCGACAGCGTTCTCTATATAATTGTCTTTCTTGCGTCAGTTCTGAGTTTTTTGATTTGAGTTGCAGAAGTATCCCAAACAGGTCAATTACTGCCTGATGTTCTGTTTTTCACAGATTATGTCCTGTTTTGCCTTACCTTCACTTTGCAAATTAAGAACTTGCTTTTTCTTTGCAAAAACCTTTTGGCAATCTTGAGAAACAATAGAACTTCAAGAATATCCTTATTTCCAGCAAGGTATAATTATTTTATTAAGGATACTAACCTCGCTAATCAGATTATGAATGAGTTATGTATGAAGGGAGTTTTCAAGCGTGCGAGGGAAGATGATAAAAAGATTCAGGAGTGTCAAGCGCTCAAGCTTGGGGATGCCCCCGTGCACCCCCAAGAAATATTCAAGGAGACTCAAGCGTCTAAGCTTGGGGATGCCCCCGTGCATCCCCTTCTCCATCAACATTATCAGTTCGTCTTTCGTTCCGCTATATTTTTATCACTTCATGTGTTATGTGCTATGCTTGGAGCGTCTTGCTTTTAGTTTTCTTTTTAGTTTTTCATAACGAGTCGGAACCCAGCATTCCTTTATGTGGGAGAGAAACACGCTCCACCTCTACCTAGAACATTACATAGAATTTTCATGTCTATCTATGCTGTGTGTGTTCTTTATCTTTTAATAGCTACTATCGTGCTTTGCTCTTAGTATTCATGCTTATCTTTTCAAAGAGCTTTTATTTAGTTGGTTGCTTGAACTCTTTTTAATTACCATGATCACCTTATTAAGAGAGTTTGCTTCCGTTGCATGGGTTAATGTGTCTATGATAAAGATGCTACTTTCATGATGGTGCTTAGTAGTTCAGGTTTTCTTATGGTTAATCTCAAATAGCTGGGGGATTCCCAATGTGTTATTGGAGTACCAACTTGGTTTGTTTGCCTATGATGTGGTATGGTTTATTAATATCTTCCTTTGAGAATTTATTTTGATTGACTTGGCGTTTGCTCGCGCATATTCAAGACTGTAAAGAAAGTCTGTCAAGCCTTGATGATCTTTTGTTTATGAGTAGCGATATAACTACCATGCCTGATTCAATATTGCTTTGTCGCTCTGCATGATTATGACCGTCATTGCTCTCTTAGTTGGTCGCTCCCAGTCTTTTGCTAACCTCCACCTGCACTAAGCAAATTAACCATGCAATACATAGCTCATGGGAAAGTAGCCTAAAAACTATTGTGGTAAAGAATATGTTGCTTATGTATCTTATTTCTTATGAGTTGCTTGCTGAGCGGTAACCATGTTTCTGGGGACGCCATCAACTGTCACACTCTTGTTGAATATCATGTGAGTTGCTATGCATGTTCGTCTTGTCTGAAGTAAGGGTGATTTACCGTGGGTTGAATTAATATGCATATTGTTAGAGAAGAACATTGGGCCGCCAACCAAAGACATGCCTCATGGTGGAAGTTTTAGCTTGGACCTTAATCCTCAATCTCTCATGAGAATATGCTTATGCATTAAAGAGGAGTCCATCATCTATTTTTTATGTTGTCCCGGTATGGATGTCCTCAAGTTGAGATTTATCAAAAACGAGAAATCAAATGCGATCTATCTCCTTGGACCCTTGTACAGGTGGCATAGAGGTACCCCTTTGTGACACTTGGTTAAAACATATGCAATGCAATGATAACCCATGGGGATCCGAGCTAATTAGGACAAGGAGCGAGCACTATTGGTATTCGATGCATGAGGCTTGCAACTTATAAGATGTTTTATACATGACACATATGAAGTACTACTACCATTGACACAATTGCTTCTATGTTTCAAAATAAAAAGCTCTAGCACTTCAAGCATCAACTACTGAGAGCATGATTGTCATTCTGAGTGTAATGTGCATTGTCCCAAAGTAGCATTGTCTTTTGCATGATTGTGATATCGTTTATTTTGAAATGATTGTATCTAGTCATCACTTAAACCTTGAAGGTGCCCCTGCACTTATGTTTTGCATCACTAAAGGGGGCAAGCTAGATATCACTTGATCATATTTGCACATCATGTTCATTGCAAATCTTTTTGATGTTTCAGTTTCATGTTGTAAAACTTTCAGTCATTTGTGATTTTCTCTTGAGACAACTTAATTACTTTAGAATCATTGTCTCAGTAAGCTTTTGTCATATGACTATGAGAAAGTCCAATATGGTTAATAGCATGTCACCACAGAAATTATTCTTGTTATCATTTACCTACTCGAGGACGAGCAGGAATTAAGCTTGGGGATGTTGATACGTCCAAAACGTATCTATAATTTCTGCTTGCTCCATGCCACTTTTGGGTGATATTGCTATGATATTCATACACTTCCATACACTTTTGATCATATTTGGACTAACTTACTAATCTAGTGCACCCCAGTGCCAGTTTCTGTTTTCGGCTGTTTTTGTATTTCAGGTTTTCACGTTTCGAGAACTACCCAGAAAAATACAGAAAAAATATATAAAAAATCAGCGTTCCGGGAACAACACTGCTTCCGAAGGGTAGCCGGGGGGGGCACAGGGGCCCCAGGCGCCCTGTGGGCGCGCCCCCCCTGGGCCGCGCCGGGGGGGGGGGGCCTCGGCCCCCCGAGAGCCCCCCGGTGCCCTACTTTGGCAGATATTTAAAGGGTCCCCCATAACCCTTGAAACAGGACTTCTTTTCGCGATCCCATCTCTGTTCCGCCGCCGCCGCCGCTTCCAAGATCGGGAGCACCAGGAGAACTCTTCCCGGCACCCTGCCGGAGGGGAGGATCACCACCGGGAGCTTCTCCACCACCATGGACGCCTCCCGGATGACTCGTGAGTAGTCTCCCTTGGACCATGAGTCCATGACCAATAGCTATGTGATATTCTCCTCCCGTTCTTGTGCTTCACTAATTAGTCCTCGTGAGCTGCCCTACATGATCGAGGCACCTATGTAATTGTCGGTGTACTAAGGTAGGGGTACCCTAGTACCCCAACTTGTGCACGGGCAGCGGCAGCTCCCCGCGGCAGGGTTCACCACGCGCTTGCCGGAGACCTTCCTGCCCCTTATCTAGCCATTCAAAAACAAAGTATACAAGACAGAAGACCGAGACCCCGGCAAGAGGAGCTTGCCGGGAAGGCCGTCCCAGGCTCGAGATTGCTTAACTAGCACGAGGCCCTGGCAAGAGGAGCTTGTCAGGACGAATAGAAGATTTTATCTTAGAAGACCCGGCAAGGGCTCGGGGAGCGGCAAGCTTCCGGGCCCGGCAAGGTCGAGATCCCCGGCAAGGTGCTTGCCGGGGGAGGTGCGCTGTGTGCCCGCGCTCCAGCTCATCGGCCCACGCGTCGCCCTGGGGCCGCTCCAGGGACGCGTGGCGGATGGCTGTGCAGCCTGGGGGACACGGTGGCACTCCACGGCAGTGGATCCATCGCCGTGGCAGACGGAGACGCAACGGCGGGAGCTTTTGGGGTCGACGGCGACGGGCATTAAATGCCCTTGTCCCCCACTGTTAAAGTAGGTATAGGCCACTGTTCTGTACTGTAGCTCCACTGTTCCCGCACTGTTACAACTACCACCTCTTTTACATTTTTACCCCTTTCTCCTACGTTGACACCTGTCGGTGACCCCTTGCACTATAAAAGGAGGCCCATGCACAACGTGGAGGGGGTTCGAAACCTAGATTACTCTCACGCACGGTGTAGCTGCTTCTTCAAGCTCCCGAGCGCTCAACTCAATACACAACCAAGCAGGAGTAGGGTTTTACGCATCCGTGCGGCCCGAACCTGGGTAAAAACTGCCCGCGCGTCTGCCTCGATCTGCTCTTCGTGCCCCCTCCGCCCTCGTACCGCACAGACAAGGGGCTCCGGTCCCATAGGTGTTCGTGGCGGACAGTTTCCCCCGACACCGGCTCATCAAAATTTGAGCTGTAATTGCAATAACTTTCATTTTTTCCAATCCTGCAGGCCATTTTTGAGGGCCAAGACGACCCTTTTTGGTCTCAAAATTTTCCGCGCACGTGATCCAGTGTGTGCACGTATGTAAAATCCTCCAGATCGTAAACACTAGAAGTCCTATCACCGCAATTCCCCAATAGCTTTCCAACGCCTATGAAAATGACGAAATCGGAGCTTGTTCTCACTTGCTTTGAGAGTCTCGATCAATTCGGACTCTAGGTTGATTTTTGTATTTTCTTTGATCACCGTTTCTTCGCGAGAGTTGGCCTAACACCCTATTGTATCCATACATGGGTGGGGCGCCCAGGACCTGAACACCAAAGTGATATGCCGGCTCATCAAAATTTGAGCTGTAATTGCGATAACTTTCATTTTTTCCAATCCTGCAGGCCATTTTTGAGGGCCAAGACGACCCTTTTTGGGCTCAGAATTTTCCACGCACGTGATCCTGTGTGTGCACGTATGTAAAATCCTCCAGATCGTAAAAACTAGAAGTCATATCACCTCAATTCCCCAATAGCTTTCAAACGCCTATGAAAACGATGAAATCGGTGCTTGTTCTCACTTGCTTTGAGAGTCTCGATCAATTCGGACTCTAGGTTGATTTTTGTATTTTCTTTGATCACCGTTTCTTCGCGAGAGTTGGCCTAACACCCTATTGTATCCATACATGGGTGGGGCGCCAAGGACCTGAACACCAAAGTGATATGCCGGCTCATCAAAATTTGAGCTGTAATTGCGATAACTTTCATTTTTTCCAATCCTGCAGGCCATTTTTGAGGGCCAAGACGACCCTTTTTGGGCTCAGAATTTTCCACGCACGTGATCCTGTGTGTGCACGTATGTAAAATCCTCCAGATCGTAAAAACTAGAAGTCCTATCACCTCAATTCCCCAATAGCTTTCCAACGCCTATGAAAACGACGAAATCGGTCCTTGTTCTCACTTGCTTTGAGAGTCTCGATCAATTCGGACTCTAGGTTGATTTTTGTATTTTCTTTGATCACCGTTTCTTCACGAGAGTTGGCCTAACACCCTATTGTATCCATACATGGGTGGGGCGCCAAGGACCTGAACACCAAAGTGATATGCCGGCTCATCAAAATTTGAGCTGTAATTGCGATAACTTTCATTTTTTCCAATCCTGCAGGCCATTTTTGAGGGCCAAGACAACCCTTTTTGGTCTCAAAATTTTCCGCGCACGTGATCCTGTGTGTGCATGTATGTAAAATCCTCCAGATCGTAAAAACTAGAAGTCCTATCACCTCAATTCCCCAATAGCTTTCCAACGCCTATGAAAATGACGAAATCGGAGCTTGTTCTCACTTGCTTTGAGAGTCTCGATCAATTCGGACTCTAGGTTGATTTTTGTATTTTCTTTGATCATCGTTTCTTCGCGAGAGTTGGCCTAACACCCTATTGTATCCATACATGGGTGGGGCGCCAAGGACCTGAACACTAAAGTGATATGCCGGCTGTCGGTGTACTAAGGTAGGGGTACCCTAGTACCCCAACTTGTGCACGGGCAGCGGCAGCTCCCCGCGGCAGGGTTCACCACGCGCTTGCCGGAGACCTTCCTGACCCTTATCTAGCCATTCAAAAACAAAGTATACAAGACAGAAGACCAAGACCCCGGCAAGAGGAGCTTGCCGGGAAGGCCGTTCCAGGCTCGAGATTGCTTAACTAGCACGAGGCCCTGGCAAGAGGAGCTTGTCAGGACGAATAGAAGATTTTATCTTAGAAGACCCGGCAAGGGCTCGGGGAGCGGCAAGCTTCCGGGCCCGGCAAGGTCGAGATCTCCGGCAAGGTGCTTGCCGGGGGAGGTGCGCTGTGTGCCCGCGCTCCAGCTCATCGGCCCACGCGTCGCCCTGGGGCCACTCCAGGGACGCGTGGCGGATGGCTGTGCAGCCTGGGGGACACGGTGGCACTCCACGGCAGAGGATCCATCGCCGTGGCAGACGGAGACGCAACGGCGGGAGCTTTTGGGGTCGACGGCGACGGGCATTAAATGCCCTTGTCCCCCACTGTTAAAGTAGGTATAGACCACTGTTCTGTACTGTAGCTCCACTGTTCCCGCACTGTTACAACTACCACCTCTTTTACATTTTTACCCCTTTCTCCTACGTTGACACCTGTCGGTGACCCCTTGCACTATAAAAGGAGGCCCATGCACAACGTGGAGGGGGTTCGAAACCTAGATTACTCTCACGCACGGTGTAGCTGCTTCTTCAAGCTCCCGAGCGCTCAACTCAATACACAACCAAGCAGGAGTAGGGTTTTACGCATCCGTGCGGCCCGAACCTGGGTAAAACTGCCCGCGCGTCTGCCTCGATCTGCTCTTCGTGCTCCCTCCGCCCTCGTACCGCACAGACAAGGGGCTCCGGTCCCATAGGTGTTCGTGGCGGACAGTTTCCCCCGACATCTTTGGCGCGCCAGGTAGGGGGCGTCGAGGTTGTGCGAACCTGATCCGGCATTCGCGCGGGCGCAATCTTCATCAACCTCTCCAGCTTCATCAACAATTTCATCAGCGACAACTCCATGGCCCCGAAGAAGAAGCCCTCGGAGGTCGGAGGCCCGTCCGCGTCTCACCCGCCGCCACCAGAGCCAACGGTGGGCGGGGGAGACGCCGTCGGAAGGGTGGTTGCCGGCGAGGACACTCACGATGCCACCAGATCCAAGAACAAGACGGACGACCGGACTTCGGTCTCCGTGGACGCGCCGCGTCCATCACAGCACACAACGACCCCGCAGCGCCATACCACGGGAGGTGGTATCCGCTTGCTGGGACAAGGCCATACTGGAGGTTCGCGAGACGCCCCGGACCCCCGTCCGGGCACAAGCAAAGCGAAGGCGCCGGCGCGGGACCCCGCTCCTTCTAACGTTGTTAGAAGTCCGAGCGTATCCCGCTCCTCGCACCGCTCGCCCGCGTTCCCCACTACTCCGGCAGAAGCGCTCGCAAGGGCGCAGCTGCTCCTCGATTTTCCTCCAGCGGCCGACAAGGCCGAGGAATGGAGGGCCACTATCCGGAGCCTGATAGACTTCGCCAACAACGACTCTCCGCAGCAGCCGTCGGCCTCACGGCCGCGGCAGGCCGAGAAGACGAAGGCTATCGGCGACAAGACCACCGGGGGTGCGACAAGCGTGCACTCCCCGCCGCAGAAGCAGAAGACACCGCCCCGCCGGAACAACCCCGACGACGGCTCCACAGCCTCGTCGGACCCGCGGGCCCGTCGGGACCAGCGCCAGATCCTCGACGACCGGCGAGATGAAGACGCTCGGACCACGATCGAGCGCCGCCGAGAAGCTCGGCGACAATCCGACAAGAGAGCTGGGAACACTGTCGACGCACCCGCGCCCGGTGAACCAGGCGTCTTGCCGTACGCGGCAGGCTGCCCTGCGTTCACCCGCGAGCTGCGGCGCGTCCAGTGGCCCAGCATGAAGAACTTTAAGCCCGACGTACCGGAGAAGTACGACGGCAAGACGCACCCCTCGGAGTTTCTCAGCGTCTACACTATAGCAGTGCAAGCTGCCGGGGGGCGCGACGAGAAGATCCTAGCCAACTACTTCCCGCTCGTGCTGAAGCCGAACGTCCGTTCGTGGCTCATGCACTTGCCGGAAGGTTCTATCTCTTCTTGGGCCGATCTCTGCCATCAGTTTGTTGGCGCCTTCACCGGCGGCCACAAACCCCATGGCCAGGAGAGCGATCTCCACATTTTGGCCCAGAAGGAAGGCGAACCCCTGCGCAAGTATATCCAACGTTTCAGCCGGGTACAGCACAACATCCCCGACGTTCACCCTGCTGCGGTTATCAGCGCGTTCCATCAGAACGTGCGCAACCGCCGCATGCGTGAGGAGATGGCGATGACCAAGATCAGGGACGTCAGCGAGCTCTACGCTCTTGCCGACAAGTGCGCCCGTGCAGAAGAGGGGAGGAAACTCCCCGGGGAGGATGCTGGCGCAGGGGGAAGCGACAGCGACGACGCCGCCCCGGCAAAGAAGAGCCGGCGGCGGAACAACAGGAAGAAGGGCAAGAAGGAAGTGCTTGCCGTCAAGAAGTCCGGCAAGGAGGCCCCCGCCAAGCAAGCGCAGGCTGGCGGCTCCGGCAAGGAGCCTGCCCCTGCGGCGGCGGCCGACAAGCCGGGTAGCTCCGACAAGCAATACTGTAAGATTCACCGCACCAAGGGTCACGACCTCTCCAACTGCAAGCGCGTCGAGTACCTCGTCGAGCAGCAAAAGGCTGAGTACGAGAGGCGCGACAAGGAGAAGGCCCAAGGTGGCGGGGAAGAGCCCAGCAAGAAACGGCCATTCAATGGCCGGGGAGGACGCCGCGGCAAGGCCAAGCAGCGGCAAGGAGATCGACCTCCCCGGGGCCGCGACAACGACGAAGACGACGATGAAGACATGGAGGACGACGAGAACAGCGAGCAGGAGTTCCAGAAGGCCACGGAGGTCCTGTGCGTCGACGGTGGCGCCTCCCTGCACACCTCCCACCGCCAGCTGAAACAGTGGGTGCGTGAGGTGAATGCAGCGGAGCCGCCCGTGGAGTCGCGCAGGCTCCTCAAATGGTCCAGCACGCCCATCATTTTTGACCTTGAGGATCACCCTGACCGCACCACGGCGGTCGGGTGCTTGCCGATGCTGGTTTCCCCCACCATCCGCAACCTCAAGGTCACCAAGATGTTGGTTGACGGCGGGGCCGGGCTGAACTTGATCTCCTCTGCTGTGATCAAGAAACTCCAGATTCAAGACGGCGAGCTCGAAGAGACCGGTTCATTCCAAGGAATCAACCCGGGAAGGAGCAAGCCCAAGGGAAAGATTACTCTGCCGGTGACCTTTGGCGGGGAGCTCAACTTCAGGACTGAGCGCATCACCTTTGACGTTGCTGATATTCCATTGCCCTACAATGGGATACTCGGCCGTCCCGCCCTCGCCAAGTTCATGGCAGCTTCCCACTATGCCTACAACGTGCTGAAGATGCCGGGGCCGATAAGCGTCATCACTGTCCATACCGACAAGAAGCCATGTAAGCAATCTCTTGGTCGGTGGTGGCCCGCGTGTGCAGCTTGAGATCGTCCGTCTTCTCCAACACCTCCACAAGGTTGTCGTAGAACTCGAGGACGTCGATAGGCTTGGGCGCAATCCACGTGCGCTCCAATCCATGAGAGTCGCACGCGGGCATCATAGCGACAAGGCGATCCCGGGCGCTGCTGGCGCAGAGCGGCACCACTCCCCGGGGAGCGCGGAAGTACTCGGGGTGTGCCGGGTCGAACTTGAAAAGTTCCCTGACCATACCCCGCAGCTCGAGTGTTGTGAAGTTAAAATTGAGGCCGGGGCGCAGCCTCATGATGTCTGCCGGGCCGCCGTATTGCCACGCCGGCCTTTTCCGGTCTTGGAGGGGGGCGATCCGGCGACGAAGAAAGTCCGCGCCCACTTCAGCGACAGACAGCGGCGCCATCCGAAGACGAAGGATTCTGACGAGAGCGATATCCAGCTTGGCATCGTCGGAATCGTAATTACTCCAATCCCTGCCGCGCACGATGGGCGATGTGCGCGGCGCGGTGAAGTGTTGCGGCCGCTCCTCGACGACCCAGCACCACTCCGCGCGCCACTCTTCCCACTTGCCGCGGAGCTCCCCCGGCAAGTAGGATAATTTCTTATTCAGCCTAAACACCCAAGAGATTCCTCCGGAGAGGGGGGCGTCGGCCTCTACTCTGGGGATGAAAAAGTGCCTAAAGAGAGCTACGTTGGGCTGGATTCCTACGAAGTTTTCGCACATGTGTGCGAAAACGGACATGGTGAGGATGGCGTTGGGAGTGAAGTCGAGGAGGTGGAGGCCATAAGTATTCATGATATCGCAGAAAAAGTTTGAGAAGGGAGGGCACAGACCGCAGTGGAAGAAGGCTGCGAAAAAGTAATACCCGCCGGGGTAGTGGTCCTTGGCGACGGCCGGGAAGACGCGCGTGCGGGGGTGCGCTGGGGTCTCCTTGGCCCAGAACAAATAATATTTGTTCCAAAGCTCCCGCACGCCGAGCTTCGGCGCGAAGACAATGTGCTCCTTCCGGTACGCGGCGAGCTTCGCCGCCTGATCTGACTTCTCCCGCTTGGACTTCTCCGACTTCGCCTTGTCGGTCTTTGGGGCCATGGCGGATGCGGTGGAAGGAAGGGGACGAAGAGCTTGGTGGTGGCGGAGGAGTAGAGGCAAAGCGCAGAGGAATCTGAGGAAGAAGACGATGGCAATGAGTGCGCAGGGAGGGGAACCGCGCCGCTCTCTCTGCTTTTATGGGAGAGTGGGGGGCGTTTCGCCCTTCCCATTAAAGAAATCGTGGGCACGTCCCATCCCACGGCGCCGCAATCGACGCGTGCCGTTGCCGTGGGGTGCGGCGGATATGGAAGTGGATTCGGCGCGCCGCGGGCCGCGGGTGCCCGTGCACTGTTTTGGGCCTGGCCCAACAGCGCTCGGCACCGTGTGTGGCCCAGGCCCGGGGGCTCCTGTCGGTGTACTAAGGTAGGGGTACCCTAGTACCCCAACTTGTGCACGGGCAGCGGCAGCTCCCCGCGGCAGGGTTCATCACGCGCTTGCCGGAGACCTTCCTGCCCCTTATCTAGCCATTCAAAAACAAAGTATACAAGACAGAAGACCAAGACCCCGGCAAGAGGAGCTTGCCGGGAAGGCCGTCCCAGGCTCGAGATTGCTTAACTAGCACAAGGCCCTGGCAAGAGGAGCTTGTCAGGACGAATAGAAGATTTTATCTTAGAAGACCCGGCAAGGGCTCGGGGAGCGGCAAGCTTCCGGGCCCGGCAAGGTCGAGATCCCCGGCAAGGTGCTTGCCGGGGGAGGTGCGCTGTGTGCCCGCGCTCCAGCTCATCGGCCCACGCGTCGCCCTGGGGCCACTCCAGGGACGCGTGGCGGATGGCTGTGCAGCCTGGGGGACACGGTGGCACTCCACGGCAGAGGATCCGTCGCCGTGGCGGACGGAGACGCAACGGCGGGAGCTTTTGGGGTCGACGGCGACGGGCATTAAATGCCCTTGTCCCCCACTGTTAAAGTAGGAGGCCCATGCACAACGTGGAGGGGGTTGGAAACCTAGATTACTCTCACGCACGGTGTAGCTGCTTCTTCAAGCTCCCGAGCGCTCAACTCAATACACAACCAAGCAGGAGTAGGGTTTTACGCATCCGTGCGGCCCGAACCTGGGTAAAAACTGCCCGCGCGTCTGCCTCGATCTGCTCTTCGTGCTCCCTCCGCCCTCGTACCGCACAGACAAGGGGCTCCGGTCCCATAGGTGTTCGTGGCGGACAGTTTCCCCCGACATCTTTGGCGCGCCAGGTAGGGGGCGTCGAGGTTGTGCGAACCTGATCCGGCGTTCGCGCGGGCGCAATCTTCATCAACCTCTCCAGCTTCATCAACAACTTCATCAGCGACAACTCCATGGCCCCGAAGAAGAAGCCCTCGGAGGTCGGAGGCCCGTCCGCGTCTCACCCGCCGCCACCAGAGCCAACGGTGGGCGGGGGAGACGCCGTCGGAAGGGTGGTTGCCGGCGAGGACACTCACGGTGCCACCAGATCCAAGAACAGGACGGACGACCGGACTTCGGTCTCCGTGGACGCGCCGCGTCCATCACAGCACACAACGACCCCGCAGCGCCATACCACGGGAGGTGGTATCCGCTTGCTGGGACAAGGCCATACTGGAGGTTCGCGGGACGCCCCGGACCCCCGTCCGGGCACAAGCAAAGCGAAGGCGCCGGCGCGGGACCCCCCTCCTTCTAACGTTGTTAGAAGTCCGAGCGTATCCCGCTCCTCGCACCGCTCGCCCGCGTTCCCCACTACTCCGGCAGAAGCGCTCGCAAGGGCGCAGCTGCTCCTCGATTTTCCTCCAGCGGCCGACAAGGCCGAGGAATGGAGGGCCACTATCCGGAGCCTGATAGACTTCGCCAACAACGACTCTCCGCAGCAGCCGTCGGCCTCACGGCCGCGGCAGGCCGAGAAGACGAAGGCTATCGGCGACAAGACCGCCGGGGGTGCGACAAGCGTGCACTCCCCGCCGCAGAAGCAGAAGACGCCGCCCCGCCGGAACAACCCCGACGACGGCTCCACAGCCTCGTCGGACCCGCGGGCCCGTCGGGACCAGCGCCAGGTCCTCGACGACCGGCGAGATGAAGACGCTCGGACCACGATCGAGCGCCGCCGAGAAGCTCGGCGACAATCCGACAAGAGAGCTGGGAACACTGTCGACACACCCGCGCCCGGTGAACCAGGCGACTTGCCGTACGCGGCAGGCTGCCCTGCGTTCACCCGCGAGCTGCGGCGCGTCCAGTGGCCCAGCATGAAGAACTTTAAGCCCGACGTACCGGAGAAGTACGACGGCAAGACGCACCCCTCGGAGTTTCTCAGCGTCTACACTATAGCAGTGCAAGCTGCCGGGGGGCGCGACGAGAAGATCCTAGCCAACTACTTCCCGCTCGTGCTGAAGCCGAACGTCCGTTCGTGGCTCATGCACTTGCCGGAAGGCTCTATCTCTTCTTGGGCCGACCTCTGCCATCAGTTTGTTGGCGCCTTCACCGGCGGCCACAAACCCCATGGTCAGGAGAGCGATCTCCACATTTTGTCCCAGAAGGAAGGCGAACCCCTGCGCAAGTATATCCAACGCTTCAGCCGGGTACAGCACAACATCCCCGATGTTCACCCTGCTGCGGTTATCAGCGCGTTCCATCAGAACGTGCGAAACCGCCGCATGCGTGAGGAGATGGCGATGACCAAGATCAGGGACGTCAGCGAGCTCTACGCTCTTGCCGACAAGTGCGCCCGTGCAGAAGAGGGGAGGAAACTCCCCGGGGAGGATGCTGGCGCAGGGGGAAGCGACAGCGACGACGCCGCCCTGGCAAAGAAGAGCCGGCGGCGGAACAACAGGAAGAAGGGCAAGAAGGAAGTGCTTGCCGTCGAGAAGTCCGGCAAGGAGGCCCCCGCCAAGCAAGCGCAGGCTGGCGGCTCCGGCAAGGAGCCTGCCCCTGCGGCGGCGGCCGACAAGCCGGGTAGCTCCGACAAGCAATACTGTAAGATTCACCGCACCAAGGGTCACGACCTCTCCAACTGCAAGCGCGTCGAGTACCTCGTCGAGCAGCAAAAGGCTGAGTACGAGAGGCGCGACAAGGAGAAGGCCCAAGGAGGCGGGGAAGAGCCCAGCAAGAAGCGGCCATTCAATGGCCGGGGAGGACGCCGCGGCAAGGCCAAGCAGCGGCAAGGAGATCGACCTCCCCGGGGCCGCGACAACGACGAAGACGACGATGAAGACATGGAGGACGACGAGAACAGCGAGCAGGAGTTCCAGAAGGCCACGGAGGTCCTGTGCGTCGACGGTGGCGCCTCCCTGCACACCTCCCACCGCCAGCTGAAACAGTGGGTGCGTGAGGTGAATGCAGCGGAGCCGCCCGTGGAGTCGCGCAGGCTCCTCAAATGGTCCAGCACGCCCATCATTTTTGACCTTGAGGATCACCCTGACCGCACCACGGCGGTCGGGTGCTTGCCGATGCTGGTTTCCCCCACCATCCGCAACCTCAAGGTCACCAAGATGTTGGTTGACGGCGGGGCCGGGCTGAACTTGATATCCTCTGCTGTGATCAAGAAACTCCAGATTCAAGACGGCGAGCTCGAAGAGACCGGTTCATTCCAAGGAATCAACCCGGGAAGGAGCAAGCCCAAGGGAAAGATTACTCTGCCGGTGGCCTTTGGCGGGGAGCTCAACTTCAGGACTGAGCGCATCACCTTTGACGTTGCTGATATTCCATTGCCCTACAATGGGATACTCGGCCGTCCCGCCCTCGCCAAGTTCATGGCAGCTTCCCACTATGCCTACAACGTGCTGAAGATGCCGGGGCCGATAAGCGTCATCACTGTCCACAGCGACAAGAAAGATGCGCTTATTTGCGCCGACAAGATTTACCGGGATGCGGCAGCTGCGGCCGAGAAGGATACTCTTGCCGCTGAAGCTCCCGGGGGGAAGAAGACGAAGACCAAGTCCGGCAAGTGCTCTGGGACCCACTCCGGCAACCGCACCTCTTCGGAGTGCTGCGCCGCCGTCGAGGACGTTCCATCGAGCTCCACCGGCAAGAGCAAGAAAGGAATGGCTGCTCCTCCGGCGACCAAGAAGGTGTCCGCAAAGGAGGATGGCACTGGTGGTACCTTCACCATCAGTGCCACCCTTGACAGCAAATAGGAAAGCGCGCTCGTCGCCTTCCTGCGGGCGAATGTCGATGTGTTTGCTTGGCAACCATCTGACATCCCCGGTGTTCCCAGGAAGGTGATTGAGCACAAGCTTGCTGTCTGCCCTCATGCGCGGCCCATTAAGCAAAAAGTGAGGAAGCAAGCCGTGGAGCGCCAAGAGTTCATCAATGAGGAGATCAAGAAACTAGAGGCAGCAGGCCTAGTTAGAGGTGTGATCCATCCGACGTGGTTGGCAAACCCAGTCGTCGTGCGCAAAGCCAACGGGAAGTGGAGACTGTGTATAGACTTCACTGATGTCAATAAAGCATGTCCCAAGGATCCCTTCCCTTTGCCGCGCATTGACCAGATCGTTGACTCCACTGCCGGATGTGAGCTACTCTGTTTTCTTGATGCATACTCACGCTATCACCAGATTTTCATGGCTAAGGAAGATGAAGAGAAGACTGCATTTATCACTCCATGTGGCACCTATTGCTTTATCCGCATGCCATTTGGACTGAAAAATGCAGGCTCAACTTTTGCAAGGGTAGTGTACACTGCTTTTGAGCCACAGATCCACAGGAATGTAGAAGCCTACATGGATGACATCGTGGTGAAGAGCAAGAGCAAAGAAACACTGATTCAAGACTTAGAAGAAACGTTTCAGAACCTGCGCAGGATACAACTCAAGCTGAACCCCGAGAAGTGCGTCTTTGGAGTTCCCTCCGGCAAGCTTCTCGCTTGACTTTGCTTGTTGCTTGTGATTGCAGGACCTTGGAGCAGCGCGCGAAGAGGGTCAGGGTGCCCACAGTTGAGGTCGTAGAAGACCCATCCGTCGCGGAAGCAGGGATCGCCCCGGAGCCGAGCTTGCCGGACCCGAGTGCCGCTCCGGGGAGCAGCCCCCAGCGCAGCCCCCAGCGTAAGTTAGAGGTTTACTGTTTTTGCTCGTCGGGGCGCGCTTAGGGCTTTGATCTCTCTTTTTTTTTTCTGAATGTCTTGGTTCTTCTATCTTCTCTTGTGCAGAGGTGGAGCCGCAGCGGGAAGAGCGCCCGGAGACCGTCACCGAGGAGCCGCAGGCCCCGCCGTCCCCGGCAAGGCAAAACTCTCCGGCAAGGGAGAGCGCTCCGCCAAGGGCGGGTACTCCGCCAAAGCAGAGTACCCCGCCAAGGGCGAGCAGCCCGGCGAGGACGGCCACTCCGCCAAGGCCGAGCTCCCCGGCAAGGGAGCCCGCCGCAGAGGACGTCCGCCAAGGTACGTTCTGTACTTGGTTTTCTTGACTTCGCTTCTTTTTGGATCTTTGCTTGATTTTAAACTTCTTTTTCTTCTTCTCCTAGATCTTCTTCCTCCTCCTCCCGTGCCGATGGAGACCGAGGTCATCAATATCGAGGATGAGGAGGGCGCGCAGGGCGGCGGCGATGACGTTCCCGTCGTCGTGGAGATGGCCGAGGCCACCGAGGAGGCGACCGAGGCCACCGAGCCGGCCGCGCAGGAGGCCACTCCGGCCGCTGACGCCGCGACCGGGGAGGGGGACGGCGACCGCACCGCCGACCCGGAGGTGGCGGGAGCACCGGATGCTACACCGGCCGCCGGCCCCTCCACCGGCGAGAAGCAGGCGTACTATCTTCGTGCCCCCAATGGCGTCTTTATCCAAGTGCCTTGGGGGTCTTCATCAAGAGCTCCCGCGGAGGGCGAGGCGTTTGACGGAGAAGTCCTCGCCTCCGCGGGTCTGACAGTCGTCGAGGCGCCCGGCGAAGGAGATGGGCCCGAGGAGGAGAAGCTTCTCCACCAACTCCTGGCCCTTTACCGGGCCAGGCAGGCGAAGCTTGCCTCCCGGGAAGCCCTTGCTGCCCAGGCCGCCGCCGAAATGGAGAAGCGTGCGGCGGAGCTCAGCGCTGCCCACAAGGCGGGCCTCCGCGAGGTGGCGGAGGAGCGCGAGCGTCTCGCCGGTGAATATCAAGAGTGGCTTTTGGAGAAAGCCAAGGCTGAAGAACAGCAACGGCTCGCCGGGGTGGAGATGTCCCGGCGAGAAGGAGAGCTCGCGCAGCGGAAGGTGGATCTCGACTCCCATGAGGAGGACCTTGCCGCTCGCGAGGCTGCCCTTGGCGGGGAGCTGAAGGAGGCGAAAGCCGCTGCTGCTGCCGCGGAAGACGCCAAGAAGGAGCTTGCCGCCAAGGTTGAACAACTGGAGAAGGCGGTGAAGGTGAGCGCCGAGAAGGTTGCCGCGCTCATCCTGGAGCGCGAGAAGGATGCTCACACCAACTCAGAGCTCCAGGTGAGTTTGTCCCAGAGGGGTGACGAGCTGAAGGCCGCCAAGGATTCCATTGAAGACTTGGAGCTGAAGGTCACCACCCTGAAGGAATCGCTTGATGCTGCCCGGGCCCAGGAGGCAAAGCTGAAGGATGAGCTCCGCAAGGAGCGAACCTTGATGGAGAGCGTTAACAAGGCCTCCGAGCTCTTCCGGCAGACTATCGAGGTGTGGACCGAAGAGCTGGTTTCTTCTGCGTCCAACATTGACCAGGAGTTGCTTGCTTTGAAGGTCGAGCATCTTATCTATTCGCCGGATCCAGATCTCCCGCACAGCGCCAAGCTCAGCCTCTTCTTCAGAGGCGTCGCTCCGGCCCTTGCAGGTCTCCGGAACCGCATCCCCGCGCAGCTGGCCGAGGAGTCGCGCCGTCTCTGCGCAGGAACTCTGGAGCGGGTCTTGACGAAGATCGTGTTCCGCAACCCGGGGATCAACCTCACGAACGTTCTTCGCAGCTTGCCGGCGGATGCAAACACGGAGGCCCTGAAGGAGCAGGTCGGCCATATCATCGCCAAGGTGGCAAAGCTTGGCAGGAAGGAGGGCGACCGCGTAGACTAGGGCCCCATTTATCTTTATCTTTTTGTTGCTGCACGTTATGTTATGAACTCATTAGTCCATTGCGACAAGTTATCCTTGTAAGATATTTGCTTTACTTCAATCAATCAGTGCAATGTTATCTTCCTTGTTCCCATCTTTGACTTTGTATGTTTTTCACCCTACGCTCCCGGGGAGCTTACCGGCAAGGGGCCCTTGCCGCGAGCGCTGAGCGCTGGACCCTGAGCAGCCTGCTGGCCAAGGTCCTCGCCGGCAAGCAACCTCGCCGCAGCAAGTCGCAACGCACTTAGTTTGCTGAGTGTACTCGGAAACGAAGCAAGGGCGCGACACTTGTCGCAGCTCACTTAAATCGTTGAGTGGACTCGAAGACAAGATAAGGGTGCGGCAAGCCACGGGTAGGTTCCTCCGCGCACAGGTTTTCCATACAAAGTGTGATTGTTCAAGGAAGACAACCAAAATTTAAAATTTGAACTGGTCAAATTCTAATAACTTATCTTTCATATGCTGCTTGCTCATGTTGTTTGCTTTCCGGTAAGGCTCTTCTTTCTTGAACGGCACTTAGTTCCTCCTCCATCTCCTTCCCCCCCGGCAAACTTGTGCGCGAGGAACGTTCCTTCTGCTTAAGAGAAAAAGGAAAAGGAGAGGGAAACAAGCATATTGCCTTTCGGCGTAATAACGCTTACCGAATGTCTAAGTGTTGCATCAAATGCCAAATAAAACATGCAAATAGCAAAGAGAAGCATGCGAAAGGCAATCGATGCGAAAACACGAAATCTTTACTGATGCACGGGGTCTGCGCCCGGCTTTGTACAAAGGGTTACATGCAACAGCGGCAAGGCTTGTACAAAAGGTGGTTGCCGGAGCGGATCACGGCAACCGCGCCTTAGGGGTGAAACTTGCGAAGATGCTCTATGTTCCAGGAGTTGCTCACCGGTAAGCCTTCTTCGGTCTCGAGGCGGACAGCGCCGGGCCTCGTAACTTGTCTCACCCGATAAGGGCCTTCCCACTTCGGCGTCAACTTGTTGGAATTCCTGGCGGACTGAACACGCCGAAGAACAAGGTCGCCTTCCTCGAGACTCCTGGCCTTGACTTTGCGGCTATGGTAGCGGCGCAAAGCTTGCTGGTATCGAGCAGCTCGTACAGCAGCCTGGAGACGTCCCTCCTCAAGGAGCAATGCGTCATCTTGCCGCAGTTGCTCTTGCTCGAGCTCATCATAAGCGAGCACTCGAGGAGATCCGTATACGAGTTCCGTGGGGATAACTGCTTCTGCCCCGTAGACTAGGGCAAAGGGTGTCTGTCCGGTGGCTCGATTCGGTGTCGTTCTGATTGACCAAAGAGCCGCCGGGAGCTCCTCTATCCAATTCCTTCCGCACTTGCGCAGCCTGTCAAAGGTCCTTGTCTTGAGTCCGCGCAGCACTTCAGCATTTGCCCTCTCCGCTTGACCGTTGCTCCTCGGGTGAGCAACAGAAGCGAAACAGACCTTGGCGCCAAGGTCTTGGACGTACTGCATGAAGGTGCGACTAGTGAATTGTGTACCGTTGTCGGTGATGATCCTGTTAGGGATCCCGAAACGGCAAACAATCGACCTGAAGAACCTGGAAGCAGAGGCGCCGCGAGGGGCGGAGGCGCCAAGGGGAAGAGGGCCGCATCGTCGGATGCTGGGCCCAGCGAGCCGGCCGAGGCAGAGGAGGAGGAGGAGGAGGAGGCCGAAGGCTCCGGCGGATCGACAGAGTTGTACGCCGACGACCTCTCCTCGTCGGAGAGCTCCCCGCCCCCGGCAAGCCCGAAGCAGTCCCCGTTGAAGCGTCTCCGCAAGGCGGCGACGGGAGAGCAGACGCGAGCGCCCCGGCAACAGCCAGCTCGCCGGGCAGCTCCCCGGCCGAGCCAAGCCGTGCCAAGGGCGGCCGGCGTGCCGGCCACGGCAGAGGCGTCCCGCAGGCCGGCACCGAGCCGGCAAGGATCTTCTCGGAGCGGAGCAGCTGCTCCGCCCCCTTCTCGGGCGCCGGCCACCACAGGGGCTGGGCCTACGCAGCCCCCAGCCCCGGTGGCTCCGAAACGCGCGAGGGAACCTTCATCCTCCGCTCCTCGCGCCGACGCGCCCACCGTGGAGTTTGACTTCTCCGCGCTGAGCGAGGACGACGAGGAGGACCAAGAGTAAGGACCCGAGACCTTACTCCTTCTTGATTTTTATATCTCGATTGTTGCTGACGCTTGATGAGCTGGAGCGCGGGCACACAGCGCACCTCCCCCGGCAAGCACCTTGCCGGGGATCTCGACCTTGCCGGGCCCGGAAGCTTGCCGCTCCCCGAGCCCTTGCCGGGTCTTCTAAGATAAAATCTTCTATTCGTCCTGACAAGCTCCTCTTGCCAGGGCCTCGTGCTAGTTAAGCAATCTTGAGCCTGGGACGGCCTTCCCGGCAAGCTCCTCTTGCCGGGGTCTTGGTCTTCTGTCTTGTATACTTTGTCTTTGAATGGTTAGATAAGGAGCAGGAAGGTCTCCGGCGAGCCAGCAGTAAACCTTGCCGCGGGAAGCTGCAACTGCCCGTGCACAAGTTGGGGTACTGAGGTACCCCTACCTTAGTACACCGACAGGAGCCCCCGGGCCTGGGCCACACACGGTGCCGAGCGCTGTTGGGCCAGGCCCAAAACAGTGCACGGGCACCCGCGGCCCGCGGCGCGCCGAATCCACTTCCCTATCCGCCGCACCCCACGGTAACGGCACGCGTCGATTGCGGCGCCGTGGGATGGGACGTGCCCACGATTTCTTTAATGGGGAGGGCGAAACGCCCCCCACTCCTCCATAAAAGCAGAGAGAGCGGCGCGGTTCCCCTCCCTGCGCACTCATTACCATCGTCTTCTTCCTCAGATTCCTCTGCTCTTTGCCTCTACTCCTCCGCCACCACCAAGCTCTTCGCCCCCTTCCTTCCACCGCGTCCGCCATGGCCCCAAAGACCGACAAGGCGAAGGCGGAGAAGTCTAAGCGGGAGAAGTCAGATCAGGCGGCGAAGCTCGCCGCGTTCCGGAAGGAGCACATCGTCTTTGCGCCGAAGCTCGGCGTGCGGGAGCTTTGGAGCAAATATTATTGGTTCTGGGCCAAGGAGACCCCAGCGCACCCCCGCACGCGCGTCTACCCGGCCGTCGCCAAGGATCACTACCCCGGCGGGTATTACTTTTTCGCAGCCTTCTTCCACTGCGGTCTGTGCCCTCCCTTCTCAAACTTTTTCTGCGATATCATGAATACTTATGGCCTCCACCTCCTCGATTTCACTCCCAACGCCATCCTCACCATGTCCGTTTTCGCACACATGTGCGAAAACTTCGTAGGAATCCAGCCCAACGTAGCTCTCTTTAGGCACTTTTTCATCCCCAGAGTAGAGGCCGACGCCCCCCTCTCCGGAGGAATCTCTTGGGTGTTTAGGCTGAATAAGAAATTATCCTACTTGCCGGGGGAGCTCCGCGGCAAGTGGGAAGAGTGGCGCGCGGAGTGGTGCTGGGTCGTCGAGGAGCGGCCGCAACACTTCACCGCGCCGCGCACATCGCCCATCGTGCGCGGCAGGGATTGGAGTAATTTTGATTCCGACGATGCCAAGCTGGATATCGCTCTCGTCAGAATCATGCGTCTTCGGATGCCAAGCTGGACCCTAGTACCCCAACTTGTGCACGGGCAGCGGCAGCTCCCCGCGGCAGGGTTCACCACGCGCTTGTCGGAGACCTTCCTGACCCTTATCTAGCCATTCAGAAACAAAGTATACAAGACAGAAGACCAAGACCCCGGCAAGAGGAGCTTGCCGGGAAGGCCGTCCCAGGCTCGAGATTGCTTAACTAGCACGAGGCCCTGGCAAGAGGAGCTTGTCAGGACGAATAGAAGATTTTATCTTAGAAGACCCGACAAGGGCTCGGGGAGCGGCAAGCTTCCGGGCCCGGCAAGGTCGAGATCCCCGGCAAGGTGCTTGCCGGGGGAGGTGCGCTGTGTGCCCGCGCTCCAGCTCATCGGCCCACGCGTCGCCCTGGGGCCACTCCAGGGACGCGTGGCGGATGGCTGTGCAGCCTGGGGGACACGGTGGCACTCCACGGCAGAGGATCCATCGCCGTGGCAGACGGAGACGCAACGGCGGGAGCTTTTGGGGTCGACGGCGACGGGCATTAAATGCCCTTGTCCCCCACTGTTAGAGTAGGTATAGACCACTGTTCTGTACTGTAGCTCCACTGTTCCCGCACTGTTACAACTACCACCTCTTTTACATTTTTACCCCTTTCTCCTACGTTGACACCTGTCGGTGACCCCTTGCACTATAAAAGGAGGCCCATGCACAACGTGGAGGGGGTTCGAAACCTAGATTACTCTCACGCACGGTGTAGCTGCTTCTTCAAGCTCCCGAGCGTTCAACTCAATACACAACCAAGCAGGAGTAGGGTTTTACGCATCCGTGCGGCCCGAACCTGGGTAAAAACTGCCCGCGCGTCTGCCTCGATCTGCTCTTTGTGCTCCCTCCGCCCTCGTACCGCACAGACAAGGGGCTCCGGTCCCATAGGTGTTCGTGGCGGACAGTTTCCCCCGACCTTCAGCTTTGCCTCCTGGGCCCGGGCAGCGTCAAGCGATTCCTTCAGGGTGGTGACCTTCAGCTCCAAGTCTTCAATGGAATCCTTGGCGGCCTTCAGCTCGTCACCCCTCTGGGACAAACTCACCTGGAGCTCTGAGTTGGTGTGAGCATCCTTCTCGCGCTCCAGGATGAGCGCGGCAACCTTCTCGGCGCTCACCTTCACCGCCTTCTCCAGTTGTTCAACCTTGGCGGCAAGCTCCTTCTTGGCGTCTTCCGCGGCAGCAGCAGCGGCTTTCGCCTCCTTCAGCTCCCCGCCAAGGGCAGCCTCGCGAGCGGCAAGGTCCTCCTCATGGGAGTCGAGATCCACCTTCCGCTGCGCGAGCTCTCCTTCTCGCCGGGACATCTCCACCCCGGCGAGCCGTTGCTGTTCTTCAGCCTCGGCTTTCTCCAAAAGCCACTCTTGATATTCACCGGCGAGACGCTCGCGCTCCTCCGCCACCTCGCGGAGGCCCGCCTTGTGGGCAGCGCTGAGCTCCGCCGCACGCTTCTCCATTTCGGCGGCGGCCTGGGCAGCAAGAGCTTCCCGGGAGGCAAGCTTCGCCTGCCTGGCCCGGTAAAGGGCCAGGAGTTGGTGGAGAAGCTTCTCCTCCTCGGGCCCATCTCCTTCGCCGGGCGCCTCGACGACTGTCAGACCCGCGGAGGCGAGGACTTCTCCGTCAAACGCCTCGCCCTCCGCGGGAGCTCTTGATGAAGACCCCCAAGGCACTTGGATAAAGACGCCATTGGGGGCACGAAGATAGTACGCCTGCTTCTCGCCGGTGGAGGGGCCGGCGGCCGGTGTAGCATCCGGTGCTCCCGCCACCTCCGGGTCGGCGGTGCGGTCGCCGTCCCCCTCCCCGGTCGCGGCGTCAGCGGCCGGAGTGGCCTCCTGCGCGGCCGGCTCGGTGGCCTCGGTCGCCTCCTCGGTGGCCTCGGCCATCTCCACGACGACGGGAACGTCATCGCCGCCGCCCTGCGCGCCTTCCTCATCCTCGATATTGATGACCTCAGTCTCCATCGGCGCGGGAGGAGGAGGAGGAAGATCTAGGAGAAGAAGAAAAAGAAGTTCAAAATCAAGCAAAGATCCAAAAAGAAGCAAAGCCAAGAAAACCAAGTACAGAACGTACCTTGGCGGACGTCCTCTGCGGCGGGCTCCCTTGCCGGGGAGCTCGGCCTTGGCGGAGTGGCCGTCCTCGCCGGGCTGCTCGCCCTTGGCGGGGTACTCTGCCTTGGCGGAGTACCCGCCCTTGGCGGAGCGCTCTCCCTTGCCGGAGAGTTTTGCCTTGTCGGGGACGGCGGGGCCTGCGGCTCCTCGGTGACGGTCTCCGGGCGCTCTTCCCGCTGCGGCTCCACCTCTGCACAAGAGAAGATAGAAGAACCAAGACATTCAAAAAAAAAAAAAGAGAGATCAAAGCCCTAAGCGCGCCCCGACGAGCAAAAACAGTAAACCTCTAACTTACGCTGGGGGCTGCGCTGGGGGCTGCTCCCCGGAGCGGCACTCGGGCCCGGCAAGCTCGGCTCCGGCGCGATCCCTGCTTCCGCGACGGATGGGTCTTCTACGACCTCAACTGTGGGCACCCTGACCCTCTTCGCGCGCTGCTCCAAGGTCCTGCAATCACAAGCAACAAGCAAAGTCAAGCGTTAGCAACAATCGAGATATAAAAATCAAGAAGGAGTGAGGTCTCGGGTCCTTACTCTTGGTCCTCCTCGTCGTCCTCGCTCAGCGCGGAGAAGTCAAACTCCACGGTGGGCGCGTCAGCGCGAGGAGCGGAGGATGAAGATTCCCTCGCGCGTTTCGGAGCCACCGGGGCTGGGGGCTGCGTAGGCCCAGCCCCTGTGGTGGCCGGCGCCCGAGAAGTGGGCGGAGCAGCTGCTCCGCTCCGAGAAGATCCTTGCCGGCTCGGTGCCGGCCTGCGGGACGCCTCCGTCGTGGTCCGCGCGCGCGGGGCCTCTGCCGTGGCCGGCACGCCGGTCGCCCTTGGCACGGCTTGGCTCGGCCGGGGAGCTGCCCGGCGAGCTGGCTGTTGCCGGGGCGCTCGCGCCTGCTCCCCCGTCGCCGCCTTGCGGAGACGCTTCAATGGGGACTGCTTCGGGCTCGCCGGGGGCGGGGAGCTCTCCGACGAGGAGAGGTCGTCGGCGTAGAGCTCGGTGGATCCGCCGGTGTCTTCCTCCTCCCCCTCCTCTCCCTCGGCCAGTTCGCTGGCCCCAGCGCCTTGTACTGCGGGCTCCTTCCCCTTGGTGGCCCCGCTTCGTCCGGCGCCTTCGCTCCTCGCGGCACCCCTGCTTCCTCCGGCTGTGCCCTCCATTGCCGCGGCCTCCGTCGCGATCCCATTGATCCCGGAGTGCCTCAGCGAGGGGACCCCGGCGAGCGCGTCGGGAGGGAGCTCTAGCAGCTTGCGAATCTCCTCCTTATCCGCCTGGCTGGAGGCATCCGCGGCTTCCGCCTCCGCGGGTGTGTATCCAAAGTTTCCCGCCGCCGCGGCTGCGGCGACTTCTTCAGCGCGAGAAGCCATGTAAGCAATCTCTTGGTCGGTGGTGGCCCGCGTGTGCAGCTTGAGATCGTCCGTCTTCTCCAACACCTCCGCAAGGTTGTCGTAGAACTCGAGGACGTCGATAGGCTTGGGCGCGATCCACGTGCGCTCCAATCCATGAGAGTCGCACGCGGGCATCATAGCGACAAGGCGATCCCGGGCGCTGCTGGCGCAGAGCGGCACCACTCCCCGGGGAGCGCGGAAGTACTCGGGGTGTGCCGGGTCGAACTTGAAAAGTTCCCTGACCATACCCCGCAGCTCGAGTGTTGTGAAGTTAAAATTGAGGCCGGGGCGCAGCCTCATGATGTCTGCCGGGCCGCCGTATTGCCACGCCGGCCTTTTCCGGTCTTGGAGGGGGGCGATCCGGCGACGAAGAAAGTCCGCGCCCACTTCAGCAACAGACAGCGGCGCCATTCGAAGACGAAGGATTCTGACGAGAGCGATATCCAGCTTGGAATCGTCGGAATCGAAATTACTCCAATCCCTGCCGCGCACGATGGGCGATGTGCGCGGCGCGGTGAAGTGTTGCGGCCGCTCCTCGACGACCCAGCACCACTCCGCACGCCATTCTTCCCACTTGCCGCGGAGCTCCCCCGGCAAGTAGGCTGATTTCTTATTCAGCCTAAACACCCAAGAGATTCCTCCGGAGAGGGGGGCGTCGGCCTCTACTCTGGGGATGAAAAAGTGCCTAAAGAGAGCTACGTTGGGCTGGATTCCTACGAAGTTTTCGCACATGTGTGCGAAAACGGACATGGTGAGGATGGCGTTGGGAGTGAAGTCGAGGAGGTGGAGGCCATAAGTATTCATGATATCGCAGAAAAAGTTTGAGAAGGGAGGGCACAGACCGCAGTGGAAGAAGGCTGCGAAAAAGTAATACCCGCCGGGGTAGTGGTCCTTGGCGACGGCCGGGTAGACGCGCGTGCGGGGGTGCGCTGGGGTCTCCTTGGCCCAGAACAAATAATATTTGTTCCAAAGCTCCCGCACGCCGAGCTTCGGCGCGAAGACAATGTGCTCCTTCCGGTACGCGGCGAGCTTCGCCGCCTGATCTGACTTCTCCCGCTTGGACTTCTCCGACTTCGCCTTGTCGGTCTTTGGGGCCATGGCGGACGCGGTGGAAAGAAGGGGACGAAGAGCTTGGTGGTGGCGGAGGAGTAGAGGCAAAGCGCAGAGGAATCTAAGGAAGAAGACGATGGCAATGAGTGCGCAGGGAGGGGAACCGCGCCGCTCTCTCTGCTTTTATGGGAGAGTGGGGGGCGTTTCGCCCTTCCCATTAAAGAAATCGTGGGCACGTCCCATCCCACGGCGCCGCAATCGACGCGTGCCGTTGCCGTGGGGTGCGGCGGATATGGAAGTGGATTCGGCGCGCCGCGGGCCGCGGGTGCCCGTGCACTGTTTTGGGCCTGGCCCAACAGCGCTCGGCATCGTGTGTGGCCCAGGCCCGGGGGCTCCTGTCGGTGTACTAAGGTAGGGGTACCCTAGTACCCCAACTTGTGCACGGGCAGCGGCAGCTCCCCGCGGCAGGGTTCACCACGCGCTTGCCGGAGACCTTCCTGCCCCTTATCTAGCCATTCAAAAACAAAGTATACAAGACAGAAGACCGAGACCCCGGCAAGAGGAGCTTGCCGGGAAGGCCGTCCCAGGCTCGAGATTGCTTAACTAGCACGAGGCCCTGGCAAGAGGAGCTTGTCAGGACGAATAGAAGATTTTATCTTAGAAGACCCGGCAAGGGCTCGGGGAGCGGCAAGCTTCCGGGCCCGGCAAGGTCGAGATCCCCGGCAAGGTGCTTGCCGGGGGAGGTGCGCTGTGTGCCCGCGCTCCAGCTCATCGGCCCACGCGTCGCCCTGGGGCCGCTCCAGGGACGCGTGGCGGATGGCTGTGCAGCCTGGGGGACACGGTGGCACTCCACGGCAGTGGATCCATCGCCGTGGCAGACGGAGACGCAACGGCGGGAGCTTTTGGGGTCGACGGCGACGGGCATTAAATGCCCTTGTCCCCCACTGTTAAAGTAGGTATAGACCACTGTTCTGTACTGTAGCTCCACTGTTCCCGCACTGTTACAACTACCACCTCTTTTACATTTTTACCCCTTACTCCTACGTTGACACCTGTCGGTGACCCCTTGCACTATAAAAGGAGGCCCATGCACAACGTGGAGGGGGTTCGGTTCGAAACCTAGATCATTCTCACGCTCGTGTAGCTGCTTCTTCAAGCTCCGAGCGCCCAAACTCAATACACAACCAAGCAGGAGTAGGGTTTTACGCATCCGTGCGGCCCGAACCTGGGTAAAACTGCCCGCGCGTCTGCCTCGATCTGCTCTTTGTGCTCCCTCCGCCCTCGTACCGCACAGACAAGGGGCTCCGGTCCCATAGGTGTTCGTGGCGGACAGTTTCCCCCGACAGTAATCCTTATGTTGTTGCTATGTTGAGTTTGCTGGGATCCGATGGATTATGAGATTATGTTCAGATTGATCTTGAGTAATATATTTGATTCACCTCTTTTATATTTTAGTTCATAAGTAATTCTTGCATGTTCTCCGTTGTTATTTACTTCTTTGGCCAAGTAGTAAGTAGTGACTCCAGGAGGGAACGTTATGCTCGATTGTGGGTTCATGCCCCTCGATGACTAGCTTGAGTGACAGAAACATGAGTCTAGGGGATGTGCTGTTGCCACAAGGGGGAAAACAACGGTGCTTGTGCCCGCGGGTGCAAGGATTGTTTACTTTACGCAAAGTTCTTTTAATGCAGTTGTCTGTTGCATTGAGTTTACACTATGGGTGGGACTCGCAACTTAATACCAGCGAGATGTTCTGGATAGATATCTCAAGGTGGATGATTAGTAGTAGATGCAGATGGATTTCGGTCTACTTACTTTGGCGTACCGCCCATGCTTTGAACCTCAACCTTCCTTGCAATGTAGTCAGCATTGGTTTGCGTTCGTGGTCCTGTCAATTGCCCAGCTGTAATTTGTTACCTCACATAGCTATTTTATCGTCTTTTGGGAGAGAGACATCACTAGTGAACATCATGTGACTCCGGTCCATATTACTATCATTGATCACATACACTATTTTACTTTTCGCTATTTTATTTACTATTGCAAAACACTATCTATCACTACTATCATATTGCTTTTAACCCTTTGTGAACTGCAAGGCCGGAGAGATTGACAACCTCTCTGTACTCGTTGGGAGCAAAGTTATTTGTATCTGTGTGCAGGTCCACGTTGATTGCTAATTGCGCCGTTAGCAGTTGACACCTACCTGTTGAACCTAGGAGTCTCTGGGGATTCGATCCTTGGCATCTTTGCTAGGGGAAAACACTTCTACTTACTGCATCTTACACCTTCCACTTGGGGTAATCCAACGAGGGGTTCGAGGCCCATCACACACACATACTTTCACTGGTATAGTAAAATTCTGGACATAGTTTAAGTAGCACCACCCAACAGCCCATGACCGTGGACACGGCTATTCGAATAGTTTTACACTCTGCAGAGGTTGCGCACTTTACCCACTAGATCCGGGGAACTTATGTGTCATCCACGACCCGCGGTACCTCAAGTACCCGGGGTAAGCACCCGGTCATTACCTTTCCCTAGACGACACTAACATAGGGTCCACTCGTTGGTGCACAGCACTCGAGTACAAACAATAGATCATGGGACTTGCCCTATATTCAATGTCACGCGTACACGAAGGGACCAACGGTGTGTCCGGTGCCCTGTGAAAACAGTCATGGTCGCCTATCCAAGCACGACCCAGTCAAGAAAGACCTCAAGTCTTCCCGTCACTAGTAATGTGGGCACCATGCTAGTATCGGCCTAAGTAATCAATAACGCCCCGTCCCATAAGGGGTAGAGTGGTTGCACATGTTTGGTTGGGACGGTAGTCACACATAAATCTAATCCATCATTTCACCCACACACAAGATCTTTATCGGCACATCACTTCTTCCTCAAGTGATGACCTAACTCCACATCACCCTCGGGCATTAGGGGCACCCGATGGTTTTTTTGAAAAGAATGTAACCACGAAGGTTTCATGGCACACATGCATCACTAAGCATCACTACTAATCATTTGCATTGCATCTAGCACATAGCAAGATCATGAGTAAAGCATGCATCATGTGGTGGTTCTCAACTAGGTCACCACCGTCACTCTTATCATCATGCATTCGGAAATAAATGGGTTCCGAAGAACACAAGGGTATCATGGTCAAAGGGTTGCTTGCCTTGTCCTTCCGAGTCTTCAAACCTTCTGGTCCATCTCCGAGTACTCCGTTTATTTCGTCAACTAACGATGGAAACAATCATAATAAGCAACACAACAAAGCAAAAATAAAAGTGCTCTAGAAATAGGAGTTGGACTTTTCTAGGATACCTCTGGTCATATGAAAAATAACCAAGGTGGTTTCATTGGAGTATGATCAATGGATGGTTTGGCACATTTCAATATGATGGGATCAAGGGGTTTATGGATTTGAAAGAAGTGTACAGAAATATATTTTTGAACAATGAGAAAAGGCACCCATTTAGCAAGTCATGATTTTAGAAGCATCTAGGAGTTGGTTTCACTGGATTTGCAATTCAAATGAATTCCCTAGGATTTTGAAAAGTTGATAAATATGAAGAAATGGCTCATTATTTGGTGGGGTACAGAAAGTAAACTAAGTTTGGATATGACAAGCACCTAGGAATTTGAACCACTGCATTTGGATCAGATTTGAGCTCTCTGTGATTTTCTAAAGTTCATCACAGAAAATGGAATAATGACATTTTGATAATATCTGTGAAGGAAAAGTTTCTGGAGAAATGTGCATGTTGCACCAACAGGTAGATCAAGATTTTAGAAACTACCAGAAATTTGAATCATCAGATTTGGAGTTAATTTGAATTATTTATGGGTTTTTGAAGTTGACTGGAAATGCAAAAAGGAAATGGAAAGGAGGGGGGGGTTATACCTATACTGCGTTTTGGGCGCAGTATAGCGCCGCAGCGCCCTGGGTCGGCCCAGTAGCACGGCCATATGCAGAGGGCCAGGCGACGTCGAAGGCGCCTTCGGGCTAGGCGTCTTCACCGCAGGGACGCGGCTTCCACGTATGCGTCTCCACTTATGCGCGGGCCCAGCCTCTCGGTCGCTTACAAGCAGACCCCGCCTGACAGGTTCGCCTTCCTCCTCCCGCTCGAACAGAGGCGAGGCAGGGGAGGCAGGGCCGAGCACTCGCCGGCGTGGCCCCGTCGACTCGGGCCGTCTCCGGCGACGCCCCGGCCACCGGAATGACCAGCGCGGAGAGGCGCATCCAGCCATGGGTAACATGCCTGCTGGGGGGGGGACCTGGTCGAGCAGGGGTCCAACCATGGCGGAGAAGGGCCTCGGCCACCTTGGGCTTCGAGCGCACGGGCATCTCGGGGAGGATTGGCGGAGGTGGGGGACTTCCTGGAGATCGTGCGATGGCACCGGAGTGGCCAGGAGGGAGAGAGGGGCTCGGGGTTGCTCGAATTCGAGCGGCGGCCGTCGGCGAGGCTCCGGCCACGAAGGTGCATTGGGGGCGCGGGGAGAGGTGTGGGTTGGTCCAGGGGGTTGCTGGGAAGGAGAGAGAGCGAAGGGGCTCCAGAGGGAGGCCTGGGGCGGCCCTATATAGTGTGGCCACGGCTCACCGTGGACGCGGCCTACGGGCGCCCGCGGAAATGGCCGGGGTGGCCACGGGAGGAGGCTCGGGGATGTCTGCGGTGTGTGTGGGCGTGGTCCAAGTCGAGGGGAGGGGAGCTAGAGAAGGAGCGGGGGAGCGTCAGGGTAGCGCGCGTGTGAGGCTGCCTACTGGAGCGCTCGGGCGGCCATGGCGCGCGTGCGAGCAGGGGCCGGAGAGAGAGAGGAAGAAGGGGGGCGACCAGCTGCCGTGTCCCGGACGTCGAGGCGGCCTCGGGAGACATGCTGGGGAGGCCCGAGGCTGTCGGGTGCTCCTGATTGGGGGTGGCTACAGTGCGCCAGGGCACTGTAGCGCGCTCCAGAGCGCCCGTATGGCCGGCATGGCCGTGTCCTCGCCGCTCTGGACGCGTCCACTTTGCCCAATGATGTCTAGGGGGTCAGGGGAGGAGTAAACAAAGAGGTTTTGGTCTTGGATGCCCTGGTGAGCTTCTAGAAGGGGAGTGT
This sequence comes from Secale cereale, assembly GCA_902687465.1. NCBI lineage: Eukaryota > Viridiplantae > Streptophyta > Magnoliopsida > Poales > Poaceae > Secale > Secale cereale. Next base: position 41,053,179 of record LR738715.1, read on the forward strand.
GCTGAGAGACAAGGGTGAAAATGGAGGTTCAGAGATGTAAAATGGGGTTTCACCCCCTCAATCATTGAGCTGTGGAGGAGAAAGAGTCCCTGGAGGTAGAAGGTGACTAGGAGCAGCTGTGGTAAAATTTTGAGCTCAAGTAGAATATTAAAAGGGGGTGTAGGATCGAAAGTAGGTCTAGAGGGGGGGGTGATTAGACTACTTGACAATATAAAAAATCTGCCTTTAGATCATGCAATGTTTTTGGCAGTTTCACAATTAAGATCAACACAAGTATCACCCTACACATGCAATTCTAGAGTATAAGCAGCGGAAAGTAAATTGCACATGTAAAAGAGAGGTGGAGAAGATCAAACGCAGTTTGGTGACACGAAGATTTTTGTTGTGGTTCCGATAGGTGGTGCTATCGTACATCCACGTTGATGGAGACTTCAACCCACGGAGGGTAACGGCTGCGCGATTCCACGGAGGGCTCCACCCACGAAGGGTCCACGAAGAAGCAACCTTGTCTATTCCATCACGGCCTACGCCCACGGAGGACTAGCCTTACTCGGGGTAGATCTTCACGAAGTAGGCGATCTCCTTGCCCTTACAACCTTCTTGGTTCAACTCCACATCTCAAAGACGGAGGCTCCCAAGCGACACCTAACCAATCTAGGAGGCACCACCCCCCAAAAGGTAATAGACGGTGTTGATGATGATGAACTCCTTGCTCTTGTGCTTCAGATGATAATCTCCCCAACACTCAACTCTCCTCACTGATATGGCTGTGGTGGAAGAAGGGTTTGAGTGGAAAGCAACTTGGGAAGGCTAGAAATCAAGTTTCATATGGTAGGAATGGAATGGCTTGATCTCAACACAAGGGTAGGTGGTTCACTTCTCAGAAAGTGTATGGTAGAAGTGGTGGTACTTTCTGATGGCTCTCCTCACGAATGAAGAGGGGGTGGAGGGGTATATATAGCCTCCACACAAAATCCAACCGTTACACACACATTTGACCAATCTCGGTGAGACCGAAGTGAAAACTCGGTCAGACCGAAAGTTCAAATATAGTGAACGTTGGGATTTTCGGTGGGACCGAAAATACCATCTCGGTGTGTCCGAAGTGAGTCAAAGGTTGGAGCTTGCCATCTCGGTGTGACCGAAAACAACAACTCGGATATTCCGAAATGCTGTCAATTGGTTACAGAAGGTTGGCAGTCCATTTTCGGTGAGACCGAAAATCAGAATCGGATGGACCGAGAAATTAGGGTTTGGAGAAATAACTGAGGTGGTTCATCTCGGTGGGACTGAGTTTGCAGAATCGGTTTGTCCGAGATTACTTATGAGTGTGTTGAATAGTGAAGAGTGCTGATAGTTGAGGGAGCTAGATCACCAAGCACTTGAGCAACCAGATCATCAACACAACCTCATCCCCTTTTAATAGTATTGGCTTTTCCTATGGACTCAATGTGATCTTTGATCACTAAACCAAAAATAGAGTCTTGAGCTTTTGCCAATGCTTGTCTTAGCATTTTGAGGGGTCCACTTCTTCAGACATTTCCATACCCATATCATCGAACTTTTCTGAAATGATTCTCAAGTAAATATTAGTCCAATGATATATATGTTGTTATTAATTACCAAAACCACCCGGGGATTAGTTGCACTTTCAATCTCCCCCTTTTTGGTAATTGATGACAACATATAGATCAAAGCTTCGACAAAAGATATAATCAAAGAATAATATCGTCGCTTTGAGAAGTATGTGATAAACAAGAGCTCCCCCTAAATTTGTGCATTATTTAAAATTTGCGTTTGAATGCAAATGCACAATCGATTAGGATTATGGGTCACTCTTCCATGTCACATACATCTTGGTGGAGCGCACAAAATGATAAGAATGAGTAACATGCACTCAATCACCAAGACAAGAGTAAATAGCCATACAATAAGGAATAGCATAGGATAAGCAATAATCACACATTAAAGCATAGTATGACTAAGCACTCATTAAGGTAGCATCAAACGTGGTAGCAAGCACACTTAAAGTTTCAGGAACCAAAAGAAATCACTGTATCTCAAAGAAAAAACCGGCAAAAGAACGAAAGACGAAAGAGCACTCTCTCTCTCGAAGCCCTATGATCTATAACAATTTCTCCCCCTTTGGCAACAAGTTACCAAAAAGTTCGAAAAGGTATAGAGCTAAGCGTCACTGCGGGCTCTGCTGGCGGCTCCCGTCTGGGTAGATGTCGGTGTAGAGATAGCTGCATCGGCGAAGACTTCTGCTGAAGTCTGTGGTGGAGGAGTGGATGCTGGAGCTGGAGGAACTGCTGGAGCTGTAGCTGGTGCTGAAGTGGTAGCCCTGGAGTCTGTCACGGGGATAGCTGCAGATCTGGATCCTCTGGGAACCTGAGCAGTCTGGCGATGAGAGTCCTGGACTAGATCATCCTGCATAAGCTCTGCTCTCTCCTGCCTTGTCTCCTCCATGTCTGCCTCAAGCTTGTTGACAGACACCTGAATCTCAGTCAGCTTCACATCCAGAGCGTGGATCTTGTCCTCGACAATCCTCTCTAGGCTCTCCTGAGATTGCTCAATGCTGGCCAGGCGTTGTTCAATCCTCTGGGTAGCTTCAAGAATTTGTTCTCCAAAGCTCTTTGGCTTAGCTGCTGCTGCTGCTGCCTCTTTGTCAGCTTTAGCCTTCTTCGCAGCTTCGATTTTGGCCTGTCCTTCAACTGAGGTAGGATCCTCTTCATCCATCACAACTACGTTGTCCTCATGCTCTGGCTGCAGTGGCAAGTGCTTCCTATCCAACATGAATTTGCCCGTGCCAAACTTGGCGTTGATGAGCATCTGTATCTGCGGTGCAAACCCACACGACCTCTTCTGGTCAGCTGCAGTCCTCTTAATGGTCTCTACTATCAAGTCCATCACCTTGAAAGGTGTCTTCTCATCGAGAATGTGCAGCATGTTGATAGAATAGCCTCGTATCATCCGGTGGTCTCCAGACTTAGGCATCAATGTATGCCTCAGAATAGTGTTAGTGGTGGTCAGACCTGCCTGGAGATAATACACTGAGCCAAGCTTCCATCCTTCCAAATCAGCAGCTGGGATCTCCTTGTACATATTCTTCATGGAATCATGACTCTTCTTAGGAATCCCATAGACATCAATGTCGTCCTCTCTCTGCACTGGAGCGTTCAGAAGTTCTGCCCATTCTTCAACAGTCGAAGAAAACCTTTGACCTTCAGTCATCCAGGTGATCTTGCCATCAGGGTAGAAGTGGGCTGTGGCATAGAACTGCATGATCATCTCGTCATTCCAGGCTGTCAGCTCTTGACCCACAAAATCAGCAACTCCACATGCAGTAAAGCTCTCATGCACATGGGGAAAGAAGTCCCGGTGCTCTTCACTGTCAATGTACTTCCAGTCAACATACCTGGTGTCAGCAACAATGGGCTTCTTATCCATTAGCACGGTCTCATAGAAATCCTGCTGCTCTCTGGTGTGGAATCTGGGGTCCACAGCAGTCCTTCTCCTTACAGCATATGGATCAGACTGTCTCCATAGCCTGAGACCTTTGTCCTTCCTTGCCTTCATGTCCTCAGCTTGAGGATGAGCATCATTGTGAAGTGGCAACTTGGGACGGAGCTTAAGCAACACATGCTCTTCATCTGATTCAGACGGTGGCATCTCACCTTTGTTCTTCTCAGAAGCTGGAATGCTTCTGGTTGTTCTCTTGGGCTTGGCTGGAGCTGCCTTGACTGGAGCAGGCTTCTTGGGCTTAGAAGAGGCTTGAGCCCGAATAGCATCACCCATGAACTTAGCTTTCTGAGGAGGAGGCTGGGGTGCTTCTTCTTCTTCTTCTTCAGCATCATCCTGAGGTTCAGCATATACTACCCTCTTCCTTTTGGAAGTCTTCTTCACCTTGCTTGCAGCAGGCTCTTCCAAGTTAAGCTTCTTTGCGACTGCTGACTGCTTCACTTTGCTTGTGCCTTTCCTTGGCTGCTGCCCTTGGTGCTCTTTGGCAACCACATTCCTCTTGGGCTTGGAGGTAACTTCCTCAGCAACAAAGTCAGAGTCCTCATCATCAGAAGTTCTCTTCTTCCTTGTTCTGGTGGCTGCAGGAGGCAAACCACTAGGGGTGCTCCTCTCACCATCATCACTAGAGCTGCTCGCAGGACTTGTGTCTGCCTCTGGAATTTCAGCAAACGGTGATTCAGACCTGTTCTGGCTGTCACTGACATCTGACATGGCTGAAAAACCTGTGAAAAGATAAGGTATAGGCAGAGTAGAAGAGTTATCACAACTGCAGAGGTTTTTGCAAAAAAAATGAGTTCAAAACTTAGTTTTGAGTTTTCACAGAATGTATTTCGGTCAAACCGATTTCAGGTTTCGGTGCAACCGAAGTGCTCAACAGAAACCTACACACCACTTTCGGTCAGACCGAAATGGGTTTCGGTCCTACCGAAAACTTAGGGTTTCACTGAAACTACTTTTCGGTCGTTCCGATTGGCACAACTCGGTTAAACCGAATTATGCAGTGCAATGGCCAGAGGCCAAATCGGTCATTCCGAGTTTCAAAAATCGGCTTCACCGAGATGCATTCCGTGGAAACCTAAACCTAAGAATTTTCCTCGAAACTAGAAGATCTGAACTATTGTATAGGGAACATATCAAACGTGGATTGAATCATGGCAACCTATCGTGCAAGAATCGGAAGTGGAGCACGAAAAGGGATCGGGACACACCCAAACTTGGTGGTGTCCCTCTACGGCGGCAACGGTGGAGATGATTACCGTTGACGGCGGCGGAGACCTGCGGCGAGGGCGCACAGGCGACGAAGGCGACGATCCGTAGACCAGGGCGGCGGCAGCAGGGGTCTTGGGGGCGAACGGTTTGAAGAAAGAAATCGCGCGCAGCCCCTCAGGTATATATAACCCCATGCTGTCGGTGGGACCGAGTTGAAAAACTCGGTGTCACCGAGATGTATAACTGCTGTGCAGTTACACATATCGGTCAGACCGAGAGTTTGAACTCGGTTTCACCGAGATGAAACCTAGATCAGTCTAAGCGTTTCGGTTGGACCGAGATTGAGAAACCGGTCAGACCGAAATGGACTTAGAAGGTTTTGGAAGTCAGCCTTAGACGAATCGGTGGTTCCGAGTGCTCCTCACTCGGACTGTCCGAAAAAGACTTGTTCAAAGTTGTGATATGAGCATGAATAGAATTTTGAGACAAGAAAGCATAGATAGCTAGGGAGGGTGCTTAGGCATTCTTGTCCATCCATTTGGCCAGAAAAATCAAAACAATCAAACAACAAATGGATGTCCTTGAATGGATGAAATCATGCATTCAACATGCTCACACAATAAGATAGCAACTGAAATATGTGTCAAACATGCACAACCAATCACTCTAGCTACTAGCACACAATTTGTCGATGACTAGGTCATCTATATATGAGTATATTGACTTAGGAGCCAAATGAGAACATTTGATCATAGGTCATACTCATCGTTTAAGCACAAGTGGGGTTACCACTTTTACATAAAGCATTTATGTGTTCACATCATTTGGAGATGTTTTTGCTCAATTTTTAGAGCAAAGCTCCCCCTAGATGTGAGAACCCCTTTTAAAGGGTCAAACTAACCTTGGGTTGTCGTAGAAGACTTCATGTAGATGTTGAAGATGTGGATGCTCAATGTTGATGTAGATCATCAAGAGTTGGGAGCAATCCTTTGGATTAGGGCACTTTCAATACCTACATGGGTTAGTCCCACAAGGAACAAACAAGAATATCCATAGACATAGAGTGAAGTACACAAAAGATGATGTCCATGAAAGCAATGATTACCTTGTCCCTTGACTTACCAACAAGAGGGTTTGTGACTCCATGAACAAGTGCATGATGTGGAAGTTGATTGCACAAGTTCTTGCCAAAATGAATATGAGTGAAGTTTGTTGGCGGAGTCACCCTCAAGAACCTACTAGTTCTTCTACTTTGGGATCCACATCATCTTGATGGGAATCCTTGGTGTTGTAGTTGAGCTTGACGAAGTAGAACTTGATGTGTCCTTGGGAACCCACTTGACCATGGCTTGAGGTGCTTCAATGAATGCATCAATCTCCTCTTGAAGCTTGTCCTTGGCCTTTAGCTTGTGGTCTTGTGGTGGAAGGTCATCTTGAGCTTGTTCCACATTGGAAGAAGTAGGATCATACTTCTCCTTTTGTGAGACAAACTGTGGAGTAGGGTATTGACCTTCTTCCCACTCAACACCTTCGGCGTTGAACTTTCGCTCAAAACCAATCCCTTGATTCTTCCGGTGTCTTCCTTGTTTGCGAACAATCTCCTCAAAGTTCTTGCTTCCGGCAAGACTCTTGTAGACACCTTTCTCTATGATTTCCTTCAATAAGCTATTTTCTTGCTCAAGTGTAACTTGGCTTGAAACATTGTTAGTGGAATCAAGAGAACTAGTAGAAGTAACAACATTTGATTTAACATTGTTATTGTTACTACTAGAGGAAGAATTTTTCTTATGCTTGTCATGCTTAGTCTTAATAGGTGGCAAGAAATTAGACAAGAGAAGTCGTTTGGCAAGATATGAAGAACTCTTCTTTCGAAGATCGTCATTGATCGCTTTTAGAAACTCATGTTCTTGCTCTAGAGTGAGCTTCTCGAAGCGTAGCTTCTCATGAGATCTTAGGAGCTCTCTATGATCTTCTTGAGTTGTTTCATGAGCTAACTTAAGAGTGTTTAGTTCTTTAGTTAGACGCTCAATCTCCTTCATAGCATTGTCATTCGACTCTTCTCGACTATAAAGACTACTAGCATTTTCATCATTACTAAGCTCACTAGATTTATCATGCAAGAGCTCATCTTCACCAAGCAAGTCATCCTCATCACTATCAAAGTCAATGAATTCAGGGTGTGTTACCTTGGGGCCTTTAGCCATGAAGCATCTTCCAATTCCCTCATTTGGTGAAACAAATAAGTCGCAGGAGTTGGAGTTGGAGGATACTAGTGCAAGTCCGGCAACACCTTCATCTTGACTATAGTCGGAGTCGGAGTGATAGCTTCCATCGGATTGATTGTCAGAGTCGGAGCCGGAGACCCATTCACCAACATGAGCTTGATGTCTTCTTCTTGTGTAGCTCCTTGATGACTTGTCTTTCCTCTCCGAATCCTTGCTTCTCCGAGAGGGTCTTCGTTCATAACGATCATCTCTGCTCCTTCTCTCTCTCCGAGGTGACTCATCTCTTGCTCTTCTTCTTGGAGATTCTTCTCTTCTCTTGTGGGGAGCCGTACACTCATTTGAGAAGTGTCCGGGTCTTCCACAATTGTAGCAGTTTCGATCACGGCTAGAAGATCTCTTTTCATCATATGATCTAGACTTTGAGCTTCTTTCTTTGCCTCTATTCTTGTAGAACTTGTTGAAGTTCTTGACCATTAGGCTTATCTCTTCATTGGAAATTTGCTTGTCACTTGAGGTAGTAGGAGCATCACTTGTAGCTTTGTAAGCACCACTTGACTTGTTGTGAAGTTCTTCCTTATCCTTAAGTGTCATCTCATGAGCAACAATTCTTCCAATGACTTCAGTTGGCTTGAGAGTCTTGTAGTTTGGCATCATTTGGATCAAAGTGCACACGGTGTCATACTTTCCATCCAAAGCTCTGAGAATCTTCTTAATGATGAATCGGTCGGTCATTTCTTCACTTCCTAAGCCAGCAATCTCATTTGTGATGAGAGCAAGCCTAGAGTACATTTCAGCGACTCCTTCACCATCCTTCATCTTGAACTTGTCAAGTTGACCTTGAAGAATATCTAGCTTTGATTCCTTCATAGATTCAGTACCTTCGTGCATTTCAACCAAAGTATCCCAAATCTCTTTAGCATTCTCAAGACGACTGATTTTGTTGAACTCTTCGGGACACAAAGCATTGAAGAGAATGTCACAAGCTTGAGCATTGTTTTGCAACATCCGCAACTCTTCGGGTGTAGCTTCGCGATCCGGAACTTTTCCTTCTTCAAAGAAATCACCTTGCATGCCAACACAAATAATGCCCCATGCGGCTGGGTTATGACCAAGAATATGCATTTTCATTTTATGCTTCCAACTAGCAAAATTTGTACCATCAAAGTAAGGACCTCTACGATAATTACCCTCACTAGACGCCATACTCTCCTAGGTTGTGAAACCAAGCTTATGGAGTCCAATGCAATGGAAACCAAGGCAATGGAGACCAAAGCTCTGATACCACTTGTAGGATCGAAAGTAAGTCTAGAGGGGGGTGATTAGACTACTTGACAAAATAAAAATCTGCCTTTAGATCATGCAATGTTTTTGGCAGTTTCACAATTAAGATCAATTCAAGTAACACCCTACACATGCAATTCTAGAGTATATGCAGCGGAAAGTAAATTGCACATGTAAAAGAGAGGTGGAGAAGATCAAACGCAGTTTGGTGACACGGAGATTTTTGTCGTGGTTCCGATAGGTGGTGCTATCGTACATCCACGTTGATGGAGACTTCAACCCACGGAGGGTAACGGTTGCGCGAGTCCACGGAGGGCTCCACCCACGAAGGGTCCACGAAGAAGCAACCTTGTCTATTCCATCACGGCCTACGCCCACGGAGGACTAGCCTTACTCGGGGTAGATCTTCACGAAGTAGGCGATCTCCTTGCCCTTACAAACTTCTTGGTTCAACTCCACATCACGACGGAGGCTCCCAAGCGACACCTAACCAATCTAGGAGGCACCACCCCCCAAAAGGTAATAGACGGTGTTGATGGTGATGAACTCCTTGCTCTTGTGCTTCAAGTGATAAACTCCCCAACACTCAACTCTCCTCACTGATATGGCTGTGGTGGAAGAAAGATTTGAGTGGAAAGCAACTTGGGAAGGCTAGAAATCAAGTTTCATATGGTAGGAATGGAATGGCTTGATCTCAACACAAGGGTAGGTGGTTCACTTCTCAGAAAGTGTATGGTAGAAGTGGTGGTACTTTCTGATGGCTCTCCTCACGAATGAAGAGGGGGTGGAGGGGTATATATAGCCTCCACACAAAATCCAACCGTTACACACACATTTGACCAATCTCGGTGAGACCGAAGTGAAAACTCGGTCAGACCGAAAGTTCAAATATAGTGAACGTTGGGATTTTCGGTGGGACCGAAAATACCATCTCGGTGTGTCCGAAGTGAGTCAAAGGTTAGGGTTTGCCATCTCGGTGTGACCGAAAACAACAACTCGGATATTCCGAAATGCTGTCAATTGGTTACAGAAGGTTGGCAGTCCATTTTCGGTGAGACCGAAACTCAGAATCGGATGGACTGAGAAATTAGGGTTTGGGGAAATAACTGAAGTGGTTCATCTCGGTGGGACTGAGTTTGCAGAATCGGTTTGTCCGAGATTACTTATGAGTGTGTTGAATAGTGAAGAGTGCTGATAGTTGAGGGAGCTAGATCACCAAGCACTTGAGCAACTAGATCATTAACACAACCTCATCCCCTTTTAATAGTATTGGCTTTTCCTATGGACTCAATGTGATCTTTGATCACTAAACCAAAAATAGAGTCTTGAGCTTTTGCCAATGCTTGTCTTAGCATTTTGAGGGGTCCACTTCTTCAGACATTTCCATACCCATATCATCAAACTTCTCTGAAATGATTCTCAAGTAAATATTAGTTCAATGATATATATGTTGTTATTAATTACCAAAACCACCCGGGGATTAGTTGCACTTTCAGGGGGGCAAAGCAATGGTTTTGGTAAAAAGGCAGAAGGTGTTTGATGTGGTTTTGGGCAAGCAAATGACTTCCAATTGACATGGGACTTAACAGGATGAAATGTCACATACATTTAGGCCCTTCCACCAAATTTGAGCTCATTTGGGCAAAGTTGCCAATGTAACATTGGTGAACTCTAGAAATCAACAGAAATGGATTTTCCAAGATTAAGTTAAGCAAATCATCTCCCCTTGATGCACCACTTGGTTTAGTGTCATCATTTGGGTTTGTGAACATGTCCACAAATTTTAAGGCCCCAAGTAAAAAGTTGGCAATGTAGAGTTGTTCAAATCTGGATCTGGTCAGAAAGGGTTTTGGGGCACTTAGATCAAGTTATTCTTCTCCAAGACTTGTGCCATTTGGTCTAGATGCATAATTAGACCCTTATAGCATGTGCACCAAGTTTGAGAGCATTTGGACAAGTTTGGCAATGTAAAGTTGCTCAAACTTCAAAATGGACAGAAATGGTTTTGAGGGGATTAGATGATGTTTCCTTGATCTTCAAGGCATGAGGCTTTGTAAGATATTCAAATATGTCATATTTGACATGATAGAATTTCCCTGGAATTTTTGGAGAATATTCCCTTTGTAAATATTTCAAAAGCTTGAAATATCCAGAAAGGGTTAATGAAGGATTTGTCCAATATTTTGAACATGACCATGTGTTGAAACTCTTATATATGGACAATATATGTCCTATGAGTTTCCCTGAATTTTGGCAAAATATTTTTGAAATAACTAAATAATTTTCCCTATTTAATACCATTTCTGGCCTTAAGAAAAAGCTTTTAAATAAAATATAAAAATAACTTTTAAATTTATAATTTTGTGGTTTATGGGAGTCCTGTACCTAATAGGGTTCAAATACACTTTTTGAAACATTTTTCACACCCTAATTAAGGTACTTGTAGTGCAAACCTCAATTCAGGGGTTTTTGGAAAACTAATTTTAGAAAATATTATTTGGCCAAAATATTTTTATAAGAAAATACTATACTGTTCTATACACATGGCATGATCATTGGGAAAAGGTTTTGGATCAAGGAGATGAAGTATAAGAGTTGGAGGATTTATTTGATTTTTAGAGCACTAGCAAACAGCACACAGAAAATTAATCAAGCAAAGCCAAAAACACTCAAAAGTTTTTGTAAATCCACATTTTAAGCATGATAATTAGCTTAAGCAATGTGGCATGAAAATCAGGGTGTGACAATCCAGTAACACCCTGACTATGATCGAATGACCCCCAATCAACGTGTGTCTACTTTCACCACCGATACTCTTTTGGAGACCAAGTCCAAGAACACAATGGCGAGAATTAAAGAACTCCAATCTAACGCTAAAGGCCAAGAAGGTGGTTGTGTGTGGTATGGGAGAAGTAGTTGATACTTTGTGCCAGGCTGACTTTGAGGAAGACTTGGCCCTTTAGGTCAAGAAATATTCGGGCACAAGGCAAAAAAGGGGGAAGAATCTTAAGGGTCAAGTCTTCCATGGGAGAAGAAAGTGCCACAATCTTATTAATGTTATGTGGAAACCATTTTGTTTTGTGACTGATTTCTCTCTCGTCTCATCCACCTCGCGAGCGGTCCGATCAAGGTTGATCGTCCTGCATTGATCGTATGACGCCCGTCCACCTGGGGCCCACACACCACCGCTGCAGTATCTCTAGAGCAACAACGAGAGCCACTCGTTCTCCACACACACACGCACGCGCACACGCACGCGCGCACACACACGTATGGACACACACAGGCAAGATCCCCATTTTTTTCTCTTCGTGCAAGCGGCATGTAGCACCCATCGGTGTGAACCTGATGCACCCCAGCAGCCTACGACCCACAACACCCACGCCAACGGTTTTTTTTTTGCGAGAAATTTTCAATATATTCATCTTCCATCATGGCAGTACAACGAACACGAGAAATATAGACCACCTAGCGACGACTACAAGCATTGAAGCGAGTCGAAGACGCGCTGCCGTCATCGCCTATCCCTCGTCGGAGTCGGGCACAACTTGTTGTAGTAGATAGTCGTGAAGTTGTCGTGCTAAGGCCTCATAGGACCAACGCACCAGAACATCAACCGTCGTCGCTGAAGAGAGGCTTAGATCGGAAGTATCCAATTTGAAGACACATGAATAAAGACGAACAAAAGACCGGATCCGAGCAGATCCACCGAAGACACACATCCACACGCCCTCCGACGATGCTAGACACACCACCGGAATGGGCGCTAGACTAGAGAAACCTTATTCCATCTTCGAGAAGCCGCCGCCGTCTCGTCTTTGCGAGCATGACACAAACTCTAACAACTTGAAGAAACACCTAAAAACGAAGCCCTACTGTCGGCAAAGAATGGGATCCAGCACGCACCCATGGCCGTGAGAGCATCTTTGGCCGTTGCTGCCGTCAGTGTCGCCGAGCAACGAGCACGTCTGCCCTCAACTTTTGTTTTTTTTTGAGACGATGAAATTCTCACCACGTCTTCGGCCATCCCGTTCGGCCCGACTCCACAGCGGGCGGACGGACAGGCCACCTTCACATCCGGGCCGCATTCGCGCGGCCTTCCGCACCCCGCGCATCTTGGCCCGCACGGTAGCAACGTATATACTAGACTAGTATATATAACGGCCAGCAAATGCGACCTAGAGGCCTCACTTCCTTGAACCCTTTCCATTCTCACGGATCGGGAGCGCCGCCGCTTCCCCACCTCTCATCTCTCCGCTCCGGAGACGGAGGCCACGCAGCCCCAAGGTGAGCCAGACCTCCCCTCCCCTCTCCCCTTCCGCCTCCCTCCGGCTGCTTCTCCGGCTGCTCCGTCGGCGGGCGCGTCCCTGCTAGCTAGCTGCTGCCTAGCCGACCGATTTCACCGGCTCTAGTCTACTCCTCGCTAGCTCGATTTGCTCCGGTTCCCTTCGCTGGGTTCGTGGTCCGCTGGGGCTATTCTTATGCGGTCTCGCTGCTCTTAGACGCGGTAGATCTGCTGCTTGGTTCATCCCGCTCGCTTGTTCCTGGAGACGACTTTGTGCTGACGTCACTAGACAGGGGGATTTGATGATAACCCCCCCCAGTTCGTGCGCCTTTGATCATATGCCCCCCTTGTGTCACTGAAATGTGGGCCCCGGTCCCACATGTCAGTGACACAAAGGGGGGCATATGATCAAAGGCGCACGAACTGGGGGGGTTATCGTCTATTTTCCCCACTAGACAGGCTCGTCGCTTCCGATGTGCTTCTGCGGTGGCTGAGGGTGCTCGTCCCGTCGTGTTTAGCGTGGATCTGCCGCTCCGCTGTGGTTGACGGCGATCTGTTTTATCTGGTGTAGGTTTAGCTTTTTTGGCCATTTTTGCTGCGCTGTTGCCTGCCTGTCCACGGGGGTTCTTAGTGCTCGAGCTGTAGGGTTTTGCTCGCTCGGTTGCCTGCCTGTCGTACCCTGGCTGGTTTTGTTCTCTGTTCTCGTGTTCAGGGTGGAGCAAATAGTGAGACACATCTTTGCTTGGCATGTTTTATTTAATTTGGTTGTGTATATAGAACGGAATACTCTTATATCGGGGTGTGTCAGTTCTTATGTACTTATGGTTGAGGTATTATGGGTGAATTTATCCCTGATCTGTTTCATTTGGTTAATTGACCATATGTGACTATCTTCTGGTGTTCTTCTCAGTGCTCCCCATTCATGGTTGGTTGCACCTATTTCAGAGCTCAACATTATGACGTTCTGTGCTTGCATTGTTTCAAGTGTTTACAACATAATAAAACTACCTTCTGTTACAAATCAACTTTGCATAAAACTATGATTATGTTTTTCAATTCACATATGATTGATTCTTGAGAGGCGTTTCTGTGATCTGCATAAGTTATACAGATCTGCAAGTACTTGAAGGTTTAGCTAGTGAAATCCATTACCTGTTTGTGCTTCATACTTGTGCACACTTACATACTAGACTGCTTTTCTTTCTTATCTTTCTTATTGTTATGTGCTTTCTTTAACATTCTATCATGTCGGGAGCTCTAAAATTTGGTTTCCATTGTTTGTTTCTGGCTTCCTTTTCAATGCACTTTGGGCAGTTAAGTTTTCAGAACATCAGTTAGTTTTAATATGCTTGGTTGACTGTAACGCATATTTCACTTTGATGGGTCTGGTTGTGAAGAAGTGTTGGTTAAAGTATTTTTGGTACTGTACTTGAAACTAATGTGTGCCCAACAGTAGTAAGAGCCTTCTGATTATTCAACTGTGGTTTTAATTACTTGATTCTTGTTCCATTCTGATAGTTTGCTATTCTTTAAACAGGAACTATATTCTTAGCGTGACATTCAAAACCAGCCAAGATGGTGAAGTTTACAGCGGAGGAGCTCCGCGGAATTATGGACAAGAAAAATAATATTCGTAACATGTCTGTTATTGCTCATGTCGACCACGGTATGTGCCTGAACAGACAGTTGTCTCTAATTATTGAGTTCATACAGTAGAATCTTTGTTAATCAATGTTTCTGTAGCTGGCTCTTAATTTTACTGCATTAATTCTAAATACTGGAACTATTTAAATGGGTAATTTAACAAGTGTAGCATAATTGGTCTCATCCCTAAAACCAATCCATCTTATTGTGTCCTGGAGTTTACTGCTACTGCTTATATTATATGATTGATTTCTGCTTCACCAAGCTTAAATGTTACTGTTGACATAACATCCCAGGGCTCAAAATCTCCACAGTTTGGTGTATGCTCACATTGTCCCTGAATGTATTACAGCTTATAGGATCTGAAATTTACATGATTGTACTTGGTTATTTCAATATTGATGTCTTTATATCTTGTTTGCAATGTCCCACTAGATTTTGCTTAACCATGTTGCTAAAAACCCTAAACAGTTTGGTGTATGCTCACATTGTCCCTGAATGTATTACAGCTTATAGGATCTGAAATTTACATGATTGTACTTGGTTATTTCAATATTGATGTATGTTTGGTGTATGTTTTGTTTGCAATGTCCCACTAGATTTTGCTTAACCATGTTGCTAAAAACCTTGTTCAGCTTATTTGTACCTTCTTTTGTTTCTTGATTGTTCGAAAGTACCGTACTGCTTTGTCCTACTTCTGCCTTATTTAAGTTGGCATGTTCAATTTTCTATTCATATAGGTTGTGTTCAACTGTCAAGCCAGATGCTTGTGCACTGTTCTCACATATTATTTACATATTGCAGGCAAGTCTACGCTTACGGATTCCCTTGTGGCAGCTGCTGGGATTATCGCCCAGGAAGTTGCTGGGGATGTTCGCATGACTGATACCCGTGCAGATGAGGCAGAGCGTGGTATTACAATCAAATCCACGGGTATCTCTCTTTTCTATCAGATGACTCCTGAATCACTTGAGATGTACAAGGGCGACAGGGATGGTGATGAGTACCTGATCAACCTTATTGATTCACCTGGCCACGTTGACTTTTCTTCGGAAGTCACAGCTGCTCTTCGTATCACTGATGGTGCTTTGGTGGTTGTTGACTGTATTGAGGGTGTCTGTGTGCAGACCGAAACTGTGCTGCGCCAAGCTCTTGGTGAGAGGATTAGGCCTGTTCTTACTGTGAACAAGATGGACAGATGTTTCCTTGAGCTTCAGTTTGAAGGCGAGGAAGCATATCAGACTTTCTCCCGTGTCATCGAAAATGCCAATGTCATCATGGCAACATATGAAGATGTGCTCCTTGGTGATGTCCAAGTGTACCCAGAGAAGGGGACTGTTGCATTCTCTGCTGGTTTGCATGGGTGGGCTTTCACCCTTACAAACTTTGCAAAGATGTATGCCTCCAAGTTTGGTGTTGATGAGGTGAAGATGATGGAGAGGCTGTGGGGTGAGAACTTCTTTGACCCAGCCACAAAGAAATGGACCACCAAGAACACTGGCACAGCTACCTGCAAGAGAGGTTTTGTTCAGTTCTGCTACGAGCCAATCAAGCAAATCATCGCCACCTGCATGAATGATCAGAAGGATAAGTTGTGGCCTATGTTGAAGAAGCTTGGTGTGACCATGAAGAATGATGAGAAGGACTTGATGGGCAAGGCTCTCATGAAGCGTGTGATGCAAACTTGGCTGCCTGCCAGTCGTGCTCTGCTTGAGATGATGATATTTCACCTCCCCTCTCCTTCAAAGGCACAGAGGTATCGTGTGGAGAACTTGTATGAGGGCCCCCTTGATGACGTATATGCAAATGCTATCAGAAACTGTGACCCTGATGGTCCTCTTATGCTGTATGTCTCCAAGATGATTCCAGCATCTGACAAGGGTAGATTCTTTGCCTTTGGACGTGTTTTTGCCGGGAGGGTCGCAACTGGCATGAAGGTCCGTATCATGGGTCCCAACTTTGTTCCTGGCCAGAAGAAGGATCTGTATGTGAAGAGTGTCCAGCGTACTGTTATCTGGATGGGAAAGAAGCAAGAGTCTGTTGAGGATGTTCCCTGTGGTAACACTGTTGCTTTGGTTGGTTTGGATCAGTTCATCACCAAGAATGCAACCCTGACAAATGAGAAGGAAGTTGATGCCTGCCCAATCAGGGCAATGAAGTTCTCTGTGTCCCCTGTTGTGCGTGTTGCTGTTCAGTGCAAGGTGGCTTCTGATCTTCCTAAGCTTGTTGAGGGTTTGAAGCGTCTGGCCAAGTCTGATCCTATGGTTCTCTGTACCATTGAAGAGTCTGGTGAGCATATCATTGCTGGAGCTGGAGAGCTTCACCTTGAAATCTGCTTGAAGGATCTGCAGGATGACTTCATGGGTGGTGCTGAAATCATTGTTTCCCCTCCTGTCGTCTCCTTCCGTGAGACTGTTCTGGAGAAGTCCTGCCGCACTGTCATGAGCAAGTCCCCCAACAAGCATAACCGTCTTTACATGGAGGCTCGCCCATTGGAGGAGGGATTGGCTGAGGCTATTGATGATGGCCGCATTGGCCCGCGTGATGATCCCAAGGTGCGCTCCAAGATCCTATCTGAGGAGTTTGGTTGGGACAAGGACCTCGCCAAGAAGATTTGGTGCTTTGGACCTGAGACGACTGGCCCCAACATGGTTGTTGACATGTGTAAGGGAGTGCAGTATCTGAATGAAATCAAGGACTCTGTTGTGGCTGGGTTCCAGTGGGCATCAAAGGAAGGAGCATTGTGTGAGGAGAACATGCGTGGTATCTGCTATGAGGTCTGTGATGTTGTTCTCCACACTGATGCTATTCACAGGGGTGGTGGTCAGGTTATCCCAACGGCGAGGAGGGTCATTTACGCTTCTCAGCTCACTGCCAAGCCAAGGCTGCTGGAGCCCGTGTACCTGGTTGAGATCCAGGCCCCGGAGAACGCACTTGGTGGTATCTATGGTGTTCTCAATCAGAAGAGAGGGCACGTGTTCGAGGAGATGCAGAGGCAAGGTACCCCACTCTACAACATCAAGGCCTACCTGCCTGTCATCGAGTCCTTCGGGTTCTCGAGCACCCTGAGGGCGGCGACGTCCGGCCAGGCCTTCCCCCAGTGCGTGTTCGACCACTGGGACATCATGGCTTCCGACCCTCTGGACCCCGGCACCCAGTCGGCGACGCTCGTGACGGAGATCCGCAAGAGGAAGGGTCTCAAGGAGCAGATGACCCCCCTATCCGATTTCGAGGACAAGCTCTAAATTTTGGGGGTCATGTTTTGCTGCTGGCTCTTGCTGTGAAGGGAGGCGCGGTATTTTTCTCCCTATGTGTCTTCCTTACTATCTTGTTGTTTGTATGTTGGTGCTACTGAGACTATGGTTTTGATGACGGTCGTGGTGATGTAACAGATGTTAAACTTAGATGATATATCCGTCGTCAGCTGGTGGTTATTTTTATTGTGCTGTGTTTGCTTTTGTGCTTGGTTTCATTTACGTATATTTGATTGTTGTGCTAGCAAATTGCGTCGTGCGTGTTGTTATGTTTGCGAGTTCTAGCCATTGTTGTGTTCAGGTTTGTTCATAATTTCTTCAGCTGTTGTTTTTCCTTTGCTCTTTGTTGCATGTTGTTATTCGCAAAACAAAAAAGAGAAGCTTTTAGTCTGTTATGTGAAACTCAAATGCTTGATGGTTTTGTTTGTTATGATCTACTTTTGCAATTGCTTGCTACTATTCCTTCTGTTCCTAAATACTTTCTCCATCCAAAAATACTTGTCGAACAAATGAATGTATCTAGATGTATTTTAGTTGTAGATACATCCATTTTTTTTCCATTTTTCCGACAAGTATTTTGGGACAGAGGGAGTACTTCCTTCGTACCGAAATACTTGTTGGGAAGACTAAGGATTGGGAAGACTAAGGACCAGTTCTCTTGCTAGTTTTTTGGCTTTCAGAATAAGCTGCCTCGTATCAGTTTATTCTAGAAGCCCAATATTTTTTTTCTTTTTAGAAGCCTACTAGTCAAGTCTTAACTACTATGCTTTAAATTTTTTTTTTTTTGAGCTTCTGGAATAAGCTAGGTAGGGCAGCTTATTCTAGAAGTCATCAAAAAAACTGACCCTAAGTCTTTAGACATTTTAAGTGGACTACAACATATGAATGTATTTAGATATATTTTAGAATGTAAATTCACTCATTTTGTTTCATATGTAATAACTTGTTGGAATCTCTAAAAAGGCTTGTATTTGAGAATCTCTAGAAAGACTTATATCCGGGAACGGAGGGAGTACATGACATGGCCGAGAAATGCTGCTCATGTTAATGATCTGTATCACTTTCAGATCTTACCACTAGCGAAATTGGCTGATAATTCTTCACCGTTGCATGGGCAGTTGTTGGCTTGTTGCCCTGGGCGAGGAGGGCAACAAACAATGTGGTCTGTGTTAAAAAAAGAAATCTACAAATACCAGCTGACAAAAGCCAGCACGCACCGACAGTCACAGGGACGGCAGAACAGAACCGCATATGCGGAGTATATTCCGTTTCTCAAGCGGGTGCGTCAGCGATGGCGTGCCACCGGACGACTGACTTAACAAAGCACAAAGGCATATGCCCATTGGAGCAGTTGAAGCGCCGCCCAGGAAAGACCCAACACCTGTCGTTTGCGTAAGTGTCCATGTTGCATAGATTGGGAAAATGTTCAATTATACCTGTGTCAAGGGTATATACAATGATTGATAAGTTTTGTTTTATCTTATGTCCGTCACATAATCTAAAGAAGGACAATAAAAGAGATATCCCTAAATATGTTGTGAGACAATTGTTGCTAAAACTTATCGGAAGAAAATTATGCGTGCACACAGTCACATGACATGCGTGTACAACCCCTAAAAATTCAAATCAAAATTCGAAGCACACATGCACATGAAAAAGAAGAAGGAGAAATTCATGTATGAATAGGTCATCTTTGCTTTTGTCTTTGTTTTACACTAATCATGATGGCTTTATCTTTTATGTTTCTCAAAATGTGTATTAAGATTTTGGATCTGATATTTTTAGGGATTGTATACATATGTGTTGCAAATATTCATATTTTTTATAGATCTTTTAAAATGTTTGGATTGAATTTCCTGAAATTGGGAGCATCTAAGGTTTGGTGTCACTAGACACTTTCCCCACCACACATATCTCCCTGTGTTAGCGCACAAGTTTTTCTTCATGTTCTCAGACAGTTTCTGCAATGGGGACATCGACTTCCAAGTCATGTTGACTGGTTAGCACACATTTTCGAAACAAGTTTTGTACGAGCCGGGGCATAATTTTTGCTATGTTTTACTTACATTTATTTAAAAAATTGTTTACTTCATTTTCTGGATAAAATCCATTTAATTCAGGGAAGACCAATCATGGATAGCCTGACCAGGTCAGACACAGACTTCAACCTTTTCACCCAAAGCCTGGCTAAAAATCCCGGCAAAAATCTCAAATAGGATGAACATCAATAATACTTTATTTAGGGAAAAAGTGTAATATTTCATTTAAATTTGATACCCTTATAAAATAATAATAATAATTGCGGGTGGTACCCTTAAAATAATTAAATTTAGTATTCAACTTTGTCCTAAATTATTTTTTGCGAGAAACAGTCGATCTATTCATCTTCAATCATGACAATACAACGAACACCAAAAATAATAAAAATCACATATAGATTCATAGACCACCTAGCGACGACTACAAGCACTGAAGCGAGCTGAATACGCGCTTTCGTCTTTGCCCCTCCCTCGTCGGAGCTAGACACAACTTGTTGTAGTAGATAGTCGGAAAGTCGTCGTGCTAAGGCCCCGTAGGACCAACGCACCAGAACAGTAATCACCCCCGATGAGGAGAAGCTTAGATCGGAAGGATCCAACCTGAAGACACCTGAACAAAGACGAATAAATATCAGATCTGACCGGATCAACCAAAGACAAACACCGACCGAATCATGCGAGATCCGCCGAAGACACACCTTCACACGCCCTCCGACGATGCTAAACACACCATCGGGACGGGGGCTAGGCGGGGAGAACCTTATTCCACCTTCAAGAAGTCACCGCTGTCTCATCTTCTTGAGCAAGACACAAACCCTAACCAAATTTGAAGAAGCACCTAAAAATGAAGTCCTCCCGCCAGCAAAGGGCGGGATCCACCGCGCACCCATGACCCTAAGGCTACAAGAGACGTGGGAGATTGGCGGCACCGTCGATGGGAGGCATAAACCCCTGGGCGCGCCCCCTATCTCGTGGACAGCCCGGATACCTCCTTTACTTATTCCCGACTCCAACACCCCCTATATATACAGAAACCTCCAGAAAATAACCTAGATCGGGTGTTCCGCCGCTGCAAGCCTCTGGAGGCACCAAAAACCAATCTAGACCCGTTCCAGCACCCTGCCGGAGGGGGAAATCCCTCTCCGGTGGCCATCTTCATCATCCCAGCGCTCTCCATGACGAGGGAGGAGTAGTTCACCCTCGGGGTTGAGGGTATGTATTAGTAGCTTTGTGCTTGATCTCTCTCTCTCTCTTGCGTTCTTGAGATGGCATGATCTTGATGTATCGCAAGCTTTGCTATTATAGTTGGATCTTATGATGTTTCTCCCCCTCTTCTCTCTTGTGATGAATTGAGTTTTCCCTTTGAAGTTATCTTATCAGATTGAGTCTTTAAGGATTTGAGAACACTTAATGTATGTCTTGCATGTGCTTATCCGTGGTGACAATGGGATATCACGTGATTTACTTGATGTATATTTTGATGATCAACTTGCGGGTTCCATGACCTTGGGAATCTATGCATAGGGGTTGGCACACATTTTCGTCTTGACTCTCCGGTAGAAACTTTGGGGCACTCTTTGAAGTTCTTTGTGTTGGTTGAATAGATGAATCTGAGATTGTGTGATGCATATCGTATAATCATGCCCACGGATACTTGAGGTGACAATGGAGTATCTAGGTGACATTAGGGTTTTGGTTGATTTGTATCTTAAGGTGTTATTCTAGTATGAACTCTAGGATAGATCGAACGGAAATAATAGCTTCGTGTTATTTTACTACGGACTCTTGAATAGATCGATTAGAAAGAATAACTTTGAGGTGGTTTCGTACCCTACAATAATCTCTTCGTTTGTTCTCCGCTATTAGTGACTTTGGAGTGACTCTTTGTTGCATGTTGAGGGATTGTTATATGATCCAGTTATGTTATTATAGTTATATGAACCCTAGGCCTTGTTTCCTAGCATTGCAATACCGTTTACGCTCACTTTTATCATTAGTTACCTTGCTGGTTTTATATTTTCATATTACAAAAACCTATATCTACCATCCATATTGCACGTGTATCACCATCTCTTCGCCGAACTAGTGCACCTATACAATTTACCATTGTATTGGGTGTGTTGGGGACACAAGAGACTCTTTGTTATTTGGTTGCAGGGTTGTTTGAGAGAGACCATCTTCATCCTACGCCTCCCACGGATTGATAAACCTTACGTCATCCACCTGAGGGAAATTTTCTACTGTCCTACAAACCTCTGCAGTTGGAGGCCCAACCACGTCTAAAAGAAGAAGGTTGCGTAGTAGACATCAAGCTCTTTTATGGCGCCGTTGCTGGGGAGGTGAGTGCTTGAAGGTATATCTTTAGATCTTGCAATCGAATCTTTTAGTTTCTTGTTTTATCACTAGTTTAGTTTATAAAAGAAAACTACAAAAAAATGGAATTAAGGTTGCCTCATATGCTTCATCTTTTTAATATCTTTCGTGAAAATGATGGAAAGGAAAATTGTGCTCAAGTACTAGAAGAGGAATTACATAGAATGCTTGGCACTAAAAACTTGAATGATGAGCATGATTGCAATGTTGTTAGTGTGAATTCTTCGAATATCCATAGTACTAATGATGATTGCACTAGTCATGATGAAAATATCTCATATAAGCATGTCAATTTTTGTGGAGTGCATAGAGTTTGCAAGTACATACCAAATAGGGAAGATAGATTTTGCAAGCGGCATAAGTATTTGGAAACTAAATGGTTGCAAGAAAGGCTAGATGTTTGCGCTGAAAATTTAAATTGTCTTAGCCGTACTTGTCAACTTTGCAATGAACGAGGTCATTTAAATCTCCAATGCAA
The DNA here is from genome assembly GCA_902687465.1 of Secale cereale. Taxonomy (NCBI): domain Eukaryota; kingdom Viridiplantae; phylum Streptophyta; class Magnoliopsida; order Poales; family Poaceae; genus Secale; species Secale cereale. The sequence goes on from LR738715.1 coordinate 41,075,489, forward strand.
ATTGTTTCATGATCGAATTGTGTCCAAAAATTGTGATGACTTGATTTACCTTGCACGTCATAATGAACTTAGTTTGCTTTGGGTTATGAAGAAATGAAACGTATAACTAAGAATATTCCAGAATTTGCCCTTGATAAACTTCTTGATTTTGATCTAGAGGAAATTTATATGTATTGTGCGGCGAATTGCATTGAAAATCCTTATATTGCCAATTACATAAAGACAAGAAAACAAATAGAAGATGCAGAGAATACTAATGAAAGGGAAGAGACTTCCCAATATCCTTCTATTATTTCTTATGATGAATCAGGTAACGAGGAGGAACCTTCTACTCAACTAATCTCATTAATAAGGAGCTCCAAAAAGAGGATTAAAACCATACATGATGTGAAGAAGAAAAAGAAAAGACGGAGAAGCAAAGATAAAAAGGTATCCCTCCCAAATGATATTGTTTCTACTACTCATGGTGATGATGATAATTGATATACTATCGGTGCTATCCATACTATTAATTATGAGAGTGATTATGCTTACGATATGAAAAGGCCCAAGCTTGGGGATGCTATGTTTGATGAGAATGACATGTTTGAGAACTTATTTGCTGCAATTAATGTTTGTACCAAGCTTGGGGATGCTACATTTGATGAAGATGATATTTTTAGTCCCCCAAGTTTTGGTGAGCAAATTTATTATGATGAAAGCATGCCTCCTATTTATGATGATTATTGTGATGACAGTTATGCTATAAAAAGTAGTGATGATTATATTTATCAAACTTGTCATGATTATGATTACCCTTTTTCTCAACATTACTCTTTTAATGTGGAAACAATCTATAGTATTCAAGTCTCTTATGATACTCCCACTATTCCGAATGAGAAGAATTTTGCTTATATGGAGAGTAATAAAATTTATATGCTTGGGGATCATGACGAGAATACTTTATGTGATAGTTATATTGTTGAATTCATTCATGATGCTACTGAAAATTATTACGAGAGAGGATCATATGCTTGTAGTAATTACAATAATATCAAGTTTCCTCTCTATGTGCTTGAAGTTTTGAAGCTATGCTTGTTTTGCTTTCCTATGCTAGTTGATTATTGTTCCCATAAGTTGTTTGCTCACAAAATCCCTATGCCTAGGAAGTGGGTTAGACTTAAATGTGCTAGTCATATTCTTCATGATGCTCCCTTTATGTTTCAATTCTTATCTTTTATGCGAGCATAATTGAAATCATTGTGCCTAGCTAGGGGCGTTAAACGATAGCGCTTGTCGGGAGGCAACCCAATTTTATTTTCTTTGCTTTTGCTTATGTTTAGGAATAAATAATGCATCTAGCTTCTGTTTAGATGTGGTTTTGTGTTTTCATTAGTGTTTGTGCCAAGTAGAACCTTTGGGAAGACTTGTGTGAAGTTTATGCGATCATGTTGTAAAAAAACAGAAACTTTAGCGCTCACGAGATTGGCTACCTTTTTTTACTGGAGAGTGCTTTTTAGTTGATTCTTTTTGCAGATTATTAATAGAAAAATTCCTAACGTACACCAATTTATTTCAGAATTTTTAGAGTTACAGAAGTATTCGAAAGTTACAGATTGCTACAGACTGTTCTGTTTTTGACAGATTCTTTTTGTGTGTGTTGTTTGCTTATTTTGATGAATCTATGAGTAGTATCGGAGGGTATGAGCCATAGAGAAGTTGGAATACAGTAGATATTAAACCAATATTAATTTAGAATGAGTTCACAACAGTACCTACGTGGTGGTTTTATTTTCCTATACTAACGGAGCTCACGAGATTTGGACAACCAAGAGCCTAAGCTTGGGGATGCCCCGGGAAGGCATCCCCTCTTTCGTCTTCGTCTATCGGTAACTTTACTCGATGCTATATTTTTATTCACCACATGATATGTGTTTTGCTTGGAGCGTCATTTTTTTTAATTTGTTTTGCTTGCTGTTTGAATAATATCCCAAGATATGAAATTCTTAAATGTTAGAGAGTCTTCACATAGTTACATAATTATTCAACTACTCATTGATCTTCACTTATATCGTTTGGAGTAGTTTGTCTTTTGCTCTAGTGCTTCACTTATATCTTTTTAGAGCACGACAGTGGTCTTATTTTGAACAAATAGATGAACTCTCATGCTTCACTTATATTATTTTGAGAGTCTTTTAGAACAGCATGGTAATTGGCTTTGGTTATGAATTTAGTCCTAAATATGATGGGCATCCAAGAGGGATATAATAAAAACTTTCATATAAAGTGCGTTGAATACTATGAGAAGTTTGATACTTGATGATTGTTTTGAGATATGAAGATGGTGATATTAGAGTCATGATAGTGGAGTAACTGTGAATTTGAGGAACACTTGTGTTAAAGTTTGTGATTCCCGTAGCATGCACGTATGGTGAACCGCTATGTGACGAAGTTAGAGCACGAGGTATTTATTGATTGTCATCCTTTGTGTGGAGGTCGGGATCGCGTGATGGTTAACTCCTACCAACCCTTCCCCTAGGAGCATGCGTTAAATATTATGTTTTGATGACTCTTTGATTTTTGCAATAAGTATATGAGTTCTTTATGACTAATGTTGAGTCCATGGATTATACGCACTCTCACCCTTCCACCATTGCTAGCCTCTCTTGTACCGCTCAACTTTCGCCGGTACCATACACCCACCATACACCTTCCTCAAAACAGCCACCATACCTACCTATCATGGCATTTCCATAGCCATTCCGAGATATATTACCATGCAACTTTCCACCGTTCCGTTATTATGACACGCTTCGTATTGTCATATTGCCATGCATGATCATGTAGTTGACATCATATTTGTGGCAAAGCCACCATTCACAATTCATTCATACATGTCACTCTTGATTCATTGCACATCCCGGTACACCGCCGGAGGCATTCACTCAAAGTCATATTTTGTTCTAGCTTCGAGTTGTAATCTTTGAGTTGTAAGTAAATAAAAGTGTGATGATCTTCATTATTAGAGCATTGTCCCATGTGAGGAAAAAAAAGAGAAAGGCAAAAAAAAAAATAGAAGGCTAAAAAAAGAGAGAGGGGGCTAAAAAAAATCCCCTCCAAAAAAATGAGAGAAAAAGAGAGAAGGGACAATGCTACTATCCTTTTCCACACTTGTGCTTCAAAGTAGCACCATAATCTTCATGATAGAGAGTCTCTTGTTTTATCACTTTCATATACTAGTGGGAATTTTCATTATAGAACTTGGCTTGTATATTCCAACGATGGGCTTCCTCAAAACGCCCTAGGTCTTCATGAGCAAGCAAGTTGGATGCACACCCACTTAGTTTCTTTTGTTGAGCTTTCATACATTTATAGCTCTAGTGCATCCGTTGCATGGCAATCCCTACTCACTCACATTGATATATATTGATGGGCATCTCCATAGCCCATTGATATGCCTAGTTTATGTGAGACCATCTTTCTCTTTTGTCTTCTCCACAACCACCACTCCATTCCACCTATAGTGCTATATCCATGGCTCACACTCATATATTGCGTGAAAGTTGAGAAGTTTGAAAAAAATTGAGTATAAGATAATTGCTTGGCTGAAACCGGGGTTGTGCATGATATGAATATTTTGTGTGATGAAGAGGGAGCATAGCCAGACTATATGATTTTGTAGGGATAACTTTCTTTGGCCATGTTATTTTGAGAAGACATGATTGCTTTATTAGTATGCTTGAAGTGTTATTATTCTTATGTGAATATAGAATTTTATCTTGAATCTTTCGGATCTAAACATTCATGCCACAATAAAGAAAATTACATTGAGAATTATGTTGGTTAGCATTCCACATCAAAAAAATTGTTTTTATCATTTACCTACTCGAGGACGACCATGAATTAAGCTTGGGGATGCTTGATACGTCTCCAACGTATCTATAATTTTTGATTGTTCCATGCTATTATATTATCCTTCTAGGATGTTTTATGGGCTTTTATATGACTTTTGGAACTAACCTATTAACCCAGAGCCCAGTGCCAGTTTATGTTTTCCCATGTTTTTGAGTTTCGCAGAAAAGGAATACCAAACAGAACCCAGTTGACCTGAAACCCAGCGGAGGCAGTTTTTGGACCAGAAGAAGCCCAGGGAGTATCGGAGGAGGACCAGAAGGTCCACGGGCTGACCACGAGGGTAGGGGGCGCCCCCTACCTCGTGGACAGCCCGGAGACCTCCTTTACTTGTTACCGACTCCAACACCCCCTATATATATAGAAACCTCCAGAAAATAACCTAGATCGGGAATTCCGCCGCCGCAAGCCTCTGGAGCCACCAAAAACCAATCTAGACCCGTTCCGGCACCCTGCCGAAGGGGGGAATCCCTCTCCGGTGGCCATCTTCATCATCCCGGCGCTCTCCATGACGAGGGAGTAGTAGTTCACCCTCAGGGCTGAGGGTATGTATTAGTAGCTATGTGTTTGATCTCTCTCTCTCTCTCTCTCTCTCTCTCTCTCTCTCTCTCGTGTTCTTGAGATGGCATGATCTTGATGTATCGCGAGCTTTGCTATTATAGTTGGATCTTATGATGTTTCTCCCCCTCTCTCTCTTGTGATGAATTGAGTTTTCCCTTTGAAGTTATCTGATCGGATTGAGTCTTTAAGTATTTGAGAACACTTGATGTATGTCTTGCATGTGCTTAACTGTGGTGACAATGGGATATCACGTGATCTACTTGATGTATGTTTTGGTGATCAACTTGCGGGTTCCGTGACCTGCGGAATCTATGCATAGGGGTTGGCACACGTTTTCGTCTTGACTCTCCGGTAGAAACTTTGGGGCACTCTTTGAAGTTCTTTGTGTTGGTTGAATAGATGAATCTGAGATTGTGTGATGCATATCATATAATCATGCCCATGGATACTTGAGGTGACAATGGAGTATCTAGGTGACATTAGGGTTTTGGTTGATTTGTATCTTAAGGTGTTATTCTAGTACAAACTCTAGGATAGATTGAACGAAAAGAATAGCTTCGTGTTATTTTACTACGGACTCTTGAATAGATCGATCAGAAAGAATAACTTTGAGGTGGTTTCGTACCCTACAATAATCTCTTCATTTGTTCTCCGCTATTAGTGACTTTGGAGTGACTATTTGTTGCATGTTGAGGGATAGTTATATGATCCAGTTATGTTATTATTGTTGAGAGAACTTGCACTAGTGAAAGTATGAACCCTATGCCTTGTTTCCTAGCATTGCAATACCGTTTACGCTCACTTTTATCATTAGTTACCTTGCTGGTTTTATATTTTCATATTACAAAAACCTATATCTACCATCCATATTGCACGTGTATCACCATCTCTTCGCCGAACTAGTGCACCTATACAATTTACCATTGTATTGGGTGTGTTGGGGACACAAGAGACTCTTTGTTATTTGGTTGCAGGGTTGTTTGAGAGAGACCATCTTCATCCTACGTCTCCCACGGATTGATAAACCTTCGGTCATCCACTTGAGTGAAATTTGCTATTGTCCTACAAACCTCTGCACTTGGAGGCCCAACAACATCTAAACGAAGAAGGTTGCGTAGTAGACATCAGTGGTGCTTACAAAGCCTCATGTGATGCTCCTACATCATCAAGTGAGAAACAAGTCTTCAATGAAGAACTGAGCTTAATGGTGAAGAACTTCAACAAGTTCTACAAGAATAGAAGCAAAGAAAGAAGTTCCAAGTCAAGGTCCTACAATGATTAAAGATCTTCTAGTCATGAACGCAATTGCTAAAACTGTGGAAGATCCGGACACTATTCCAATGAGTGTACGACTCCCCACAAAAGAAGAGAAGACTCACCTAAAAGGAGAAGTAGAAGAGAAGAATCACCACCAAGAGAGAGAAGGAGTAGAGATGATTGTTATGAACGAAGACCCTCTCGAAGAAGCAAGGATTCAGAAAGGAAAGACAAATCATCAAGGAGCTATGAAAGACGAAGACATCAAGCTCATGTTGGTGAATGGGTATCCGGTTCCGACTCCGATAACTACTCCGAGAGAAGCTATCACTCCAACTCAGAAGATACTCAAGATGAAGGTGTTGCCGGAATTGCTATTGTGTCATCCAACTCCTACGACATATTTGACTCACCAAATGAAGGAATTGGAAGATGCTTCATGGCTAAAGGCCCTAAGGTATCGCACCCCGAATATCTTGATTTTTATAGTGATGAAGATGACTTGCGAGGAGATGATGATTTACTTGTTGGTAGCAATAGTGATGGAACCTATGATGAAATTGCTATTAATCATGCTAATCAAGATAAAACGAATGACAATGATATGGAGAAGATTGAGCGTCTAACTAAAGAATCAAACACTCTCAAGTTAGCTTATGAAACTACCTTAGAGGATCATCGAGAACTTTTGAGGACTCATGAGAAGCTACGCTTTGAAAAACTCAATCTAGAGCAAGAGCATGAGTTCTTAAAAGCAATCAATGATGATCTTCGTAAGAAAAGTTCTTCATACATTGCCAAGCGTTTACTCTTGTCTACTTACATGCCACAAGTAAAATCTAGCAACAAGAACAAGAAAGATTCTTCCTCTAGTAGTAACAATAATCATGATAAAACAAATGTTGTTGCTTCTAGTAGTTCTTTTGATTCCACTAATGATTCTCTTATCCAAGTTACACTTGAGCAAGAAAATAGCTTATTGAAGGGAATTATAGAGAAATGTGTTTATAAGAGCCTTGCCGAAAGTAAGCAATTCGAGGAAATTGTACGCAAGCAAGGAAGGCACCGGAAGAATCAAGGTGTTGGTTTTGAACGAAAGTTCAATGCCAATGGAGTTGAGTGGGAAGAAGATCAATACCCTAAGACCAAGTTTGTTCCTCAACAAGTGAAGTATGATCCTACTTCCTTCAAGGGGACACAACCCAAGAAGATCTTCCACCACAAGACCTCAAGCTAAAGGGCAAGGACAAGCTTCAAGAAGAGATTGATGCATTTGAAGAAGCTCCTAAGTCCTTGATCAAGTGGGTTCCCAACACTACCTCAAGTTCTACCTCGTCAAGTACATCTAGAACTCCAAGGATTCCCATCAAGATGGCGTGGATCCCTAAGAAGAAGAACTAGAGAGTTCTTGAGGGTGACTCCACCAACATACTTCACTCTTGTTCATTGTAGTGACCTCGATCCCAATGGACCGGAGTCTCTGTGCTCAGTGTCATCCCTGGATCGGTATGCTGACACATATAATACTTCGAGGATTTATAGCAGAGTTTCAATCACACTTTATTACATTGAAAATCCTCAAGAGGAGTCTTATTACAATAATATGGTTGAAGGCCATAAACTAATATGAAAACTTGCGGAAGCATCGAAGATAAGTTGAGTCCATCCAACTCCACGGCAAACATTGAGTGCATGACAATGACCTAATCGCACCTTATTCTTCGTCGGTAAACTCTGCAACATGAGACGTTGCAACCGTGTAGGTCAGCACATTGAATATGCTGGCAAGAACACACTGTAGCAAGTAATGATGAACAAATGGCTACAACTATATGCATATTTGACTGGTGGAGGCTGTAAGGTTAAATTTTGCATAAAGCTAGTTTTTCCCTACAATAAAGGAATAAATTTTATTTACTACTTAGTTGTATTAAGCAACATTGAGAATGGTTCCTCCATCTCAATCCCAAATTACCAAAGTCATTAATAACCCAACAAGTTAATTGAATAGAGTGTTGAGATCAGTCCATAATTCAAATACCAGGATACTCAAGATGTCCATAACTGGGGACACGGATAATCATGATTAGTTTGTACACTATGTAGAGGTTTGTGCACTTTTCCCCACAAGACTCAATCTCCTCCGTTTGATTTCTCGCACTGCATGGTGTTTGAGAAACAGATGACCGAGACACAGTCTTTTAGAAGCATTTACTCTTTACCCCGGATGGACCGGTACACCTACTTTGCCCTACATCTGCTAGTTGACCACTGAAAGAGCTCACACAACATACTCAACTATGTCAGAGCCCATATTGGCATGTGGCTGCACACGGAAGTTTCTAGGCATGAATGATATATGATCCCTTTGAGCCTGGGTGGAATTCCATAGGATAATCACACGGGTCCTCCAGGATTTCCTAGGACAGCACTGTATTCAACCTGCAACCAATCCACCCAGTGGTGTATTAAAGTTACCACCTTAAACATTCCCTTAGTTGTTATTACACTCACAACTTTCATGAAATCTCACATACCAATCCACATCTACAAGCATGGCTAAGAAATAAGTAACAAAGCATACATTCCCTTGGGTTGATCTCAAGTCATTGGGTTCCTACCTCATGAACTACTAAGCAAAACCACATGTGATCAAATCCTACTCATGCAATCTTTGAGGATAGAACTAATGCAATAAAAATTGGGTATTGGAAAGTATGATCAAAGAATGAACTTGCCTTGGTGACGATCGTTGAAACCTAATGACTCGTAGTAGCACGCTTTGCACTCTGGGAATTCTATCGCAATCAAACAACAACATACATAAGCAATCATGCAACCGAATCAAAGAACGAAACTCGAAAGAAATCGAAAACAAACAAATTACTCTTGCAACAGAAAACAATTTCTAACAGTACCAAAATTAAGTGAATTTGGCCTTATCAGAAAGTTTAGGTCAAGAGCTTCGATTTGCAAAAAGAATCAACTCAAACGGAGTTACGAAACTCAAGTTACGATCAAAAGAAGTTCAATTACAAATCTGTTTGAATTCAAATTTGAAAACTTTCAAAAACAACTTTAAGTTGGAAAACTGGATAGATTAGATCAAAACAAAAAGTTTGGCGTTGGTTTCATCTAATTCCGACTAACGAGTAAAAATCAACGATCGTTTGAAAACCAGGGTCTGATTTGTAAAAACTTTAACCACGAATAGGCCCCTGACGAAAATAACAGAAAAGAAAAATCTAAATAGCGAACGTTCATTTTCTAAAACTAAACAACAGACGTTCGCTATTTAATAAAACCTAAATAATGAATCTAGGTTTTCTAAAAAAACGATCTAGGGTTAAAAAACGAAAACAAAACTAAAAAACCGGCGGGTTTTATACCTCGCGGATCGGGTCGGGTTCGACGGGCGGCGGGTTCACGGGCGGCGGGGCTCCGGCGGCGGCGGCGTCGCGTCGGCCGACGGCGATGCATCGGGCGGCGGCGCGGGCGGCGAGTGGCACGGGCGGCGGCGTGGGCAGCGAGTGGCGTGGGCGGCGGCGGGTGCGGCGAGTGGGCGGCGGCGTTGGCTGCGGTGGCGAAGTGGCGGCGGCTTATAAAGGCCCGGGGAAGGCGGCTTGGAGGAAGGAGCAAGCCGGGGCGGAGTCGACGGCGGCTCGGACTCCAGCGGAGTCCGGCTCCGGCACGACGCGACGAAGGCGGTGGCGCGGGTGTGGGCCGCCTGGGCTTCGGTCCGGTCGATCCGAAAACATTTTTTTTAATTCACTGCATGAATAAAATTCAAATATAATATAAAAAAAATCCTAAAAATTTCAGAAACAATTTTCCTCGTTCCCACCTAGTATTTGGGACAAAGTGAACTTTTTTCTGAAATAAAAATGCCTAAAAATAAAATAACTTTTTAACGCAATTTTTAAAATAATAAATTGCAAATAAAAGTCCAATTATTTTTACTCAAAATTCAAATTCCAATATTTTTATTCTGTTTTTGAAGAACTCATATTATCTTCTCTCTTTTATTTTAAAATATTGAAAATGAAAATTATCAAAACTATTATTTGATCCAACCTCACTGATAAAATAATAAAGGGATTTTTATTTCTGTGCCCCTGGTTCCTTAGTTCTACTCATTCATCCCCACGCTCTTAACTTTTGCTCACTTTTCCCCACTCCCTTGCCCGAAACCCTCAGAACTGGTCACAGCGGACGTTGCCGTCGGGTCAATGGCTTGACTGTTAACTTTGACGATTGGGGCCGCGTAGGGCGGAGTCCACATTTTGACCGTTACGTGCTAACCAGTGAGGCCGCGAAACTGACACTCACTGTGACCAGAATCAGATCCAGTCACTTCCGCGCAGCCCCCTCCGCCACTGGCGTGCCACCTCCGCCGCATCTACCCTCTCTCCCCATCTAGGATTAGGAAGCGATGTCAGGGGGGCACCCCGTCCGGCCCATCGACCATGGATATGATTGGGTCGAATCCGAGGATGATAATTCATGGGTTCCACTTGGGTAAGCATCGTTTTCCTCTCAAATTGATTAGGAGATCGTAAATTAGGCTGTATTTGACCACCGTTGGCGCGATTCAGAGCAAATTATCTGAAAATTTTCAGCCTAACTGTGCCCTTTATCTTATTTCAATCGAATAGGGTTGATCTTGCACTTGCTTTTCGGCTGGCGGTTAGAATGGAAACTAGCGAGCTGGTGGAACTAAACCATGTATGATTTCCAGATTTTTCTACCCTAAAGTGGTAGAAACCAACGTTTCGTTCACAGATTTCTGCGAGGCACTCTGTTCTGAGTATCCGTGGAGCCCTGCCGATGCTGTTGAACTGAGATATTTCGACAGTACCGAGCAGAGATTTGTCCCATTAACTTGTGATGAGCATCTGGGATTGCTATTTAGTTTGAATGTTGACAGCCGTTTTGGGAAAATCCATACCAGTGTGCTTCAGGCATGCAAACAATGGGGTGTTCAGACATCATCTATCTCTGCTAATAGCGAGCGTCCTCGCACTCCTTGTAGGTCGAGACCAAGTAAACCTAGTGGTTCTGAAAGCCACAACATGCCGGCTGCCGCTAATTCTGCCACTTCTCCTCTTCCTTCTGCACCTGATGTAGAAGTAGATGCAGAGCCTGACGAGGAAGTGCCTCGACATGATGATGAGGATGAGATTCTATTCCCTGAACTGGTAGATAGAGTCAGTAAACAAGCAGTGGAATATGAATATCCAGAGGAGCCTAGCATCCGTGCTAGATTTGATGACACTGATGATGAAGAGAGGGAGGAAAACATCGACTCCTTAGTTTTACAAGAATATGATGGCGAGGACATGCCAACAATTGAGTGGAACAGGGAGAATCCTGTCCTTACTCCAGGAATCGTATTCGAATCGATGGTGGACTACCGCAATGCAGTGACTACATATTGCATTCTCACTGAAAACTCTTATGAGGTTGATAGGAGTGAGCCAGGAAGATTCACTATTCATTGCCCTTATGATAGGTGTAGGTGGAGGTTGCATGCATCCATTATGCTAAAGAGCAAATTGATTCAGGTATTACAACTGAATCTTTTTATCAAATTATTTATCCGTTCTATATTCAGATCATGTGTACTGTTTCTTAATTGTATTTGACATCATTTTTCATTTTGTTTTAGATAAAAAGCAACCCACATGGGCACACTTGCCCACTTGGAGGGGGAGGGGGAAAGGACAAATCTAAGCTAGCAAAGATTAGATGGGTGGTAGATGCAATCTTGGATTGGGTGAGGGAAACACCAACAATTGGTCCAACAACACTCCATGGGAAGTTATTTGAGAAGTACAAGATTAATACACCTTACATGAAGATTTTCTATGCTAAGGAAAGGGCTCTTGATAGGATTAATGGTCCATGGAATGAGAGTTTTCAGTTGCTTTACACCTTCAAAGCTGAAGTGGAGATGGTTAGTCCATGGAGTGTTGTAGAGATTGACAAGCATACAATTAAGTACAAATTAAAAGGGAAGGCACTAGAAAAGGAGTGCTTTTGTTTGTTTCAAGGCTTGCTAGCAGGGGTTTCTGAATGGTTGTAGGGCCTATTTTGCTGTCGACGCAACTGTTTTGAATGGAAGATGGAGAGGCCAGCTAGCAGCAGCTTCTGCAGTTGATGGACACAACTGGCTATTCGTAGTTGCATTTGGTGTGTTGGAGGTAGAGTGTGAGGAGAGTTGGGTCTGGTTTCTGCAGCAGTTGTGCAACATTATAGGTACACCCTCAGGTTTAGTTATACACAAAGATGCTTGCAAGGGTTTAGAAACTGCAGTAGGAATTGTATTCCCTGGAGTGGAACATAGGGAATGTATGCGACACCTAGCGCATAATTTTAAAAATAAATTCAAAGGCAAAGTTTATGATGGGAATCTATGGCCAGAATCATACACATGCAGCTTGAGGAAGCATGGGCACCATTTGAGAGTGTTGTATGCTCATAATCCTTTGGTGAAGGAGTACATGGATGAACATCATGGAAAGGTGTGGTCAAGAAGCAAATTCAATAAAATCTGCAAAGTAGACTATGTGACCAATAACCTAGCTGAGTGTTTCAATTCAAAGTTCAAGTCAGTGAAATGGCTTTTGTTGTGGCAATTTTGATAAGATCAGGCAGATGATCATGGTAAAGATGGCTCTTCGTAAAAGAATTGCAGAAACACAATATGTTGGCCATCTTATGCTCCCATCTCTGATTAAGGCATTGCATGCCAAGGCAAGAGGACTAAGGATGAAATGCATTCGACCATCGACATATGAGGCTGAGGTGACATACACTGACAGTAAAAATAGGGAATGGAGATATCCAGTGAACCCTGCAACTAACGAATGCAGTTGTAGGCAATGGCAGATGCACGGGAAACCATGCGTACATGCCCTACATCTCATGATTGTTATTGGAGGTGAAGATGGTGAAGTAGATCAGTATTGCTCTGAATATTTCTCTGTTGCCAAATTTAGGGCTGCTTATGCTGAAAATGTGCCTGCACTCTTGGGAAAAGACTAGTGGAACATAGTAGACCCAGGTTTCAGACTTTATTCTCCTGTGCAGACTAGACCACCAGGAAGACCAAGGAAAAACAGGATAAGAGCTGGTGAAGAGGGTCATGTAAAAAAACAGCGTAAGTGCAAAAGATGTGGTATCCTAGGGCATATTGCTAGGCGTTGCACCAATCCAGTTGATGCATCATTTGGAGAAGAGAAACAATGGGCAGCAACAAATGCAGAGGAGAGTGCGGCAGTAGAGGAGAATGCAACAAGTTTAGAGAATGAAGCAACTGAAGCACTAGCTTGGTATGTGTCCATTTTTTGCATGTGTTCATTTTTTATCGATGGCTAAGCTTATTACTGTTTGACCCAGCTCTACGATAATAAGAGGCACAAGACAGAAAAGACCTAGAGAGGAAGAAATTTCGGTTGAACCATCATCTGATGCGGAATTTGAAACCATGGCTTATGAAGGTTTTGAAGATATAAGAGAGGACAAAGTTATTTTGTCTGAAGTCCCTTTAAAGATTACTGAACCCACAGATGACCGTCAACTGGTCATCACATGCTCAACAAAATCGCAACCACCAGAAGTGAAGATCAGAAGCAACAAGACAAAGCTTTCAAAAGCACAAAATATCCCAGCTAGGGAAACCAGAAGCAAGACGGTTAACCCATCCCAGAACACAAGGAGCAAGGCAAAGATTTGAATTTGACTTTAATGCAAGTCATAAATTAACTTTGAACTGTAAGGATTTGTAATAAGGATTCTGTCGTCAATTTGAAATACTGTGAAAACTTGTAAGGTGTAATAATTCTATTTGTAAACTTTGAATTTGAACTACCCAGGCAAACTTTGAATTTGAACTACTGAGGCAAAATTTGAATTTTAGGCAAACTTTGAATTTGAACCAACACTTGAAGTCCATTCCCTAGTGGTGTGAGTTGCACAGTTTGCTGAACTATTATAAACGTTAGGTGATCAATCCGATCTCTTTTGCGTGGTAAAACTTGTAGTCATGAGAAATGTGCTGCAAATGAGCTCCCAAGCTAGGGTAAGCATCCCCATTTGTAATCAAGTTTTTTTTGGACCTACCCCAAATGAGCCAAATAAATTTTATTAACACCAATTCAATCTATATAGTGTAGATTCGAAGAATCACTATTTATTGAATTAATCTTTCTATTTTTACATTTAAAAAAATATACTTTAATATAAAAAACATTAAAAAACCACGTTTACCATATGAGAATGGAAAAATAAGTTCAGATCCTTCTTATTCACTTTGAAATCAAGCTTTGGTGATTTTTTTTGATTTTTTTTAAATTTTCAAAAACCAAAGGGAAACCCTACCTCCTCTCCTTGGTCACCATGAAACGTTGTACGTGATAGCTCATATGTGTGAAGGTTTTTTCATGAAAATGTCCATAGACAAAGTTTATGATTTTTGGTTGGTAACATGTCACACAAGACAACATTGTGCGAAGGTTTCATATTTTTTGATTTTTTAAAATTAGTTATGCTCAGTCAAAGCCTCTGAAACCCTGTTGACCAGCTCAAAACCCCTCAAAACCCCGCGGGGTTTCGCCTAACCCTAGCTCCGAACGTCAGCCGTCCGATCATATCCTAGCGCCAAGCGACAACCCTGTGATGTGGTCTTCTAGAAGGAATTCCGCTGCGTGCAGGCTCCGCGCCGTTGGATCACATGGACAGCTCCGCATCGTTGGATTGTGGGGCGGCCCACGAGAGGCGATCTGCGAGACTTGTTGGTTATGCCTCCCCTTTCTTCTGGTGCTCTGCAGCGACGAGAGGACCCACTCCTCCTCTACTTCTTCTTCTCCGACGACAAGAGAAGCCACTCCTCTGCTTCTTCTTCTCCGGCGACTTTGGGCGATATGTCGAGCTCCACTTCAGCCTCCCGCCCCTCGTGGACCAAGTATGGTCCACTTCCCATGGAGCGATGTCCCGACTGCCCATGCAGCGCCCCACTGATATGGTTGACTTCGAAGGAGGTCAAGAATGGAAACTATGGGCGTGAGTTCGTGAAATGCGAGAGCAAGCCAGAGGGGCAGGTTAGATCTCATGATTTTTCTCTGATTTCTTTTTCTATTTGCTTTTAATTCTTTTTAGATATGCGATTTAGGGTTCATGTTTTCGTTTCAGATCACGAAGAAATGCACACATTTTGAATGGCTCGATGACTACGTTAGACGGATTCAATTCAATGGGGCCCCAACCCGGGAGCTCAATCTGTCGTCAGCACCAACGCATTTGGTCTCTAAAAGTGCCGCTCTGACAGTTGGGGATGCAGATCTAAAGGGGGAAATAAATAAGATGAACAAGAACTTGAAGCAGATGATTCAATTGAACAAGCAGGCGGATCTGATAGCTTTAGAATTTTATCCCTTTTATTTTTGTGTAGTTGCTCTAGGATTTGCGTACTTGCTGGTCATCACTCGTTAGAGATGTTATTAGTGTGGTGTCATGTGCTCTAGGATTTGGTTAAAATTGTAGATCATGTTCTCTGCGATTTGCTTAAATTTGTGGATCATGTGCTCTATGATCTGTGTTGCTTAATTTGCGGATCATTGCGTTGAGTGTCGAAGGCCCACAAAGATAAAAGAGGCCTAGAAAATAGTGCACGCGCTGGCTCTGTTTTTTCCTTGATTATTGGACTTGCCCATGTCAAATTTATTTGTACATATCGTGAAATTTTCCTTCTGTATATAGCCTACCGCAGTGGGTATTATAAAAATGTTTTTGTTGCAATAAAAATATTGTATACATGATTTTTTGTTTTTGTTATTAAGAGCATGTCAGACTTAATTATACACATCATGATATGCATTTGAGACCACGTCTAAAATAAAGTCCGGTGGCACCATTAGCCACCATATCCATCTAGAGAGCATGTCTAGGGCTCGGCTACGGCACCATATCCATCTACTGATATCTCACATAGCAAGCATACATCCATAACATAGAAAGTAGCAACCATAGCATACTTCTTACATAAAACATAGGGTGCCCTAAACCATAGCATACGCCACAAACTAGTTCGAAAATTAGCTTGTTTTTGTTCATACAATATACGTATAGGGCCACCAACAATTCAATTTTTTTAGCTTTTCTTATTCTTTTCAACATCAACATGGCTCATTTTTCTAGCTTTAGTTTCCTTTTTGACACTTCAACTAGTCCATTATCCGCGCGTGCGAAAAATTGAACCTACTCTAAATGGGCCATTTAAACTTGACCTACACAAGTACTCCCACTGTCCCAAAATTCTTGTCTTAGATTTATCTAGATATGGATGTATCTAGTCACATTTTAGTGTGTTAGATACATTCATACCTAGACAAATCCAAGACAAGAATTTTGGGACCGAGGGAGTACACACCATGAATATAACAAGATGAATGGGCTACCCTCCAACCATTTTTTATAAGGCTAACCCCAAAACTTGCTGGTTTTCACGCCAAATAAGATAGAAATAGCAAGCAAAACACAGATAACTAACGACATATCAAATAGAAGGGTAGCAAGCATAACATAGTTCGGATAGATAACAAGTTCACGGTACAACCAACGACATAATTAAGATAGAAATATATACAAGATAAAAAGCTTGCCCTAACATGCTAGGGAAGACAAGCTCACGAGACCGGGCCTTCACCACCATCTTCACTGCGCCTCCTCTTCACTGCTCCTCTCCATGCCATACTCGCCGATGTAGTAGGGGAGGCTGTGCATACCGTCGCGGGTGGGGAAGACGCAATCAAAGTTTGTGAAGATGTTGTGGGTTGTGAATGCAATGAATGCGCATGCACACCAAAACACCTTGTCGAGGTGGTAGTACGCATCAAATCTGTTGGTGAAGGTGACGGTGAGCCCTGTCGGTGGAGACCAGGAGTTTGGACGCACTTCCTTGAGTCGGAACATCACCGGCGAGCCCGCCGGGAGGTGGGCGAAGCCCGCATGGAGGAACCAATGCGCAAACCCCCTTGCACCCTCCAGCGTGAGAACACCCACAGACGGAGCGTGCTCTCTACGACGACGCCGGTCGGATACCGTCTCTCCGACACGGTCGGTGGGAGCCAGTAGGTGGGGCCGTTGTACTGCAACCTCGCCTCGCTCTGAGAGTGCTCTGGGTTTGGGGAAGAAGAGAAGGGCGGCACAAATGGATGTGCGGAGAAGGTGAGGGCTGGTGGTTTAAATAGGGAAATGGGAAGGGAAGGGGAGTGGCACCGGCCGCGCTTACGTTCAAACGAGCCACATCGATCGATCCATATGCCACTTTAATTGCCGCGTTGAATAGATGCGGGTGGATCGAAAAGTGTGAAACCAAGGTTTTAATTGCCACGTTGAATAGAGGCGGGTGGATCGAAAAGTGTGAAACCAAGGTTTTAATTGCCATGCTGAATAGATACGCGTTGATCTACATCAAGGAGACACGCATGGGAGATGAGACGAACTGATAACCCACAAGTGTAGGGGATCGCAATAGTTTTCGAGGGTAAAGTATTCAACCCAAATTTATTGATTCGACACAAGGGGGGCCAAAGAATACTCTTAAGTATTAGCAGCTGAGTTGACAATTCAACCACAACTGGAAACTTAGTATCTGCATCAAGGTAGTTTAGTAGCAAAGTAATATGATAGTGGCGGTAGCGGCAATAAAAGTAACGATAGTGTTTTTGTAGTTTTTGTAATAGTAGCAGCGGAAAAGTAAATAAGCAACAAGCAATATATGAAAAGCTCGTAGGCATTGGATCGGTGATGGGAAATTATGTCGGATGCAATTCATCATGTAGAAGTTATAACCTAGGGTGACACAGAACTAGCTCTAGTTCATCAATGTAATGTAGACATGTATTCCGAATATGGTCATACATGCTTATGGAAAAGAACTTGCATGACATCTTTTGTCCTACCCTCCCGTGGCAGCGGGGTCCTATTGGAAACTAAGGGATATTAAGGCCTCCTTTTAATAGAGTACCAGACCAAAGCATTAACACATAGTGAATACATGAACTCCTCAAACTAAGGTCATCACCGGGAGTGGTCCCAATTATTGTCACTTCGGGGTTGCCGGATCATAACACATAGTAGGTGACTATAGACTTGCAAGATAGGATCAAGAACACACATATATTCATGAAAACATAATAGGTTCAGATCTGAAATCATGGCACTCGGGCCCTAGTGACAAGCATTAAGCATATCAAATCATAGCAACATCAATCTCAGAACATAGTGGATACTAGGGATCAAACCCTAAGAAAACTAACTCGATTACATGATAGATCCCATCCAACCCATCACCATCCAGCAAGCCTACGATGGACTTACTCACGCACGGCGGTTAGCATCATGGAATTGGTGATGGAGGAAGGTTGATGATGATGATGGCGATGATCTCCACTCTCCGGAGCCCCGAACGGACTTCCGATCAGCCCTCCCGAGAGAGATTAGGGCTTGGCGGCGGTTCCGTATCGTAAAACACGATAATTCTTCCTCTCTGATTTTTTCTCCCCGAAAGTGAATATATGGGATCCGGAGATACGTCGGTGGAGCACCAGGGGGCCCACGAGGCAGGGGGCGTGCCCTAGAGGAGGGGGCGCGCCCCCACCCTCGTGGACAGGGTGTGGCCCCCCTGGTCTGGTTCTTCTCGCAGGTATTTTTTATATTTTCCAAAATAATTCTCCGTAAATTTTTAGGTCATTCCGAGAACTTTTTATTTCTGCTCAAAAAACAACACCATGGCAATTCTGCTGAAAACAACGTCAGTCAGGGTTAGTTCCATTCAAATCATGCAAGTTAGAGTCCAAAACAAGGGCAAAAGGGTTTGGAAAAGTAGATATGTTGGAGACGTATCAACTCCCCCAAGCTTAAACCTTTGCTTGTCCTCAAGCAATTCAGTTGATAAACTGAAAGTGATAAAGAAAAACTTTGACAAACTCTGTTTGCTCTTGTTGTTGTAAATATGTAAGCCAGCATTCAGGTTTTCAGCAAGATCATGAACTAACCACATTCACAATAACTTTCAGGTCCCAAGTATACTCACATCAATGGCATAATCAACTAGCGAGCAATAATAATAAACCTCAGATGACAACACTTTCTCAAAACAGTCATGATATGATATAACAAGATGGTATCTCGCTAGCCCTTTCTGAGACCGCAAAACATAAATGCAGAGCACCTTTAAAGATCAGGGACTGACTAGACATTGTAATTCATGGTAAAAGAGATCCAGTCATGATCATACTCAATGCAAATTAATGGTAATACATGCAAATGACAGAGGTGCTCTCCTACTTGTGCTCTTTTATAAGAGGATGATGACTCTGCATAAAAGTAAATAGATAGGCCCTTCGCAGAGGGAAGCAGGGATTTGTAGAGGTGCCAGAGCTCGATTTTTAAATAGAGATGAATAACATTTTGAGCGGTATAATTTCATTGTCAACATAACAACCAAGAATCTTGATATCTCCCATGCTACGCACATTATAGGCGGTTCCCAAATAGAATGGTAAAGTTTATACTCCCCCAACCACCAACAAGCACACTCCACGACTGATTCGAAACAATGGGTACCGTCCAAACCAACAACATCCCTGGGGAGTTTTGTTTAATTATTATGATTTTGAGCATGGGACTGGGCATCCCGGTTACCAGCCATTTTCTCGTGAATGATGAGCGGAGTCCACTCATCGTGAGAATAACCCACCTAGCATGGAAGATATAGACAGCCCCAGTTGATACATGAGCTGTTCGAGCATACAACACAGAATTTCATTTGAAGGTTTAGAGTTTGGCACATACAAATTTACTTGGAACGGCAGGTAAATACCGCATATAGGAAGGTATGGTGGACTCATATGGAACAACTTTGGGGTATATGGAAGTGGATGCACAAGGAGTATTCCCGCTTAGTACATGTGAAGGCTTGAAAGAGACTGGGAAGCGACCAGCTAGAGAGCGACAATGGTCATGAACATGCATTAAAATTAATCAACAATGAATGCAAGCATGAGTAGGATATAAATCACCATGAACATAAATATCGTGGAGGCTATGTTGATTTGTTTCAACTACATGCGTGAACATGTGCCAAGTCAGACCACTTGAATCATTCAAAGGAGGATACCACCCCATCATACCACATCACAACCATTTTAATATCATGTTGGCACGCAAGATAGACCATTATAAACTCTCAGCTAATTAAGCATGGCATAAGCAGCTATGATCTCTAGTTGTCAATGCAAACATGTTTCATTCATAACAAGCTGAATCAGGAACGATGAACTATCATATTTACCAAAAACAAGAGAGGTCGAGTTCATACCAGCTTTTCTCATCTCAATTAGTTCATCATATATCATCCTGATTGCCTTTCACTCGCACGACCGAACGGTGTGGATAATAATAATAGTGCACGTGCATTGGACTAAGCTGGAATCCGCGAGCATTTAATACAAGAGAGAAGACAAGGTAATATGGCTCAAGGTTAAATCAACAATAAAGCATATGAGAGCCACTAAGCATTTTAATCATGGTCGTCTACTCTTGACCCCCAAAGAAAAGAAAAGAAAATATTTATAGGGGAAAGCTCCCAACAAGCAAAAGAAGAACGAGAAATCTTTTTGGGTTTTCTTTTTAATTACTACTACAAGGAAAGTAAACTAGCTAGAAGCTACAACTAATATTTTTTGTTTTTCTTAAGGTTTTTCTAGCACACGAGGAAAAGACTAAAAAAAGAAATTGAAATTAAGCATGGATGGTACAATGAAAGAGTGTGAGCACCGACAACTAGAATAAGTGTGTGAACATGAATGTAAAGTCGGTGAGAAACACGTACTCCCCCAAGCTTAGGCTTTTGGCCTAAGTTGGTCTATGGCCAGTATTGGCCGGACGGATATCCAAAGTCGTAGTTGGGGTTGTACTGAGATGCAGCATCTATTGCCTGCTGAGCTGCAGCTCGAAGGCGGGCTGCTTCCGTCATATTATGATACTCATTTGCCTCCTCCCTGGTTATAGTGTATCTCCCTTTTGCCTGAAAGTTAAACAAAGTAGGGGCAGGAAGAATAATAGGGACGGCATGACGCCTGTTAAAGATTAGTCGATATTCGAGGGATTGTTCATCCCTCTCTATAAATCGGTGACTAGTCATAGCATGGTAATCCAAATGAGCAGGTGGTAAAGGTTCATCATTTTCATGTACAGGTACACCAAGACGGCGGGCAATGGGAATGGCATAAATCCCACCAAATAAATCTCCATGCAAACCATTATGATGTAGCCTACGTGCAACAATGGCTCCCAAGTTATATTGTCTCTCACCTAATACAACACTCTTGAGAACACTAAGATCAGGGACACACATGTGGAAAGCCTCATCTTTACCGTTTATGCATCTACCAATAAAGAGAGCAAAGTAATGAATACAGGAAAATGAATGCTCCCTATGGTAGCCTGTGTGATTTCTCTAGATTCCCCCATAGTGATACTAGCAAGAAAATCTTTATATTCAGATTTGCGAGGATCAGCCATACTGCCCCACTGCGGAGCTTACAAGCATCATTAAAATCCTCTAAGTCCATGGTATAGGATTTATAAAGGTCAAACAGGACAGTGTGAGAATTACGTGAAGATGAAAATTTAAACCTTCTCACAAAGGTATCAGTTAAGCCACGGTATTGAGGGCACTTATCTTGTATGAAGCTGTCGGTGTACTAAAGTAGGGGTACCTTAGTATCCCAACTTGTGCACGGGCAGTAGCAGCGTCCCGTGGCAGGGCTTGCCACGCGCCCGCCAAGGCCCACTATGGTTCCTTTGGAGCCATTCAAGAACAAAGTATTCAAGTTAAAGAAACAAGACCCCGGCAAGAGGAGCTTGCCGGGAAGGCCGCTCCAGGCTCAAAACCACCCCTTTGGCACAAGACCCTAGCAAGAGGAGCTGGCCAGGAAGGCCAAAGCATGGCATTTCAGGAGACTTGCCATGGCACATCGTGCGCCCCGGCAAGGCCCGGAGAGCGACAAGCTCCCGGGCGCGACAAGTTAACAACCACGACAAGGTGCAAGCCGCGGCAAGCTTCCACTACGTGCCCGCGCTCCAGCTCATCCAGCCACGCGTCACCCTGGGGCCCTTCCAGGTGCACGTGGCGGAGTGCTGTGCAGCCTGGGGTACACGGTGGCGAGCTGCGATGACGAGGCCACCATCGTGGCGGACGGAGACGCCCTGACGGACGCTTTTTTACACTGTTTGGGGCGACGGCGACGGGCATTTAATACCCTTGTCCCCTGCCGTCAGGGTTAGGTATAGAGCACTATGCTACACTGTTCCAACCACCACCATTTTTACGTTTTTACCCTCGACTGCGTTGCCACCTGTCGGTGACCCCTTTGACCTATAAAAGGAGGCCCATGCGCAACGTAGAGGGGGTTCCGATCTTCGATCACTCTCACGCTCGGTGTTGCTAGCGATAAGCACTGTAGCTTCCCTCGCTCCCGAGCCAAGAATGCAATACAAACCAAGGCAGGAGTAGGGTTTTACGCATCCGTGCGGCCCGAACCTGGGTAAACTGCTCGCGTTTACGCCTCAATCCGCTCTTCGTGCATCCTCCGCCCCCTTGCCGTACCGAAAAGGGGCTCCGGTCTCATAGGTGTTCGTGGGCGATCAGTTTCCCCGACATCCTTAGTATCCCAACTTGTGCACGGGCAGTAGCAGCGTCCCGTGGCAGGGCTTGCCACGCGCCCGCCAAGGCCCACTATGGTTCCTTTGGAGCCATTCAAGAACAAAGTATTCAAGTTAAAGAAACAAGACCCCGGCAAGAGGAGCTTGCCGGGAAGGCCGCTCCAGGCTCAAAACCACCCCTTTGGCACAAGACCCTGGCAAGAGGAGCTTGTCAGGAAGGCCAAAGCATGGCATTTCAGGAGACTTGCCATGGCGCATCGTGGGCCCCGGCAAGGCCCGGAGAGCGACAAGCTCTCGGGCGCGACAAGTTAACAACCGCGGCAAGGTGCAAGCCGCGACAAGCTTCCACTACGTGCCCGCGCTCTAGCTCATCCAGCCACGCGTCGCCCTGGGGCCCTTCCAGGTGCACGTGGCGGAGTGCTGTGCAGCCTGTGGTACACGGTGGCGAGCTGCGATGACGAGGCCACCATCGTGGCAGACGGAGACGCCCTGACGGACGCTTTTTTACACTGTTTGGGGCGACGGCGACGGGCATTTAATGCCCTTGTCCCCTGCCGTCAGGGTTAGGTATAGAGCACTATGCTACACTGTTCCAACTACCACCATTTTTACGTTTTTACCCTCGACTGCGTTGCCACCTGTCGGTGACCCCTTTGACCTATAAAAGGAGGCCCATGCGCAACGTAGAGGGGGTTCCGATCTTCGATCACTCTCACGCTCGGTGTTGCTAGCGATAAGCACTGTAGCTCCCCTCGCTCCCGAGCCAAGAATGCAATACAAACCAAGGCAGGAGTAGGGTTTTACGCATTCGTGCGGCCCGAACCTGGGTAAACTGCTCGCGTTTACGCCTCGATCCGCTCTTCGTGCATCCTCCGCCCCCTTGCCGTACCGAAAAGGGGCTCCGGTCCCATAGGTGTTCGTGGGCGATCAGTTTCCCCGACATCTTTGGCGCGCCAGGTAGGGGGTCGCGTCGAGATGGCGAGAACCTGATCCGGCGTTCACGCGGGCGAAAACTTCAGCAACTTCATCAACTTCGTCAACTTCATCGACATGCCGCCGAAGAAGAAAGCTTCGGAGGTAGCAGGCCCGTCCGCGTCGATCCCACCACCACCGGAGCCAACGGTCGGTGGGGTAGACGCTGGCGGAAGGGCGGACGCCGGCGAGGAAACTCATGGCGTCGCCAAGTCCAAGGACAAGACTGACGACCGAGCGCATTCCAAGACCTCGGCGTCCGTACATGCACCGCGCCCCTCTCAGGAGGTGCCGGACCGACAGCGACGTGGTACCCAAGGTACCATACGCTTGCTGGGACAAGGCCAAACTAGCGGGTCGTGGGACGCTCAAGGCCAACGTGCTGGCACGAGCAAGGCGCGGTCGCCGGGGGGAGACCCTGCTCCTTCTAACGCAGTTAGAAGTCCGAGCATATCTCGCTCCTCGCACCGCTCACCACCGCTCCCCTCCACTCCAGCAGAAGCTCTAGCCCGAGCTCAGCTGCTCCTCGATTTCCCTCCTGCGGCAGACAAGGCCGAAGACTGGAGGGCCACCATCCAAAGCCTCATCGCCTTCGCCAACAACGACACTCCGCAGCAGCCGACGACGTCGCGGCCACGACAAGTTAGCCAGGCGTGGGCTGATGGCGACAAAACTGCCGGGGGTGCAACTACCGTGCACTCCCCGCCCCGAAGGCCGAAATCGCCGACTCGCCGGATCAACATCAACGACGACTCCACGGCGTCCTCGGATCCACGGGCTCGCCGCAATCAGCGCCAAGTCCTCGACGACAGACGACAAGAAGACGCTCGAACTCGCATCGAGCGTCGAAGAGAAGCGCGGCGACAATCCGACCAGCGTGCTGGGCCCGCTGTCGACATGCACGCGCCCGGAGAACCAGGCGACTTGCCGTACGCGGCGGGTTGTCCCGCGTTCACCCGTGAGCTGCGGCAAGTCCAGTGGCCCAGCATGAAGAACTTCAAGCCCGACTTACCCGAGAAGTACGACGGCAAGACTCACCCGTCGGAGTTCCTTAGCATCTACACCATCGCGGTGCAGGCTGCCGGGGGACGAGACGAGAAGATACTAGCGAACTACTTCCCGCTTGTGCTCAAGCCGAACGTCAGATATTGGCTCATGCACTTGCCGGAGAACTCTATTTCTTCTTGGGCCGACCTGTGCCACCAGTTTGTCGGTGCCTTCACAGGTGGCCACAAGCCCCATGGCCAGGAGAGCGACCTTCATATACTCGCCTAGAAGGAAGGAGAGTCCCTGTGAAAGTACATCCAGAGATTCAGCCGCGTCCAGCACAACATCCCGGACGTCCACCCTGCCGCGGTTATTAGCGCGTTCCACCAGAACGTGCGTAACCGCAGGATGAGGGAGGAAATGGCGATGTGCAAGATCCGAGACGTCAGCGAGCTTTATGCTCTGGCCGACAAGTGCGCACGCGCTGAAGAGGGGAGGAGACTCCCCGGAGAGGATGCTGGAGCAGGAGGAACAGATAGTGAGGATGCCGCCCCGGCAAGGAAAAACCGGCGGCGGAACAACAAGAAGAAGAAGAACAAGGAAGTACTGGTCGTTGAGCAGTCCGGCAAGGAGGCTGGCGCCAAGAAAGCTCAGGCTGGTGGCTCCGGCAAGGAAGCTGCCACTGTAGCGGCCGCCGACAAGCAGGACGGCTCCGACAAGCAGTACTGCAAGATCCACCGCACCAAGGGTCACGATCTCCAGAACTTCAAAAGGGTCGAGTACCTCGTCGAACAGCAGAAGGCTGAGTACGAGCGACGCGACAAGGAGAAGGCCCAGGGAGGTGGAGGAGAGTCCGGCAAGAAGCGGCCATTCAATGGCCGGGGAGGACGCCGTGGCAAGGCCAAGCAGCGGCAAGGAGATAGACCTCCCCGCGGCCGCGACAAGGACGAAAACGAAGACGACGATGAAGACATGGACGACGGAGACAACAGCGAGCAGGAGTTCCAGAAGGCCACAGAAGTTCTGTGCGTCGATGGAGGTGCCTCTCTGCATACTTCCCACCGCCAACTCAAACAATGGGTGCGGGAAGTTAATGCAACAGAGCCACCCGTCGAGTCGCGCAAGCTCCTGAAGTGGTCTAGCACGCCCATCATCTTCGACATTGAGGATCACCCTGACCGCACAACTGCGGTCGGGTGTTTGCCGATGTTGGTTTCACCAACCATCCGCAACCTCAAGGTCACCAAGATGTTGGTTGACGGCGGGGCCGGCCTGAACCTGATCTCCTCCGATGTGGTTCGGAAACTACAGATCCCCGACAGCGAGCTCGGGGAAACCGGCACATTCCAAGGGATCAACCCGGGAAGGAGCAAGCCGAAGGGGAAAATCACACTGCCAGTAACCTTTGGCGGAGAGCTGAATTTCAGGAATGAGAGGATCACCTTTGACGTTGCCGATATCACATTGCCATACAATGGGATACTTGGCCGTCCGGCGCTCGCCAAGTTCATGGCAGCCTCTCATTACGCCTACAACATGCTCAAGATGCCAGGCCCGATAAGCGTCATCTCTGTCCCCGGCGACAAGAAGGACGCGCTTATCTGTGCCGACAAGATCTACCGGGACGCAGCAGCCGCAACAGATAGCAAGACACTTGCCGCTGAAGCTCCCGGGGGAAAGAACAAGACCCAGTCCGGCAAGAGCTCTGGGGCCCACTCCAGCAAACGCACCTCTTCGGAGTGCTGCGCTGCCGTTGAGGACGCACCATCGAGCTCCACCGGCAAGTGCAAGAAGGGAATGGCAGCTCCACCTGCAACCAAGAAGGTGTCCGCCAAGGAGGACGGCACTGGTGGTACTTTCACCATCAGTGCCACGCTCGATCCCAAATAGGAAAGCGCGCTCGTTGCTTTCCTGCGGGTGAATGTCGACGTGTTTGCATGGCAACCGTCTAACATCCCCAGTATTCCCAGGGAAGTGATTGAGCACAAGCTTGCCGTTTGTCCTCACGCGCGGCCCGTCAAGCAGAAGGTCAGAAAGCAAGCGGTGGAGCGCCAAGAGTTTATCGCTGAAGAAATCAAGAAGCTGGAAGCGGCTGGCCTTGTCAGAGGTGTACTTCATCCCTCATGGCTGGCCAACCCTGTTGTCGTGCGCAAAGCAAATGGGAAGTGGAGGCTTTGTATAGACTTCACCGATGTGAATAAAGCTTGTCCCAAAGATCCATTTTCCTTGCCGCGCATCGACCAGATCGTTGACTCCACGACTGGATGTGAGTTGCTTTCATTCCTTGATGCATACTCCGGATACCACCAGATATTTATGGCCGAAGAAGATGAAGAGAAGACCGCGTTCATTACTCCATGTGGCACTTACTGCTTCATACGCATGCCCTTTGGATTGAAGAATGCCGGTTCAACGTTTGCGAGGGTAGTCCACACTGCTTTTGAGCCACAGATACACAGGAATGTAGAAGCTTACATGGATGATATAGTGGTCAAGAGCAAGGACAAGGATACCCTGATTCAAGATCTGGATGAAACCTTTGCGAATCTGCGCAAGATACAACTCAAGCTTAACCCCGAGAAGTGCGTGTTCGAAGTCCCCTCCGGCAAGCTTCTCGGGTTCTTTGTGTCCCAGAGGGGGATTGAAGCCAATCCCGACAAGATCAAAGCCATTGAGCAGATCGAAGCTCCGAAGCGCGTCAAGGATGTACGAAGGCTTGCCGGTTGTGTGGCTGCTCTCAGCAGGTTCATTTCTAAGTCTACAGAATGCGCCCTGCCGTTTTTCAAAGTCTTGAAAAAGGCAGGTCCAATGAAATGGACTCTGGAAGCGGAGGCAGCGCTACAAAATTTGAAAAGGTACCTGTCCTCCACTCTGATACTTGTCGCACCTAGGCCACAAGAGAAGTTGCTGCTGTACTTGGCAGCAACCAATCAAGTGGTTAGTGCTGCGTTGGTAGCGGAAAGGGAGGCAGATGAAGAGCCAACATCCCCGGCAAGCTCATCCAGCGACAAGCAGGGGGCTTCCCCGACAAGCTCTGGCCCCGACAAAGATGAGTCCGCGCAGATGCAAGAAGAAGTGCGGAAGAAGATGGTGCAGCGCCCGGTTTATTTTGTGAGTTCCCTCTTGCAGGGGGCTAGGTCAAGATACTCTGGGGTGCAGAAGCTGCTTTTCGGCCTCCTCATGGCCTCGAGAAAGCTGCGCCACTACTTCTAGGCACATGAGATAACAGTGGTCACTCGCTTTCCACTGAAAAGGATATTGTAAAATCCAGAAGCGACAGGCAGGATTGTCGAGTGGGCACTGGAGCTGTCAAGCTTTGGTCTCAAGTTTGAAAGTACTTCTACTATCCAGAGCAGAGCATTAGCGGAGTTCATAGCAGAATGGACACCAACGCCAGACGAAGAAATTCCAGAGACAAGCATCCCCGTCAAAGAAGCAAGCAAAGAATGGATAATGTACTTTGATGGTGCCTTCTCGCTGCAAGGCGCCGACGCTGGCGTGCTGCTTGTCGCGCCCACCGGCGAGCACCTCAAGTACGTCGTCCAGATGCACTTTCCCAAGGAGCAAGCAACGAATAATACTGCAGAGTATGAAGGTTTGCTTGCCGGCCTCAAAATCGCAGCAGAGCTTGGGATCAAGAAGCTGATTGTGCGGGGTGATTCGCAGTTGGTTGTCCGCCAAGTGAACAAGAGCTACCAGAGTCCGTTGATGGAAGCTTACGTCGACGGAGTGAGAAAGCTTGAAGAGCACTTTGAAGGCCTACATATGGATCACGTTCCAAGAGCTCAAAACGACATCGCAGACGGCCTGTCAAAGTGTGCTGCACTAAAGCTACCTGTGGAACCAGGGATCTTTGTGCTCAAGATAACTCAACCATCCGTTACACCATCAGTTGGACAAGGTAAGAAGAGAAAGTTGGTCTCTGGCGACTACTTGCCGGCAGAGCTTCCCGAAGCCGCCGCCAACAAGGTCCCCAAGATCAACGACAAAGTTGCTGAGGAACAGTCTGCTCCTGCAGACCCTGGGGTCTGTACAGTTGAAGCAGGCATTCCCGACAAGTTTTGCCCCGGCAAGCTTGCCGAGGAACGTCCAGCTCCGGCCGAGCCACAGGTTCTTGCCGTAGAAGCTGACGTTCCCGCAGAAGCACTGATGCCTTTAGTCCTTGTTGTTGAGCCTCAGGCTCCAGCATGGGCACAGCAGATTGTCCGTTTACTTCAAACAGGAGAACTTCCCGAAGAACCAGAAGAAGCAGAAAGAATAACCCGGCAATCAAGTATGTATCAGTTCGTCGGCGATGAACTGTACAGAAGAAGACTCAACGGTGTCAAATTGAAGTGCATTTCCCGGGAAGATGGGCAAAAGCTGTTGGCAGAGATACATGGAGGCATATGTGGTGACCACATAGGCGCAAGAGCACTTGCCGGCAAGGCATTCCGGCAAGGTTTCTTTTGGCCAGAAGCCCTCCAGGATGCAACTGCACAAGTAACCAAGTGTGAAGCGTGCCAGTTCCATGCCAAGCAAATACATCAGCCAGCTCAAGCTCTCCAGACGATCCCTTTGTCCTGGCCATTCTCGGTCTAGGGGCTCGACATCCTCGACCCTTTTCCCCGCGCAGCCGGGGGCTTTGAGTACTTGTACGTCGCCATCGACAAGTTCACAAAGTGGCCAGAAGTGGAACCAGTGAGAAAGGTGACCGCACAGTCAGCAGTCAAGTTCTTCAGGTCAATTGTTTGCCATTTCGGAATCCCTAACAGGATCGTCACCAACAACGGCACACAATTCACAAGTCGCACCTTCATGCAATACGTCCAAGACCTTGGCGCCAAGGTCTGCTTCGCTTCTGTTGCTCACCCGAGGAGCAATGGTCAAGCGGAGAGGGTAAACGCTGAAGTGCTGCGCGGACTCAAGACAAGAACTTTCGACAGGCTGCACAAATGCGGAAGAAACTGGATTGAAGAGTTGCCGGCGGCTCTTTGGTCAATCAGGACGACACCAAATCGAGCCACTGGACAGACACCCTTTGCTCTTGTCTATGGAGCAGAGGCAGTTCTCCCCACGGAACTCGTATACAGGTCGCCTCGAGTGCTCGCTTACGATGAGCTCGAGCAAGAGCAGCTGCGGCAAGATGACGCATTGCTCCTTGAGGAAGACCGTCTTCAGGCTGCTGTACGAGCTGCTCGATACCAGCAAGCTTTGCGCCTCTACCATAGCCGCAAAGTTAAAGCCAGAAGTCTCGAGGAAGGCGACCTTGTTCTTCGGCGCGTTCAGTCCGCGAAGAATTCCAACAAGGTGACGCCGAAGTGGGAAGGCCCTTATCGGGTGAGGAAAGTCACAAGGCCCGGCGCTGTCCGCCTTGAGACCGAAGAGGGCTTACCGGTGAGCAACTCCTGGAACATTGAGCACCTTCGCAAGTTTTACCCATAAGGCGCGGCTGCCGTGATCCGCTCCGGCAACCACCTTTTGTACAAGTCTTGCCGCCGTTGCATGTAAACCTTTGTACAAAGCCGAGCACAGACCCCGTGCATCAGTAAAACTTATGTGCCTCGCACAACTTGTCGTTTCATGCCTTTTCGTTTATCTTGCATCTGACACTTTGTGCAGCACGCACCCCCGGTAAGCAATAACGAGCCGCAAGGCTCCATATCTATGTTTCCTCCTTTTTCTTTTTCTCTCAAGCAGAAGAAGTTTTTCCTCGCGCACAAGT
>LR738715.1:41105732-41219602 GCA_902687465.1 Secale cereale
AAGGAGACAGCGGTATGGACCAAGTGCCGTTCAGGAAAGCATTGCCTTTTGCCGGGGAGCAAACGACGCACAAAAGCTAAGTCGCCAAAGTTTGAGCATTCAAATTTTTAAATTTTTAAGGTTATCTTCCTTGAACGACCGCACTCTGTATGGAAAACTTGTGCGCGGAGGAACCAACTCGTGGCTAGCCGCGCCCTTACTTTGTTTCGAGCACGCTCAACGGCTTAAGCGTGCTGCGACAAGTGTCGCGCCCTTACTTCGTTTTTGAGTTCGCTCAACAACCTAAGTGCGCTGCGGCTAGCTACGACAAGGTTTCTTGTCGGCGACGGCGCTACCGGCAGGCTGCTGGAGTTCCGCACTCAGCGCTCGCGGCAAGGGTCCCTTCGCCGGCAAGTTCCCTAAAAGCGTAGGGTAAAAGCATACAAAGCAAAGAAGTCGAACAAAGGAAATAACGTTGCGTCAACTACCCAAAATAAAGTTATATTACAAGATGACTTGTCGCTGTTCTAACAAACTATTGTCCATAACGTGATTGGCAGCGACAAAGGAAGCAAAAAGGAAAACAGCCTAGTCTGCGCGGTCGCCGTCGACTCTCTTGATCTTGCCCACCTTGGCCACGATGGGTGCGACGAGGGTCTTGAGCGCCTCCTGGTCGGCGTCGGGCGGCAAGGTCCTGAGGACGTTATCAAGGTTGAGTCCTGGGTTGCGGAAGACTATCTTCATCAGCACCCTCTCCATGACTCCCGTGCAAAGCCTGCGCGCCTCGTTCGCCAGATGTGTGGGGATCCTTTCCCGGAGCTGCTCGAGGGCCGGCGCCACTCCCCTGAAGAACAAGCTCAGTTTGGCGCTGTGAGGGAGATTCTCGTCGGTGGAGTACCCGAGGTGCTCCGTCCCCAGCCCCGCCAACTCCCCGTCGATGTCAGCAGCGACGGCGCCAAGCCCCTCGGTCCAGTGCTCCACCGTCAGCCTGAAGTTGTTTTGAGAAAGGGCGGCGCTGTCCAACAGTGCCCTCTCAGCCCTGAGGTCCTCCTCCAGCTTCGTCTCCCGATCTCTAGCGCCGTCAAGTGATGCGGTGAGGGTGGACAGCTTCAACTCCAAGTCTGCAACGGAATCCTTAGCGATGGCGAGCTCCTTGCCCTTGTCGGAGAGACGGACCTGCAGCTCGGAGTGGCTGTGGGCGTCCTTCTCCCTCTCCAACGCGAGCGCAGCGACCTTCTCTTCGCTCGTTTTCAAGTGGGCCTCCAGTTGCGCCACCCTCGCCTCCAAATCCCTCTTGGCGGTCTCTGCAGCTGCAGCGGCGTCCCTCGCTTCCTGCAGAGCCCCGCCGAGGGACTGTTCGCGTGCGACAAGGTCGTCCTCGTGGCTATCGAGGTCAACCTTCCGCTGCGTCAGTTCACCTTCCCGCCAAGACAGCTCCTCGGCGGCAAGCCGCTGCTGCTCCTCTGCTTCGGCCTTCTCAAGTATAAACGCCTGATGCGCCTCGGCGAGCTCCTCCTGCTCCTCCGCCAAGGATCGGAGGGCCGCCTGGTTGGCGGCCCGGAGCTCTTCGGCGCGCTTCTCCAAGTCGACGCCCGCCTTGGCGGCCAGAGCCTCTCGGGACTCCAGCTTGGTCTGCCTGGCGCGGTACAGGGCCAGAAGCCTCCGTAGAAGCTGCTCCTCCTCGGGCTCGCTACTGCTGTCGGGCGCGTCGACAAACTTCAGCCCGGCGGAGGCGAGGACTTCCCCATCAAAGACCTCTCCCTCCGCGGGCGCCCTTGACATAGATGCCCACGGGAGCTGAATGAAGACCCCGTTTCCAGCCTCCAGGTAGGCACCAGTTTCGGCCGCGGCGGCAGCAGGGTCGGCGGTCGGCACAGCGTTTGACGCTCCTGCGGCCTCAGGGCCGTCAGTACGGCCGCCGGTCCCCTCCTCAGCTGCCGCGTCGGCGGCCTTGGCTGCCTCTTCGACGACAGGCTCGTCAGTACCGATCGCCTCTTCGGTAGCCGCGGCGTCACCAGTGTTGCCGCGCGCGTCCTCCTTGGTGGCGGCCTCCGTTTCCATCGGCTCTGGAGCGGACGAGTCCGAAGACAAGAAAAGAAGAAGAAAGAAGAAAGTAACTGTCAAGCAAATATCCAAAAAGAGAAATTCAAGAGAAGAAAAGTACAAGGGTTACCTGCGCGGGCCTCCCCTTCGATGGGGTTCCTTGCCGGGGAGTCCTCCCTCGGCGGCGTGGTGGTAGCCCCCGCCGGCGGAGGGCCACTGGCGCCTTACCTTGGCGGGGGGCTCGCCCTTGGCGGAGTACTCGCCCTTGGCGGCGTATCCTCCCTCGCCGGGGAGCTCCTCCTTGGCGGAGAAGTCGAGATGTGCGGCTCGTCGGGAGCAACCTCTTGGCGCTCCTGAGGCTGCTGCTCTGCTTCTGCACAAGTCAACAAACAAGCTAAACGTTAAAAAGGATAAGAAGCCTTTGCGCACCCGACAAAGCGGAGAGTGGATAGAAGACTCACGCTAGGGGCTGCGCTGGGGGCTGCTCTGGAGGGCAGCTTCCTGGTCCGGCAAGCTTGTCGCAGGCGCATCCCCTGCCGCTGCAACGGACTCGTCCTCAAGATCGACCACCAGGATCTTGGCCCTCTTCGCCAGGGTCCTGGAGGACAAACAAAATCAGAATCAGACAAAGAAAATTCAAGACAAGAACAACAAAAATCAAAGGAAACAAGAGTTGCCAATACTCACTCTTCCTCCTCCTCGTCAGAGCTGAGCACGGAGAAGTCAAAGTCCGCCTCACGCGTCCTGGCGCGAGGAGCTGGGGGAGTAGGCTCCCTCGGCCGCTTGGCGGGAGCAGGGACAGTGGTCTGAGAAGACCCCGCCCCAGTTGTCGCCGAGGCCCGAGGGGCGGCAGGAGCATTAGCCCCAGTCCGGGAAGACCCTCCTCTAGCCGCTGCTGAAGCGCGGGACACTCCCTTGGCGGCCTTGCCCGCCACGGTGGCGCGTGTCGGACGGCGCTGCGGCTGCTGGCCCGCCGGCTGCCCCGCCACGTCTGCGGCTTTGCGGAGGCGCCTCCTCGTTGGAGCCGGAGGACTTGCCGGTGGCGGTGAACTACCCGAGGACGAAGAAGAAGAATCGAGGTTCAGAGACCCGCCTGAGTCTTCGGCAGAGTCGCTGGATTCGGCGCCCTGCTCGACGGGCCCGCTCGACTCTGTGCCTTGCTCGGTGGCCTCGCTTGTCCCGACAGGCTGACCGTCAGGCTTTATCACTTTGAGGAGCTCTTCCTCCTCGGCCAGACTTACCGCCTCCGCTGCATCCGCCTCCTCCAAAGTATATCCGAACTCGCCCGCGGCCCTGGCTGCAGCTGCCTCCTCCAACCTGGTGGCAATATAAGCCATCTCCTGGTCGGTGGTGTCGCGGGTGAGGCCTCTCTTCTCGTTGGGCTTGACTGGCTGCTCCACCAAGTTGTCGAAGAACATTTGCACGACTTCGTCAGAAGGCTCCCGCCAATTGGGTCAATCTCATGGGAGTCACACCACGGCATTGCCGCGTGGATAGCGCTGAGCAACGAATTGTTGCATAGCAGAACTACGCCCCGCGGCAATGCAAACCACTCTGGATGTTTGGGGTCGTGCTTGAATAGCTCATGGAGCATTCCGTTGAGCTCCATGACAGTGAAATTGTAGTTGAGGCCTGGGCGCAGCCTCATAATATTTGCCGCGTTATCAAACTCCCAAGCAGGCCTTTTCCTCTCCTGCAAGGGAGCGATGCAGCGGCGAAGGAAATCTGCTCCGACAGCCCCTACAGTGAGCCTGGCTTGCCGGAGGCGAAGGATCCTAGTGGTGGCTATCTTCAGCTTGTCGTCCTCAGGGGCCAGGTCACTCCAGTCGTTGCCGCGCACTATTGCAACTTGGCGCCGGGAAGTGAACTGCCGCGGTTCATCCTCCATGATCCAGCACCAGTTGGCCCTCCACTCCTCCCACTTGCCGCGGAGTTCCCCAGTCAAGTAAGCCTCTTTCTTATGAAGCCTAAAGATCCAAGAAATCCCACCGGACAGAGGAGACCCAGACTCGACTCGAGGCGTAAAGTAATGGCGGAAAAGAGCTACGTTGGGGTAGATTCCGACAAAGTTCTCGCACAGATGTGCGAAAACGGCCATGGTCAAGACAGCGTTTGGGGTGAAATCAAGGAGATGAAACCCGTAGGTATTCATAATATCGCAGAAGAATTCGGAGTACGGCGGGCAGAGTCGGCAATAGAAGAACAGAGCGAAAAAGGCGTATCCTCCCGGAAACATGTCGCAGGCCTCGGTGGGGAGTACCTTGGTGCACGGGTGCGCCTTGGTCTCCCTCGACCAGAAGAGGTAGAAAGTGTTCTTTAGCTCCGCCGCGCCGAGCCTCGGCGGGAAGACCGCCATCTTCTTCCGCATTGATGCTAGCTTCAGCGCCCTGGTGGTCTTCGCGGCCTTCGCCTTGTCGCCCTTCGGGGCCATGGCAGGGACGGCGAGGGAAGTCGACGGCGCTGGGATGCTAGCGGCGGCGGAGGAAGGGCGGATCGCTGCTCTCTTTCAACCTTCGGGGAGGAGGGGAGCAGCGGGGGTTTCTGGAGGATGAAGAAGCAGCGGGCGAATGTAAGGAACTGACCCTGTCTCCCCTGCTTTTAAGGGGAAGAGGGGGGCGTTCCGCATTTCCCCCATTAAAGAAACAGGCCATGATCTCTCCCACGACGCCGCAATCGACGCGTGCCGTTAGGGAGGGGCGCGGTGGATACGGAGTGGGATGCGGCGCGCCGTGGGCCGCGTGTGCCCGTGCACTGTTTTGGGCCTAGCCCAACAGTGCTCGGCATCGTGTGTGGCCTAGGCCCGGGGGCTCCTGTCGGTGTACAAAAGTAGGGGTACCTTAGTATCCCAACTTGTGCACGGGCAGTAGCAGCGTCCCGTGGCAGGGCTTGCCACGCGCCCGCCAAGGCCCACTATGGTTCCTTTGGAGCCATTCAAGAACAAAGTATTCAAGTTAAAGAAACAAGACCCCGGCAAGAGGAGCTTGCCGGGAAGGCCGCTCCAGGCTCAAAACCACCCCTTTGGCACAAGACCCTTGCAAGAGGAGCTTGCCAGGAAGGCCAAAGCATGGCATTTCAGGAGACTTGCCATGGCGCATCGTGCGCCCCGGCAAGGCCCGGAGAGCGACAAGCTCCCGGGTGCGACAAGTTAACAACCGCGGCAAGGTGCAAGCCGCGGCAAGCTTCCACTACGTGCCCGCGCTCCAGCTTATCCAGCCACGCGTCGCCCTGGGGCCCTTCCAGGTGCACGTGGCGGAGTGCTGTGCAGCCTGGGGTACACGGTGGCGAGCTGCGATGACGAGGCCACCATCGTGGCGGACGGAGACGCCCTGACGGACGCTTTTTTACACTGTTTGGGGCGAGGGCGACGGGCATTTAATGCCCTTGTCCCCTGCCGTCAGGGTTAGGTATAGAGCACTATGCTACACTGTTCCAACTACCACCATTTTTACGTTTTTACCCTCGACTGCGTTGCCACCTGTCGGTGACCCCTTTGACCTATAAAAGGAGGCCCATGCGCAACGTAGAGGGGGTTCCGATCTTCGATCACTCTCACGCTCGGTGTTGCTAGCGATAAGCACTGTAGCTCCCCTCGCTCCCGAGCCAAGAATGCAATACAAACCAAGGCAGGAGTAGAGTTTTACGCATCCGTGCGGCCCGAACCTGGGTAAACTGCTCGCGTTTATGCCTCGATCCGCTCTTCATGCATCCTCCGCCCCCTTGCCGTACCGAAAAGGGGCTCCGGTCCCATAGGTGTTCGTGGGCGATCAGTTTCCCCGACAGAAGCCCTCGTGGTCAGCGTTGCGCACATATGCATAAAATTCGTCCCTGATGCCAACCTGATCCATAAATTCGTCTGACGGCCATTTACAAGGCCGCACGTCAGCTTCCCTCGGTAGTTCATCGTATGGCTCACGAAACGCGAGCCTCAATTCTTGCTTCCTTGAAGAACCACCTTGGAAGTTTTTCCTATGCATTTTTTTGGAAATTTTCTGAAATTTTTAGTAACTCAAAATAAAAGTTAACCAAACTCAACAAGATTGATAGCAACAACTCCTACAAGTGCCTAGAGACTATATCATGCATTAGAACTACTTGGGACCAAGGAAATTTGACATGCAAGCTCAAGAACAAGGCCACCACAGCAGCAAAAATTTGCAATAAATAAAGCAGTAGAGCAAAAACTAATTGGACCAATGGAGGAGCCACATACCAAGGAACAATCTTCCCAAACAGTTTGGTGAATGGTGCTTTGAGCAAGGAGATCGAAAATGGCAGCAAGATGAGCTAGAACTCGTGCTTGAGCTGGTTGGTGATTCTTTTGGGAGGAAGAAGAAAAGTATGGGTGCAGGAATATGTGGAGGGGGGCCACGTGGGGCCCACGAGGTAGGGGCGCGCACCCTGTGAAGGTGGGCGCGCCCTGGACCCTCGTGGCCAGGTGCCGGCTCCCCTTCCTGTGTGTTCTGTGCCATAAATCCTCAAATATTCTAGAAAAAACAATGTTAAATTTTCAGGGCATTTAGAGAACTTTTATTTTCGGGGTATTTTTTTATTGCATGGATAAGTCTGGAAACAAACAGAGAATACTATTTTTGCTTTATTTATCCTAATTAACAGAAAGTAAAAGGAGGGTACAGAAGGTTGTGCTATCTAGATTCACCTATCCCATGCTCATCAAAAGGAATCCATTAACAAGGTTGACCAGGTCTTGTTAATAAACTCTTTCCGAAAAACATGAAACCGGAGAATTTTCGAATAACACTAGGTTACCTAAATGGGGCTATGTATGTCCCCAACAATAAGAATGTCATATGTCTTCTTGATAGTAGGAAGGGGAAATTCAAAACCTCCAATAGTAATAGTTGAAATTTTTCCAATATAATTGATACTGTGGACCTGAGGTTGTTTCCTCGGAAAGTGTACCATATGCTCATTACCATTGACATGAAAAGTGACATTGCCTTTGTTGCAATCAATAACAGCCCCTGCAGTATTCAAAAAGGGTCTACCAAGGATAATAGACATACTATCTTCCTCAGGAATATCAAGGATAACAAAGTCCGTTAGAATAGTAACATTTGCAACTACAACAGGCACATCCTCACAAATACCGACATGTATAGCAGTTGATTTATCGGCCATTTGCAAAGATATTTCAGTAGGTGTCAACTTACTCAAGTCAAGTCTACGATATAAAGAGAGATGCATAACACTAACACCGGCTCCAAGATCACATAAAGCAGTTTTAACATAGTTTCTTTTAATGGAGCAAGGTATAGTAGGTACTCCTGGATCTCCTAGTTTCTTAGGTATTCCACCTTTAAAAGTGTAATTGGCAAGCATGGTGGAAATTTCTACTTCAGGTATCTTTCTTTTGTTGGTAATAATATCTTTCATATACTTAGCATAAGGATTTGTTTTAAGCACATCAGTCAAACGCATACGCAAAAAGATAGGTCTAATCATTTCAGCAAAGCGCTCAAAATCCTCATCATCCTTTTTCTTGGATGGTTTAGGAGGAAAATGCATGGATTTTTGAACCCATGGTTCTCTTTCCCTGCCGTGCTTCCTAGCAACAAAGTCTCTCTTATCATAACGTTGATTCTTTGATTGTGGGTTATCAAGATCAACAGCAGGTTCAATCTCTACATCATTATCATTGCTAGGTTGAGCATCATCATTAATATTATCACTAGGTTCATGTTCATTACCAGATTGTGTCTCAGCATCAGAAACAGATATATCATTGGGATTCTCAGGTGTGTCAGCTACAGGTTCACTAGAAGCATGCAAGGTTCTATCATTTTTCTTCTTCTTCTTCTTCTTCTTAGAAGAACTAGGTGCATATAAATTAGCTCTCTGAGAATCTTGCTCAATTATCTTAGGGTGGCCTTCAGGATACAGAGGTTCCTGAGTCATTCTGCCACCTCTAGTCACAACTCTAATGGCATTATCATTATTCTTACTATTTAATTCATTGAGCAAATCATTCGGAGCCTTAAGTACTTGTTCTACTTGAGTGGTAACCATAGAAGCATGTTTACTAATGAGTTTCAATTCACCTTTAACTCTAGACAGATAATCACTCAAGCGTTCAATCATATAAGCATTGTGTTGCAATTGTCTACCAACATAAGCATTGAAGTTTTCTTGTTTCACAATAAAATTGTCAAACTCATCTAAGCATTGGCTAGCAGACTTATAACGAGGGATATCACCTTCATCAAATCTATAAAGATAATTTACCTTTACTACCTGTGTCGGGTTATCAAGACCATGTATTTCTTCAATAGGTGGTAAATTCTTAACATCTTCAGCTTTAATACCTTTTTCTTTCATAGATTTCTTTGCCTCTTGCATATCTTCAGGACTGAGAAATAGAACACCTCTTTTCTTCGGAGTTGGCTTAGGGGCTGGTTCAGGAAGTGTCCAATTATTTTCATTGGCCATCATATTATTCAATAGTAATTCAGCTTGATCAACTGTTCTTTCCCCGAAAACACAAAAAACACAACTATCCAGGTGGTCTCTGGAAGCATCGGTTAGTCCGTTATAAAAGACATCAAGTATATCGTTCCTCTCAAGAGGATGATCAGGCAAAGCATTAAGTAACTGGAGAAGCCTCCCCCAAGCTTGTGGGAGACTCTCTTCTTCAATTTGCACAAAGTTATATATTTCCCGTAAGGCAGCTTGTTTCTTATGAGTGGGAAAATATTTAGCAGAGAAGTAATACATCATATCCTGGGGACTACGCACACAACCAGGATCAAGAGAATTAAACCAAGTCTTAGCATCACCCTTTAACGAGAACGGAAATAACTTAAGGATATAGTAATAACTAATCTTTTCATCGTTGGTAAACAGGGTGGCTATATCATTCAACTTGGTAAGATGTGCCACAACAGTTTCAGACTCATAGCCATGGAAAGGATCAGATTCAACCAAAGTAATTAACTCAGGATCAACAGAGAATTCATAATCCTTATCAGTAACACAGATAGGTGAAGTAGCAAAAGCAGGGTCATGTTTCATTCTAGCATTAAAGGACTTTTCTTTCAGCTTAGCTAATAATTTCTTAAGATCATATCTATAGTTGCAAGCAAGAAAGTCTCTAGCAGTTTCATCATCCACAACATAACCCTCAGGAATAACAGGCAATTCATATCTATTGGGAGAAGCTTCATCATCACTTTCATAAATATCATCAGTTTCAATATTTGCATTCTCCCTAACCTTAGCAATTTGTTCATCTAGAAATTCACCTAGTGGCACAGTATTATCAAGCATAGAAGTAGTTTCATCATACATAGCAGAAGTGGCATCATCAAGAACATACGACATATCATATTCAATAGTAGGAGTAGGTGTCACAAATTTACCCATAAAAGATGGTGAATCAAGTGCAGAGCTAGATGGCAGTTCCTTACCTCCCCTCGTAGTTGAGGGTAAGATCTTGGTTTTTGAGGCCTTCAAGTTCTTCATAGTGATCAATAGATATAAATCCCAAGTGACTTAAAGAATAGAGCTATGCTCCCCGGCAACGGCGCCAGAAAATAGTCTTGATAACCCACAAGTGTAGGGGATGGCAACAGTTTTCGAGGGTAAGCTATTCAACCCAAATTTATTGATTCGACACAAGGAGAGCCAAAGAATACTCTTAAGTATTAGCAGCTGAGTTGTCAATTCAACCACATCTGGAAACTTAGTATCTGCAGCAAGGTAGTTTAGTAGGAAAGTAATATGATAGTGGCGGTAGCGGCAATAAAAGTAACGGTAGTGGTTTTGTAGTTTTTTTAATAGTAGCAGCAGAAAAGTAAATAAGCAACAAGCAATATATGAAAAGCTTGTAGGCATTGGATCAGTGATGGGAAATTATGTCGGATGCAATTCATCATGTAGAAGTTATAACCTAGGGCGACACAGAACTAGCTCCAGTTCATCAATGTAATGTAGGCATGTATTCCAAATATAGTCATACGTGCTTATGGAAAAGAACTTGCATGACATCTTTTGTCCTACCTCCCGTGGCAGTGGGGTCCTATTGGAAACTAAGGGATATTAAGGCCTCCTTTTAATAGAGTACCGGACCAAAGCATTAACACGTAGTGAATACATGGACTCCTTAAACTAAGGTCATCACCGGGAGTGATCCCGATTATTGTCACTTCGGGGTTGTCGGATCATAACACATAGTAGGTGACTATAGACTTGCACGATAGGATCAAGAACACACATATATTAATGAAAACATAATAGGTTCAGATTTGAAATCATGGCACTCGGGCCCTAGTGACAAGCATTAAGCATAGCAAAGTCATAGCAACATCAATCTTAGAACATAGTGGATACTAGGGATCAAACCCTAACAAAACTAACTCGATTAGATGATAGATCCCATCCAACCCATCACCGTCCAGCAAGCCTACGATGGAATTACTCACGCACGGCGGTGAGCATCATGGAATTGGTGATGGAGGAAGGTTGATGATGACGATGGCGACGATCTCCACTCTTCGGAGCCCCGAACGGACTCCAGATCAGCCCTCCCGAGAGAGATTAGGGCTTGGCGGCGGCTCTGTATCGTAAAATGCGATAATTCTTCCTATCTGATTTTTTCTCCCCGAAAGTGAATATATGGGATTCGGAGATACGTCGGTGGAGCACTAGGGGGCCCACGAGGCAGGGGGCACCCTAGGGGAGGGGGCGCGCCCCCACCCTCGTGGGCAGGGTGTGGGCCCCCTGGCCTAGTTCTTCTCGCAGGTATTTTTATATTTTCCAAAATAATTCTCCATAAATTTTCAGGTCATTGAGAGAACTTTTTATTTCTGCACAAAAAACAACACCATGGCAATTCTGCTGAAAACAGCGTTAGTCCGGGTTAGTTCCATCCAAATCATGCAAGTTAGAGTCCAAAACAAGGGCAAAATGGTTTCGAAAAGTAGATACGTTGGAGATGTATCATGAACCAGCGGCAACAACTGTCCCTGCGTGAGTGGCGGTTCCCGTGAAAAAGAGGCCGGTCAGCGCATCGTGGCGGCAGGCAGCGGCGCATGCAGGTAGGATAGCTACGTGCATGCATAGCAGGCTAACTAGACATGTCGTGCATGCATAACAGGCTTTTGGCGTTGCGACGCGCGCACGGCCCAACAGTCTAACCACGGCCCAACAGGCGAACAACGGCACCGTCCGACGCGACCCCACTCATCAGGTCCAACGGGCGACACAGTCAGCGCGGCCCCACTCGTCAGAGTTAACAGTCAAAGCACTGACCCGATGACATTCATCGTTTGTGACAAGTTCTGAGGGTTTCAGGCAAGGGAGTGGGGAAAAGTGAGCAAAAGTTAAGAGCGTGGGGATGAATGAGCATGGCTAAGGAACCAGGGGCACAGATGTAAAAATCCCAATAATAAAATAGTGGGTCCTCTTTGGGAAAACTTCGAACTCTCTCACTTGGGTCCTTGAGTTGCTTAAAGTTTTTGGATCAATTTTCAAATAAACTCAAATTTGAAATGCTAAAATGATGGATGCATATGAATGATCTATGTTAATATCCAAATTGAAAATTTGGGATGTTACAAACCTACCCCCCTTAAGATGAATCTCGCCCTCGAGATTTGGGTTGGCTAGAAAATAGGTGTGGGTGGTCCTGGCGTAGATCATCCTCTTGTTCCCAGGTGGCTTCATCCTCTGTATGGTGACTCCATTGAACTTTGCAAAACTTGATGACCTTGCTGCGGGTAACTCTATCGGCAAACTCGAGAATCTTAACAGGCTTCTCCTCATAAGTCAGATCACTCTCTAGCTGAATTGCTTCCAGGGACAATGTATCTCGTAGAGGAATCTCGGCCATCTCCGCGTGACATTTCTTCAACTGAGATACGTGAAACACATCGTGAACTCCGGACAAGGCTTCGGGCAACTCTAGCTGATAAGATACTTCTCCTCTATGCTCCAAAACTTTGTACAGTCCCACGAATCGTGGTGCTAGTTTACCCTTAACTCCGAAACGCGTAACTCCTCGAAGTGGGGATACACAAAGATATGCTCTATCACCAACTTTGTAGGTCACCTCATTGCGTTTCGTATCCACATAACTCTTCTGTCGGGACTGGGCTATCTTCAGTCTGTCGCGAATCAACTTGACCTTCTCTTCTGAATCTCTGATTAGGTCAGGTCCGAATAAATGACGGTCTCGAACTTCATCCCACATTAACGATGTTCTGCACCTCCTTCCGTACAAAGCCTCGAAAGGGGCCATCTGCAAACTGGTCTGACAACTGTTGTTGTAAAAAAACTCTGCGTATGGCAGGTTATCATCCCAACTAGATCCATAATCTAGCGCACAAGCTCTGAACATGTCCTCCAGAATCTGATTGACTCTCTCCGTCTGTCCATCTGTCTGCGGATGAAAGGCTGTACTGAATTCTAGCCTCGTACCCAAAGTCTCATGCAACTGCTTCCAAAACTTTGAAATAAACTGTGTTCCTCTATCTGATAGAATGGTCCTTGGAACTCCATGTAGACATACGATCCTGGTATGTATATCTTGGCCAACTTAGCACTTGTGTAAGTTGTTTTCACCGGGATAAAGTGAGCTACCTTGGTCAAGCGATCAACTATAACCCAGATAGAATCATACCCTGAACGTGTCTTGGGTAGTCATGTGATAAAGTCCATTCCAAGTTTATCCCACTTCCATTCTAGTATGGGTAACGGCTGCAATAACACTGCTGGTTTCTGATGTTCTGCCTTTACTCTTTGACAAACGTCACATACTGCTACATACTCAATAATGTCCTTCTTCATTCCAGTCCACCAGAAATTTTGCTTCAAATCCAAGTACATCTTGGTATTGCCGGGGTGTATCAAGTAAGGCGAATCATGAGCCTCCTGAAGAATCAACTTCCTGATCTCCGGGTCATCGGGCACATAAATACGCTCTTCAAACCATAGCTTTCCATGTTCATCCTCACGAAAACCTTCTGGCTTTCCTTTGGCCATTATGCCCTTTATTTCTGTTATTCCTTCATCCATTTTATGGGCTTCTCGAATCTTACCCAACAAAGTGGACTTAATTTCCAATGTAGCAACATAGCCTCTAGGGACTACCTCCAGCTGTAACTCTCGGAGGTCATCTGCCAACTCCTTGGGTAATCCCACGGTTAGGAGAGTATTAACATAACTCTTGCGACTTAGCGCATCTGCCACGACATTGGTTT
The DNA here is from genome assembly GCA_902687465.1 of Secale cereale. Taxonomy (NCBI): domain Eukaryota; kingdom Viridiplantae; phylum Streptophyta; class Magnoliopsida; order Poales; family Poaceae; genus Secale; species Secale cereale. The sequence goes on from LR738715.1 coordinate 41,118,971, forward strand.
TTTCTGGATGATAATGTAATCTCATGTTGTAATCCTTTATAAGCTCCAACCATCTCCTTTGCCTGAGGTTTAACTCCTTCTGCGTGAAGATGTATTTTAAACTCTTGTGATCTGTGTATACATCACAACAGTTTCCAATAAGAAAGTGCCTCCAGGTCTTGAGTGTGTGCACCACGGCTGCTAACTCCAAATCATGTGTGGCAAAATTCAACTCATCGGGTCGAAGCTGACGTGAGGCATAAGAAACAACTCTTCCTTCTTGCATGAAAACGCCTCCAAGTCCTTGACGTGAAGCGTCACAATATACTTGAAAATCCTTACGAATATTCGGGAGTATCAGCACTGGGGCTGTAACTAAGCGCTTCTTCAACTCCTGAAAACTGACCTCACATTCTTCGGTCCAAATGTACTTACTTTCATTCTTCAACAACTCCGTCATGGGCTTCGCAGTCTTGGAGAAATTCTCAATGAACCTCCGATAATATCATGTGAGTCCAAGAAAACTGCGAATCTCTCCAACTGAGGTGGGTGCCTTCCATTCCATAACGGCCTCTACTTTGGAAGGGTCCACTGCTATACCATCTCCTGAAATAACATGTCCAATAAATCCTACTTCCTTCAACCAAAACTCACATTTGCTGAACTTGGCATATAACTGATGTTCCCTGAGCTTCTCGAGGACTAAACGCAAATGTTCCTTGTGTTCCTCTTTGTTCTTGGAGTAAACCAATATGTCATCAATGAACACTACCACAAACTTATCTAAGAACTCCATGAATACCTTGTTCACCATACTCATGAAATAGGCAGGGGCATTAGTCAAACCAAACGACATGACTGTATACTCGTAAAGCCCGTACCTTGTGGTAAAAGCTGTTTTAGGTATATCCTGTTCTCGGATCTTCAACTGGTGATAACTAGATCGTAAATCGATCTTAGAGAACACTTTGGCTCCTTGCAACCGATCAAACAGATCATTTATCATGGGCAGAGGGTACTTGTTCTTAATCGTCACTTCATTCAGTGCACGATAATCCACAACCATTCTTAGGGAACCATCCTTCTTCTCGATTAAAAGTACTGGAGCTCCTCAAGGTGAAGAACTTGGTCGGATATAACCTTTCTCCATTCACTCCTAGATCTTCTTCTTGATTTCTTCTAAATCATTCGCGGGCATCCAATACGGTCTCTTGGATATTGGTCCGGTGCCTGGCAATAACTCAATTAAGAACTCGATGTCTCTATCCGGTGGCATGCCTGGTAACTCCTCTGAAAACACGTCGGGGTAATCCTTCACAACTGGTACTTCTTCCTGAACAACTCCCGAGAGTGCATTCACGTGCGTCTTCCGGGGTGTGTGCCTCGACACAAACTTGATCCTCTTTCCTTCCGGGGTGGTGAGAAGAATTGATCTACTGGCGCAGTCGATGTTTCCTCCAAACTTGGGTAGCCAATCCATACCTATGATTACATCCAAACCTTGGGATTCCAAAACGATGAGATCTGTGGGAAATACAAGTCTCCCAATGGTCAATGGCACCTGATAGCATCCTCGTCTAGCCATGTAATCTACTCCAGGGAAACTTACTAACATAGGCGACTTAAGGGCTACGGTGGGCAAATGGTACTTTTCCACAAAACCCCTTGATATGTATGAATGAGATGCACCAGTGTCAAAACGAACAAGGGCGGTAAATGAACTAACTAAAAACTTACCAACCACTTCGTCGGGCTGCTCGTCAATCTCCTTCATATTGACGTGATTCACCTGTCCTCTGGTGAAAGGGTTGGGCTTCTTCCGTGAACTTCCGTTGCCATTCCCGTTCTTTCCTTCAAGACACTCTGTGGCATAATGTCCAGTCTTCCCGCACTTGAAACAAGTAATGTTACTCAAATCACTCTTAGCGGGAGTGGATGGATGTCAGGACCGGATTTTCGGGTTATCAATTTTCCAAAAAATGGTCCTTGTGGTCACCAGCCCCAGGATTACTGTTAGCTGAAGAGGCACCAACTTGATACAGAAATTCCAAGAAAAATACAAAATATGTAGTACAAGACCATTCTGGCCTATGAATACAACAAATGGTTTCTAGTGGCTGATGGCGGAAGCGGTTTGTGGTTCATCGGTGTCTATGGGACTCCATTTCCCACAGGAACAGCTGACCAGGATAACTCCTATCTTCGCGAGGCTGCTATCACCCTTATGTAGGTTTCCGGGGCTGTCATCGCAACGCTCCTCTCCATGCAAGAAATCTGGCCAAGACAATAGCCAAGGACAAGCCAGTGAGTACTTTGAACGTACTCGCAAGCATTATGAACACAGGTATAATGTAACAAAAGATAATTATGCTCTGAAATTATTTCATGATCACAACGTCAGTCACAAAATAAAAATCCATGATGCATGCAAGCAGGTTATTCATACAAAACATGAATAGGCATTCATAGAATAAAAGTAATATGCACCGATCGGGTGTCTGAAGCGACGCTTCGAAAGGATAATAAAATAAAGCATGCCTCAGTCGGGCGTCTGAGCGACGTCACATAAAGGGCTTATAAAGAAAATAATAACAAACATGCCACAGTCGGGCGTCTGAGCGCCACCACATAAAGGGCTTATAAGGATAACTAAATAACAGCATGCCACAGTCGGGCGTCTCAGCGACGCCACATAAAGAGCTTATAAGGAAAATAATAACAAACATGCCACAGTCGAGCGTTTGAGCGACACCACATAAATGGCTTATAAAGGATGTAATTAACAAACGTGCCATAGTCGGGTGTCTGAGCAACACCACATAAAGGGCTTATAAAGGATGTAATTAACTAACGTGCCACAGTCGGGCGTCTGAGCGACGCCACATAAAGGGCTTATATAAGAATAATCACAGTGAATATACAGGAGGTAGAACCATCCCAGTGATACTCAATAATTCAAGTAATATACATGGTTAGTCCACAATAATAATAATCATAATCATCTTATGTCACTAGTCATGATCAATGTTCTGGTTTAGTAGGTTTTCCTCCGAAGACCGACACTTGACCCATCGCAGACTGTAGTCCTTACCCATGGACGCGGCTATTTGAATAGATATAATCTCTGCAGAGGGTGTACTCTTTACCCACGAGTAACGGATTCCTTTAGTCCATCGGGACTAATTCCGCCTACGGTCTTTTAATTGAAAACCCACCTGACCGCTGATACGTCCAAAACGTATCTATAATTTCTGCTTGCTCCATGCCTCTTTTGGGTGATATTGCTATGATATTTATACACTTCCATACACTTTTGATCATATTTGGACTAACCTATTAACTCAGTGCACCCCAGTGCCAGTTCCTGTTTTCTGCTGTTTTTGTATTTCAGGTTTTCCCATCACGTAAACTGCCAGAAAAATCCCGGAAAAATTATATAAAAAATCAGCGTTCCAGAAGCTTCCCGACAGCCAAAGTAGAGCCGGAGGGGGGCCACCAGGGCTCCAGGCGCCCTGGTGGCACGACCCCCCTCCTGGCCGCGCCGGGGGGGCGCCTAGGCCCCCCTTTGGCATATATTTAACACGCGTCCCGAAACCCTCGAGACGGGAACCCTTTTTCGCGATCTCATCTCTGTTCCGCCGCCGCCGTGCTTCCAAGATCGGGAGCACCAGGAGAACTCTTCCCGGCACCCTGCCGGAGAGGAGGATCACCACCGGGAGCCTCTCCACCACCATGGACGCCTCCCGGATGAGTTGTGAGTAGTCTCCCTTGGACCATGGGTCCATGACCAGTAGCTATGTGATGTTCTCCTCCCCTTCTTGTGCTTCACTAATTAGACCACGTGAGCTGCCCTACATGATCGAGGCACATATGTAATCCTTATGCTGTTGCTATGATGAGTTTGCTGGGATCCGATGGATTGTGAGATTATGTTCAGATTGTGTTTGAGTAATATATTTGATTCACCTCTTTTATATTTATGTTCATAAGTAATTCTTGCATGTTCTCCGTTGCTATTTATTGCTTTGGCCAAGTAGTAGGTAGTGACTCCAAGAGGGAACGTTATGCTTGATTGTGGGTTCATGCCCCTCGATGACTAGCTTGAGTGACAGAAACATGAGTCTAGAGGATGTGCTGTTGCCACAAGGGGAAAACAACGGTGCTTGTGCCCGCGGGTGCAAGGATTGTTTACTTTACGCAAAGTTCTTTTAATGCAGTTGTCTGTTGCTTTGAGTTTACACTATGGGTGGGACTCGCAACTTAATACCAGCGAGATGTTCTGGATAGATATCTCAAGGTGGATGATTAGTAGTAGATGCAGATGGATTTCGGTCTACTTGCCTTGGCGTACCGCCCATGCTTTGAACCTCTACCTTTCTTGCAACATAGTTAGCATTGGTTTGCACACATAATTCTGTCAATTGCCCAGCTGTAATTCGTTTACCTCACATAGCTGTTTTATCGTCTTTTGGGAGAGAGACATCACTAGTGAACATCATGGGACCCCGGTCCATATTACCATCACTGATCACATCCGCTATTTACTTTCTGCTTTTACTTACTATTTGCAGCAATACCTATCACTATTATCACTTGCGTTTGATCCTTTGTAAACGACAAGGCCGGAGGGATTGACAACCTCTCTGTACTCGTTGGGAGCAAAGTTATTTGTATCTGTGTGCAGGTCCACGTTGATTGCTAGTATCTGGCGCCGTTAGCAGTTGACACCTTCTTGTTGAAACTAGGAGTCTCAGGGGAAATCAATCCTTGGTATCTTTGCCAAGGGAAAACTTCCGCTACACTGCATCTCAAACCTTCCACTTGGGGTAACCAACGAGGGGCGAGAAGCCATCAAGCAATGTTTTCTGGCGCCGTTGCCGGGGACTCCACTCTTCAAGATAGGGGAGTTGCACGCTATCTTTTACCTTTGCTTTTAGTCTTGTTAGTTTACCTTTCAGTTTTTGCTTTAGTATCTTTTATCGAAAATCACAAAAATAGTTATCTTGCTTGCTTGCTGCTATGGGTTCCACCGAGAACACCAAGTTGTGTGACTTCACTAGTCATAACAACGATGAATTTATTTGCACGCCTATGACTACACCTGCCACTTCAGCACCTTCTTATGAAATTAAACCTGCTTTACCGAACCTAGTTATGAAAGATCAATTCTCCGGTGCTGGAGATGATGCTGCTTTACACTTAAACAACTTTGTTGAACTCTGTGATATGCAAAAGTACCAAGAAATAGATGGTAATATTTTTAAGCTTAAGCTTTTTCCTTTCTCCTTGAGAGGAGGAGCTAAAATTTGGTTTCAATCTTTGCCTAGAAATAGCATAGATTCATGGGACAAGTGCAAAGATGCTTTTATTGGAAAATACTATCCACCTGCTAAAATTATCCAACTAAGGAGTAACATAATGAATTTTAAACAATTGGATAATGAGCACATTGCCCAAGCTTGGGAACGTATGAAATCTCTTATCAAGAACTGCCCTACTCATGGTTTGACTACTTGGATGGTTATCCAAACTTTTTATGCAGGCTTGAACTTTACCTCGCAGAACTTGTTAGATTCGGCCGCGGGAGGAACCTTTATGTCAACTACACTTGGTGCTGCCACGAAGCTTCTCGATGAGATGATGACCAATTATTCCCAATGGCACACCGAACGCGCTCCAACAGGTAGGAAGGTAAACTCTGTCGAGGAGATTTCCTCGCTAAATGAAAAAGTTGACTTGATCATGTCTCTACTTTCGAAGCAATCTTCTGTTGATCCTCGTGATGTTCCTTTAAATTCTTTGATTGCTCAAGAACAAGTAGATGTGAACTTTATCTCTAGAAACAATTTTAACAACAATGCTTATAGGAGTAATTTTGGTAGCAATCCTAGACCGTTCCCCTCTAATTCTTATGGGAACAACAATGCTTATCCTAGCACCAAGAACTCCACTACTGAACTAGAGATTATGCTTAAAGATTTCATCACTACCCAAAAAGCCTTTAATAAGAGTGTAGAAGAGAAACTAAACAAACTAGATGATCTCTCTTCGAAGGTAGACAATTTAGCCCATGAGGTAGAATTGCTTAAAATTAGAACTTCTCCTCTTGAGGAGAGGAAGGTCACTCCTATGAATGCTATTCAAGTGCAAATCAATGAAAACATTAGGATGTTGGCTAAACTTAAAGAGAGATGGGCTAGAGAAAGGGAGGAAGAAGATAGAATTAAGAACCTTCCTACCCACCACACTGTTGCTACTATCCAAGTTGTTGAGGATATCCAAACTCTTAGCACCCAATGCACTCCTGGTCCCAAAGGACCTATTAATGGTGATGCTATGACTATAGAAACTACCAAACAAGTGAACCTAAAGGACACCACTACCACTTTACTTGATAGTAGTGACCTTGATTTTGATAACTGCACTCTTACCGAAGTTATTGATTTCCTACAAAGAATGGCTAAAGATCCCCACACTAGCACGCTTAACCTTGCCTTCACAGAGCATATCACTAATGCTCTCATCAAAGCTAGGGAGGAGAAACTTAGAGTAGAAGCCTCCATACCAAGAAAGCTAGAAGATGGTTGGGATCCTATGATTAAAATTAAGTTGAATAACTTCTCTTGCTATGCTTTATGTGATGTTGGAGCTAGTACCTCCATTATGCCCAAAAGAATATATGATATGCTTAAATTGAAACCTTTTGATTCTTGTTCTTTTGGTGTTCGTCTCGTTGATTCTTCCATAAAGAAACCTTTGGGGAGGATCGACGATGTTCTTATCATTGTCAATGACAATTACGTTCCCGTTGATTTTACTATTATGGACATTGAATGTGAACCTTCTTGTCCAATTATTTTGGGACGTCCTTTTCTACGCACCGTTGGTGCTATCATTGACATGAAAGAGGGGAATATAAAATTCCAATTTCCTCTCAAGAAAGGGATGGAACATTTCCCAAGAAAGAAGATTAAGTTACCTTTTGAGTCCGTTATACGGGCTAGCTATTCTTTTACTCTTGATAAAACTTGATCTCTTTGCATTATGCCTAGCTTAAAGGCATAAAAGAAAGCGCTTTTGGGAGGCAGCCCACAATGAATAAAATTTTATTTTTCTTTTGTTGAGTCTTGATGTTGTTACTACAGTAGCATCATCATTGTATCTTTACTTTTCAACTTTGTGCCAAGTGTAGCCTCTGATTGCAAGAAAGTTCAAAAGTTGTGACGTGCTGTCCAGGAAACAGATTCTGTCCTTGGACAGAAAAATTCGTATAAAATCACCAGATCATCTTTTTGGTCTGAATGTTTTCGACAGCGTGCTCTATACAATTGTCTTTCGGGCGTCTGTTCTGAGTTTTTTGATTAGAGTTGCAGAAGTGCCCCGAAAAAATCATTTACTACCTGCTGTTCTGTTTTTCACAGATTCTGTCCTGTTTTGCCTTTCCTTCATTTTGCAAACCTTGAGCTTGCTTTTTCTTTGCAAAAACCTTTTGGCAATCTTGAGAAACAGTAGACCTTCAAGAATATCCTTATTTCCAGCAAGGAACAATTATTTTATTAAGGGTACTAACCTCGCTAATCAGATTATGATGAGTTATGTATGAAGGGAGTTTTCAAGTGTGCGAGGGAAGATGATAAAAAGATTCAGGAGTGTCAAACGCTCAAGCTTGGGGATGCCCCCATGCACCCCCAAGAAATATTCAAGGAGACTCAAGCGTCTAAGCTTGGGGATGCCCCCGTGCATCCCCTTCTCCATCAACATTATCAGTTCGTCTTTCGTTCCACTATATTTTTATCACTTCATGTGTTATGTGCTATGCTTGGAGTGTCTTGCTTTTAGTTTTCCTTTTTTAGTTTTCTTTAGCTTTTCATAACGAGTCGGAACTCAGCTTTCTTTGTGTGGGAGAGAAACACGCTCCACTTCTACCTAGAACATAACATAGAATTTTCATGTCTATCCTTGCTGTGTGTGTTCTTTGTCTTTCAATAGCTACTATCATGCTTAGCTCTTAGTTTTCAGCTTATCTTTTTAAAGAGCTTTTGTTTAGTTGGTTGCTTGAACTCTCTTTAGTTATCATGCTTATCTTATTAAGAGAGTTTGCTTCTGTTGCATTGGTTGATATGTCTATGATAAAAATGCTACGTGCATAATGGTGCTTAGTAGTTCATGTTTTCTTATGGTTAGTCTCAAATAGCTGGGGGGTTCCCAATGTGTTATTGGAGTACCAACATGATTTGTTTGCCTATGATGTGGTATGGTTTAGTAATATCTTCCTTCGAGAATTTATTTTGATTGACTTGGCGTATCCTCACGCATATTTAAGACTGTAAAGAAAGTCTGTCAAGCCTTGATGATCTTTTGTTTCTGAGTAGCGATATAACTTCCATGCCTGATTCAATGTTGCTTTGTCGCTCTGCATGATTATGACCATCATTGCTCTTTTAGTTGGTCGCTCCCAGTCTTTTGCTAACCTCCACCTGTACTAAGCGGACTGACTGCTTGTGCATCCAAAATCCTTTAAACCAGTTATGCCATATGAGTCCACCATACCTTCCTATACATGGTATTTACCTGCCATTCCTAACGAAGACTTTCATGTACCATCTCGAAATTATTCAAAAAAATGCATTTCTGTTTTGTGCCTCTCTTTTAGTTCATGAGGAAGTAGTAGTTAATTCATGATCTTTTTAAGTTGGACAAGATTCACCCCGGGATTGCATGTCTAATGTGCAAACCTATAATGCGAGAAGGAACTGGCAAAGAGTGCGCCCGGCTCAAAAATAATATAACAAACAAACCCTCCTTCACGCTTTGTTCATGAGAAATCAGAAAACTTTGGCAGTGATAAACAAAGGAGATTAAGAGGATGTGATCGTCCTCATTCGGGAGCCGTTCCTCGAAACTTGTCCATCTCAAGAAGTGATTGAGTTGTCTGCTAACATTCGTTGACGAAACATGCATATTCAAAAAAATATTATTACCTCTGTTTTTAAAACCAAGAGCTCTGGTACATGCTTTGTCTTTGTTTCCGACCACGGGTTTTCAACCTTGCCAACAAAAGCCACGGTTCGAGAGTCTCCACCTTCTTTTAAAGCACCAACTACTGAGAGCATGATTGTCATTCTGAGTGTAATGTGCATTGTCCCAAAGTAGCATTGTCTTTTGCATGATTATGATATCGTTTATTCTGAAATAATTGTATCTAGTCATCACTTAAACCTTGGAGGTGCCCCTGCATTTATGTTTTGCTTCACTAAAGGGGGCAAGCGAGATATCACTTTGTCATATTTGCACACCATGCTCATTACAAATCTATTTGATGTTTCAGTATCATATTGTAAAACTTTTAGTTCTTTGTGATTTTCTCATGAGGCAACTTAATTACTACAGATTCATTGTCTCAGTAAGCTTTTGTCATATGACTATGAAAAATCCTTATATGGTTAATAGCATGTCACCACAGAAATTATTCTTGTTATCATTTACCTACTCGAGGACGAGCAGGAATTAAGCTTGGGGATGTTGATACGTCCAAAACGTATCTATAATTTCTGCTTGCTCCATGCCTTTTTTGGGTGATATTGCTATGATATTTATACACTTCCATACACTTTTGATCATATTTGGACTAACCTATTAACTCAGTGCACCCCAGTGCCAGTTTCTGTTTTCTGCTGTTTTCGTATTTCAGGTTTTCCCATCATGTAAACTGCCAGAAAAATCCCGGAAAAATTATATAAAAAATCAGCGTTCCAGAAGCTTCCCGGCAGCCAAAGTAGAGCCAGAGGGGGGCCACCAGGGCTCCAGGCGCCCTGGTGGCGCGGCCCCCCTCCTGGCCGCGCCGGGGGGGGGGGGGCCTTGGCCCCCAGGCCTCCGCTGATGCCCCCTTTGGCATATATTTAACACGCGTCCCGAAACCCTCGAGACGGGAACCCTTTTCCGCGATCTCATCTCTGTTCCACCGCCGCCGCGCTTCCAAGATCGGGAGCACCAGGAGAACTCTTCCCGGCACCCTACCGGAGGGGAGGATCACCACCGGGAGCCTCTCCACCACCATGGATACCTCCCGGATGAGTTGTGAGTAGTCTCCCTTGGACCATGGGTCCATGACCAGTAGCTATGTGATGTTCTCCTCCCCTTCTTGTGCTTCACTAATTAGACCTCGTGAGCTGCCATACATGATCGAGGCACATATGTAATCCTTATGCTGTTGCTATGATGAGTTTGCTGGGATCAGATGGATTGTGAGATTATGTTCAGATTGTGTTTGAGTAATATATTTGATTCACCTCTTTTATATTTATGTTCGTAAGTAATTCTTGCATGTTCTCCATTGCTATTTATTGCTTTGGCCAAGTAGTAGGTAGTGACTCCAAGAGGGAACGTTATGCTTGATTGTGGGTTCATGCCCCTCGATGACTAGCTTGAGTGATAGAAACATGAGTCTAGGGGATGTGCTGTTGCCACAAGGGGGAAAACAACGGTGCTTGTGCCCGCGGGTGCAAGGATTGTTTACTTTACGCAAAGTTCTTTTAATGCAGTTGTCTGTTGCTTTGAGTTTACACTATGGGTGGGACTCGCAACTTAATACCAGTGAGATGTTCTGGATAGATATCTCAAGGTGGATGATTAGTAGTAGATGCAGATGGATTTCGGTCTACTTGCCTTGGCGTACCGCCCATGCTTTGAACCTCTACCTTTCTTGCAACATAGTTAGCATTGGTTTGCGCACATAATTCTGTCAATTGCCCAGCTGTAATTCGTTTACCTCACATAGCTGTTTTATCGTCTTTTGGGAGAGAGACATCACTAGTGAACATCATGGGACCCCGGTCCATATTACCATCACTGATCACATCCGCTATTTACTTTCTGCTTTTACTTACTATTTGCAGCAATACCTATCACTATTATCACTTGCGTTTGATCCTTTGTAAACGACAAGGCCGGAGGGATTGACAACCTCTCTGTACTCGTTGGGAGCAAAGTTATTTGTATCTGTGTGCAGGTCCACGTTGATTGCTAATATCTGGCGCCGTTAGCAGTTGACACCTTCTTGTTGAAACAAGGAGTCTCAGGGGAAATCGATCCTTGGTATCTTTGCCAAGGGAAAACTTCCGCTACACTGCATCTCAAACCTTCCACTTGGGGTAACCAACGAGGGGCGAGAAGCCATCAACCGCACACACTAGCCTAACTTACCGGTGTCTGGAATCACCCACGACACCCGTTAAGCGAAACTCTAAGTGGGGAGGCTACAACCTCGACTAGCATGGGATCACAAAATTTATAACGCGCACAAACTAGGGGAGCTACCCCTTCGGCTCCAACCGAAAACACCCATGCCCCCGGACCAGGTGGCATGCCTACCGGATGCAGCCGGTATCTTCCACCATGGACTCTCTGTACGGTGTGTGCTAGAAAGCGGTTGACAACTTACTGAACCGTACCCTACCTATGGCAAGGACAAGTGGTAGTACGAAACAAGTATGGGGGTTACTGGAACAAGACTCGATCTACGGCCGACTCAGGAGGTATAAGTATTCCCTGCATGATTGGCATAACAAATATATTTCAACCAACAGATAGAATCACCACCCATCATACCTCACCATGCCATACCGGACACAACCGTCTCGACGAGGAACTAGGGACAAGCTCGTGTCTACACAAGACAGAGGCTTTCCCGGATTCCTGTCGGTAGGCATGAACGGCATACGGGGGTGATTACTATCACAAGCATATCCATTTCCAACAGCAAAGAATCTTCATTATGCACTCATGCGTATGATTATATCATCACATAAAATAATGAATGCTTCATGTCAAGGTGGTGTTGTAATCGTATCAAACAACACACAAAAATATTATGCCAGGGTTCAGAATGCTTGCCTTCAAGAGTATGCAAGTGGGGGTGCATTTTTTGAAAGTTGCCTTCCTCTTCAAAATCCTATTTTACAAAAATTTGAATTAACACATAGTTTCAAAACAGTACAAAAACATTGTTTGGAAAATTTTCAAATAAATAGGAAAATAAACTAGACAAAATTTGAGAAACAACAGAAAAATAATCAAATCAATTGGACTTATATTTTAAAAGTTACAGCTAGTCAAAGTTTAGTCAAAATCTGTTTTAATAAAAATCAAAAAAGAAAACGTTTCAGCAACACTTACGTTTTCCTCTTGCGAAGGCGTATTTGGTGGAATACGCTTCCACCTAAACCAGCGCAGGTCGTCGCTGGGTCACTGACAGTGGGTCCCTTGGGCCCACTGGTCAGGTTTGACCAGTTGCCCGCGTCTCCTTCCTCCCCTGTTTGAGCGGAGGCGGAGCTCCGACGATCAACGTCTACGAACGGTGGCTCCCCACGGCATTCCGAGGGCAGGGATGGATCCGCCCGTCCAGGGCGGTCCTCCCGGTGGTCGATAGGCTGGCGGGGACGAAGGGAGTCGCCGGCGGCGAGCTCCGCGGCGGACGACGGCTTCGGGTGGATTGGGGACTCGTGCTATGATGGCTCCTGATCGGGTTTGAGAGGTGGGGTGGCTCCGCAAGGTCTAGGGGCGTCGAACAGTGGCACTGGATGGGCTGGGGGGGGGGGCTCTGCTTGCGATGAACGAGACCGGTGCGTGGCGGCGGCCGAATTGACCGGAGATGAGGAAGACGGCCTCCCTCCGCCGATAGCTGGTTGTGGGAGCACTAGAGGGATGGCCCGAGGTTGCCTGAGGGTATGGACGAGCTCGGGGTCTCCATTTATAGCGTAACTAGGTCGGTTCCGCGGCGGCCGGGGATAAGATCGACGGTGAGCTGCTACTGTGGCCGTAGATGACGTGGCGATGCAGGGGACGGCTTGGAGGATCGAATGGATGAGCTCGGACTTGTGATGGCCTGGCTTATTAGGGATGATAGACTACTCATATCAATAAGGAATTCCTTCTCTTCCGGGAGCCCATTCGGATAGAACTCCAATGTTAAGCATGCTCAGCTTGGAGTAGTTTCAGGATGGGTGACCGACCGGGAAGTTGCTCCCGGGTGCACACGAGTGAGGAAAAAGTGCGCAGAAAAGACTAGTATTGATATGAGAGGCCAGTCTAGATCCCGCCAGGAGTAACGACCACCGGCGGGTGTGTCCGGGGCGTTACAAGTTGGTATCAGAGCCGACCCTCGCGGTTACACGGATGTTTGCGGAGAGTTTGCAGTCATGTTGTGCATGGCGTTTGTGACCCGTCGTGGCACACGGCATGACACATGTGCTGTCTTGGAAGCACAGACGGTTGTTGATAACCCTCAACCGTAAGGGATCGAGATAGTCTTCGCGGGTAAGAATAACCCAATTTATAGATTCGACACACGGGGAGCCAAAGAGTATTTATAAGCTTTGATAGTTGAGTTGTCAATTCAACCGCACCTAAAATATACTTACTTGCAACAAAAGATAAGTGGTAACGATGATATGATAGTGATGGTGGTGACAGCAAAAGTAAACAGCAAAAGTAACAACTAATAACCAACATGATTGAAACACTGTAGGCTAGGGAGATGGATGGTTGGGCGCTGCATGGATGAGATACATCATGAATCTAACTTGGGGCAAGGCACACAGAAAAGTAATGATCATCTAAGCAAATATCAAACATTAGGCATGTATCCCACAGGTAGTTGTACGTGCTTGCAATAAGAACTTGCACAACATCTTTTGTCCTACCATCCCGCTACGAACGGGGCCAAAAGGAACTTATGGAGATTAAGGTGCTCCTGTCAAAGAGCACCGGAACAAAGCAATAAACTCAATGGATACATGGAATCCTCAAATTATGGACCATCCCCTTTGGTGTCCCAAGCTTTCACCTTTGGGATCGCCGGTTCCGTACCATAATAGGTGCAAACAACTCATAGATAGAATCAAGAACACAAATATATTCATGCAAACACATAGGGTTCAGATCTGAAAACATGGCACTCGGGCCCAAAGTGACAAGCATTAAGAGCAACAAGTTGAAGCAAAGATGATAAACACCAAAGTAGATGATAGGCAACATGCCCCCAATAATCTGATAAACTATTACATGATCTAACTCATCCAATCCCTACCATCCCCTTTGCCTACAGCAGGGAATTACTCACACATGGAAGGAGAAGTCATGGAGGGAGGATGGAGTGGTGATGATGATGACGATGGCGACGATCTCCCCTCTCCGGAGGCCAAATCAGCCTCCAGATTAGCCCTCCCGAAGAAGAACAGAGGGTGGCGGCGGCTCCGCGACGGAAACTGGAAAAACGACTTCTGTTCTGGGGTTTCCTCGCCACGGGAATAAATAGGAGCCAAGGTAGGGCACCAGAGGGGGGAGGACCCTCCCAGGCGGCCTCCTAGCGCGGCCAGGGGTGGGGCCGTGCTAGCAGGGCGCCTGGGGCCCCCTTGGCTGCCCTCTGGCCCCACTTCTGGCACAATGGCCCTTTGGGTGCGTGGATTTTCTGTGATTTTTCTTGGAATTTTCTGAGACACCTAAAAATCCATTTTCCTGCACACAATAAAACCATACAGGCAGCTCTGCTGAAAACAGCGTCAGTCTGGGTTAGTTTAGTTCAAATCATGCAAGAATGAGGGCAAAACAATAGCAAAAGTGTTTGGAAAAGTAGATACGTTTGAGACGTATCAGTTGTGCCAAGAGGGAACGTTCCTGTGGCCCGACGAGGACGTCGGTTCCTCTGAGTGAGGGTGTATGTGATGGTCTGGCTTATTAGGGATGATAGACTACTCATATCAATAAGGAATTCCTTCTTTTCCGGGAGCCCATTCGGATAGAACTCCAAAGTTAAGCATGCTCAACTTGGAGTAGTTTCAGGATGGTTGACCGACCGGGAAGTTGCTCCCGGGTGCACACGAGTGAGGAAAAAGTGCGCAGAAAAGACTAGTATTGATATGTGAGGCCAGTCTAGATCCCGCCAAGAGTAACGACCACCGGCGGGTGTGTCTGGGGCGTTACAGGACTGTTCCAAGGCCAGCTGGCGCGCTGGAGTGGCTCGGGCGGCGCCGTCGATGGCAGAGGCTGTCGGGCGGCAGTGGCGGCTTGCGGTGGCAGCGCTGCGGGGTGCCAGGAGGTGGCCGGGGCGGCTCTGCGATGAGGGAGGAGTCGGGGCGCGCTGGCTGTGAGTGGGGAGGGGCCAGAACGGGTGCGGGGAGGCGGCAGCGGGACGCGGCGACTCGGGCGCACACACGTGCAAAACGCGCGCTCTGGCCGTGCCCAGAGCATGCACGCCATTTGTTCAGCAAAATGCCAAGGCATGCCAGGAGGCTTGGATGAGGCTGGGGATTAACAGGTCTAGGTTAGTGGTGGTTAGGAGATTAGTGGACATGCTGGTTAGGCAAAGCAAGCAGGTCCAACGTGCAAACTAATAACTATGCCAAATCTGGCCATGCACACAAGGTGCTTGACAGAATGCCATGGGCTTCTAGGCATCCCTTCTGGTAGCCCAAATCTCCAGGTTGGGGTCTCTTTAGATGATAAAGAGGGTGGCAAGGTTGGTTTGACAAAAACAAAAACTCCCTAGTGCAAGTTTTTGAGAAACTCAAATCTGGACAAAAAATAAAGGGCATTATTGCATGGACCGAAAATGCTCCAAAGGATCCAATCTCCTGGAATTAAGGGTTTGGTAGAGTGGTCTATAAGAAGGAAAAAGAATCATGGGTAAAAGGGCAAGTTAAAATATGGTTGCAGTAGAAAATACCAAACTGGACCAGAGAGCAAAAGAGGATGATTTGCTCAAATTTTTCAAAGAACACCAATGGGTTTTTGCATATAGTTGAATTATACACTACCACTAACATCCCCTAATTTTGGTGGAATTTTTAAATAAATCTATCATAGGGTTATAGTGCAAAAGAGGCTCCAAAACTTATGAAAAATCATTTTAAAAGAAATAAAGCTCAGGAAAATAATTACAGAAATAATTCCACTGATAGAAGAAATGTTTTCTTGAGAGGGTATACAGGTCCAACAACATTTTGAAAATTTTTCTATTTGGAGGGAAACTCCACAACTCAGAAGAAAAGAGTGGTTCTGAATCAAAAGAAAATCCAAAAAATATAAATTTAATTTACCAAGGCAAAGTTTTAATTAATAAAACATGGTTAAATTTTTGGGGTGTTACAACACTACCCCCCTTAAGAAAAATCTCGTCCTCGAGATTTGCTAAAGGTTGTTATGAAAAGAATTACTCCTACTATCACAAAGTAATATCACAAAAATAACCATCCTACTCATGCGGCTACAGTGAGTGGGCAATAAGTGGTGTAAAACTACAGTGTGGGATACTGGCGCCGCGTGGAAAAATCTACGGCTGGGGAAAAACGAGATACTTCTACTTTTGGTTACAGTGAATTTAGAATAAAATTTCTAAGTTCTAAAATACGTTGGTCGCACCAGAGAGCACAGTGCTCTCTCTGGCTGACAGGTGGACCCGGGGTCCACTATCAGTCTCTTCTTCTACCTCTGGCTCTCTCTTCTTCCTCTCTCTCGCGCGCTTTCCCGCGCTTTCTCCACCGGCGACGTCTGGCGCGTAGAGCATCTTGGCCGTACTGCGGTAGTGCGCGGCGTGCTAGCTGCCGCTGCAGCGTGCACTCACCTCGCGGGCCAGTGCGCTGTCGGCACTGCTCGCGGATTCGCCCTCGAACACCGGCGATCGAGCGACGAGCGGCGCTGGTGGACTTCGCCCACCGTACACCGATCTCGAGTTATAAAATGACCAAGGTGCTCCTTTCTTCTTCCTCACACCTAGCCTCGCTTCTCCTTCTCCTTCCTTCTCCTCCATTTCTGTTTGCAGGAGCTCGGGACGAGGCTCTAATGGCGGAGGTGATGCCGGACTGGTGCATGATCCTGGTGTGCGGAGGGTTGGCGGCATTGCTGGGGTTCTCCGTGCTCTTGTGCGTGATGATCCTCGATGATCGTCGTGATGCTGCTCCTCGAGTGCTAGCTCTTCACGGCGGTGGCGATCATGAGGATAAGGTGCTGGTGTCGGGTGCTAACTGTTGTCAGTGTGCTGTAGGCAACTTGCACTCGAATAATTACCCACAAATCTCTCCTTCAGAGACTATGGTGTGTTAGGGAGGTAATCAGTTAGATGCAACATGCGCACGTGGATTTGCAATTAGTGTACGTGGTCGAGTGGTTGGGGTTGTGAGCCTGTTGTCGTGGTGCTGCGTGAATAAAAATCTATGTCGTGAAGAGACTTATGCTGCAACAACTGAGGGACAAATCTCACTTCAGACTTTACCGAGGGCGAATTTAGTTAATCAAAAATTAACAGCAGTAAAAACTACTCCCAATAATTGAAACCAAATATTTAATTAATCGCTCCAATTTAGGACACAACGCATAAGTTGCGACACATAAATAAATGATGGGGCAATAAACATAGTAGTGATGTCTATAATGAAAATGGTAAATAGACAGGGTCCTGAGAAAACGCCTCTGGTACTGGGGCACACTCTTCTTCTATCGGGGGAAGCAGATTGACTAGTCGATGAATGCGTCTCTCCTGGTCGGGCCTCAGTGGTCTGCCGATGCCGATCCAAGGATTTAAATCAGCGAGGCTCTGGAGATAACCCATTACTCGCTGGATCAAATGCTCTTGAGCGATGATATACTGGGCAAGGTTGGCCAGTACTGGGTCTCTCTCAATTCGTCCATCAGGAAAAGATGCTACCCCTCCGGGTGCTGCACGGGTCGGGAAGTAATAATACCCTCGTTCGCTGGCATATGGTACCGCGAATCGAAGGCGAGCAAGCGCTTCATACGCAGCGGCTTCTATGGCCATTTGTGGAGTCGACATAGATTTCCCCACGAAGGAGACTTCCGTTGGATCTTGGTTTGGGTTTGCGGGAGGGATGTGCACCACTGCCCAATATTTCGAGGTGGATGGGGTGATGCTCGATTTGAGCAACTCGTACCGGGGTGGAAGGATAGAACTCATGGTACTGCAGGTAAAGTCCCACAATATTTTAACAAAACTACCTGGGGTGGCATTTAGAGTTCTCAGATAAATACTAGGGCTCGGCATGGCAAAGGAATGGTTGTGAGAGTTGTGCACAAGGTGAGGGGTTGGCAAGGTCACGAGGTGGCCTTTTATATAGCAACTGGGCTGGGTTATTAAATCACGGTGAGGGGTAACTAGTTTGTCGGTTCTGCTCTATGGGGTCGGGGTCAATGCTACAGATACACATATCTCGCAAAAGTGACGTATTACTGTGGGTGTCGTCGGGGTGGTTTTAGAAGCTACGCCCAGAATTAAAAATGCAATCGTACACCAACATACTAATGCATGGCTACTTATAAAAAAATAGGGGCGCACAAGCAGACCGCATTTAATTATGGCGATACAAGATCACACAATGACATGGCGTGGACATACTAAGACTCGGTACTACTCGAGTGACTTAGTCTACCTCGTTTATATCTAAGCGGGCGTGCCTTGTGGATACCGAGGCTTCTCCACGGGTTTCACGGTCGGGGGTTAGCTGGAGGGGGTTGAGGGACTGCAGGGTCGGGGTAGCGATGATGACCATCGCGGGGGTTGTTGGCCACAATCCCGTTGGAGCGTGTTCCCAAAAGGCGATGAATCACTTCTGGGGACACCAAAACATTTTGGTCGATGGCTGGGGCAGACCTCAAGGACTCGATCGGTTGTCCGAACAACACGACCGGGTTGTCGGCGTCGGGCTCATTTTCTCCTCTTGCCTGGGCTCGGCGAACCAGTTCTCCACGAGCTGCGATCAGATCAAGAGTGATTTGATCGAACAGTTCCTTTAGTGCACTTACATAGCGCACCAGATGCAACAATGCAGGATCCGTCTCGTGATCTCCGTTGGCAACCTGGGGTGGCCTACCATACCCGTCATGGTTGGGGTAGTAGTAGAACGAGCGACAGTTAACTCTGGGCGACAAGTGCCGGAGTTGAACTATAGCCTCTCGAGCAGCTAGTTGGATGGCTTGTGGCTCAAAGGAAGTTGTCCTTCCGGTGAACCTGTAGGGGCATTCTGGCGATGGACCCCTACCATAGACGTGCACAGTGGCCCAGAATTGACGGCTCTCACCGCCCATGGGCCCTTGGTACACAACATATTCTGGGGGCTCTTCTAATGCAAAGGCACGGCGGGTGAGGTTTGCAAGCATGGTCACAAAACCTCCAAGGTTGGTTGTTGTGGTTTCATTGTGAACAATGGGTCTAGGCATCTTGGCTTGGTTTGCGGTAGAGGGTGTGTTGCGCTGGGTTGAGGCTAGCGTGCCCTTTTTATAGAAAAAGGGGACAGAGTCTTCCTTCGCACGCTTGCGGAAGAGACCATTTAGGTGTCGGTCACTAGCGCATGATTGACAGGCTAGGCTGATAGGTTGGGCACTGACTGCCAAAAGGTGTCGGGGTCACTGTGTGGCTATCTTACACGAGAAGCTTGGCCGGGGTTAGTTTAAGGTCTGGTGGGGTGGTTAACCTAAGTTTTTTGACCTGGTTAAGATAGGATTAGCCAATGGTCAGCCTGGCTCTGATACCAAGGTTGTCAGGACCGGATTTTCGGGTTATCAATTTCCCAGAAAATGGTCCTTGTGCTCACTAGCCCCAGGATTACTGTTAGCTGATGAGGCACCAACTTGATACATAAATTCCAAGCAAAATACAAAATATGTAGTACAAGACCATTCTGGCCTATGAGTACAACAAATGGTTTCTAGTGGCTGATGGCGGAAGCGGTTTGTGGTTCATCGGTGTCTATGGGACTCCATTTCCCACAGGAACAGCTGACCAGGATAACTCCTATCTTCGCGAGGCTGCTATCACCCTTATGTAGGTTTCCGAGGCAGTCATCGCAACGCTCCTCTCCATGCAAGAAATCTGGCCAAGGCAATAGCCAGGGACAAGCCAGTGAGTACTTTGAATGTACTCGCAAACATTATGAACACAGATATAATGTAACAAAAGATAATCATGCTTTGAAATTATTTCATGATCACAATGTCAGTCACGAAATAAAAATCCATGATGCACGCAAGCAGGTTATTCATATAAAACATGAATAAGCATTCAGATAATAAAACTAAAATGCACCGAACGGGTGTCTGAAGCGACGCCTCGAAAGGATAATAAAATAAAGCATGCCTCAGTCGGGCGTCTGAGCGACGTCACATAAAGGGCTTATAAAGAAAATAATAACAAACATGCCACAGTCGGGCGTCTGAGCGACACCACATAAAGGGCTTATAAGGATAAATAAATAACAGCATGCCACAGTCGGGCGTCTCAGCGACGCCACATAAAGAGCTTATAAAGAAAATAATAACAAAATTCCACAGTCGGGCGTTTGAGCGACACCACATAAAGAGCTTATAAAGGATGTAATTAACAAACGTGCCACAGTCGGGCGTCTGAGCGACACCACATAAAGGGCTTATAAAGGATGTAATTAACAAACGTGCCATAGTCGGGCGTCTGAGCTACGCTACATAAAGGGCTTATATAAGAATAATCACAGTGAATATCCAGGAGGTAGAACCATCCCAGGGATACTCAATAATTCAAGTAATATACATGGTTAGTCCACAATAATAATCATCATAATCATCTTATGTCACAAGTCATGATCAATGTTCTGGTTTAGTAGTTTTTCCTCCGAAGACCGACACTAAGACCGGCACTTGACCCATCCCAGACTGTAGTCCTTACCCATGGACGCGGCTATTCGAATAGATATAATCTTTGCAGAGGGTGTACTCTTTACCCACAAGTAATGGATTCCTTTAGTCCATCGGGACTAATTCCGCCTACGGTCTTTTAATTAAAAACCCACTTGACCGCACACACCAGCCTAACTTACCGGTGTCTGGAATCACCCACGACACCCGTTAAGCGAAACTCTAAGTGGGGAGGCTACAACCTCGACTAGCATGGGATCACAAAATTTATAACGCGCGCAAACTAGGGGGGCTACCCCTTCGGCTCCAACCGAAAACACCCATGCCCCCGGACCAGGTGGCATGCCTACCGGATGCAGCCGGTATCTTCCACCATGGTCTCTCTGTACGGTGTGTGCTAGAAAGGGGTCGACAACTTACTGAATCGTACCCTACCTATGGCAGGGACAAGTGGTAGTACGAAACAAGTATGGGGGTTACTGGAACAAGACTCGATCTACGGCCGACGCAGGAGGTTTAACTATTCCCTACATGATTGACATAACAAATATATTTCAACCAACAGACAGAATCACCACCCATCATACCTCACCATGCCATACCGGACACAACCATCTCGTCGAGTAACTAGGGACAAGCTCGTGTCTACACAAGATAGAGGCTTTCCTGGATTCCTTCCGGTAGGCATGAACGACATACGAGGGTGATTACTATCACAAGCATATCCATTTCCAATAGCAAAGAATCTTCATTATGCACTCATGCGTATGATTATATCATCACATAAAATAACGAATGCTCCATGTCAAGGTGTTGCTGTAATCGTATCAAACAACACACAAAAATATTATGCCAGAGTTCAGAATGCTTGCCTTCAAGAGTATGCAAGTGGGGGTGCATTTTTTGAAAGTTGCCTTCTTCTTCAAAATCCTATGTGACGAAAATTTGAATTAACACATAGTTTCAAAACAGTACAAAAAAGTTATTTGGAAAATTTTTCAAATAAATATGAAAATAAACTAGACAAAATTTGAGAAACAACAGAAAAAGAGTCAAATCAATTGGACTTATATTTAAAAAGTTACAGCTAGTCAAAGTTTGGTCAAAATCTGTTTTAATAAAAATCGGAAAAAGAAAACGTTTCGGCAGCACTTACGTTTTCCTCTAGCGAAGGCGTATTTGGTGGAATACGCTTCCACTTAAACCAGCGCGGGTCGTCGCTGGGTCACTGATAGTGGGTCCCTTGGGCCCACTGGTCAGGTTTGACCAGTTGCCCGCGTCTCCTTCCTCCTCTGTCTGAGTGGAGGCGGAGCTCCGGCGATCAACGTCGACGAACGGTGGCTCCCCACGGCATTCCGAGGGCAGGGATGGATCCGCCCGTCCAGGGCGGTCCTCCCGGTGGTCGACAGGCTGGCGGGGACGAAGGGAGTCGCCGGCGGCGAGCTCCATGGCGGACGGCAGCTTCGGGAGGATTGGGGACTCGTGCTATGATGGCTCCCGATCAGGTTTGAGAGGTGGGGTGGCTCCGCAAGGTCTAGGGGCGTTGAACGATGGCACTAGATGGGCTGGGGGGGCTCTGCTTGCGACAAACGGGACCGGAGTGTGGCGGCGGCCGAACTGACCGGAGATGAGGAAGACGGCCTCCCTCCGCCGATAGCTGGTTGTGGGAGCACTAGAGGGATGGCCCGAGGTTGCCTGAGGGTCTGGACGAGCTCGGGGTCTCCATTTATAGCGTAACTAGGTCGGTTCCGCGGCGGCCGGGGATAAGATCGACGGTGAGCTGCTACTATGGCCGTAGACGACGTGGCGATGCAGGGGCGGCTTGGAGGAGTGAATGGATGAGCTCGGACTGTTCCAGGGGCAGCTGGCGCGTTGGAGTGGCTCTGGCGGCGCCGTCCATGGCAGAGGCTATCGGGCGGCAGTGGCGGCTTGCGGTGGCGGCGCTGCGGGGTGCCAGGAGGTGGCCGGGGCAGCTCTGCGATGAGGGAGGAGCCGGGGCGCGCTGGCTGTGAGTGGGGAGGGGCCAGAACGGGCGCGGGGAGGCGGCAGCGGGACGCGGCGACTCGGGCGCACACACGTATAAAACGCGCGCTCTGGCCGCACCCAGAGCACGCACGCCATGTGTTCGGCAAAATGCCAAGGCATGCCAGGAGGCTTGGATGAGGCTGGGGATTAACAGGTCTAGATTAGTGGTGGTTAGGGGATTAGTGGACATGCTGGTTAGGCAAAGCAAGCAGGTCCAACGTGCAAACTAAAAACTATGCCAAATCTGGCCATGCACACAAGGTGCTTGACAGAATGCCATGGGCTTCTAGGCATCCCTTCTGGTGGCCCAAATCTCCAGGTTGGGGTCTCTTTAGATGATAAAGAGGGTGGCAAGGTTGGTTTGACAAAAACAAAAACTCCCTAGTGCAAGTTTTTGAGAAACTCAAATCTGGACAGAAAATAAAGGGCATTATTGCATAGACCAAAAATGCTCCAAAGGATCCAATCTCATGGACTTAAGGGTTTGGTAGTGTGACACCCCGAGGCCGGTGCGCCAGGTGTCAGCCAGTTATTCGTCCTCGTTGCCATGTCATCTGCTTGCGTGTTGCATCTTGCCATGTCATCATGTGTGTTGCATCAGCATGTTTTCAAAACTTGCATCCGCCCGAGTCCCCTCGTCCTCTCCGTTGTCCGTTCTGAGCCCAGACACACTTGCACGTGCCCGCGGCGCCTCCGAATATTTATTTTCTGAGTGGCCGGAAAACGTTCTCGGAATGGGTTGAAACTTGGCGTGTGGTCTTATTATAGTGTAGACAGGCCGCCTGCCAAATTTCATCGCATTCGGAGTCCGTTTGATAGCCCAACGGATATATATAGCGGCACTAGTCGCTGGTTAAAACATCGGACATTTTCGGTCTCCGAAAACCTCCGCGGGCCTCTTCTCTTCTATAAGCCCGAGGCCTCTCCTACACAGCCCACTAACCTCCCCTAGGCCCATCCTACCTCACCTCGCGATCGGATCCGTCGGATCGCGATCGGAGGGCTCAAAACCCCTCCAAACCCCCAAACCCTAGCCCCTATGCCTATATATGGACACCCCTTGTCCATTTTGGGCATTTCTAGACCCCTCCACCTACCTCTAGCCCTTCTCTGCATCAAAATCCGCGCAAGCCAGCCGCCTCCCACCTCCTCTCCTCAATTTCTGACGCCGGCCAGCCCCGATCTGCCACTTGTCGCCTTCCCAGTGGCCAGCGCCGCCACCTGAGCCGCCCTCCACCACTCCAACGCCTCCACGTTGCCCCCCTGACCTCCCTCCGCGCCAGGCCCGTCCCCGGCCCGCCCCGGGCCGGATCTGGGCCCCGAGGCCCGCCGCTGCAGCCCGCAGCGCCTCGCGCCCGCCGCTCGCTCGCTCCGCCCGAGCGAGGGCCTCGCCTCCCCGCCTCCTACCTCGTCCCGCAGAGGGCCGGCCGGTCACCGGAGATCCGCCGGAGCAGCACCGTTCCTCCCGCCGGCGACCACGGCCAGGTCGTCCCCCGTCTCCCCGTGCCTCTCCTGCTGCCTCTCCCTCACGACCTCTCTCTCGCTGCAGCAGAGCCGCCGTCGCCAGGAAAATTTGAGCCGCCGTGCTCCGCGCTGCAGAGCTCCGAGCCGGCCCCGTTTCGCCGCCCCACCGCCTGGATCCGGCGGGATCCGGCCGGATCCGCCCGTTCCCCGTCTCACCCTGCGCCGGCGCCGGCCCCCGTCGTTGTCTGCGCCGCCGGTCTCGTCCGCATCGAGCGGACGACGAGGACGAGCCTCAGTGCCCCTAGGCTGGCCTCCCAGCCACCACGTGGGCCGCATCCCAGGCAAGCACAGTGATGCACCGAGCCGGCCCAGCTCCTCCGAGCCTCCCACCGGCCCAGCGGCTCCCTCCACAGTGATGGGCCGAGCCCATGGTGAGCCGCCCCTCTAAGCCTCGCCCTGAGCACCTTTTAGTTATATCGCGCCCGTCGTTTTTTCTTCAGAAAACTGCTAAGTCTTTTGCTGTATTTTTTTATCTTCTGATGCAAACTTTGCATGCTTGTAACTATTTGTGTGTATGTCCAAATTGAGTGAATGATATGTCAAAATGACCGTGGTGATATGCTCTACACTTTGTTCCATTGTGCCATGCTCATTTGAGTTCATCTAGATGCTCTAATATATGTTGCAAGAGTGCTACTTGTTATAAACTGCTGCTACTTGTTATTTTGTTGCCATGTTTGAGATATGATAACTTGGTGCATGTTTATCCAAATGATGCAAATGATATGCCAAAATGTTCCTTGTGAAGTGTACTACATGATGGTTGCTGTAGCATGCATGTTAGACTTCATATTGCCATGTTTATCCCTGTTGGAAAAGTGCATGTGGCTGTTAGGTTTTGTAACTTGTTACGAGATGCCTAGTTGAGGAGCTCGTTGCTATTGATGTGTTTGTCCCCATGTCGCATGCTCATATGTTTTAGACTCCCCATCATGTGTTCTTTGCTGTGGTGAAAACCATTTGCTATGATATGCCTTGTGTTGACTTAAACATGCTCGCAAACATGCCATGATAATGTTACTATTTTAACACTTAGTGAAATTTCACCAAGTCTGGAATATGTCATATCCTGATGCTATGTTTGCTTGATGCCCTAGGCAAATCCATGTTAGTTTTGGGGTGGCCATTGATCATTCCTTGTTGTATATGTTTTTGTCTATCCATTCATGCTCTTACTTGCTCATATGACCTGCTGTAGCTTATTTATTTCTTGCTCTCAAGTTGCTATAAAATATTACTGTCAGGTTTTTATTGTCATGATCAAAATGTTGCAGCTTGTTGCTATTGATCCATGCCTCCTATGGAGATGCTCCAATGGAGTTGTTTGCTGTAAGATACGTCTACTTCATGTCCATGCTTCTTGTCACCATGTTGGAGTGTTGTAGCATATATTTACCTTGCTCCAAAGTTGCTATGTGGTTGTTAACTTCAGCTTGTTGTTATATCTTGTTTCATGTGTATCTTTTAGCCCGTTGCTCCGTTTTGGGTGTGCCTTATATGAAACTTGTGTGATTTTGCATGTAGAATCATAATATCATATTTTTTTCATGTTTGGAGTGAGTTTTCTCGATGTTTGGGTGCTTCTTTCACCGTTGCCATGTTTGACTTGTTTTGCTCATATCTTCTAGGCCGTAACTCCGAATTAAACAAACTTTATATGAAACTTGACTAGAATTTCGTGTAGATCATCATGGTGCATGTTAACCTGCTGTTTAACAACTTTAACTTAAGGTTTGTTCAGATCTGGACTAATTTCAAACTATGAATATGAGGGCTTACCGGATTTGTCTTATGTAGTTTCCGGCCTCATTTAAACTTGTTGACTTGTGTTGTTTTTCTGTGCTTCCTACCTTGCCATGTATTGCTTCCTGTATAGATTTGTCATGCATCATACCTTGCCATGTATTGCATCATATATAGACTTGTCTTGCATCCTACTTGGTTGAGCATATTGTCATGTTCTAGTGTTGTTTTTCCTGTGCTTCCTACCTTGCCATGTATTGCTTCCTGTATAGACTTGTCTTGCATCATACCTTGCCATGTATTGCATCATATATAGACTTGTGTTGTTTTTCTGTGCTTCCTACCTTGCCATGTTTTGCTTCCTGTATAGACTTGCTGTGCATCATATGTAGACTTGTTTTGCATCATACTTGGTTGAGCATATTGTCATGTTCTTGTGTTGTTTTCCTGTGCTTCCTACCTTGCCATGTATTGCTTCCTGTATAGATTTGTCTTGCATCATACCTTGCCATGTATTGCATCCTATATAGACTTGTGTTGTTTTGTTATGCTTCCTACCTTGCCATGTTTTGCTTCCTGTATAGACTTGTAGTGCATCCTATATAGAACTGTCTTGCATCATACTTGGTTGAGCATATTGTCATGTCTCGTGTGGTGTGTTTACCGTGTTGCTTGCTTCTTCTCGTTAGTGCTTGTTCTATTGCATTCGTGAGGATTCGTTCATCTACCCGTGGTTCTTCTTCAAGGCTTCTTCGTCGTCTTCTTCATGGATCCGTTCTTCTTCCTTGCGGGATCTCAGGCAAGATGACCATACCCTTGGATACCTTTACTATCATTGCCTTTGCTTAGTTGTCTCGATGCTATCGTTATATGTCGCGCTACCCATCTTATTGTCAACCCCTCTCCTTGTTGCCATGAAACCTCTAACCTTTGAAACCTTCCTAGCAAAACCATTGTTTGGCTATGTTACCCGCTTGCTCAGCCCCTCTTATAGCGTTGTTAGTTGCAGGTGAAGATGAAGGTCGTTCCAGGAGGGAACTTGTTGTTGGAATATCACAATATCTATTATTATTATTAACACACCTATATACTGGGCATGGGTGGAAGGCTTGGCCTTTTGCTCGGTGTTTTGTTCCACTCATGCCACCTTAGGCGCTGATAAACCGGCATTATGTTCCTTGATTTTGCGTTCCTTACACGGTTGGGTATATGGGGACCCCTTGACATTTCGTCTTTGAATAAAACTCCTCCAGCAAGGCCCAACATTGGTTTTAATTTGCTCATAATAACAACTTAATTAATTAATTAAATTGCATAGGGAGTTAGCGCTACCAGAGGATTCTTCTACATAGCAGGGGGCCCAGTGCTGATGGTGTTGGTCCCAAACGGGGAGACTGCGGGGCCACCACGGGGAAACTTGAGGATTGGCTCCCGTAGGATCGCCCATCCGGTCGTGGCCTGAGACGAGATACGCACGGCTACTATCAGGGTGTCGACACACCGGGAGGTCTTGCTGGACTTGTTTTACCAATGTCGAAATGTCTTGTGCACCGGGATACCGAGCCTGATCGGATTGTCCCTAAGATAAGGGGTAATAATTTTTATTACTTCAGCTGATCGTGAGAGCTTATGATGGGCTAAGTTGGGACACCCCTGTAGGGTTATGATCTTTCGAAAGCCGTGCCTGTGGTTATGTGGCATATTGGAATTTGTTAATGTCCGGTTGTAGAAAACTTGACAGAGGATCCGAAGTAAAACACACCACCGCGTGAGTAACCGTGACTGTCTCTTTTCACTTTGAGAAGAGAACACGGTGGGGTTATGTTTGACTCGTAGGTAGTTCAGGATCTTTAGCGATCATTTCTAGTTGCGACCGTTTGCATGGATCCTCATCTTATTCTTGTACTCGTAAGTTAGCCACCATATATTGCTTAGCCGCTGCTGCAACCTCACCACTTTACCTCTTCCTACCTATTAAGCTTTGCTAGTCTTGTTACCCATGGTTATGAGATTGATGAGTCCTCGTGGCTCACAGATACTACAACAACAGTTGCAGGTGCAGGTTTCCGATGTCTTGACGTGAGAGCGTTGATCGTTGTGTTGGAGTTCTTTCTTCTTCTTCTTCTTCAGTCTTGGGTTAGGTTCCGGGTCGGCAGCCTGGGATAGTAGATGGATGTCATTGAGCTTTTCATGTTTGTATCCATAGTCGGATACTTTGTATTGATGTTGTTGTATTCATGTGACTTGTATGTATTGTTGTATCCCCCCATGTATGTATGTTATGGTACGATGTAATGATATCCATCTTGCTAAGCGCCCGAAATGCGGTTGTGCCCCAATCACGTAAGTGTGACGTGATCTGATATAATCGCATCTTGGGCCTGACAGGTAGAGTGGTATATAAGCAGGAAAAAGAATCATGGGTAAAAGGGCAAGTTAAAATATGGTTGCAGTAGAAAATACCAAACTGGACCAGAGAGCAAAAGAGGATGATTTGCTCAAATTTTTCAAAGAACACCAATGGGTTTTTGCATATAGTTGAATTATACAGTACCACTAAAATCCCCTAATTTTGGTGGAATTTTTAAATAAATCTATCACAGGGTTATAGTGCAAAAGAGGCTCCAAAACTTACGAAAAATCATTTTAAAAGAAATGAAGCTCAGGAAAATAATTACAGAAATAATTCCACTGATAGAAGAAATGTTTTCTTGAGAGGGTATATAAGTCCAACAACATTTTGAAAAGTTTTCTATTTGGAGGGAAACTCCACAACTCAGAAGAAAAGAGTGGTTCTGAATCAAAAGAAAATCCAGAAATAAAAATTTAATTTACCAAGGCAAAGTTTTAATTAATAAAACATGGTTAAATTTTTGGGGTGTTACAATGGAGCGGAACCGTTCTGATTGTTGTTTCCTCCATTCCAATTTCCATTCTTGGGGACACTATGGTTGTGTGAACTTCCTCCATTGTGAGAATGGCCTCCAGTGGTGGGAAGGTTATGTCCTCCTGAGTATGGGGAATAACGGGGATTTGCTGGGCCCCAGAGTTAAACTTCCCCTATCCATACGTCCTCTTGCGGGTATCAATCTGCTCCTACTTTCCTTCAATCATGATAGCCTTGTCTACCAACTCCTGGTAGTTGTTGTTGGTGGCTACCATTAGCTGCATGCTCAACTCATCATTGAGTCCCTCCAGAAACTTCTCATGCTTCGCGGCGTCAGTGGCTATATCATCTGGCGCGTAGCGAGCGAACTGCCTGAAGTCATCCACGTACTGCCCCATAGTACGATTTCCTTGGCGCAAGTTGCGAAACTCATGCTTCTTCAGGTTCATGGCTCCAGCTGAGACATGTGCAGTGCAAAAGGCTTGCTGAAACTGATCCCAAGTAACTGTAGCAAGTGGATAGGTGGAGGTGTAGTTCTCCCACCAAGCGGCTGCTGGTCCCTCAAGCTGATGTGCGGCAAAACACACTCTCTCTGCATCATTACATCCTACTGTTGCTAGCTCTCTTCTCATCTTGTGGAGCCAGTCATCTGCAACAATCGGCTCGGTGCTACTAGAGAACACCGGCAGATTCAACCTTAAGAACCGGGTCAGGTTGTCATGGGGAAGTGGAGGTGGGTTGTTGTTGTTGTTGTTGCCTTGGTTCTAAACAAGTAGTTGCATCAAAGTGTTCTGCTGCTGGATCAACTGAGTGAGCTTAGGTGGGAACTCGAATCCGGGCTCATGTCTCAGAGGCATCTGAGGGGTTTAGAGGGGTGAGATAGAATAGAATGAGGTCTTGGGAAAATCACTACCCATATGCACATGAGACAAACAATTTCAAATCATATCACTCAATTAAATCAAGGTCACACAAAAGATCCTATTACAAAGCTAGCGAATGATTCTAATGATTACAAGGTGGTCAACTAATAGCTATCATCGGAAGACTCCATGATATCTGCTCCAGCTTCGTCTTCATAAGCACTTTCACCACTGTCGGTGTCGTCTACCGGAATGTAGTTCTCCATATGAATACCCATCTCTGGTTCTAGCTTCACCGTGTTTGTTCCAACCTTCTTCTTCAGTGCTTCATTCTGCTCCGATATCACGGCAATTTCCTCTTCATATCCATCACGTACTGTCTTGAGTTCCTCTTCTAGCTCCACGTTCCGTGTCATCACCATCTTGGTCTTCAGCATGAGCGTGCACATATGGTTCTTGTAGCGTCGAATGTGTTGGTCCATCTCTTGGATGAATGCTGCAATGGATCCATATTTCCTGGTGCGAAGCATCTCCCATTGCTCATCTCGATGTCCACAAATCTGATAGATGGTGTCTTCAAGGTCCTTGTTGTAGACTTCACATATGCGTCCAAATGTGATGTGTGTTGCCATACTCTTTTCCAAGTTCCATGTAGGTGCGTCAAAGGCAAGCTCAAGAGGTTCCGTGACTGGTGCAATAGTCCTCCCAGGAACACTGACTTTGATCTTCCAGCACTCCTCTTCCGGCAATGTTGCATAGAAATCTCTAGTGATACTTGGTATTCCGATGTGTAGGTATCTAGTGACTTCCTTCAAGTGTTTTTCGAAAGGGGTATCATCATCTGGCTGAGTGAACTTGCTCCCGGGGTCTGACATCAATAGAATAGAAATAGAGAAGAATTAGAATGAGTGGAGAAGAAATCGAATGAGTAGAGAAAAGCATCATGTGGCTTATCCTAGTGGTCGCGTCCTACAATCAACGTGTGCGCTAATACCATCTCTGTAGCGGCCTCGATCCTAATGGACCGGAGTCTCTGTGCTAAGTATCATCCCTGGATCGGTATGCTGACACACACAGTACTTTGAGGATTTATATCAGAGTTTCAATCACACTTTATTACATCGAAAATCCTCAAGAGGAGCCTTATTACAATAAGATGGTTGAAGGCCATAAACTAATACGAAAACTTGCGGAAGCATCGAAGATAGGTTGAGTCCATCCAACTCCACGACAAACATTGAGTGCATGACAACGACCTAATCGCACCTTATTCTTCATCGGTAAACTCTGCAACATGAGGCATTGCAGCCGTGTAGGTCAGCACATTGAATATGCTGGCAAGAACACACTGTAGCAAGTAATGATGAACAAATGGCTACAACTATATGCATATTTGGTTGGTGGAGGCTGCAAGATTAAAATTTTCATAAAGCTAGTTTTTCCCTGCAACAAAGGAATAATTTTTATTTACTACTTAGTTGTATTAAGCAATATTGAGAATGGTTCCTCCATCTCAATCCCAAATTACCAAAGTCATTAATAACCCAACAAGTTAATTGAATAGAGTGTTGAGATCAGTCCATAATTCAAGTACCAGGATACTCAAGATGTCCGTAACCAGGGACACGGCTAATCATGATCAGTTTGTACACTATGCAGAGGTTTGTGCACTTTTCCCCACAAGACTCGATCTCCTCCGTTTGATTTCTCACATTGCACGGTGTTTGAGAAACGGGTGACCGAGACACAGTCTTTCAGAAGCATTTACTCTTTACCCCGGATGGACCGGTACACCTACTTTCCCCTACATCTGCTAGTCCACCACTGAAAGAGCTCACACACCATACTCAACTATGCCAGAGCCCATATTGGCATGTGGCTGCACATAGAAGTTTCTAGGCATGAATGATATATGATCCATTTGAGCCTGGGTGGCATTCCATAGGATAATCACACGTGTCCTCCGGGATTTCCTAGGACAACACTTGATTCTTCAGGTGCCATGCAACCAATCCACCCAGTGGTGTACTAAAGTTACCACCTTAAACATTCCCTTAGTTGTTATTACACTCACAACTGTCATGAAATTTCACATACCAATCCACGTCTACAAGCATGGCTAAGCAATAAGTAACAAAGCGTATATTCCCTTGGGTTGATCTCAAGTCATTGGGTTCCTACCTCATGAACTACTAAGCAATACCACATGTTATCAAGTCCTACTCATGCAATCTTTGAGGATAGAACTAATGCAATAAAAAATGGGTACTGGAAAGTATGATCAAAGTATGAACTTGCCTTGCTGACGATCATTGAAACCTAGTGACTCGTAGTAGCAGGCTTCGCACTCCGGGAATATTATCGCAATCAAACAATAGCATACATAAGCAATCATGCAACAGAATCGAAGAACGAAACTCGAAAACAAACGAATTACTCTTGCAACATAAAACAATTTCTAACAATACCAAAATTAAGTGAATTTGGCCTTATCAGAAAATTTAGGTCAAGAGCTTCGATTTGCAAAAAGAATCAACTCAAACGGAGTTACGAAACTCAAGTTACGATCAAAAGAAGTTCAATTACAAATCTGTTTGAATTAAAATTTGAAAACTTTCAAAAACAACTTTGAGTTGGAAAACTAGATAGATGAGATCAAAACGAAAAGTTTGGTATTTGATTCA
Organism: Secale cereale; assembly: GCA_902687465.1. NCBI lineage: Eukaryota > Viridiplantae > Streptophyta > Magnoliopsida > Poales > Poaceae > Secale > Secale cereale. The sequence continues at coordinate 41,151,349 of LR738715.1, forward strand.
TCTAATTCTGACTAACGAGTAAGAAGTAGCGACCATTTGAAAACCAGGGGCTAATATGTAAAAACTTTAACCACGGATAGGTCCCTGACGAAAATAACAGAAAAAGAAAAATCTAGATAGGGAACGTTCATTTTCTGAAACAAAACAGCGGACGTTCACTATTTAGTTTTATACCTCACGGATCGAGTCGGGTCCGAAGGGCGGCGGGATCACGGGCGGGGGGGCTTCGGCGACGACGGCGGCGGGCGGGCGTCGGGCGGCGGCGTGAGGGGGGAGGCGGCGGCGAGTGGTGCGGGCGGCGGCGTCGGCTGTGCGGGCGACAAGTGGCGCGGGCGGCGTGTGGCGCGCGCGGCGTTGTCGGCTGCGCGGGCGGCGGCGCGGGCGGTAGGCATCAGCGTTGGTTGCGGTGGCGAAGTGGCGGCGGGGCGGCGGCTTATAAAGGCCCGGGGAAGGCGACTTGGAGGAGGGGGCAAGCCGGGGCGGAGTCGGCAGCGGCTCGGACTCCAGCGGAGTCCGACGGCGGCACGACGCGACGAAGACGGTGGCGCGGGAGTGGGCCGGCTGGGCTTCGGCCCGGTCGGTCTGAAAACATTTTTTTTAAATTCGCCGAACGAATAAAATTCAAATAAAATATAAAAAATCCTAAAAATTTCAGAAACAGTTTTCCTCGTTCCCACATATTATTTGGGACAAAGTGAACATTTTTCTGAAATAAAAATTCCTAAAAATAAAATAACTTTTAATGCACTTTTTAAAATAATAAATTGCAAATAAAATCCAATAAAATTATTTTTACTCAAAATTCAAATTCCAATATTTTTATTCTGTTTTTGAAGAAGTCGTATTATCTTCTCTCTTTTATTTTAAAATATTGAAAATGAAAATTAGCAAAACTATTATTTGATCCAACCTCATTGACAAAATAGTAAAATAGTGGGTCCTCTTTGGGAAAACTTCCAACTCTCTCACTTTGGTCCTTGAGTTGCTTAAAGTTTTTGGATCAATTCTCAATGAAACTCAAATTCAAAATGATCAAATGATGGATGCATATGAATGATCTATGTTAACATCCAAATTGGAAATTTGGGATGTTACATTCATATTGGTGAGGACAAGTGAAACAACTTCCACATCTTGTACTAGTTCAAGGAGTCACAAACCCTCTTGTTGGTAAGACAAGGGACAAGGTAACCTAATGATTTCATGGACATCATCTTGTGTGCAATTCACTCTATGTCCATGTATATCTTTGTTTGTTCCTTGTGGACTAGCCCGTGTAGGTATTCAAAGTGCAACTCACTCCAATGGATTGCTCCAAATGATCTACATCAACTTTGAGCATCTACATCTTCGACACCTACATGAAGTCATCATCGACAAAACCCAAGGTTAGTTCATCCCTCTTAATGGGGAATATCACATCTAGGGGGGGGGGGCTTTACTCTAAAGATTGAGCTAAAGCAACTCTAATGGTGTGAACACAACAATACTTTATGTAAAAGTGGCAACCCCACTTGTGCTTAAACGATGAGTATGACCTATGATCAAATGTTCTTATTTGACTCCTAAGTCAATATACTCATATATAGATGACCTAGTCATCGCCAATTGCTAGATAGATACTAGAATGGTTGTGCATGCTTTGCCACATGTTTCATTTGCTATCTTATTGTGTGAGCATGTTGAATGCATATTTTTCTCATTTGAGGACATCCATTTGTTGCTTTGATTGTTTGGCTCTTTATCTTTTGCAAAATGGATGGACAAGAATGCCTAAGAACCTCCTCTAGCTATCTATGCTTTTCTTGTCTCAAACTCTATTCATGCTACATCACAAAGTTTGATCATATCAGATTCGAACACTCTGTGTGAGGAGCACTCGGAGTTCCCGATTCGTCACAGACTTAAACTAAACCTCTCTGTGCACTTCAGTCTGACCGATTCATCCTTTCGGACTGACCGAGTTCGCTGAGTCGATCTAGGTTTCCAATCTCAGCGCAACCGATTGGAACAATTCGGTCTCACCGAGTTGCAGTAACTGCCAGCAGTCTTGCATCTCGGTGCCACCGAGTTGCTCCACTCGGTCACACTGGAAGGTCTGTTTATATATACCCACGGTCCAAAACTTCGAAAGTTTTCCGAAATCTTTCGACCGCGCCTAACCAGCCCTGCCATCTCGGGTCTCTGGATCGTCCTCTTGCCGCTGGTCTCTGCCGCCGTCAACGGAATTCAACCCCACCGTTGCTGCTGTAGCGAGCTCACCGCCAAGTTAGGGTATGAGCTCAACCTTTGTGCAATCTTTACATCCGGTTCTAAGCACAAACTCAATGCCATGGTTCTTGCCATGTATGAAATCATCCTGTCCAGCAAAAACTCCGTTTATATTAGTTTTGATTCAAAGTTTTAGGGTTAGGTTTCAGCCAAACTCATCTCGGACCGACCGAGTTGTAGAAATTGGTCCCACCGATTTGTCTTAGCCATTGCACATGTAAGGTTCGGTCTGACCGAAACTTGCAAATCGGTGTGACTGAGTTCAATTCTCAGTGAAACCCTAGCAAACTCAGAGTCACCGAACTGTGTCTCGGTCTGACCGATTTCACTAGTTCAGACTCCAAAGTTGCTTCGGTGTCACTGAGTTTAACAAATTGGTAGCTCCGAAATGCTTTGTGTAGAAACCCAAAACTAAGATTTTGACTCATTTGTTTTACAAAAACTCTGCACTTTGTGATGCTCATCCACTCTATCTCATCTACATCTATTCACAAGGTCAGCAAAGTGACAGCCAGAACAGGTCAGAGGAGCAAGCACAGTTGAGTGAGGGCTCTAGTCCCTCAAATAGGAGCTACTATGAGAGTAGCAGGAGCACTCCAAGTAACCTTCCAAAGACTGATACCAAGACAAGGAAGAATAAAATTTCTTACAGTGAAGATGAGGATTTTGTGGCTGATGAGGCCACTTAAAAGAAGAAAGTGAGCAAGAAGGAGTATGGCACATTTGCTTCAACAAAGCCTGGACTGAACAAGAAGGCCCTGCCAAGAGAGCTCCAATGTCAAAGGCCAGAGCATCAATTCAAGAAACAGTGGTGTTCACTCTTGAACAGAGATGATGAGCCAGCAGGAACAAAGAAGAGAGGTAGAAAGACCACAACCAGAGTGGTTGGCAAGCCATCTATGGGAGATGATGATGATGATGAAGCTGAAAAAGATACTGAAGAGCCTGTTGCACCAGCTGCAAAGATTCAGAAGTTGACGGGGATGCCATCAAAGCCAGGGCTGCTCCATCTAAGCCCAAAGCTACTGCACCCAAGAGGTCCACTAGAGACATTCCAGCAGCTGAGAAGAACAAGGCCCTAGTGCCAGATGTTCCTGAGGGCGAGGAAGATTCAGATCAAGAATCCTTAGATGATGATGAGTCTATGATGCTCAGAAGACTCAAGCCAAAGATTCCATATCATAATGATGTCCATCTTGTTGCCGAGAACATGAAATTGAGAAAGGATGTAGGTCTGAGAAGATGGAGACAGACTGATCCATATGCCACAAGCAGAAAGATTGTTGTGGATTACTGGTTTCACACCAAGGAACAACATGACTTCTATGAGACAGTGCTATTGGACAAGAAGCCCATTGTCTGTGACATGAAATCGATTGACTGGAAGTACATCGATAAACATGCTGACTTCTTTCCAAGTATTCATGAGAGCTTCAGGCTAAATGAAGTTGATAAATTTGTGGTAAAGAAACTGAGGAACGATGAGATGATCATGCAATTCTACTCCACTGCTCATTTCTATCCAAATGGTAGGATTGTATGGATGACTGAGGGTACGAGGTACCAATCAACTGTGGCAGAATGGGCAAGTTTGATCAATGCCCGCAAGGAGAATGAGAATGACACTGATGTATATGTGTAGGATCGAAAGTATGTCTAGAGGGGGGGTGATTAGACTACTTGACCAAATAAAAATCTATCCTTTCCCAATTTTTAAATCTTGGCTGATCTTAGCAACTTAGCACAAGTCAAGCAATCAACCTACACATGCAATTCTAAGAGTATAGCAGCGGAAAGTAAACAATTGCATATGAAGGTAAAAGGAGGAGTTTAGAGGGATCAAATGCATGTGAAGACAATGATGTTTTTTGTCTTGGCTCCGATAAGTTGTGCTATCGTACATCCAAGTTGATGGAGACTTCAATCCATGAAGGTTAACGGCTGCACGAGTCCACGGAGGGCTCCACCCACGAAGGGTCCACGAAGAAGCAACCTTGTCTATCCCACCATGGCCATCGCCCACGAAGGACATGCCTCACTAGCGGTAGATCTTCACGAAGTAGGCGATCTCCTTGCCCTTACAAACTCCTTGGTTCAACTCCACAATCTTGTCGGAGGCTCCCAAGTGACACCTAACCAACCTAGGAGACACCACTCTCCAAAAGGTAATAAACGGTGTGTTGATGATGAACTCCTTGCTCAAATGCTTCAAGTGATAGTCTCCCCAACACTCAAACAACTTCTCACAGATTTGGATATGGTGGAAGAAGGATTTGAGTGGAAAGCAACTTGGGGAAGGCTAGAGAACAAGATTCATATGGTAGGAATGGAATATCTTGATCTCAACACTGGAGTAGGTGGTTCTCTCTCAGAACATGAATGATGGAAGTGTAGATATGTTCTGATGGCTCTCTCCACGAGTGAAGAGTGGGTGGATGGGTATATATAGCCTCCACACAAAATCTAACCATTACACACAATTTACCAAACTCCGTGGGACCGATTCAAAGAACTCGCTCAGACCGATTTAGTTCATAATGTGATCGTTAGGTATTTCGGTGGGACCGATATGATCAACTCAGTGGGACCGATTTCATTAGGGTTAGGGCATAACGTAATCTTGGTGGGACCAATTTCATTAGGGTTAGGGCATAACGTAATCTCGGTGGGACCGATTACACAAACTCGGTGAGACCGATTTTGGTAATAAGCACACACAGAGTTGGTCAGGCAAACTCGGTGGGACCGGTTCGCTCATTTTGGTGAGACCCAAATGTTGCAAAGAGGCAACAATGAGTTTGCATTACAAACTTGGTGGGACCGATTGCACATCTCGGTTAGACCGAAAATATTGCAATAGGCAACAGAGAGTTTGCAATCCCATCTCGGTGAGACCGAGATCCCTTTTGATGGGACCGAAATGATTAGGTTTTCTATGTCAAATGAACTCGGTGGCGCCGTATAGATATTTTCGGTGGGGCCGAATTTGACTTTTGGTTTGGGACATATGTGGATGTAAGAAAGTGGTTGAGGGTTTTTGGAGCATATCACTAAGCATCATGAGCAAGCAAGCCATTAAGCAACACCTCATCCCCTTTTAATAGTATTGGCTTTCCTATGGACTCAATGTGATCTTGGATCACTAAAATTGAAAATGTAGAGTCCTTAGCTTTGAGCTTGAGCCAATCCTTTAACCTTTGCATTTCGAGGGGTCCACAATCCTAATCCATGCCATGCCAAACATTGAACTTTCCTGAAATATTATCTTGAGATATCATTAGTTCGATGAGCAATATGTTGTTATTAATTACCAAAACCACCCGGGGATAGTTGCACTTTCAATCTCCCCCTTTTTGGGAAGTGATGACAACGTATAGATCAAAGCTTCGACAAAGGATAATAAGATTTAAATACATCGTCGCTTTGAGAAGTATGTGATAAGCAAGAGCTCCCCCTAAATTTGTGCATTATTTTAAATTTGCGTTTGAATGCAAATGCACAATTGATTATAATCATGGGTTACTCTTCCATGTCACATACATCTTGGTGGAGCGCTCAAAATGATATACACTAAAGCATGCATTCATCACCAAGCAAAGTGAATGATCATATGGAAATATAGAGATAATATCATCCAAGCAAATATTAAGGTAGCATATGATCAAACATGTGATCACACAAGTATCTCACACACATAACAGAGAGTATCAAGCAAACACATGAATGAAGTTCAACCAAAAGCAAGAGAGACCAAAGAGGCAAAACACTCTCCCTCGAAGCCTATGATCTATACATATTTCTCCCCCTTTGGCAACAAGTTACCAAAAAGTTCGAAAATGCATAGTGCTATGCATCTCTCAGGCTCGGTCTTCGGGAGGCAGTGTAGAGAGAACTCCAAGGACGAAGGCTTCAGACGAAGTAGCTGGAGCTGGTGGAGTGGCTGCTAGAGGTGGCACTGAAGCTGTAGCTGCTGGTGTAGATGTAGTAGCTCTGGTGTCTGGAATAGGCACTGCAGCAGATCTCTGACCTCGAGGCACTCGCTGAAATGCATCTGTGGTAGCCTATCCTCCTCTCTCCTCTACTTCCTCCTGAAGCTTCTCAACTGCAGACTGGATCTCTGTCACCTTCAGATCAAGATCATAGAACTTAGTCTCAATGATCCTCTCCAAGTTCTCCCGATTCTGAGTCAGGGTGGCCAAGCCCTTCTCAATCCTCATGGTAGCTTAAATCAGATATGCCATTTGATCTTGCTTGGATTTGAGAGTTATTTGAGATGCTTCTTCTGCAGTTGGCATCTTGGCAGCTTTCTCTGCTTTGGCCTTCTCTCTCCTTTCATGAGCTTGCATTGAAGATGGTTCATCCTCATCCATGATAACTGTGTTGTCCTCAAAGTCTGGCACCAAGGGTAGATATTCTATGTCCAATAGATATGTTCCTGTGCCCATCTTGGAATTGATAAGCATCTGGATGTGTGGAGCATACCCACATGATCTCTTCTGATCTACAGCAGTCCTCTTGATTGTCTCTACAATCAGCCTCATAACCTTGAATTTTTGTGGGACATCAAATATATGCAGCATGTTGATGGAATGTCCTCTGATCATCTTTGCATCTCCAGACTTAGGCAGCAATGTATGCCTCAAGATAGTGTTGATAGTGGCTAGACCAGCCTGCAAATGATGTACATATCCAAACTTGTGAGTTTCTAGATCATCATCAGGAATCACCTTGTACATATTTTCCATGGAGTTGTGGTCTTGCTTCTTCTTGGCATAGTCATCTAGATCATCCTCATGCTCTTGAGGGGCATTGATTAGCTTAGCCCACTCAGCAACAGTCGACTGGTACCTTGTACCTTCAGACATACATACAATCCTTCCATTAGGATAGAAGTGGGCTGTGGAATAGAATTGCATGATGAGTTCATCATTCCACTTAGTCAACTTTTGAGCCACAAACTTGTCCACTCGACATGATTTGAAGCTCTCATGCACATTGGGGTAGTAATCTGCATTATCATCAATGAACTTCCAGTCTATTCTTCTCATATCACAAACAATGGGCATCTTGTCAAGCAGGACTGTTTCATAGAAGTCTTGATGTTCCTTTGTGTGAAACCTGTAGTCCACAACAATCCTTCTCCTTATGGCATATGGATCAGACTTTCTCCACAATCTGAGACATGCATCCTTTCTCAGTTTCATGTCCTCGGCAACCAAATGAGCATCATTGTGATCAAGGATCTTGGGCTTTAGTATTTTGAGCAATTGAGTATCAGCTTCCTCAGCAACTTCAGGCACTAGGGCCTTGTTCTTTTCTGAAGCTGAAATATTTCATGTACTCCTCTTGGGTGCAGACTTGGTGGCTTGAGCAGTTTTGGGAGCAGTCTTGGGCTTAGAAGGGGCAGCCCCAGACTTGATAGCATCTCCCATAAGCTTCTGAGCTTTGGGTGCTGGTGCAGCAACCTCTTCCTCTTCTGCTTCAGCTTCATCATCATCCCTCATGGATGGCTTGCCAATCATTCTGGTTGTTATCTTCCTAGGTATCTTCTTTGTACCTTGAGGCTCATCATCCCTGGGTTCAAGTGTGATCACCATAGTCTCTTGAGTAGAGGCTCTGGTCTTAGACATGGGAGTCCTCTTGGCAGGGATTTTCCTTTTCTGCCCTGGCTTGGATGTCTCGGCTGTGTCATACTCCTTTCTGAGTACTTTCTTCTTGGAAGTGGCCTCATCTGCCGCAAAGTCCTCATCCTCAGAATCTGAAGTTTTCTTCTTTCTGGTCTTGGTGGCAGCCTTTGGAAGGTCACTGGGAGTGCTTCTGCTGCTCTCCTAATAGCTGGAGTTGTTGGAACTAGAGCCCTCACTCAAATGCACCTGCTCCTCAGACCTATTCTGACTGTCACTGCCCTCAGACATCTCTGACACTACAAACTGATCCTGTGAATAGATGTAGATGAGATAGAGCGGATGAGCATCACAAAGCACATAATTTTTGCAAAACAGATGAAAAGAAAAACTTAGTTTTAGTTCTCTATATAAAGCATTTCAAAGCTACCAATTGTTAAACTCGGTGACACCGAAGCAATTCTGGAGCTTGAACTAGTAAACTCGGTCAGACCGAGTCACCGTTCGGTGGCACCGATATCGCTAGGGTTTCATAGAGAATCAAACTCGGTCACACCGATTTGCAACTTTCGGTCAGACCAAAAATCACTTGCGCGGTGGCCTAAGCCAAATCGGTGGGACCGATTTCTACAACTCGGCCGGTCCGAGATGAGTTCGGCGGAGACCTAACCCTCAAATTTTCGAATCAAATCTACTATCTATGGAGTTTTTGCTAGATAGTAAGATCTCATACGTGGAAAAGAAACATGGCAATGCATTGTGCAAAGAATCGGAGTTAAGGAATAACACAAAGAGTCAAGTCCATACCCTAACTCGGCGGTGGACTTGCTACGGCGGCAACAGCAGTGAGGATTTCTATTGATGGCGACGGAGTCGAGCGTCGGGAGGTCGCTGGCGGCAAGGAGATGATCTGGAGACCCGAAGAGGCAGAGCAGGTCACGCACGGGTTGGAAAGTTTTCCGAAATTTGGCCCGTGAGTATATATAACCTGACATTGTCGGTGTGACCGAGTGGAACAACTCGGTGGCACCGAGATGCAAAACTGCTGGCAGTTGCTGCAACTCGGTGGGACCGAAAAGTTCAAATCGGTTGCACCGATATTGAAAACCTAGATCAACTTAGTGAACTCGGTGTGACCGAAGTGGATGACTCGGTCATACCAAAATGCACAAAGAGGTTTTGGATATTTAAGCCTATGACGAATCGGGGACTCCGAGTGCTCCTCACACAGAGTGGTTTGAATCTGACTTGATCAAGCTTTGTGATGTAGCATGAATAGAGTTTGAGACGAGAAAAGCATAGATATCTAGAGGGGGTACTTAGGCATTCTTGTCCATCCATTTGGCAAAAGAAAAGGAGCCAAACAATCAAAGCAACAAATGGATGTCCTCGAATGAGAAAAATATGCATTCAACATGCTCACACAATAAGATAGCAAATAAAACATGTGGCAAAGCATGCACAACCATTCTAGCATCTATCAAGCAATTGGTGATGACTAGGTCATCTATATATGAGTATATTGACTTAGGAGTCAAATGAGAACATTTGATCATAGGTCATACTCATCGTTTAAGCGCAAGTGGGGTTACCACTTTTACATAAAGCATTGTTGTGTTCACATCATTAGAGTTGCTTTAGCTTAGTTGTTAGAGTAAAGCTCCCCCTAGATGTGATATCCCCCCTAAGAGGGATGAACTAACCTTGGGTTTTGTCGATGATGACTTCATGTAGGTGGTTAAGATGTAGACGTTCAATGTTGATGTAGATCATTTGGAGCAGTCCATTGGAGTGAGTTGCACTTTCAATACCTACACGGGTTAGTCCCACAAGGAACAAACAAGGATATCCATAGACATAGAGTGAATTGCACACAAGATGATGTCCATGAAAGCATTAGGTTACCTTGTCTCTTGTCTTACCAACAAGAGGGTTTGTGACTTCTTGAACTAGTGCAAGATGTGAAAGTTGTTTGCACTTGTCCTTTGCCAAAATGATATGAGTGAAGTATGTTGGCGGAGTCACCCTCAAGAACTTCCTAGTTCTTCTTCTTCGTGATCCACACCATCTTGTTGGGGATCCTTGGAGTTGTAGTCGTACTTGATGAGGTAGAACTTGGTGTAGTCTTGGGGACCCACTTGACCAAGGCCTTAGGAGCTTCTTCAAATGCATCAATCTCTTCTTGAAGCTTATCCTTGTCCTTTAGCTTGTGGTCTTGTGGTGGAAGATCATCTTGTGCTTGTTTCCCTTGGAAATAAGTAGGATCATACTTCTCTTGTTGAGGAACAAACTTTGTCTTGGGGTATTGATCTTCCTCCCATTCAACTCCATTGGCATTGAACTTTCGTTCAAAACCAACACCTTGATTCTTCCGGAGTCTTCCTTGCTTGCATACAATCTCCTCAAATTGCTTACTCCCGGCAAGACTCATGTAAACACCTTTCTCTATAATTCCCTTCAATAAGCTATTTTCTTGCTCAAGTGTAACTTGGCTAAGAGAGTCATTAGTGGAATCAAGAGAACTACTAGAAGTAACATCATTGGATTTAGCATGATTATTGTTACTACTAGAGGAAGAATCTTTCTTGTTCTTGTTGCTAGATTTTACTTGTGGCATGTAGGTAGACAAGAGTAAATGCTTGGCAATGTAAGAAGAACTTTTCTTCTGAAGATCATCATTGATTGCCTGTAAGAACTCATGCTCTTGCTCAAGGTTGAGCTTTTCAAAGCATAACTTCTCATGAGTCTTTAAAAGTTCTCGATGATCTTCCAACGTAGTTTCATGAGCTAACTTAAGAGTGTTTAGTTCTTTAGTTAGACGCTCAATCTTCTCCATATCATTGTCATTCGTTTTATCTTGATTAGCATGATTAATAGAATTTTCATCATAGTTTTCATCGAAAGTTTCATCACTATTGCAACCAACAAGTAAATCATCATCTCCTAGCAAGTCATCTTCATCACTATTGAAATCAAGATACTCGGGGTGTGATACCTTAGGGCCTTTAGCCATGAAGCATCTTCCAATTCCTTCATTTGGTGAGTCAAATATGTCGTAGGAGTTGGTTGACACAAGAGCAATTCCGGCAACACCTTCATCTTGAGTACCTTCGGAGTCGGAGTAGTAGCTTCTCTCGGAGTGGTTGTCGGAGTCGGAACCGGATGCCCATTCACCAACATGAGCTTGATGTCTTCGTCTTGTATAGCTCCTTGATGATTTGTCCTTTCTTTCCGAATCTTTGCTTCTACGAGAAGGTCTTCATTCATAACGATCATCTCTACTCCTTCTCTCTCTTGGTGGCGAATCTTCTCTTCTACTTATCCTTTTAGGTGAATCTTCTCTTCTCTTGTGGGGAGCCGTACACTCATTGGAGTAGTGTACGGGTCTTCCACAATTGTAGCAATTCCTATCATGACTTGAAGATCTCTTATCATTGTAGGACCTTGACTTGGAACTTCTCTCATTGCTTCTACTCTTGTAGAACTTGTTGAAGTTTTTCGCCATTAAGCTCAATTCTTCATTGAAGTCTTGTTTCTCACTTGGTGATGTAGGAGCATCACATGAAGCTTTGTAAGCACCACTAGACTTGTTGTGAAGCTCTTCTTTATCTTTGAGTGACATCTCATGAGCAACAATTCTTCCAATGACTTCCGTTGGCTTGAGATCTTTGTAATTTGGCATCATTTGGATCAATGTACACACGGTAACGTATTTTCCATCCAAGGCTCTTAGGATCTTCTTGATGATGAATCAGTCGGTCATCTCTTCGATTCCCAATCCGGCAATCTCATTTGTGATGAGAGCAAGCCTAGAGTACATTTCAGTGACACCTTCACCATCCTTCATCTTGAACTTGTCAAGTTGACTTTGGATCACATCCATCGTGGATTCCTTGATGGAGTTGGTACCTTCGTGCATATCAATCAAAGTATCCCAAATTTCCTTTGCATTCTCAAGACGGCTGATTTTGTTGAATTCTTCGGGGCATAATCCATTGAAGAGGATATCGCAAGCTTGAGCATTGTATTGCAGCATCTTCAACTCTTCCGCGGTAGCTTCACGGTTCCGTTCCTTCCCATCGAAGAATTCACCTTGCAAACCAACACACACAATGGCCCAAATGCTAGGGTTATGTCCAAGAATATGCATGATGCCATACTCTCTACGGTGGTAACTTCCCTCGCTAGATGCCATACTCTCCTAGGTTGTGAAACCAAGGCAGTGATCACCAATGCTATGGAAATCACGGCAAATGGAGACCAAAGCTCTGATACCACTTGTAGGATCGAAAGTATGTCTAGAGAGGGGGTGATTAGACTACTTGAGCAAATAAAAATCTATCCTTTTCCCAATTTTAATTCTTGACAGATTTTAGCAACTTAGCACAAGTCAAGCAATCAACCTACACATGTAATTCTAAGAGTATAGCAGCGGAAAGTAAACAATTGCATATGAAGGTAAAGGGAGGGGTTTAGAGGGATCAAACGCAAGTGAAGACAATGATGTTTTTTTGTCTTGGTTCCGATAGGTGGTGCTATCGTACATCCAAGTTGATGGAGACTTCAACCCACGAAGGGTAACTGCTGCGCGAGTGCATGGAGGGCTCCACCCATGAAGGGTCCATGAAGAAGCAACCTTGTCCATCCCACCATGGCCATCGCCCACGAAGTACTTGCATCACTAGCGGTAGATCTTCACAAAGTAGGCGATTTCCTTGCCCTTACAAACTCCTTGGTTCAACTCCACAATCTTGTTGGAGGCTCCCAAGTGACACCTAACCAATCTAGGAGACACCACTCTCCAAAAGGTAATAAACCATGTGTTGATGATGAACTCCTTGCTCAAATGCTTCAAGTGATAGTCTCCCCAACACTCAAACAACTCCTCATAGATTTGTATATGGTGGAAGAAGGATTTGAGTGCAAAGCAACTTGGGGAAGGCTAGAGAACAAGATTCATAAGGTAGGAATGGAATATCTTGATCTCAACACTTGAGTAGGTGGTTCTCTCTCAGAACATGAATGATGGAAGTGTAGATATGTTCTCATGGCTCTCTCCACGAGTGAAGAGTGGGTGGAGGGGTATATATAGCCTCCACACAAAATCTAACCGTTACACACAATTTAGCAAACTCGGTGGGACCGATTCAAAGAACTCGGTCAGACCGATTTAGTTCACAATGTGATCATTAGGTATTTCAGTGGGACCGATATGATCAACTCAGTGGGACCGATTTCATTAGGGTTAGGGCATAACGTAATCTCGGTGGGACCGATTACACAAACTTGGTGACACCGATTTTGGTAATAAGCACACAAAGAGTTGGTCAGGCAAACTCGGTGGGACCGATTCACTCATTTTGGAGAGACTGAAATGTTACAAAGAGGCAACAGTGAGTTTGCATTACAGACTCGGTGGGACCGATTGCACATCTCGGTTAGACCGAAAATATTGCAATAGGCAACATAAAGTTTGCAATCCCATCTCGGTGAGACCGAGATCCCTTTCGGTGAGACCAAAATGATTAGGTTTTCTCGCAGTGGCTATGTCAAATGAACTCGGTGGCGCCGGATAGATATTTTCGGTGGGGCCGAGTTTGACTTTTGGTTTGGGACATATGTGGCTGTGAGAAAGTGGTTGAGGGTTTTTGGAGCATATCACTAAGCATCATGAGCAAGCAAGCCATTAAGCAACACCTCATCCCCTTTTAATAGTATTGGCTTTCCTATGGACTCAATGTGATCTTCGATCACTAAAATGGAAAATGTGGAGTCCTTAGCTTTGAGCTTGAGCCAATCCTTCAACCTTTGCATTTTGAGGAATCCACAATCCTAATCCATGCCATGCCAAACATTGAACTTTCCCGAAACATTATCTTGAGATAGCATTAGTTCAATGAGCTATTTGTTGTTATTAATTACCAAAACCACCCGGGGATAGTTGCACTTTTAATATGCCAAGTCCAGGATGGATCCAAACTCTATGGAAAATATGTACAAGCCAATTGCTGATAAAGAAGTGAAAACTCACAAGTTTGGCTCCATATATCATCTATTGTATGGATTTACCACAATCAACACTATGCCGAGGCACACTTTGCTACCCAAGTCAGGAGATCATAGAATGATCCGAGGTCACTCCATCAACTTGCTCCACATGTTTGACGTTCCCGAGAAGTTAAAGGTCATGAGTATGATTGTGAGACCATCAAGAGGACATCAGCTGACCAGAAAAGGTCTGATTGATATGCCCCTCACATTCAGATGCTAATCAACTCCAGGGTGGAGAAAGGGACATATCTGCTTGACAAGAGGCATCTTCTTCTTAGGCCAGATTTCGAGGACAATGAAGTTTTCATGGATGCATCTCATCCTACTTTAGTTCAGGGCCAAAAGATGATTGCTCAAGCAAAGGCAGCCAATCAAGCAAGTGCTTTTGGAGCTCCTAAGACCAAGAAATATCAAGTCAATCATCTGCTTCAGGCCACTCTGAGGATTGAGAAGAGTTTGGCCAACTTGACTCAGAATCAAGCAAGCCTCGAGAGGATCATTGAGGCAAAATTTTATGATCTAGATGTGAAGGTCACGGAGATCCAAGCTATTGTTGAGAAGCTCAAGGAAGAGGCTGAGGATAGAGACACGACAAATGTCTTTCAGAGAGTGCCAACAGGACAGAGATCTGCTGCAGTGCCCATAGCTGACACTAGAGCTACTACTTCAGCACCTGCAGCCACAACATCAGTGCCACCTCCAGATGCCACTCCACCAGTTCCATCAATCTCCACAGATGCATTCGTCCTTGGAGTCCTCTCAATGCCTCCTCCCGAAGATCAAGCCTAGAGAGACGCATCGCACTATGCATTTTCAAGCTTTTTTGTAACTTGTTGCCAAAGGGGGAGAAAGTGTATATATCATAGGCTGAGAGAGAGAGAGAGAGAGAGCTTGCTTCGTTTTGCTTTCTTTGGTTTTTTCTTGCTACTTCATTTGATTGTTGGGTGCTACAATTTACTCTATGGTTATGTGTGTGAGATACTTGTATGATCATGTGTTTGATCATATCATACCTTAATGCTTGCTTAAATGATGCTATTATCTATCTCTCGTATCTGATCATTCACTTTGCTTGGTGATGAGTGCATATTTTACTTTCTATCATTTTGAGAGCTCCATCAAGATGTATGTGACATGGAAGAGTAACCCATGATCCTAATCGATTGTGCATTTGCATTCAAAAGCAAATTTTAAATAATGCACAAATTTTGGGGGAGCTCTTGCTTATCACATACTTCTCAAAGCGAGGATGTATTTCAATCTTATTATCATTTGTCGAAGCTTTGATCTATATGTTATCATTACCAAAAATGGGGAGATTGAAAGTGCAACTATCCCTGGGTGGTTTTGGTAATTCCTAACAACATATAGCTCATTGAACTAATGCTCTTTCAAGATGATCATTTCAGAAAGTTCAGTGATTGGCATGGCATGGCATGGACTAGGAATGTGGACCCCTCAAAATGCTAAGGACACATATTGGCTCAAGCTCAAGACTCTACATTTTCATTTTAGTGATCCAAGATCACATTGAGTCCATAGGAAAAGCCAATACTATTAAAAGATGATGAGGTGTTGCTTAATGGCTTACTTGCCTTAGTCCTCTAGTTACTAAGGATAATTTTGACCGCTGTCCAGTGATCTACTCCTGGATCACTATTGTACCTCCTTGCCAAACTTATGGCAATGTACAAAATATGTTTGGTATACATCATGACATACTTTATAGAACCTATGGATGAGGCATAAGGAATGACTTTCATTCTCTCTATATGTTTCTGTCGTGGTCGGGCTTTGAGTCTTACTCAACTTCACACCTTACAAATCAGGCAAGAACTCCTTCTTTGACTGATCCATTTTGAAGTACTTCAAAATTTTATCAAGGTATGTACTAATCAAAAGTCTTATCAAGCGTCGTGATCTATCTCTATAGATCTTGGTGCCCAATATGTAAGCAGCCTCACCGAGGTTTTTGATTGAACAAATCCTTTTAAACAATCATTTACGCTTTCCAGAAATTTCTACATCATTTCCGATCAACAATATGTCATTCACATATACTTATCAGAAATGTTGCAGTGCTCCCACTCACTTTCTTGTAAATACAGGCTTCACCATAAGTCTGTATAAAACCATATGCTTTGATCACCTTATCAAAGCGTATATTCGAATTCCGAGATGCTTGCACCAGTCCATACATGGATCGATGGAGCTTGCTCACTTGGTTAGCACCTTTAGGATCGACAAAACCATCCGATTGCATCATATACAACTTCTTCTTTAAGGTATCCATTAAGGAATGCAGTTTTGACATCCATTTGCCAGATTTCATAATCAAAAGATGCGGCAATTGCTAACTGACTCGATGGAACGATGAGATGATCATGCAATTCTACTCCACTGCTCATTTCTATCGAAATGGTAGGATTGTATGGATGACTGAGGGTACGAGGTACCAATCAACTGTGGCTGAATGGGCAAGTTTGATCAATGCCCCCAAGGAGAATGAGAATGAGACGGATGTATATGTGTAAGATCGAAAGTATGTCTAGAGGGGGTGATTAGACTACTTGACCAAATAAAAATCTATCATTTTCCCAATTTTAATTCTTGGCATATTTTTAGCAACTTAGCATAGCAATCAACCTACACAAGCAATTCTAAGAGTATACCAGCGGAAAGTAAACAATTGCATATGAAGGTAAAGGGACGAGTTTAAAGGGATCAAACGCAAGTGAAGACAATGATGTTTTTTATCTTGGTTCCGGTAGGTGGTGCTATCGTACATCCAAGTTGATGGAGACTTCAACCCACGAAGGGTAACGGCTGCGCGAGTCCACGGAGGGTTCCACCCACGAAGAGTCCACGAAGAAGCAACCTTGTCTATCTCACCATGGCCATCGCCCATGAAGGACTTGCATCACTAGCGGTAGATCTTCATGAAGTAGGCGATCTCCTTGCCCTTACAAACTCCTTGGTTCAACTCCAGAATCTTGTTGGAGGCTCCCAAGTGACACCTAACCAATCTAGGAGACACCACTCTCCAAAATGTAATAAACGGTGTGTTGATGATGAACTCCTTGCTCAAGTGCTTCAAGTGAGAGTCTCCCCACCACTCAAACAACTCCTCACAGATTTGGGTATGGTGGAAGAAGGATTTGAGTGGAAAGCAACTTGGGGAAGGCTAGAGAACAAGATTCATAAGGTAGGAATGGAATATCTTGATCTCAACACTTGAGTAGGTGGTTCTTTCTCAGAACATGAATGATGGAAGTGTAGATATGTTCTGATGGCTCTCTCCACGAGTGAAGAGTGGGTGGAGGGGTATATATAGCCTCCACACAAAATCTAACTGTTACACACAATTTACCAAACTCGGTGGGACCGATTCAAAGAACTCGGTCAGACCTATTTAGTTCATAATGTGACCATTAGGTATTTCAGTGGGACCGATATGATCAACTCGGTGGGACAAATTTCATTAGGGTTAGGGCATAACGTAATCTCGGTGGGACCGATTACACAAACTCGGTGAGACCGAGTTTAGTAATAAGCACACAAAGAGTTGGTTAGGCAAACTCGGTGGGACCGATTCGCTCATTTCGGTGAGACCAAAATGTTACTAAGAGGCAACAATGAGTTTGCATTACAGACTCGGTAGGACCGATTGCACATCTCGGTTAGACCGAAAATATTGCAATAGGCAACAAAGAGTTTGCAATCCCATCTCGGTGAGACCGAGATCCCTTTCGGTGAGACCGTAATGATTAGGTTTTCTGACAGTGGCTATGTCAAATGAACTCGGTGGCGCCGGATAGATATTTTAGGTGGGGCCGAGTTTGACTTTCGGTTTGGGACATATGTGGATGTGAGAAAGTGGTTGAGGGTTTTTGGAGCATATCACTAAGCATCATTGAAGGAAATATGCCCTAGAGGCAATAATAAAGTTATTATTTATTTCCTTATATCATGATAAATGTTTATTATTCATGCTAGAATTGTATTAACCGGAAACTTGATACATGTGTGAATACATAGACAAAATAGTATGCCCCTAGTATGCCTCTACTAGACTAGCTCATTGATCGAAGATGGCTATGTTTCCTAGCCATAGACATGAGTTGTCATTTGATCAACGGGATCACATCATTAGGAGAATGATGTGATGGACTAGACCCATCCGTTAGCTTAGCACTATGATCGTTTAGTTTTACTGCTATTGCTTTCTTCATAACTTATACATGTTCCTATGACTATGAGATTATGCAACTCCCGAATACCGTAGGAACACCTTGTGTGCTATCAAACGTCACAACGTAACTGGGTGATCATAAAGATGCTCTATAGGTGTCTCCGAAAGTGTTCGTGGTGTTGGCATAGATCAAAACTAGGATTTGTCACTCCGAGTGTCGGAGAGGTATCTCTGGGCCCACTCGGTAATGCACATCATAATAAGCCTTGCAAGCAAAAGACTAATGAGTTAGTTACAAGATGATGTATTACGGAACGAGTAAAGAGACTTGCCGGTAACGAGATTGAACTAGGTATAGAGATACCGGCGATCGAATCTCGGGCAAGTAACATACCGATGACAAAAGGAACAACGTATGTTGTTATGCGGTTTGACCGATAAAGATCTTCGTAGAATATGTAGGAGCCAATATGAGCATCCAGGTTCCGCTATTGGTTATTGACCGAAGATGAGTCTCAGTCATGTCTACATAGTTCTCGAACCCGTAGGGTCCGCATGCTTAACGTTTGATGACGATCAGTATTATGAGTTTATGAGTTTTGATGTACCGAAGGTAGTTCGGAGTCCCGGATGAGATCACGGACATGACGAGGAGTCTCGGAATGTCCGAGACATAAAGATTGATATATTGGACGACTATATTCGGACACCAGAAGTGTTCCGGAAAAGTTTCGGATTTAACCGGATTGTCGGAGGGGGTTACCGGAACCCCCCACGAAGGGGGATGGTCCATAGTGGGCCTTGAGGAAAGAAGAGAGGCAGCCCATAGAGGCTGGCCGGCGCCCCACCAGGGAATCCTAGTTGGACTAGGATTGGGGGCGCCACCTCTCCCTCTCCTTCCTTTCCCCCTCTTCCTTCTTGGTGGACTCCTACTAGGAATAGGATTGCAATCCTATTCCTAGTAGGATTGCCTCCCTGGCGCGCCATAGAAGGGCTGGTCGGCCCCTCCCCTTGCTCCTTTATATACGGGGGCAGGGGGCACCCTAGAACACACAAGTTGATCAGTTGATCTCGCCCAACCGTGTGCGGTGCCCCCCTCCACAGAAACACACCTCGGTTATACCGTTGCAGTGCTTATGCGAAGCCCTGCGCCGGTAACTTCATCATATCCGTCACCACGCCGTCGTGCTGACGAAACTCTCCCGCGAGGCTCAACTGGATCAAGAGCTCGTGGGACGTCATCAAGTTGAACGTGTGCTGAACGCGGAGGTGTCGTACGTTCGGTACTTGATCGGTTGGATCGCGAAGAAGTTTGACTACATCAACCGCGTCACTAGACGCTTCCGCTCCCAGTCTACGAGGGTACGTCGACACACTCTCCCCCTCGTTGCTATGCATCTAGTAGATAGATCTTGCGTGATCGTAGGAAAATTTTGAAAATACTACGTTCCCCAACAGTGGCATCAGAGCCAGGTCTATGCGTAGATGATATGCACGAGTAGAACACAATGAGTTGTGGGCGATACTAGTCATACTGCTTACCAGCATGCCATACTTTGCTTCGGCGCTATTGTGAGATGAAGCGGCCCGGACCGACATTACGCATACGCTTACGCGAGACTGGTTTCACCGTTATGAGCACTCGTTGCTTAAAGGTGACTGGAGGGTGTCTGTCTCTCTCGCTTTAGCTGAATCAAGTGTGGCTACGCCCGGTCCTTGTGAAGGTTAAAACAGCACATACTTGACGAAACATCGTTGTGGTTTTGTATGCGTAGGTAAGAATGGTTCTTGCTAAGCCCGTAGCAGCCACGTAAAACTTGCAACAACAAAGTAGAGGACGTCTAACTTGTTTTTGCAGGGCATGTTGTGATGTGATATGGTCAAGACATGACGAGATATACGGTTTTGTATGAGATGATCATGTTTTGTAAAGTTATCGGCAACGGGCAGGAGCCATATGGTTGTCGCTTTATTGTATGAAATGCAATCGCCATGTAATTGCTTTACTTTATCACTAAGCGGTAGCGATAGTCGTACAAGCAATAGTTGGTGAGACGACAACGATGCTACGATGGAGATCAAGGTGTCGCGCCGGTGACGAAGGTGATCATGACGGTGCTTTGAGATGGAGATCAAAAGCACAAGATGATGATGGCCATATCATGTCACATATTTTGATTGCATGTGATGTTTATCTTATTATGCTTCTTATTCTGCTTAGAACGACGGTAGCATTATAAGATGATCCCTTACTAAATTTCAAGGTATAAGTGTTCTCCCTGAATATGCACCGTTGCGAAAGTTCGTCGTGCCGAGACACCACATGATGATCGGGTGTGATAAGCTCTACGTTTAAATACAACGGGTGTAAGCCAGTTTTGCACATGCAGAATACTCGGGTTAAACTTGATGAGCCTAGCATATGCAGATATGGCCTCGGAACACTGGAGACCGAAAGGTCGAGCGTGAATCATATAGTAGATATGATAAACATAAGATGTTCACCATTGAAAACTACTCCATCTCACGTGATGATCGGACATGGTTTAGTTGATTTGGATCACGTGATCATTTAGATGACCAGAGGGATGTATATCTAAGTGGGAGTTCTTCAAGTAATATGATTAACTGAACTTTAATTTATCATGAACTTAGTCCTGGTAGTATTAGCATATCTATGTTGTAGATCAATAGCTCGTGATGTTGCGCCGCATTTATTTTTTTATGTTCCTAGAGAAAACTAAGTTGAAAGATGTTAGTAGCAATGATGCAGAATTGTTTCGTGATCTGAGGATTATCCTCATTGCTGCACAGAAGAATTATGTCCTTGATGCGCCGCTAGGTGACAGACCTATTGCAGGAGCAGATGCAGACGTTATGAACGTTTTGACAAAAGCTCGGTATGATGACTACTTGATAGTTTAAGTGCACCATGCTTTACGGCTTAGAACCAGGACTTCAAAAACGTTTTGAAAGCCACGGAGCATATAAGATGTTCCAAGAGTTGAAATTAGTATTTCATACTCATGCCCGTGTCGAGAGGTATGAGACCTCTGACAGTACTTTGCCTACAAGATGGAGGAGAATAGCTCAACCAGTGAGCATGTGCTCAGATTGTCTGGGTACTGCAATTGCTTGAATCAAGTGGGAGTTAATCATCCAGATAAGATAGTAATTGACAAAGTTCTCTAGTCACTATCACCAAGTTAGTAGAACTTCGTGATGAACTATAATATGCAAGGGATGACGAAAGTAATTCCCGAGCTCTTCGCGATGCTGAAATCGGCGAAGGTAGAAATCAAGAAAGAGCATCAAGTGTTGATGGTTAACAAGACCACTTGTTTCAAGTAAAGGGCAAAGGGATAGAAGGGGAACTTCAAGAAGAATGACAAGCAAGTTGTCACTCCCATGAATAAACCCAAAGCTAAACTCAAGCCTGAAACTAAGTGCTTCTACTGCAAAGGAAATGGTCACTGGAAGTGGAACTGCCCTAGATACTTGGCGGATAAGAAGGATGGAAAAGTGAACAAAGGTGTATTTGATATACAGATTATTGATGTGTATTTTACTAGTGTTCATAGCAACCCCTCGGTATTTGATACTGGTTTAGTTGCTAAAGAGTAGTAACTCGAAATGGGAGTTGCATAATGAACGGAAACTAGTTAAAGGATGAAGTGACGATGTGTATTGGAAGTAGTTCCAAGATTGATATGATCATCATCGCACACTCCCTATACTTTCGGGATTAGTGTTGAACCTAAATAAGTGTTATTTGGTGTTTGTGTTGGACATGAATATGATTTGATCATGTTTATTGCAATACGGTTATTCATGTAAGTTAGAGAATAATTGTTGTTCTGTTTACATGAGTAAAACCTTCTATGGTCATACACCCAATGAAAATGGTTTGTTGGATCTCGATCGTGTGATACACATATTCATAATATTGAAGCCAAAAGATGCAAGGTTAATAATGATAGTGCAACTTATTTGTGGCACTGCCGTTTAGGTCATATTGGTGTAAAGCGCATGAAGAAACTCCATAGTGATGGACTTTTGGAATCACTTGATTATGAATCACTTGGTGCTTGCGAACCATACCTCATGGGCAAGATGACTAAAACTCCGTTCTCCGGAACTGTGGAGCGAGCAACGGAGTTGTTGGAAATCATACATACTGATGTATGCGGACCAATGAGTGTTGAAGCTCGCGGCGGGTATCGTTATTTTCTGACCTTCACTGATGATTTGAGCAAATATGGGTATATCTACTTAATGAAGCACAAGTCTGAAACATTTGAAAAGTTCAAAGAATTTCAGAGTAAAGTGGAGAATCATCGTAACAAAAAATAAGAGTTTCTACGATATGATCGTAGAGGTAAAATATTTGAGTTGGCGAGTTTGGCCTTCAGTAAAAACAATGTGAAATAGTTTCACTACTCACGCCACCTGGAACACTATAGTGTAATGGTGTGTCCGAATGTCATAACCATACTTTATTGGATATGGTGCGATCGATGATGTCTCTTACCGATCTACCACTATCACTTTTGGGGTTATGCATTAGAGACAACTACATTCACGTTAAATAGGGCACCATCTAAATCCATGGAGATGACACCGTATGAACTATGGTTTGACGAGAAACCTAAGCTGTCATTTCTTTAAGTTTGGGACTGCGATGCTTATGTGAAAAAGTTTCAACATGATAAGCTCGAACCCAAATTGGAGAAGTAAATCTTCATAGGATACCCAAAAGAAACTGTTGGGTACACCTTCTATCACAAATCCGAAGGCAAGGTCTTTGTTGCTAAGAGTGGATCCTTTCTAGAGAAGGAGTTTCTCTCGAAAGAAGTGAGTGGGAGGAAAGAAGAACTTGATGAGGTAATTGTACCTTCTCCCGAATTGGAAAGTGCAACATCACAGAAACTAGTTCCAGTGATTCCTACACCAATTAGTGAGGAAGCTAATGATGATGATCATGAAACTTCAGATCAAGTTTCTGTTGAACGTCGTAGATCAACCAGAGTACGTTCCGCACCAGAGTGGTACGGCAACCCAGTTCTGGAAGTCATGTTACTAGACCATGATGAACCTACGAAATATGAGGAAGCGATGATGAGCCCAGATTCCGCAAAATGGCTTGAGGCCATGAAATCTGAGATGGGATCCATGTATGAGAACAAAGTGTGGACTTTGGTTGACTTGCCCGATGATCGACAAGCCATCGAAAATAAATGGATCTTCAAGAGGAAGACCGACGCTGACGGTAATGTTACTATTTACAAAGCTCGACTTGTTGCGAAAGATTTTCGACAAGTTCAAGGAGTTGACTACGATGAGACTTTCTCACCCGTAGCGATGCTTAAGTTTGTCCGAATCATGTTAGCAATTGCCGCATTTTATGAAATCTGGCAAATGGATAACAAAACTGCATTCTTTAATAGATTTATTAAAGAAGAATTGTATATGATGCAACTAGAAGGTTTTGTCAATCCTAAAGGTGCTAACAAAATGTGCAAGCTCCAGTGATCCATCTATGGACTGGTGCAAGCATCTCGGAGTTGGAATATACGTTTTGATAAGTTGATCAAAGCATATAGATTTATACAGACTTGCGGTGAAGCCTGTATTTACAAGAAAGTGAGTGGGAGCACTACAACCTTTCTGATAAGTATATGTGAATGACATATTGTCGATCGGAAATGATGTAGAATTTTTCTAGAAAGCATAAAGGAGTGTTTGAAAGGAGTTTTTTCAAAGAAAGACCTCGGTGAAGCTACTTACATATTGGGCATCAAGATCTATAGAGATAGATCAAGACGCTTGATAAGACTTTCGATGAGTACATACCTTGAAATTTTTTGAAATGGTTCAAAATGGATCAGTCAGAGAAGGAGTTCTTGCTTGAGTTAAAAGGTATGAAGTTGAGTAAGACTCAAAACCCGACCTCGGCACAAGATAGAGAAAAAAATGAAAGTCATTCCCTATGCCTCAGCCATAGGTTCTATAAAGTATGCCATGCTGTGTACCAAACCTGTTGTGTACCTTGCCATGAGTTTGGCAAGAAGGTACAATAGTGATCTAAGAGTAGATCACTGGACAGCGGTCAAAATTATCCTTAGTAACTGGATGACTAAGGAAATGTTTCTCGATTATGGAGGTGATAAAGAGTTCGTCGTAAAGAGTTACGTCGATGCAAGCTTTGACACTGATCTAGATGACTCTAAGTCTCAATCTGGATACATATTGAAAGTGGGAGTAATTAGCTAGAGTAGCTCCATGCAGAGCATTGTTGACATGGAAATTTGCAAAATACATACGGATCTGAATGTGACAGACCCGTTGAATAAACTTCTCTCACAAAGCAAAACATGATCACACCTTATTACTCTTGGGTATTAATCACATAGCGTTGTGAACTAGATTATTGACTCTAGTGAACCCTTTTGGGTGTTGGTCACATGGCGATGTGAACAATGGGTGTTATTCACATAACGATGTGAACTATCTGTATTAAATCACATGGAGATGTGAACTAGATTATTGACTCTAGTGCAAGTGGGAGACTGAATGAAATATGCCCTAGAGGCAATAATAAAGTTAATATTTATTTCCTTATATCATGATAAATGTTTATTATTCATGATAGAATTGTATTAACCGGAAACTTGATACATGTGTGAATACATAGACAAAATAGTATGTCCCTAGTATGCCTCTACTAGACTAGCTCATTGATCGAAGATGGCTATGTTTCCTAGCCATAGACATGAGTTGTCATTTGATCAACATGATCACATCATTAGGAGAATGATGTGATGGACTAGACCCATCCGTTAGCTTAGCACTATGATCGTTTAGTTTTACTGCTATTGCTTTCTTCATAGCTTATACATGTTCCTATGACTATGAGATTATGCAACTCCCGAATACCGTAGGAACACCTTGTGTGCTATCAAAGTCACAATGTAACTGGGTGATCATAAAGATGCTCTACAGGTGTCTCCGAAAGTGTTCGTGGTGCTGGCATAGATCAAGACTAGGATTTGTCACTCTGAGTGTCGGAGATGTATCTCTGGGCCCTCTCGGTAATGCACATCATAATAAGCCTTGCAAGCAAAAGATTAATGAGTTAGTCACGAGATGATGTATTACAGAATGAGTAAATAGACTTGCCGGTAACGAGATTGAACTAGGTATAGAGATACCGACGATCGAATCTCGGGCAAGTAACATACAGATGACAAAAGGAACAACGTATGTTATTATGCGGTTTGATCGATAAAGATCTTCGTAGAATATGTAGGAGCCAATATGAGCATCCAGGTTCCGCTATTGGTTATTGACCGAAGATGAGTCTCGGTCATGTCTACATAGTTCTCGAACCCGTAGGGTCCGCACGCTTAACGTTTGATGCCGATCAGTATTATGAGTTTATGAGTTTTGATGTACTGAAGGTAGTTCGGAGTCCCGGATGAGATCACGGACATGACGAGGAGTCTCGGAATGTCCGAGACATAAAGATTGATATATTGGACGACTATATTCGGACACCGGAAGTGTTCCGAAAAAGTTTCGGATTTAACCAGATTGCCGGAGGGGGTTACCGGAACCCCCCATGAAGGGGGATGGTCCATAGTAGGCCTTGAGGAAAGAAGAGAGGCAGCCCATAGAGGCTGGCCGGTGCCCCACCAGGGAATCCTAGTTGGACTAGGATTGGGGGGCGCCGCCTCTCCCTCTCCTTCCTTTCCCCCTCTTCCTTCTTGGTGGACTCCTACTAGGAATAGGATTGCAATCCTATTCCTAGTAGGATTGCCTCCCTGGCGCGCCATAGAAGGGCTGGCCGGCCCCTCCCCTTTCTCCTTTATATACGGGGGTAGGGGGCACCCTAGGACACACAAGTTGATCAGTTGATCTCTCCCAACCGTGTGTGGTGCCCCCCTCCACAGAAACACACCTCGGTTATACCGTTGCAGTGCTTAGGCGAAGCCCTGCGCCGGTAACTTCATCATATCCGTCACCACGCCGTCGTGCTGATGAAACTCTCCCGCGAGGCTCAACTGGATCAAGAGCTCGTGGGACGTCATCAAGCTGAACGTGTGCTGAACGCGGAGGTGCCGTACGTTCGGTACTTGATCGGTTGGATCGCGAAGAAGTTCGACTACATCAACCGCGTCACTAGACGCTTCTGCTCCCGGTCTACGAGGGTACATAGACACACTCTCCCCCTCGTTGCTATGCATCTAGTAGATAGATCTTGCGTGATCGTAGGAAAATTTTGAAAATACTACGTTCCCCAACAATCATGAGCAAGCAAGCCATTAAGCAACACCTCATCCCCTTTTAATAGTATTAGCTTTCCTATGGACTCAATGTGATCTTGGATCACTAAAATGGAAAATGTAGAGTCCTTAGCTTTGAGCTTGAGCCAATCCTTTAAACTTTGCATTTTGAGGGGTCCACAATCCTAGTCCATGCCATGCCAAACATTGAACTTTCCTGAAATATTATCTTGAGATAGCATTAGTTCAATGAGATATATGTTGTTATTAATTACCAAAACCACCCGGGGATAGTTGCACTTTCAATATGCCAAGTCCAGGAGGGATCCAAACTCTATGGAAAATATCTACAAGCCAATTGCTGGCAAAGAAGTGAAAACTCGCAAGTTTGGCTCCATATATCATCTATTGTCTGGATTTACCACAATCGACACTATACTGAGGCACAATTTGCTACCCAAGTCAGGAGATCATAGAATGATCCGAGGTCACTCCATTAACTTGCTCCACATGTTTAACGTTCCCAAGAAGTTAAAGGTCATGAGTATGATTGTAGAGACCATCAAGAGGACATCAGCTGACCAGAAAAGGTCTTGTCGATATGCCTCTCACATTCAGATGCTAATCAACTCCAGGGTCGATAATGGGACATATCTGCTTGACAAGAGGCATATTTGTCTTAGGCCAGATTTCGAGGACAATGAAGTTTTCATGGATGCATCTCATCCTACTTAAGTTTAGGGCCAAAAGAAGATTGCTCAAGCAAAGGCATCCAAGCAAGCAAGTGCTTTTGGAGCTCCTAAGACCAAGCAATATCAACTCAATCATTTGCTTGAGGCTACTCTGAGGATTGAGAAGAGTTTGGCCAACTTGACTCAGAATCAAGCCAGCCTCGAGAGGATCATTGAGGCAAAATTCTATGATCTAGATGTGAAGGTCACGGAGATCCAAGCTACTGTTGAGAAGCTCAAGGAAGAGGGTGAGGATAGAGACACGACAAATGTCTTTCAGAGAGTGCCAACAGGGCAGAGATCTGCTGCAGTGCCCATAGCTGACACTAGAGCTACTACTTCAGCACCTGCAGCCACAGCATCAGTGCCACCTCTAGATGCCACTCCACCAGTTCCATCAACCTCCACACATGCATTCATACTTGGAGTCCTCTCAACGCCTCCTCCCGAAGATCAAGCCTAGAGAGACGCATAGCACTATGCATTTTCAAGTAACTTGTTGCCAAAGGGGGAGAAAGTGTATATATCATAGACTTCGAGAGAGAGAGAGAGAGAGAGAGAGAGAGAGAGAGAGAGAGAGCTTGCTTCTTTTTGCTTTCTTTGGTTTTTGCTTGCTACTTAATTTGATTGTTGGGTGCTACAATTTACTCTATGGTTATGTGTGTGAGATACTTGTATGATCATGTGTTTGATCATATCATACCTTAATGCTTGCTTAAATGATGCTATTATCTATCTCTCGTATATGATCATTCACTTTGCTTGGTGATGAGTGCATATTTTACTTTCTATCATTTTGAGCGCTCCATCAAGATGTATGTGACATGGAAGAGTAACTCATGATCCTAATCGATTGTGCATTTGCATTCAAAAACAAATTTTAAATAATGCACAAATTTAGGGGGAGCTCTTGCTTATCACATACTCCCTCCGTCCCACAATATAAGAACGTTTTTGGCACTAGTGTAGTGTCAAAAACGTTCTTATATTGTGGGACAGAGGGAGTACTTCTCAAAGCGACGATGTATTTCAATCTTATTATCAGTTGTCGAAGCTTTGATCTATATGTAGTCATCAATTACCAAAAATGGGGAGGTTAAAAGTGCAACTATCCTCGGGTGGTTTTGGTAATTCCTAACAACATATAGCTCATTGAACTAATGCTCTTTCAAGATGAGCATTGTAGAAAGTTCAATGATTGGCATGGCATGGACTAGGAATGTGGACCCCTCAAAATGCTAAGGCCACATATTGGCTCAACTCAAGACTCTACATTTTCATTTTAGTGATCCAAGATCACATTGAGTCCATAGGAAAAGCCAATACTATTAAAAGGGGATGAGGTGTTGCTTAATGGCTTACTTGCCTTAGTCCTCCAGTTACTAAGGATAATTTTGACCGATGTCCAGTGATCTACTCCTGGATCACTATTGTACCTCCTTGCCAAACATATGGCAATGTACAAAATAGGTCTGGTATACATCATGACATACTTTATAGAACCTATGGCTGAGGCATAAGGAATGACTTTCATTCTCTCTATATGTTTCTGTCGTGGTTGGGCTTTGAGTGTTACTCAACTTCACACCTTACAAATCAGGCAGGAACTCCTTCTTTGACTGATCCATTTTGAACTACTTCAAAATTTTATCAAGGTATGTACTTATCGAAAGTCTTATCAAGCGTCATGATCTATCTCTATAGATCTTGGTGCCCAATATGTAAGCAGCCTTACCAAGGTTTTTTATTGAACAAATCCTTTTAAACAATCCTTTATGCTTTCCAGAAATTTCTACATCATTTCCGATCAACAATATGTCATTCACATATACTTATCAGAAATGTTGTAGTGCTCCCACTTACTTTCTTGTAAATACAGGCTTCACCGTAAGTCTGTATAAAACCATATGCTTTGATCACCTTATAAAAGCGTATATTCTAACTCTGAGATGATTGGACCAGTCCATACATGGATCGATGGAGCTTGCTCACTTTGTTAGCGCCTTTAGGATCGACAAAACCTTCTGATTGCATCATATACAACTTCTTCTTTAAGGTATCCATTAAGGAATGCAGTTTTGACATCCATTTGCCAGATTTCATAATCATAAAATGTGGCAATTGCTAACATGATTTGGACAGACTTAAGCATCGCTACGGGTGAGATAGTCTCATCGTAGTCAACTCCTTGAACTTGTCAAAAATCTTTCACAACAAGTCGATCTTTGTAGACAGTGACATTACCATCAGCGTGTGTCTTCCTCTTTGAAAATCCATTTATTCTCTATGGCTTGCCGATCATCGGGCAAGTCAACCAAAGTCCACACTTTGTTCTCATACATGGATCCCATCTCAGATTTCATGGCCTCCAGTCATTTCGCGGAATCTGGGCTCATCATCGCCTCCTCATAGTTCATAGGTTCGTCATGGTCTAGTAACATGACTTGCAGAACAGGGTTACCGAACCACTCTGGTGCGGAACGTACTCTGGTTGACCAACGAGATTTTATAGTAACTTAATCTAAAGTTTCATGATCATCATCATTATCTTCCTCACTAATTGGTGTAGGAATCATTGGAACTGATTTCTGTGATGAACTACTTTCCAATTCGGGAGAAGGTACAATTACCTCATCAAGTTCTACTTTCCTCCCACTCACTTCTTTCGAGTGAAACTCATTCTCTAGAAAGGATCCATTCTTAGCAATGAATATCTTGCCTTCGGATCTGTGATAGAAGGTTTACCCAATTGTTCCTTTTGGGTATCCTATGAAGACGCATTTCTCCAATTTGGGTTCGAGCTTATCAGGTTGAAGCTTTTTCACATAAGCATCGCAGCTCCAAACTTTAAGAAACGACAGCTTAGGTTTCTTGCCAAACCATAGTTCATATTGTGTCATCTCAACGGATTTAAATGGTACCCTATTTAACATGAATGCAACTTTCTCTAATGCATAACCCCAAAACGATAGTGGTAAATCGGTAAGAGACATCATAGATTGCACCATATCTTATAAAGTACAGTTATGATGTTCATACACACCATTACGCTGTGGTGTTCCAGGTGGCATGAGTTGCAAAACTATTCCACATTGTTTCAAATGAAGACCAAACTCGTAACTCAAATATTCGCCTCCACGATTAGATCGTAGAAACTTTATTTTCTTGTTACGATGATTCTCTACTTCACTCTGAAATTCTTTGAACTTTTCAAATGTTTCAGACTTGTGTTTCATCAAGTAGATATATCCATATCTTCTCAAATCATCTGTGAAGGTCAGAAAATAACGATACCCGCCGCGAGCCACAACACTCATCGGACCGCATACATCTGTATGTATTATTTCCAATAAGTCATTGGCTCGCTCCATTGTTCCGATGAACGGAGTTTTAGTCATCTTGCACATGAGGCATGATTCGCAAGCATAAGATGATTCATAATCAAGTGATTCCAAAAGTCCATCAGCATGGAGTTTCTTCATGCACTTTACACCAATATGACCTAAACGGCAGTGCCACAAGTATGTTGCACTATCATTATCAACTCTACATCTTTTGGCTTCAATATTATGAATATGTGTATTACTATGATCGAGATTCAATAAACCATTCGCCTTGGGTGTATGACCATAGAAGGTTTTATTCATGTAAACGGAATAACAATTATTCTCTGGCGGAAATGAATAATCGTATTGCAATAAACATGATCCAATCTTGTTCATGCTCAACGCAAACATCAAATAACATTTATTTTAGGTTTAACACTAATCCCGAAAGTACATGGAGTGTGCGATGATGATCATATCAATATTGGAACTACTTCCAAAACACGTCGTCATCTCACCCTCAACTAGTCTCCGTTAATTCTGCAACTCCTGTTTCGAGATACTAACCTTAGCAACCGAACAAGTATCAAACACCCAGGGGTTACTATGAACACTAGTGAGGTACACATCAATAACATGTATATCAAATATACCTTTGTTCACTTTGCCATCCTTCTTATCCGCCAAATACTTGGGGCAGTTCCACTTCCAGTGATCAGCCCTTTGTAGTAGAAGCACTCGGTTTCAGGCTTGGCTCCAGACTTGGGTTTCTTCCCGGGAGTAGCAACTGGCTTGCTATTCTTCTTGAAGTTCCCCTTCTTTCCCTTTCCCCTTTTCTTGAAACTAGTAGTCTTGTTAACCGTCAACAATTGATGCTCTTTCTTGATTTCTACCTTCGTTGATTTCAGCATCACAAAGAGCTTGGGAATTGTTTTTGTTGGGGAACGTAGTATTTTCAAAATTTTCCTACGATCACGCAAGATCTATCTACTAGATGCATAGCAACGAGAGGGGAGAGTGTGTCTACGTACCCTCGTAGACCGAAAGCGGAAGCGTTTATCAACGCGGTTGATGTAGTCGTGCACCTTCACGATCCGTCCCGATCTAGTACCGAACGTACGGCACCTCCGCGTTCAGCACACGTTCAGCTCCATGACGTCCTCGCCTTCTTGATCCAGCAAGACGGGCGAAGTAGTAGATGAGTTCCGACAGCACGACGGCGTGGTGACGGTTGTTGATGAAGAACAATCTCTACAGGGCTTCGCCAAGCACTACAGAAACTAGACGGAGGATAAACTAGAGGGTCGGGGTAGCCGGCACACGGCTTGGTGTATCTTGATGTGTCTTGGGTGCTAGCCCTACCCCTCTATTTATATGTTGAGCCTTGGGGTCGAAACTTGGAGTAAAAGCCTTCACAAAGTCGGTTTCACCCGAAAGGCAAGAGTCCTTCTCGGACTCCAGGGCCAGACGCCAGGGTTCCCGGCGTCTGGACCCTGACGCCAGGGACCCTGGCGTCTGGCCCCTGGACTCCGCAAAACTTCCTTTTGCGCCTTCCAAAAACCTTGTGTGCTTTCCCTTTTGGCCCAAATAAAGTGTTCTCGTACCCAAACACTTCGGGAAACATCCGGAACCCCTTCCGGTGAATTCCGGAACCCTTCCGGAGGTCAAACACTATTATCTCATATATTAATCTTTATCTCCGGACCATTCCGGAGTTCCTCGTCATGTCCGTGATCATATCCGGGACTCCGAATAACATTCGGTCACCAACATACATAACTCATTAAATACTATATCGTCAACGAACGTTTAAGCGTGCGGACCCTACGGGTTCGAGAACTATGTAGACATGACCAAGACATCTCTCCGGTCAATAACCAATAGCGGAACCTGGATGCCCATATTGGCTCCTACATATTCTACGAAGATCTTTATCGGTCGAACCGCATAACAACATACGTTGTTCCTTTTGTCATCGGTATGTTACTTGCCCAAGATTCGATCGTCGGTATCTCTATACCTAGTTCAATCTCGTTATCGGCAAGTCTCTTTACTCGTTCCGTAACACATCATCTCGTGACTAACTCATTAGTCTTTTGCTTGCAAGGCTTATTATGATGTGTGTTACCGAGAGGGCCCAGAGATACCTCTCCGACACTCGGAGTGACAAATCCTAATCTTGATCTATGCCAACACCACGAATACTTTTGGAGACACCTGTAGAGCATCTTTATGATCACCCAGTTACGTTGTGACGTTTGATAGCACACAAGGTGTTCCTACGGTATTCGGGAGTTGCATAATCTCATAGTCATAGGAACATGTATAAGTCATGAAGAAAGCAATAGCAGTAAAACTAAACGATCAAAGTGCTATACTAACGGATGGGTCTTGTCCATCACATCATTCTCCTAATGATGTGATCCCGTTGATCAAATGACAACTCATGTCTATGGTTAGGAAACATAACCATCTTTGATCAATGAGCTAGTCTAGTAGAGGCATACTAGGGACACTCTGTTTTGTCTATGTATTCACACATGTACTAAGTTCCCGGTTAATACAATTCTAGCATGAATAATAAACATTTATCATGATATAAGGAAATACAAATAACATTATTATTATTGCCTCTAGGGCATATTTCCTTCAGTCTCCCACTTGAACTAGAGTCAATAATCTAGCTCACATCGCCATGTGATTTAATACCGATAGTTCACATCGTTATGTGAATAACACCCATAGTTCACATCACCATGTGACCAACACCCAAAGGGTTTACTAGAGTCAATAATCTAGTTCACATCGCTATGTGATTAATACCCAAGAGTAATAAGGTGTGATCATGTTTTGCTTGTGAGAGAAGTTTAGTCAATGGGTCTGTCACATTCAGATCCGTATGTATTTCGCAAATTTCTATGTCTACAATGCTCTGCATGGAGCTACTCTAGCTAATTGCTCCCACTTTCAATACGCATCCAGATTGATACTTAGAGTCATCTGGATTTAGTGTCAAAGCTTGCATCGGCGTAACCCTTTACGACGAACTGTTTATCACCTCTATAATCGAGAAATATTTCCTTTAGTCATCCAATTACTAAGGATAATTTTGACCGCTGTACAGTGATCTACTCCTAGATCACTATTGTACCTCCTTGACAAACTCATGGCAAGGTACACAACATGTTTGGTACACAGCATGGCATACTTTATAGAACCTATGGCTGAGGCATAGGGAATGACTTTCATTCTCTCTATATTTTTCTGCCGTGGTCTGGCTTTGAGTCTTACTCAACTTCACACCTTACAAGTCAGGGACGAACTCCTTCTTTGACTGATCCATTTTGAACTACTTCAAAATCTTATCAAGGTATGTACTCATTGAAAGTCTTATCAAGCGTCTTGATCTATCTCTATAGATCTTGATGCCCAATATGTAAGCAGCTTCACCAAGGTCTTTCTTTGAAAAACTCCTTTCAAACACTCCTTCATGCTTTCCAGAAAATTCTACATCATTTCTGATCGAAAATATGTCATTCACATATACTTATCAGAAAGGTTGTAGTGCTCCCACTCACTTCTTGTAAATACAGGCTTCACCGCAAGTTTGTATAAATCTATATGCTTTGATCAACTTATCAAAGCGTATATTCCAACTCCGAGATGCTTGCACCAGTCCATAGATGGATCGCTGGAGCTTGCACATTTTGTTAGCACCTTTAGGATTGACAAAACCTTCTGGTTGCATCATATACAAGTCTTCTTTAATAAATCCATTAAAGAACACAGTTTCGTTATCCATTTGCCAGATTTCATAAAATGTGGCAATTGCTAATATGATTCGGACAGACTTAAGCATCGCTACGGGTGAGAAAATCTCATCGTAGTCAACACCTTGAACTTGTTGAAAACCTTTCGCAACAAGTCGAGCTTTGTAAACAGTAATATTACCGTCTGCGTCGGTCTTCCTCTTAAAGATCCATTTATTTTCAATGGCTTGCCGACCATCGGGCAAGTCAACCAAAGTCCATACTTTGTTCTCATACATGGATCCCATCTCAGATTTCATGGCTTCAAGCCATTTTGCGGAATCTTGGCTCATCATCGCTTCCTCATAGTTCGTAGGTTCATCATGTTCCAGTAACATGACTTCCAGAACCGGGTTGCCGTACCACTCTGGTGCGGAACGTACTCTGGTTGATCTACAACGTTTAGCAGAAACTTGATCCGAAGTTTCATGATCATCATCATTAGCTTCCTCACTGATTGGTGTAGGAATCACTGGAACAATTTTCTGTGATGTACTACTTTCCAATTCAGGAGAAGGTACAATTACCTCATCAAGTTCTACTTTCCTCCCACTCACTTCTTTCGAGAGAAACTCCTTCTCTAGAAAGGATCCACTCTTAGCAACAAAGACATTGCCTTCGGATCTGTGATAGAAGGTGTACCCAACAATTTCTTTTGGGTATCCTATGAAGATTTACTTCTCCGATTTGGGTTCGAGCTTATCATGTTGAAACTTTTTCACATAAGCATCGCAGTCCCAAACTTAAAGAAATGACAGCTTAGGTTTCTCGTCAAACCACAGTTCATACGGTGTCATTTCCACGGATTTAGATGGTGCCCTATTTAACGTGAATGTAGCGGTCTCTAATGCATAACCCCAAAAGCGATAGTGGTAGATCGGTAAGAGACATCATCGATCGCACCATATCTAATAAAGTACGGTTATGACGTTCGGACACACCATTACACTGTGATGTTCCAGGTGGCGTGAGTAGTGAAACTATTTCACATTGTTTTTACTGAAGGTCAAACTCGCTAACTCAAATATTTTACCTCTACGATCATATCGTAGAAACTCTTATTTTCTTGTTACGATGATTCTCCACTTCACTCTGAAATTCTTTGAACTTTTCAAATGTTTCAGACTTGTGCTTCATTAAGTAGATATACCCATATCTGCTCAAATCATCAGTGAAGGTCAGAAAATAACGATACCCGCCGCGAGCTTCAACATTTATTGGTCCGCATACATCAGTATGTATGATTTCCAACAACTCTGTTGCTCGCTCCACAGTTCCGGAGAACGGAGTTTTAGTCATCTTGCCCATGAGGCATGGTTCGCAAGTACCAAGTGATTCATAATCAAGTGATTCCAAAGTCCATCACTATGGAGTTTCTTCATGCGCTTTACACCAATATGACATAAACGGCAGTGCCACAAATAAGTTGCACTATCATTATTAACCTTGCATCTTTTGGCTTCAATATTATGAATATGTGTATCACACGATCGAGATCCAACAAACCATTTTCATTGGGTGTATGACCATAGAAGGTTTTATTCATGTAAACAGAACAACAATTATTCTCTAACTTGCATGAATAATCGTATTGCAATAAACATGATCAAATCATATTCATGTTCAACACAAACACCAAATAACACTTATTTAGGTTCAACACTAATCCCGAAAGTATAGGGAGTGTGCGATGATGATCATACCAATCTTGTAACTACTTCCAATATACATCGTCACTTCATCCTTTAACTAGTTTCTGTTCATTATGCAACTCCAATTTTGTGTTACTACTCTTTAGCAACTAAACCAGTATCAAATACCGAGGGGTTGCTATGAACACTAGTAAAATACACATCAATAATCTGTATATCAAAATATACCTTTGTTCACTTTGCCATCCTTCTTATCCGCCAAATATCTAGGGCAATTCCACTTCCAGTGACCTTTTCCTTTGCAGTAGAAGCACTTAGTTTCAGGCTTGAGTTTAGCTTTGGGTTTCTTCATGGGAGTGACAACTTGCTTGTCATTCTTCTTGAAGTTCCCCTTCTATCCCTTTGCCCTTTACTTGAAACAAGTGGTCTTGATAACCATCAACACTTGATGCTCTTTCTTGATTTCTACCTTCGCCGATTTCAGCATCGCGAAGAGCTCGGGAATTACTTTCGTCATCCCTTGCATATTATAGTTCATCACGAAGTTCTACTAACTTGGTGATAGTGACTAGAGAACATTGTCAATTACTATCTTATCTGGAAGATCAACTCCCACTTGATTAAAGCAATTGCAGTACCCAGACAATCTGAGCACATGCTCACTGGTTGAGCTATTCTCCTCCATCTTGTAGGCAAAGTACTATCAGAGGTTTCATACCTCTCGACACGGGCATGAGTATGAAATACTAATTTCAACTCTTGGAACATCTTATATGCTCCGTGGCGTTCAAAACGTTTTTGAAGTCCCGGTTCTGAGCCGTAAAGCATGGTGCACTTAAACTATCAAGTAGTCATCATACCGAGCTTTTGTCAAAACGTTCATAACGTCTGCATCTGCTCCTGCAATAGGTCTGTCACCTAGCGGTGCATCAAGGACATAATTCTTCTGTGCAGCAATGAGGATAATCCTCAGATCACGGAACAATTCTGCATCATTGCTACTAACATCTTTCAACTTAGTTTTCTCTAGGAACATATAAAAAATAAACGTGGAGCAACATCGCGAGCTATTGATCTACAACATAGATATGCTAATACAATCAGGACTAAGTTCATGATAAATTAAAGTTCAATTAATCATATTACTTAAGAACTCCCACTTAGATAGACATCCCTCTAGTCATCTAAATGATCACGTGATCCAAATCAACTAAACCATGTCCGATCATCACGTGAGATGGAGTAGTTTTCAATGGTGAACATCTTATGTTGATCATATCTACTATATGATTCACGCTCGACCTTTCGGTCTCCAGTGTTCCGAGGCCATATCTGCATATGCTAGGCTCGTCAAGTTTAACCCGAGTATTCTGCGTGTGCAAAACTGGCTTACACCCGTTGTATTTGAACGTAGAGCTTATCACACCCGATCATCACGTGGTGTCTAGGCACGACGAACTTTCGCAACGGTGCATACTCAGGGAGAACACTTATACCTTGAAATTTAGTAAGGGATCATCTTATAATGCTACCATCGTTCTAAGCAAAATAAGAAGCATAATAAGATAAACATCACATGCAAATCAAAATATGTGACATGACATGGCCATCATCATCTTGTGCTTTTGATCTCCATCTCCAAAGCACCGTCATGATCACCTTTGTCACCGGCGCGACACCTTGATCTCCATCGTAGCATCGTTGTCGTCTCACCAACTGTTGCTTCTATGACTATCGCTACCGCTTAGTGATAAAGTAAAGCAATTACATGGCGATTGCATTTCATTCAATAAAGCGACAACCATATGGCTCCTGCCAGTTGCCGATAACATTACAAAACATGATCATCTCATACAAAACCGTATAACTCATCATGTCTTGACCATATCACATCACAACATGCCCTGCAAAAACAAGTTAGACGTCCTCTACTTTGTTGTTGCAAGTTTTACGTGGCTGCTACGGGCTTAGCAAGAACCGTTCTTACCTACGCATACAAAAACCACAACGATGTTTCGTCAAGTATGTGCTGTTTTAACCTTCACAAGGACCGGGCGTAGCCACACTTGATTCAGCTAAAGTGAGAGAGACAGACACCCGCCAGTCACCTTTAAGCAACGAGTGCTCGTAACGGTGAAACCAGTCTCGTGTAAGCGTACGCGTAATGTCGGTCCGGGCCGCTTCATCTCACAATACCGCCGAAGCAAAGTATGACATGCTGGTAAGCAGTATGACTTGTATCGTCCACAACTCACTTGTGTTCTACTCGTGCATATCATCTACGCATAGACCTGGCTCATGATGCCACTGTTGGGGAACGTAGTATTTTCAAAATTTTCCTACGATCACGCAAGATCTATCTACTAGATGCATAGCAACGAGAGGGGAGAGTGTGTCTACGTACCCTCGTAGACCGAAAGCGGAAGCGTTTATCAACGCGGTTGATGTAGTCGTGCACCTTCACGATCCGTCCCGATCTAGTACCGAACGTACGGCACCTCCGCGTTCAGCACACGTTCAGCTCGATGACGTCCTCGCCTTCTTGATCCAGCAAGACGGGCGAAGTAGTAGATGAGTTCCGACAGCACGACGGCGTGGTGACGGTTGTTGATGAAGAACAATCTCTACAGGGCTTCGCCAAGCACTACAGAAACTAGACGGAGGATAAACTAGAGGGTCGGGGTAGCCGGCACATGGCTTGGTGTATCTTGATGTGTCTTGGGTGCTAGCCCTACCCCTCTATTTATATGTTGAGCCTTGGGGTCGAAACTTGGAGTAAAAGCCTTCACAAAGTCGGTTTCACCCGAAAGGCAAGAGTCCTTCTCGGACTCTAGGGCCAGACGCCAGGGTTCCCGGCGTCTGGACCCAGACGCCAGGGACCCTGGCGTCTGGCCCCTGGACTCCGCAAAACTTCCTTTTGCGCCTTCCAAAAACCTTGTGTGCTTTCCCTTTTGGCCCAAATAAAGTGTTCTCGTACCCAAACACTTTGGGAAACATCCGGAACCCCTTCCGGTGAATTCCGGAACCCTTCCGGAGGTCAAACACTATTATCTCATATATTAATCTTTATCTCCGGACCATTCCGGAGTTCCTCGTCATGTCCGTGATCATATCCGGGACTCCGAATAACATTCGGTCACCAACATACATAACTCATTAAATACTATATCGTCAACGAACGTTTAAGCGTGCGGACCCTACGGGTTCGAGAACTATGTAGACATGACCGAGACATCTCTCCGGTCAATAACCAATAGCGGAACCTGGATGCCCATATTGGCTCCTACATATTCTACGAAGATCTTTATCGGTCGAACCGCATAACAACATACGTTGTTCCTTTTGTCATCGGTATGTTACTTGCGCGAGATTCGATCGTTGGTATCTCTATACCTAGTTCAATCTCGTTACCGGCAAGTCTCTTTACTCGTTCCGTAACACATCATCTCGTGACTAACTCATTAGTCTTTTGCTTGCAAGGCTTATTATGATGTGTGTTACCGAGAGGGCCCAGAGATACCTCTCCGACACTCGGAGTGACAAATCCTAATCTTGATCTATGCCAACACCACGAATACTTTTGGAGACACCTGTAGAGCATCTTTATGATCACCCAGTTACGTTTTGACGTTTGATAGCACACAAGGTGTTCCTACGGTATTCGGGAGTTGCATAATCTCATAGTCATAGGAACATGTATAAGTCATGAAGAAAGCAATAGCAGTAAAACTAAACGATCAAAGTGCTATGCTAACGGATGGGTCTTGTCCATCACATCATTCTCCTAATGATGTGATCCCGTTGATCAAATGACAACTCATGTCTATGGTTAGGAAACATAACCATCTTTGATCAATGAGCTAGTCTAGTAGAGGCATACTAGGGACACTCTGTTTTGTCTATGTATTCACACATGTACTAAGTTTCCGGTTAATACAATTCTAGCATGAATAATAAACATTTATCATGATATAAGGAAATACAAATAACATTATTATTATTGCCTCTAGGGCATATTTCCTTTAGTTTTCGTCATCCCTTGCATGTTATAGTTCATCACGAAGTTCCAGTAACTTGGTGATAGTGACTAGAGAACTCTGTCAATCACTATCTATTTGGAAGATTAAATCCCACTCGATTCAAGCAATTGTAGTACTCAGACATTCTGAGCACATACTCATTGGTTGAGCTATTCTCCTCCATCTTGTAGGCAAATTACTTGTCAGAGGTCTCATACCTCTCGACACGGGTATGAGTCTGAAATACTATTTTCAACTCTTGGAACATCTCATATGCTCCGTGGCGTTCAAAACGTTTTTGAAGTCCTGTTTATAAGCCATAAAGCATGGTGCACTAAACTATTAAGTAGACATCATATTGAGCTTTTCCAAACATTCATAACGTTTGCATCTGCTCCTGCAATAGGTTTGTCACCTAGCGGTGCATTAAGGACATAATACTTTTGTGCAGCAATGAGGATAATCCTCAGATCACGGACCTAGTCCGCATCATTGCTACTAACATCTTTCAACTTAGTTTTCTCTAGGAACATATCAAAAAAACATAGGGGTGCTACAATTTACTCTATGGTTATGTGTGTGAGATACTTGTATGATCATGTGTTTGGTCATATCATACCTTAATGCTTGCTTAAATGATGCTATTATCTATCTCTCGTATATGATCATTCACTTTGCTTGGTGATGAGTGCATATTTTACTTTCTATCATTTTGAGCGCTCCATCAAGATGTATGTGACATGGAAGAGTAACCCAAGATCCTAATCGATTGTGCATTTGCATTCAAAAGAAAATTTTAAATAATGCACAAATTTATGGGGAGCTCTTGCTTATCACATACTTCTCAAAGCGATGATGTATTTCAATCTTATTATCATTTGTTGAAGCTTTGATCTATATGTTGTCATCAATTACCAAAAAGGGGGAGATTGAAAGTGCAACTATCCCCAGGTGGTTTTGGTAATTCCTAACAACATATGGCTCATTGAACTAATGCTCTTTCAAGATGATCATTTCAGAAAGTTTGGCATGGCATGGACTAGGAATGTGGACCCCTCAAAATGCTAAGGACACATATTGGCTCAAGCTCAAGACTCTACATTTTTATTTTAGTGATCCAAGATCACATTGATTCCATAGGAAAAGCCAATACTATTAAAATGGGATCAGGTGTTGCTTAATGGCTTACTTGCTCAAAATGCTTAGTAATATGCTCCAAAAGCCCTTAACCACTTTCTCATATCCACATATGTCCCAAACTAAAAGTCAAACTCGGCCCTACCAATTTGATCTATCCGGTGCCACCAAGTTCATTTGACATAGCCATAGCCAGAAACCCTAATCAGTTCGGTCTCACCGAGATGTGATTGCAAACTCTCTATTTCCCTTCGTAGCGTTTCGGTCTCATCGAAATGAGCGATCGGTCCCACCGAGTTCGCAATGCAAACTCTCTGTTTCTCCTTCGTAACATTTCGGTCTCACCAAAATGAGCAAATTGGTCCCACCGAGTTTGCCTGACCAACTCTCTGTTTGCCTCTATTACAACAATCGGTCTCGCCGAGTTGATCTGATCAGTATCACCGAGATTACGTTACGCCCAAACCCTAATGAAATCGGTCCCACCGAGTTGATCATATATGTTCCACCGAAAGGCCTAACGTTCACATTTTGAACTGAATCGGTCCGACCGAATTTCACGATTCGGTCCCACCGAGTTTGGTGAATCGTGTGTAACGGTTAGATTTTGTGTGGAGGCTATATATACCCCTCCACCCACTCTTCATTCGTGGAGAGAGCCATCAGAACATATCTACACTTTCATTACTCATTTTCTGAGAGAGAACCACCTACTCATGTGTTGAGACCAAGATATTCCAATCCTGCCATATGAATCTTGATCTCTAGCCTTCCCAAGTTGCTTTCCACTCAAATCTTCTTTCCATCATATATCCAAATCTGTGTGAGAGAGTTGAGCGTTGGGGAGATTATCATTTGAAGCACAAGAGCAAGGAGTTCATCATCAACACACCATCTATTACCTTTTGGAGAGTGGTGTCTCCTAGATTGGTTAGGTGTCACTTGGGAGCCTCCGACAAGATTGTGGAGTTGAACCAAGGAGTTTGTAAGGG
Source organism: Secale cereale (assembly GCA_902687465.1). Taxonomy (NCBI): domain Eukaryota; kingdom Viridiplantae; phylum Streptophyta; class Magnoliopsida; order Poales; family Poaceae; genus Secale; species Secale cereale. The sequence continues at coordinate 41,193,438 of LR738715.1, forward strand.
CAAGGAGATCGCCTACTTCGTGAAGATCTACCCTGGTGAAGCAAGTCGTTCGTGGGCGGCGGCCATGGTGGGATAGACAAGGTTGCTTCTTCGTGGACCCTTCGTGGGTGGAGCCCTCCGTGGACTCGCGCAGCCGTTACCCTTCGTGAGTTGAAGTCTCCATCAACGTGGATGTACGATAGCACCACCTATCGGAACCACGCCAAAAACATATGTGTCTACACTTGCGTTTGCACTCTCCAAACCCCTCCCTTTACCTTCATATGCAATAATTTACTTTCCGCTGCTACAGCTCTAGAATTGCATGTGTTGTAAGATTGCTTGACTTGTGCTAAATTGCTAAAAATTGTAAAAACATAAAATTGGGAAAAGGTTAAGCTTTAATTTGGTCAAGTAGTCTAATCACCCCCCCCCCTCTAGACATACTTTCGATCCTACACACCTGCTGGCCCCGCCCAAACCACGTTCGACCGCATCTCCATCCGCGCCCGTCGAGCCTCGCCTCCGCGCTGGCCAAGCCGCCACCACCCCCAATCGGCGCGCGCCACCTATACCAAGATGTCGAGCTGCTCGGATGCTCCACCCACCTTGAGCTGGCGCGAGGAGGGGGGAAGAGGGAGAAGGCGCACGCCGAGGAGCACACCGCGGCTGCGGGCGCGACTCGCCTGGCGGAGGAGGCGGCCGCCGGCACGCACGCTCCACCATGGATTGGTTGGGGCCAAACGGGAGGTCCACTACGCGCGCATTGGCCGACGGCGGGGCAACGGAAGGAAGCTCCGCGGTGACACCACGAATGCTCCCGGCGGGGCTGCTGGCGGGCGAGCTCCTTCAGCGGGGATATTGGCCGGCGAGTTCCTCTGGCAGGGCTGCTGGCTGCTCGTGTCGTTCTGGAGCACAGGGACGGGAGGGACCCGATTGCGTTTTTAAGGATCCGATCGCTTTTCTAAAAAGATTACAGGGGTTCAATTGCTTGTTTTAAAAAAAGGCACTGACATATGGGCCCTATATGTCAGTTAACGGCCAAACAAACGATTCCTTTAGATGCGGGTCCGACATGTCATAAACGCAATCAATTGTTAAGCACTCGGCTATTTGAGTTTTTTGAAACAACAAACCCCCCCACTTGGTATTTATCAGCGAAAAAATAAAATTCGGTAGTTTTATGGAACCCTAGCCTATATAGTAGTAGTTTTATACTATTTATTACTTCTTTTATTTACATATTCGTTTTGGACCATCTGTTGAAGTTGAGCCTTTTTCGAAGATGTAAAAAGCACTTTTTGATGCTTCAAATTTTTACATTACCGATATGGAGCACAAAAATATACATCATCTATTGGAGATGCTCTAAAATGTGATTTAAGGCAAAAAAAAAATATGTAGGATTGCGATTTGTTTTATCGGGCTTTGCGAAGCCCATCGATTCCTTGTCCGTTTTTTTGTTTCTCTGACGTGAAACGGAAATCCAAGTGGCCCATGACATGGAAAATCCGGCGATCTTCTTTTACGGATCTGGGCGATTACCTCTGTAACCACGGCCCCCTAAACCCTTGCTCGATCTCCCCCAAATCCCAACCGACCGATCATCATGCCGCCGTCACGGCCGCCGCGTCGCCGCTGCGGCCGGCGCCGACGCTCGGCCGCCGCAGCAGGGACGGATCCCTCCGCAGGCGGGAGCAGAGGGTGGCTCGCCGCCCGCCGCAGGCCGTTCAAGCGGCACGGGCCCGAGCACGGCGACCAGGCGCTGCCCCTGTGCGACGAGACCCTGCTCCTCGTCTTCTCCGCCCTCTCCGACGCCGGGGACCTCGTCCGCTGCGCCGCCGCCTGCAGGCGCTGGCGCCGCCTCGTTTCCTCCGACGCCGCCTTCATCTGCCGCCGCGGGCCCCCGCGCTGCGACCGCTTCGCCCGCCGCCTCGCGGTCGGCGTCTTCCTGCACCGCGATCACGGCCGCGGCCGCTCCCGCGGCGACGGCTTCGTGCCCTTCGTCAAGCCCGATCTCTCGATCGCCGACGGCGGAGTGCCGGGCTCGTCGGCGCGCGTCGTCGCGTCCCGCAACGGCCGCGTCGTGATGGACCTCCGCCGCGCCAAGAGCGCCTGCGTGCTGCGGCTCTGCGTGTGCGACCCCATGACCGGCGACGCCCACCTGCTCCCGCCCCTGACCGGCAAGGACCGCCCGGGCCCGTACGCGTGCGCCCTGCTCACCGCCGACGACGGGCTCCACCTGTACGACGAATGCGGTGCCGGCGCGGCCACGTCCCCGTCCTCGTACCGCGTGCTGCTCCTCTACAACCACCGCAGCTACACGGCGCTCCGGCGCTACTCCTCGGACGACGGCCGCTGGGGGCCCGGAGGTGGAGGTGACCGGCGCCCGGATCGCGAGGGGGCGGCAGCTGGGCGTGAGGGCGCACGCGACGCTGGTGCGGGGCGGCGCGGTCTGCTGGTACGGGCTCGGCATCGCCGTCAACCCGGCCACGCTGCACACGTCCAGCTTTCCCTACACCGTGCTGGCCTCCGAGTCGCCGCCGCGCCGCGCCAGGGCGTCCCTCGGCGAGGTGGACCGGCTGCTGGGGCTGATGCCGGACGGGAGGCTGTGCGTGGTGGAGTGCAAGGCCGACGCGGTGCGCGCCTACGTGGTCGTTTACGCCGACGTGGTGCGGAACGGCGGCGTGTCGGGGAGGAAGGAGTGGCGGTGGACGCTGAGCGCGGAGCTGATGGGCCTGCGGGCGGTGAGGCTGAGGTGGTTCTGCGAGAAGAGCGGCGTGGCGCTCTTCACGGCGAGGAACAGGGCCGGCAGGACGCAGGTGTACGCCGTGGACGTGGAGACGATGCAGGTGGGCAGGGTGGACTGGTCCGGGGACGACGGCGACGGCGACGGGGACATGGACGTGTGTGGGTACGAGATGGACCGGGTGGCCATGCTCGCCGAGCTCGACCGCTCCGCTGAGCTCCATCCTGCTCCTCGGCAGCTCTGACTAATCATTCTTATTTCCATATTTTTCCTTCCCTTCGTGTAGTAAAAAATTTCATTGATTTCTTCAATGACTCCAAATTGTAGTACTCCGAAATATAAAGAGGATTTAGATTACTACTTCGATGATCTAATTAATGATCTAAACACTCTTATATTTTTTACAGATGGAGTAATTGTCTAGGGATGCTAATGCTCTTCGAAAAAACAGTACTGATAATACTATAGCCCAAACTGGTTCAGTTATCGCCAGTATCATGTTGTGTTCTCGGGAAAAATAGCATCTGAATCTCCACATGGTTTACAAAGTGAACACAATCATCATTCATCAGCGAAGCAAGAACCGAACTGCAGCAACATGGGGGAGACTTGTATGAAATCTCACATTTAGGTGAGGTCGTGAAATCAACCCCAAAAGATCATATTTAGGCAGTTAAAAAAAATCTAAAATTATTTGATAACATTCATGTGGGGTCTGTCTACAATACAGAAAAAAAAATTAGCGCAAATTTCGAGGTTCAAAAAAGACAAATTCAAATGTGAATAGTATCAGCTTTGAGTGAATAATACTTTGATACTGTTCACATCCAGTTTTGTCTTTTTTGTTTCTATTAATGTAAGTTGATCTGATTTTTTTTTTAGGTTGCGCATCATACATTGATGTATGTCTACACTTCTTTTAGAATGCTTGAACATGTAAAAAAAATTAAATCGATCTTATAAATCTCACATAATGTGAGATCTCACACAAGTCTCCTCCAAGCAACATCATCGCCTTGTGTTCTTGGATGGTCCACTGTGCGATCTTCTTGTCCACTTCACACCGAAATACTCCCTCTGTCTCAAAGTGTAAGAAGTTTTTTTGACACTTGAGACAGTGGGAGTATGTTTTGGAAGGGGCATTTGGAGCATCAGAGCATCTTCAATGGAAGATGTATAATTATAGATGTAAAAGCAGGTGACGTATAATACATCACCAAAAAGTGTTTTTGGCATGTCAAATAAGTCCCAACTTCAAGAGATGATGTATATTTGGTGATGTAGAACTACTACTCCAGCAGATGATGTATTTGAAGATGTAAAACTAGTTCAACTACTACATCATTTCAAACATAAATTTAAACATAGCAAGTTCATTTCAAGCAAACATAGTTCTTAAACATAGTTCAAACTAGTACATCCATCAAACTACTACTACTACGAGCGTACTCATTATCGCTCTTGAACGCTCCCAGAACTCCTCCTTGCTGGGGTCGGCGCACTCGCCGCCCTCCTCCACCAAGTTATCCCAGTCCGATGAGTTAGACTTGACGGGGATCACCGTCGAGGGGCCGGCCTCCTCCTCCTTCCTCATCCCGCCTTCTTCTTCTCGTGCTCGGCCTGGACATACTCTGGAAGCTCCTGCACGAACCTCGCCACTGCCGCCTCGCCACCATCGCCGGGAGCAACGAGAATCGCTGGCTTCTTCTTCAGCCCGATCAGGTCCGCGTCCGCCTGAGTCTCGATCTCCAGAAAGTTCATCTCGCGCCTCAGTCGGCCGAAACGCCATGCGGCGATGAGTTACGCACGCGCGGCCATGTCGACGGAGTCGAACGTGCCGATCCAGTATTAGTCATCACATTGGAACTCCACGCTGAAGTTCCCGGACATCTTTTTACGCACCACTAAGAAGCCGGTCTTTCTCTTCGACACTTTCTTCGACGGCATGGCAGCTGCGCGGCTGTGGCTAAGCGTCGAGTCGAGACGGGCACCGACGAGGGAGCTCGAATCAGGCATTCGAGCTTCAAAACGAATGAGAAGCGGGACAGGCGGCGGCGGAGCTCGAAAATGCCGACGGCCGAGCTTCAAATGTGCTCGGGCGGGCCGGCGGGGGGAGCTTCAACTGAGGTGAGGTGGGGCGGCAGAAAAGTGGGACGGATGCAGCTAAACTAGCAAGTGGGGGAGGGGGTGGGAAGGCCAGATCTAGCGGCGGGACGGCAAGCGGCGCGGTAGCCGGTGACAGGCGGCAAAGTTTTCAACAAGGGCAAAGTGCTCAGATCGATAGCATTTATCAGAGAAGCATCGGCAAAGTTTTATTTTGGAGGTCTTGGAAGCCCCAGCAAATTATAATCCCCAGAATCCCCTGAGTTTCAGTCTTTCTTATAAGTTGTCCCCCGAGTTTTGAAACCCCTGTCCTATTCTATGGTCAGGGCAAAATCACTTGTGATCTTCAGTGGCAAGTTTAGCACTGATACTATTTTACGATCAAACCCTCTAATCTACCACCAAACACCGTGGCAGCAGAGTAGACGAGCTACCATCATAGTCAACAGTGGCATCCTATTTGATCCGTCGACGTCGACAAAAGCAAAGCATGGCAGCCTGCCTCCAACGGCATCGGCGGCAGACTTCTGCAGGCTGTCTCCAACGGAGCCGGCGGTAGAGTCTCAAGGCAACCTTGCAACGGCGTGATAAGCACGACACAATGCACCCGGCGGCGACCCTGCCGACGCAGCAACTTCCTGACTCTTTTTTTTTTCAAGGGAACAGAAACCAGTCTTCAGCAACCATGGAAATATAAGTTCTGCATGTGCGACAAAACAGTCGTTTCACTGTGATACAGGAAGACAAAGAACAGGCCCATCCGCGCTGTTTACAGATCAAACGAAATCATTTGCATGCTCGCAGCATGTGTTCAGGATCAGCGAAGCAAGAACCGGACTGCGGCAACAGCGTCTCCCTTGTGCTCTCGGAGAGTCCTCTCTGCAATCTTCTTGTCCAACTGCACATTTAGAGAAGCTTTAGAAGGGGCATACAGAGGGGGGGAAAAGAATAGCTGCGAGTGAAGGTTTCAGGTGCCACCTCAAGCTCGTTGGCGATAATTTCAACATCAGTAGGGTTGATCTTGACAGCAGCTAGTTCTTTCTCCCTGGTGAAAAAGCAAACAGAAACACCCGTTATGTTATTAACGATATCATGAGCTGTGAACAACATTTCCAGGACAAGAAGGCCAGACCCATTTATCTAAAAATGAGGATACCGTACTTCTAAAAGCCATCGTCTTCGTTTCAGATTGGAGCTGATGTGTCATGGAAATACTATGGGTGAGTTTAGTTTATGCCCAAGGTTGCCCTACCAAAAAGTTTGTTGTGCAGACCCATGGGTTGGCCAAGATTGCCTAGAAAAATTAACTAGAATTTGCATGCCAACCAGTCAGCAACTATCCAAACATAGACCAGTTTTTTGGGTTATGGTAAAAAAAAAACTGATAAGGTACACTTGGTAATAATCCAAACATACCATCAACCAGAAACACGGAATCCCCAACAAAACAGATCCTGGGATATTGCAAACTCGAGCGCAAAAATTACAAAGTACTCCCTCGGTTCACAAATATAAGATTTTCTAACTTTTTGTGAATCAGATGTACATAGACATGTTTTAGTGTGTTTGTTCACTCATTTCAGTATGTATGTACTCCCTATTGAAATACCCAAAACATCTTATATTTGTGGGAGTACAAAGGATCTAAGTTCCACTGCCATCATGCTAGATTTTCTTTTCTTTTCCGTTCACTTATTTATCCTTACTTTTTTATCTTTCATCAAGTTGAAAACCTATGTGATGACAATATATTGAGCAAAACTGCAACCTGTCTGCGTTGCTGGTTTGTTTTCTTTTTTGTAAAATGCTAACCTATCTGTTAATGGACTCTAAAACCGAAGCTAAAATTTGTAGCAGGGAAAGCTGTTATTCAAAGTGAACATCACATTTAAAATTTCCATGTGCAGTTGCTAGTAACGTCTGTCAATCACTAAAGAGGTGCTAGTTGTACAGTCAGCAAAAACAAAAAAGGAACAGTGCGTTGATGTATTTCATGTTTCTTCAGAACAAAATAATAATCATGAATATTTTCCACACCAACCTCAGTCTCATGGCATTCCAGTCAGCCTCTTTAGATGAAGCAAGAGCTGCCATGGCCTGTAAAAGAAAGAAATATCAGCATCACCAAGGTACTCCCAAAAACATCTCAATTAAACATACACACTTCTCTACGAATCTATCTTCTGCATCCTACTTCTAGATTTCTAGTTTCCTGATATCCATGTTTTAGCACAGAGTTACTATATCGAGGCCTCATTCAACTGCTAGTGGGTGTCTCTTTCAAAGTCATTTATATAGCCCTTCAAAATCATTTGATTAAAACGCATAGGATCAGACTCAAAGGTGAACTGTATATCTGCCCAAGCGGCACTTTTCAGAGGCCATACTGATAACTTATTAAACAATTTTCCAAAATTGTAGAAAAGGTGGGCGCCGAAAAACACAATCTCAAAACTGCAAGCTATTCATATGACGCGGAAATAACGGAAATACTACTCAGGTCACCGGACCTCTGGATAATATCGCAGTTAAGCAGTGAAAACTAGCAATTGATTAGCAACACATGTAACAAAATGTTATTGTCTATAAGAGACACACACACAAGCAGAAGTACAGAGGTTTTATGGTGGGTGGACAGATTATGAGGAGCTGCTACCAAATGTAGGTTGTGTGTACTGCATGCCACCTTCTGATGTCTTGATTAGGGAATACAGTCACAGATACTGTATCTAACAAAAGCGCTCACTGTTTGAGCTTTACACCCAACAGACATGGAACATACAGTATGCTCAACCAATAAATGTGCCAGGAATCTGACAACAGTTGAAATGATTCTGACTGGAAACAACAAAGGGAGTAACACCAGCATAAACACGCATCCAGGAACAGGCTAGTCATGTATGGAGGACTAAGCTGAAGCATGTCATCCCTACAAATAAAATCAGAGGGAGCGGCACAACACTAATTCAGGATACCGATTCACCGTGCATCCACGGCTCCAGCAATGCCCACCAGATCCTCCGGCTCTTCGCTCCGATTGCTCACTAACGGGGCAGCGTATCACGAATCTACACCTAATCCTCACTAAATACGCGACGGAATCTGTGAATCCCCGCTCGCGGGAGCATGGGATTGGGGGTTCGAGCAGGACTTACGGATTGGACGCGGGAGGAGTCGAGCTGGCGATCCTCGACGTGGTCGGTGAGCTTGTCGAGGGCCTTGCTCTGCTGCTGCAGGTCCTTGGAGTCGGCCTCCGCCGCGGCGGCAGCGGGGCCGCCCTCCGCCGCCACAGCCGCCGCCGCCGTCTCGTCGACCGCCGCACCCATCGCCTCTCTCCGACCCGCGCTGTCTAAAACCCTAGCTAGAAAAATTCCCCTTTCTCGCTGTCGTGTGTGGTGGGACTGCAGAGAGGGTCTGGGTGCGAAGGGGCTAGGGGGTTTTGTTGTTCGCCGATGGGGCTTTGAGATTCGTGCGAGACAGGTCCTGGGCTCCTCGCCAATTTATTGTGGAGGGGTAGTTTGAAACAATTTTTTTTTTCGAAATGGAATACTATAATAACCAAACCAAAAGGGGTCTAATTTGGACTTCGAACGATTTAAATATTCCTAACAACGCTTGCCGTGCGAACCAACCTATGGTTGAATGGTTAGAGCCATAGAGGTGGTATTTCCAGCCCACCAGGGTTCAAGTCCTGGTGCTCGCATTATTCCTGGATATATTTTAAAAATTTCAGCGATGCGCTTTCACTGGAAGGAGACGTTCCTACGGCGATTTCGTAAATCTTAAGATGATATGCCGAATCAGTCTCTAGAAAGTGCTCATAGGGGTAAGGTGTGCGTATATGCGTTCATAGGGGTGCTCATAAGGGTAAGGTGTGTGTGTGCGCGCGCATTCATAGGGGTGAGTGTATGCATGTATGTATGAGTGCTTGCGTCTGTGTGTTGGGGAATGTAGTATTCCAAAAATTTCCTACGATCACGCAAGATCTATCTACCAGATGCATAGCAACGAGAGGGTAGAGTGTGTCTATGTACCCTCGTAGACCGAAAGCGGAAGCGTCTAGTGACGCGGTTGATGTAGTCGAACTTCTTCGCGATCCAACCGATCAAGCACCGAACGCACGGCACCTCCGCGTTCAGCACACGTTCAGCTTGATGACGTCCCATGAGCTCTTGATCCAGTAGAACCTCGCGGGAGAGTTTCGTCAGCACGACGGCGTGGTGACGAAGATGATGAAGTTACCGTCGCAGGGCTTCGCCTAAGCGCTGCAACAATATGACCGAGGTGTGTTTCTGTGGAGGGGGGCACCGTACACGGTTGGGAGAGATCAACATATCAACTTATGTGTCTTTGGGTGCCCCCTGCCCCGTATATAAAGGAGCAAGGGGGAGGTCGGTCGGCCCTCTATGGCGCGCCCTAGAGAGGAAATCCTATTAGGAATAGGATTCCAATCCTATTCCTAGTAGGAGTCCACCAAGAAGGAGAGAGGGGGAAGGAAAGAGAGGGAGAGGGAAAGAGGGGGGCGCGCCCCCCTCCACTAGTCCAATTCGGACTCCCCTTTGGGAGGGGGCACGCCACCTCCTGGTGGTTGCCCTCCCTCTCCCCTAAAGCCGACTAGGGCCCAATACTTCACGGGGGTTCCGGTAAACCCCCCCCCCCCCCCCGACACTCCGGTTTTATCCAAAATCTTCCGGAACATTTCCGGTGTCCGAATATAGTCGTCCAATATATCAATATTTACGTCTCGGACATTCCGAGACTCCTCGTCATGTCAGTGATCTTATTTGGGACTCCGAACTACCTTCGATACATCAAAACTCATAAAATCATACTATCGATCGTCATCAAACGTTAAGCGTGCGGACCCTACGGGTTCGAGAACTATGTAGACATGACCGAGACTCATCTCCGGTCAATAACCAATAGCGGAACCTGGATGCTCATATTGACTCCTACATATTCTACAAAGATCTTTATCGGTCAAACCGCATAACAACATACGTTGTTCCCTTTGTCATCGGTATGTTACTTGCCCGAGATTCGATCGTCGGTATCTCGATACCTAGTTCAATCTCGTTACCGGCAAGTCTCTTTACTCGTTTCGTAATACATCGTCTCATGACTAACTCATTAGTCATTTGCTTGCAAGTCTTATTATGATGTGCATTACCGAGAGGGCCCAGAGACACCTCTCCGACACTCGGAGTGACAAATCCTATTCTTGATCTATGCCAACACCACAAACACTTTCGGAGACACCTGTAGAGCATTTCTATAATCACCCAGTTATGTTGTGACATTTGATAGCACACAAGGTGTTCCTCCGGTATTCGGGAGTTGCATAATCTCATAGTCATAGGAACATGTATAAGTCACGAAGAAGCCAATAGCAGTAAAACTAAACGATCATAGTGCTAAGCTAACGGATGGGTCTTGTCCATCACATCATTCTCCTAATGATGTGATCTCGTTGATCAAATGACAACTCATGTCTATGGTTAGGAAACATAACCATCTTTGATCAATGAGCTAGTCTAGTAGAGGCATACTAGGGACATACTCCCTCCGTTCCATAATATAGTGCCTATAGATTTTTTGAAGAGTCAAACCTCACAAACTTTGACCAAGTTTGTGGAGAATAATATTTACATCTACAGTGCGAAACATATATCACTAGATTCATCGTAAGATGTAGTTTCACATGATATATTTTTGGTATTGTAGATATAAATATTTTTCTCTACAAACTTGGTCAAAGTTTATAAAGTTTGACTTATCAGAAAATCTATAGGCACTATATTATGGAACAGAGGGAGTACTATTTTGTCTATGTATTCACACATGTACTAAGTTTCCGGTTAATACATTCTAGCATGAATAAAAGACATTTATCATGATATAAGGAAATACAAATAACATCTTTATTATTGCCTCTAGGGCATATTTTATTCACTGTGGTATGTTAAAAAAATGCATGCCATGCGGTTATTTGAACTTTATTTAGAATTTGGAGGAGAATCTGCTCGTGAAATTCTAGAGATGGATTTTTTTCAGAATAAGGGATGGATTGCACATGGCATGAAAATTATGTACATCTATTAGAGAAGTGTTTGTTGACATAATTGAACATCATTTTACAATTTCTTTAGGGCTTATTAAAAATATGTTATATAACTTCTCCCCTCGTGGAAACAAAATAAGTGTATGTATAGAAGTGAAGGAAAAAAACATGAATATTATCGTGACATTATTCGCTTATTTCAACTTTGTTTATCGACACGTAACATATGTTTATATTTCACCATGTTTTGTGATTTTTTAATACTTTGTGTGGAACTTCAAGAACCATTAACTCATTATTATCCCCTAAAAATCTTTATTATTTATGGATGCAAAAGAGTTATGAAATAGTTGGTGCTACATTGTTTTTTGTTGCAATAAAATTAGCACCACCTAGAAAAAAAGAGGCGTGACGACTTGAGATGTGTGACCTTAACTTTGGATCTATTGCTGGTGCAATTGTTTTAAACATGGTCACGGTAGCCATTGAGTAAATACAATATTTACTTTTTGTTTAGGGGGACTTTGAAACAATGATTCTTGACAAAAGTAAACATACAAATTAAATGTATGTTGAAAGTGAAAAAAAACATGAATAGTGAAAGAACATACGGGGCCCCCATGTTTGGTTTCTGTAATTGATGACAATATCTATGGACTAATGGTTGCCTTGACTTATATTTGAAGGATTTGTCCATAGGATTTCTTGAGGTCCATTTGTTGGTTTAAAGGAGAGTATGTGATGACCAAGGTGCTATTCAATGAATTATCTAAAGATTGGTCATGTGAGAGATTGATCAATATTAAGTCAAAGAGTGAATCAAGTTGATCAACTCACAAAGCATGCTAGATGTATCGAGAGGGATCAAGTGATCCCATGGTATGGTAAGCATTGCCCATTATGCTTTGTGAACTAATCCATGGTCTACGTGAGAGTTCTATTTGGGGTTAGGTATGTTTCCTTGGGCTTGCGTCAAGAGGAAGATATCATACAATCCATGGGAGGATGACATCAATTGGTGATCGTCATCAAGATTGAGGTGCACATGTTCAAGTGGAGCATCATGAAGAGATCACGTCATTGATGCTTTCCGTCCATTATGGTGACAATGTACTTGTGAAGATGTGCCAAGGATTGTCTCACCCATAGTGGAGTATGGGTGAGCAATCTACTAGTCTTCATCAAGCTAACACAATCAAGAAATGTGGTAAAAGTTGAGGAGGTCAAGATCTTCATCATCTAGCTCAAATGGACTATGCACAAGGCAAAGCTAGCGCAATCAAGAAAGGTGGCACAAGTTGAGGTGGTCAAGATCTTCATCATCTAGCTCAAATGGATTATGCACAAGGCAAAGGTTTGCCTTGATATATTTATATTTTACCGGTCTCATGGTGTTAGTTGGGAGACCGGATTATAGGATCGATAGCCGTACTATCAAGGGGGGCTCTCGAGTGAGTAGCTTATTCGTATCGTTCGTAAAGAGCTCAAACCTTTGCATCTTTGGCATAATATTTCTTGGTTCTTGTTTGGCTTTTCTCTTTGTGAGGTTTTAGAGCTTGTGGTTATCTTTGTAACAAGCTCTAGTTCATCACAAACTGATTTCCTATGCATCTTCTTTTGCGTTTTCCGTGTTGGAGTTTTTACCGGTCTTATTTGAGAAAGGGTTCTCACCATTTTATTTTGGGTATTTTCTCAATTGCTATTTCTATCAAGATTGTGTTAGCCCCTGTCTTTAGCTTTCCAACAACTTGGTTTCGTCAAATTCGGAGTTCGTTTGCTAAAGTTCTGGCTGTTTCAATTTTACCGGTTTCCGCATCTCTCTGCCTAGTGCCGGTGCCCGGGGTCATTCTGGGCACTCCATCTCCTCCTCTGGTCACCCCAGGTGCCCGAGGTCTTGGACCGGGGTGCTCGAGCTCCTCCGCCTCCTCCTCTCGACCCCCTCCGGGTGCCAAGGGTTGGGACCCCCAGGTGCCCGACCCCCTGCTGATGTGCTTCGCTTCTTCGTCCGGGTGCCCGGGGTTTTCCCCTGGGTGCTCGGAGTTTTCTCCCTGGGTGCCCGGAGTTTAGTGGCTTTTTCTCTGGGTTGTCCGGGTGCCCGGGGTACAACGGTCATATTTTTCTTGGGGGTATCTATACCCCCTTCTTCCTTCTCCAAGCTAAGAAATCTGAGCAAGTTTTCCCCCCACCATTGTAAAGCTCTTGGAGTTTGCTATCTCTCAATTCCTCCATGGATTCTTGCTAGTTTTTTTTTGGGGGGGGGGGGGAAGAGAGAGGAGATCTAGATCCACATTTCCACCAATCACTTTCTCCTCTATGTGAGGGGAATCCCTTAGATCTAGATCTTGGATTTCTTGGTGTTCTCCGTCTTGTTCTTCCTCTCATTTTCCTCCATAGATTTCGTTGCTTTGGTGAGATTTGGGCACTTTGTGTGCCCTTGCCATTGCATTAGTTGCATCGGTTTGACTTCTCCACGGTGATACGTGGAAGTGAAAAGTTGAGAAGCCTTTTACTCTTGGGTGCTTGGTACCCTAGAGCATGTTCCTCTTGGGTGCTTGGGTGCCCTAGACGGTTGGTGGTGCTTCGAAGCTCAATCATTGTGGTGTAAAGCTCCGAGCAAGTGTCGGGGTCTCCAATTATGTTGTTGAGATCGCCCTGAGCAATTTGTACGGGTTCTGGTGACCGCCCCCAAGGGTTGCCAAAGTGTACGGGTTCGATGACCGCCCCCAAGGGTTGCCATTTGTACGGGTTTGGTGACCGCCCTCAAGGGTCCCTTAGTGGAATCAAAACATCTTGTATTGTGCGAGGGCGTGAGGAGATTATGGTGGCCCTACTGGCTTCTTGGGGAGTATTGTGCATCCACACCTCTCCAAACGGAGATTAGCATCCGCAAGGGTGTGAACTTTGGGATACATCTTCGTCTCTGCATGCCTCAGTTATCTCTTACCCGAGCTTTTTACTTATGCACTTTACTTTGTGATAGCCATAATATGACATGTTATATATCTTGCTATCACTTAGTTGTTTATCTTTCTTAGCATAAGTTGTTGGTGCACATAGGTGAGCCTAGTTAATTTAGGTTTTGTGCTTGACAAATTAAATGCTAGTTTTATTCCGCATTTGTTCAAGTCTAAACCGTAATTATTTTAAAACGCCTATTCACCCCCCCTCTAGGCGACATCCACGATCTTTCAAATAGTGTTGCGACAATATTTACTTATTTGTAGGCAACATAATAGATAAGTGATCTTTGATGTTTTTATTTCACGTCCACGTGTCATGATAAAATTACATACTTTGTTTGGAACCTCAAGACATGTACAGACATAAAGAGTAATTAAATAGTCGGTGCCATGTAGTTTTTGTTGTAATAAAGTTAGAACCGCCTAGAAAAAAAAGCATGACAACTCGAGACGTCTGACCCTAACTTTGGATATGTCGTTGGTGCTATTAACTTACTATTTAAGCAGGAGAAACATAAAACATAGAGTAAATATCAAGAAACCTCAATCTTCATGACAGTAAGCACACATAACTTGAACGATTTATTACTTTAGTCACATGACAACACGCAACCTAAAATCTCTTCTCCATCAAACAAACCACAAAAAGACTGCCAGGTATTGACCGCGTGCCAGCTCCCACTTGGAAATAAGGAGATAAAGAGAAGACTAATGGTGTTGGGGCTAGAGTTCAACAAAATAGGGATTTTGCAAAAGGATAAGTAAAGACCATGGTAATAGCCTCGTGGGTAGCGTGTGTTGGTTTTCACAGTGAGTTCATTACAAAAGAAAACAACATTTTCAGCTTCGTGATATACATGTGAACTAACCATAGATCATATCGTTAGGTTTCTCATGGTGAAATCAGTCCACCGGAGTCTTAGACCTGGCTTGTGTGCTTACATTTTTTCTGCATCTATTACATGCCTTCCCGTGATGTTTGTTTAGTTGGAGATGACATTCTCATGGATTAAGATTCGTATATGATGGCTTCTTCAATCTCAAGACTTGTTGGCTCAGGCTATTGGAGGTGCTCATAGAGATATTGTGTGTGTGTGTGTGTGTGTATGTGTGTGCGTGTGCGTTTCCATATAGACAAACGTGCGCATTTACGGGAGCTTCTACATTTGTACTGTGTTTTAAAAGAAGCTGTGAGACACGTCATCTCTGTGTTAGAAGTTATGATTACATGGTAGTGGAAGATTTTAGGAAATGGTGTTCTGAGTCGCTGACGACCTAAAGATTGTCCTTGTTCGTTTTACTCTCGAGTTTATTAGTACTCCCTCTGCCCGGAAAAGGATGTCCCAGACGACATTACGCAAAAAAAACTCCTGTTTCCTCTGACAAACCACACACTCCCTGCTCGTCACCCTGAGCCAAAGCTCTCCTGCTCATCTCCCCCGTGTCGATGCTCCCTTGCTCAGCTCCCCTGCGCCAAAGTTTGATACGTCTCCATTGTATCTATAATGTTTTATTGTTCCATGCCAATATTATACAAATTTAATACACTTTTGGCAACATTTTATATGATATATTGGATTAACATATTGTTCCAGTGCCAGTGCCAGTTCATGTTTGTTGCATGATATTTATTTCAGAGAATATCCATATCAAACGAAGTCCAAACGCAATAAAATTTTGCGGAGAATTATTTTGGAATATATGTGATTTTTTTGGAGTTGGAATCAATGCAAACGGAGGCCCACATCCCTCACTAGATAGCAGGGCGCGCCGGCACACCCCCGACGCGTGGTGGTGCCTCGTGGGCACCCCGTAAGTCGGTTGGGGCTCTTCTTCGGGTGCAAGAAAGATAATTTATGAAAAAAACATGTAAAAATTTCACCCCAATCAAAGTTACAGATCTCCGGGAATTTAAGAAACGGTGAAGGGCCAGATCTAGGGGGTCGCAAAACAGAAGAGAAACAGAGAGACATATCCAATCTCCGAGGGGCTCTCGCCCCTCCGCCGCCATGGAGGTCAAGGACCAGAGGGGAAACCCTCCTCCCATATAGGGAGGAGTCCAAGGAAGAGGAAGAAGGAGGGGGGCTCTCTCCCCCTCTCTCCCGGTGGCGCTGGAGTGCCCCCGGGGCAAGGAGCGCGAGGGCGATCTACATCAATAATTTTGCTACCGTCAACACCAACTCCCCCCCTATAAAGCAGTGTAACCTCTATATTCCTACTATAATTCTCTACTTAAACATGGTGCTCAACACTATATATTATTATCCAGTGATATGTGGTCATCCTATGATGTTTAAGTAGATATGTTTTGTCCAATGGGCTAATCGACGATCGTGATTGGTTTGAGTGTATATTTTATTATGGTGCTATCCTACGGTGCCCTTCGTGTCGCGCAAACGTGAAGGGTCCCCGTTGTAGGGTGTTGCAATATGTTCATGATTCTCTTATAGTGGGTGGCTAGAGTGACAGAAACTTACGCCCGAGTAAGGGGTTGTTGCAAATGTGAGTAAAGAGGACTTGATACTTAAGGCTATGGGTTTCATCTTAATGATCTTTAGTAGTTGTGGATGCTTGATAGAGTTCCAAACGTAAGCGCATATGATCCAAGTACGAAAAGTATGTTAGCTCATGCCTCTCCCTCATATAAAATTGCAAGAATGATTACCGATCTCGTTATCGGTTGCCTAGGGACAAATCTTTCTCTTGTGCTACAAAAGGCTTGCTACTACACTACCAAATTTATTACGTTGTAATTTATTCTTAGATTTATTCTCACGGAGTACTTCTAGTTTTATTCTTGTTCTATGTAAAGAAAATGTTAAGTGTGCGTAGAGCTGTATCATTGGTCTATATAACTTGAGGGAATATTTGTTCTACCTTTAGCTCCTCATTGGGATTCAACACTCTTACTTATCAAAATAGGCAACAAATGACCCCCTAGAGTTGTGGGTTATCAAGACATTTTTCTAGCGCCGTTTCCCGGGAGCAATAGCGTGGAGTGAATATTCTTGCTTGTGCTTGTTTGCTTTATCACTAAGTAGATTTTATTTTCTGTTGTAAGTTGTTCTCTATCTTTAGTTATGGATATGGAACAAGAAATACAAAAAATTAGGTGTACTTGCTACTCATGGAGATGGGGTACCTCCTAAAACCCTCGATGCTAGTTATGTGAAAAATATTAGACACTACTTTGATAATCCTGAGAAAACCCCATTCAACTTGATAGTGGGAGTAACGTTGGACCAACATAAATACTTTAGGGATTATCGCGTGACTCAAAAAGGGAAACTGTTATGGGATCAAATTTATATGTTGCATTGGTATGCTTGGAATTTATGCCAGAGATATGATTATACTTGTTACTCTAGGATGAAGGCTCGACACCTTCGCTTTTCATGTAAATTTAATGATATTGAAACCTTGGCTTCTTATGCCAATGTTTATGATTACTATAATGTGGAACAAATAGAAGAATTTGTTGCTTTTAAGGGTGCTTATGAAATTGAATCTTTGTTTGAAAAGTGTGAAAATTATGATGATGCTTTTTACAGACCTGCAATTTTTTCTATACTTAATATTGCTATGAGAGTTATGAATACAATTCCGATATTAATGCACTTATTGAGAAAGTCTCCGTTGTCCAAGAAGAGACTAATATTTTGCAGGAATCTATGGAAGAAGAAATATATGGCATTGTGAGCTAATTGGATGAAAAAGATGAGGAGGAGAGCGAATGACAAAAGGAGGAAGAACGGATTGATCACCCATGCCCACCTTCTAATGAGAGTAACTCTTTATCCCATACATTGTTTAATTTCCATTCGAGCTTACCGAAGGATGAATGCTATGATGATTGCTATGATCCCTTGGATTCGTTTGAAATATCCCTTTTTATGATGCTTGCTATGCTTGTGGCCAAGATGCCAATATGAATTATGTTGTGGCAACGTGTTTGACAGTAGAGATGGGGGTGCGTGGGAGGAGGTAGTGCCTAGCTACGGCGAGGTTGTACACTCGGATTTACAAGTTCAGGCCCCTCTCGGAGGAGGTAATAGCCCTATGTCTCGGTGTCGCGGAGGCTTGTTGATTGGAGTGTTGAGTTACAGGGGGTGCGAACCCTTGTGCTAGAGGGGAGGGGTGGCTTATATAGAGTGCCTCGTCCCCTTTGCAGATTCAGTTACACAAGGGTTCAATGAGTGAGTAATGCTACGAACGTTACTAGTAACGCCCGTGTTTAATAGACTTTTAAGGCTACGGAGTGAATGCTCGACCGTCGCCATCCAGGGGTGACTCTAGGCTTTCTATACCCAGAGTGAATTCTTGTATTCCGAGTGAATAATGACGATCGACTGGAATTGGGGTATCCGAGTGGATCTTTCGTCGAGTAGATTTCATTCTGTGATGATTCCAGTCGGTACCTTCTCTCTGTCTTTGTAGGCCATGGCCTCTTGTGCACTGTCCTTGGGTAGGGCATATAGATCAGGTCTAGGACCCTACCCTAAGTACATGTCCCCTTGACCAAGATGAGACATAACTTGCCGAGTGAATCATTTGTGTTCTTTGATATGTGGCCGTATTGGAATCCGACTGATCTTCGAATCTGTGTTTTGCAGGTCTTCACCAAGATGTACTCGCCCGTTCCAAACGGGGAACAACTCTTCGAAGGGTATGAGAGCGAGGGAGGGAAGGCCAATGTCGACTACGTTGATGACACTGAATATGTGATAACCCACAAATGTAGGGGATCGCAACAATTTTCGAGGGTAGAGTATTCAACCCAATTTATTGATTCGACACAAGGGGAGCCAAAGAATACTTTTAAGTATTAGCAGCTGAGTTGTCAATCCAACCACACCTGGAAACTTAGTATCTGCAGCAAGGTAGTTTAGTAGCAAAGTAATATGGAGATAGTGGTAACAACAATAAAAGTAACGGTAGTGTTTTTGTAGTTTTTGTAATAGTAGCAACGGAAAAGTAAATAAGCAACAAGCAATATGTGAAAAGCTCGTAGGCATTGGATCGGTGATGGGGAATTATGTCGGATGCAATTCATCATGTAAAAGTTATAACCTAGGGTGACACAGAACTAGCTCCAGTTCATCAATGTAATGTAGGCATGTATTCTGAATATAGTCATACGTGCTTATGGAAAAGAACTTGCATGACATCTTTTGTCCTACCCTCCCATGGCAGCGGGGTCCTAATGGAAACTAAGGGATATTAAGGCATCCTTTTAATAGAGTACCGGACCAAAGCATTAACACACAGTGAATACATGAACTCCTCAAACTACGGTCATCACCGGGAGTGGTCCCGATTATTGTCACTTCGGGGTTGCCGGATCATAACACATAGTAGGTGACTATAGACTTGCAAGATAGGATCAAGAACACACATATATTCATGAAAACATAATAGGTTCAGATCTGAAATCATGGCACTCGGGCCCTAGTGACAAGCATTAAGCATATCAAAGTCATAGCAACATCAATCTTAGAACATAGTGGATACTAGGGATCAAACCCTAACAAAACTAACTTGATTACATGGTAAATCTCATCCAACCCATCACCGTCCAGCAAGCCTACGATGGAATTACTCACGCACAGCGGTGAGCATCATGAAATTGGCGATGGAGGAAGGTTGATGATGACGATGGCGACGATCTCCACTCTCCGGAGCCCCGAACGGACTCCAGATCAGCCCTCCGGAGAGAGATTAGGGCTTGGCGGTGGCTCCGTATCGTTAAACGTGATAATTCCTTCTCTCTGGTTTTTTTCTCCCCGAAAGTGAATATATGGAGTCCGGGGGTACGTCAGTGGAGCATCAGGGGGCCCACTATTGGGGAACGTAGTATTTCAAAATTTTCTTACGATCACGCAAGATCTATCTACCAAATTCATAGGAACGAGAGGGGAGAGTATGTCTACGTACCCTCGTAGACCGAAAGCGGAAGCGTCTAGTGACGCGGTTCATGTAGTCGAACTTCTTCGGGATCCAACCGATCAAGCACCGAACGCACGGCACCTCCGCGTTCAGCACACGTTCAGCTTGATGATGTCCCACGAGCTCTTGATCCAATAGAACCTCGCGGGAGAGTTTTGTCAGCACGACGACATGGTGAAGGAGATGATGAAGTTACCATCGCAGGGATTTGCCTAAGCGCTGCAACAATATGACCGAGGTGTGTTTCTGTGGAGGGGGGCACCGCACACGGTTGGGAGAGATCAACAGATCAACTTGTGTGTCTTTGGGTGCCCCCTGCCCCCGTATATAAAGGAGCAAGGGGGAGGCCGGGCGGCCCTCTATGGCACGCCCTAGAGATGCTACCCACTAGAAATAGGATTCCAATCCTATTCCTAGTAGGAGTCGACCAAGAAGGAGAGAGGGGGAAGGAAAGAGAGGGAGAGGGAGAGGGAAAGAGGGGGCCCCGCCCCCTCACCTAGTCCAATTTGGACTCCCCTTTGGGAGGGGGCGCGCCACCTCCTGGCTGCTGCCCTCTCTCTCCCCTAAAGCCCACTAGGGCTTAATACTTCCCCGGGGGGTTCCGGTAACCCCCCCCGGCACTCCGGTTTTATCCGAAACCTTTCGAAACATTTCTCGTGTCCGAATATAGTCGTCCAATATATCAATCTTTACGTCTCGGACATTCCGAGACTCCTAGTCATATCCGTGATCTTATCCGGGACACCGAACTACCTTCGGTACATCAAAACTCATAAACTCATAATATCGATCGTCATCAAACGTTAAGCGTGCGGACCCTACGGGCTCGAGAACTATGTAGACATGACCGAGACTCATCTCCGGTCAATAACAAATAGCGGAACCTAGATGCTCATATTGGCTCCTACATATTCTACGAAGATCTTTATCGGTCAAACCGCATAACAACATACGTTGTTCCCTTTGTCATCAGTATGTTAGTTGCCCGAGAATCGATCGTCGGTATCTCGATACCTAGTTCAATCTCGTTACCGGCAAGTCTCTTTACTCGTTCCATAATACATCATCTCGTGACTAAATCATTAGTCATTTGCTTGCAAGGCTTAATATGATGTGCATTACCGAGAGGGCCCAGAAATACCTCTCCGACACTCGGAGTGACAAATCCTATTCTTGATCTATGCCAACACCACGAACACTTTCAGAGACACCTATGGAGCATCTTTATAATCACCCAGTTACATTGTGACGTTTGATAGCACACAGGGTGTTCCTCCTGTATTTGGGAGTTGCATAATCTCATAGTCATAGGAACATGTATAAGTCATGAAGAAAGCAATAGCAGTAAAACTAAACGATCATAGTGCTAAGCTAACGGATGGGTCTTGTCCATCACATCATTCTCCTAATGATGTGATCTCGTTGATCAAATGACACCTCATGTCTATGCTTAGGAAACATAACCATCTTTGATCAATGAGCTAGTCGAGTAGAGGCATACTAGGGAGATACTATTTTGTCCATGTATTCACACATGTACTAAGTTTCCGGTTAATACAATTCTAGCATGAATAAAAGACATTTATCATGATATAATGAAATACAAATAACATCTTTATTATTGCCTCTAGGGCATATTTCCTTTAGTCTCCCACTTGAACTAGAGTCAATATTCTAGATTACAAAGTAATGATTCTAACACCCATGGAGTCTTGGTGCTGATCACGTTTTGCCCGTGGAAGAGGCTTAGTTAACGGGTCCGCAACATTCAGATCCATATGTATCTTGCAAATTTCTATGTCTCCCTCCTTGACTTGATCACGGATGGAATTGAAGCATCTTTTGATGTGCTTTGTTCTCTTGTGAAACCTGGATTCCTTCGCCAAGGCTATTGCTCCAGTGTTGTCACAAAAGATTTTCATTGGACCCGATGCACTAGGTACCACACCTAGATCGGATTTGAACTCCTTCATCCAGACTCCTTCATTTGCTGCTTCTGAAGCAGCCATGTATTCTGCTTCACACGTAGATCCCGCCAGGACGCTTTGCTTGGAACTGCACCAACTGACAGCTCCTCCGTTCAATAAGAAAACATATCCGGTTTGTGACTTAGAGTCATCCTGATCAGTGTCTGTCGGTGTACTAAAGTAGGGGTACCTTAGTATCCCGAACTTGTGCACGGGCAGTTGCAGCTTCCCGCGGCAAGACTTGCCAAGCGACCGCCAAGATCCTCCGAGGTCCCCTTGGGGCCATTCAAGAACAAAGTATCCAAGTCCAGAAGACAAGACCCCGACAAGAGGAGCTTGCCGGGAAGGCCACTCAAGGCACAGAATCACTCAAGACACGAGACCCCGGCAAGAGGAGCTTGCCGGGAAGACCAACCAAGGCACCTCAAGAGAACTTGCCACGACGCGCCACGCATCCCGGCAAGGCCCGGTGAGCGACAAGCTCCCAGGCGTGACAGAATAGCAACCGCGGCAAGGCACTTGCCGCGGCAAGCTTCCACTCAGTACCCACGCTCCAGCTCATCCACCCACGCGTCGCCCTGGGACCCTCCCAGGCGCACGTGGCGGAAGGCTGTGCAGCCAGGGGAACATGGTTGCAAGCTGCGATGATGAGGCTACCATCGTGGCGCACGGTGGCACCCCCAACGACCACTTTTTGCACTGTTTGGGGTGACGGCGACGGGCATTTAATGCCCTTGTCACCTGCCGTCAGAGTTAGGTACGGGGCACTGTATAAACACTGTTCCAACTACCACCTTTTTTTACATTTTTACCCTCATCTGTGTTGCCACCTGTCGGTGACCCCTTTGACCTATAAAAGGAGGCCCATGCGCAACGTAGAGGGGGTTCGGAACATCGATCATTCTCCTCGCTCGGTCTAGTTAGCGGTTAGAGTGTACTGTTGCTCTCCTCGCTCCCGAGCCAAGAACTCAATAACAAACCAAAGCAGGAGTAGGGTTTTACGCATCCGTGCGGCCTGAACCTGGGTAAACTGCTCGTGTGCTCGCCTCGATCTGCTCTTTGTGCATCCTCCGCCCCCCTGCCGAATCGAGAAGGGGCTCCGGTCCCATAGGTGTTCGTGGGCTTTTGAGCCACAGATACACAGAAATGTGGAAGCTTAGATGGATGACATAGTGGTCAAGAGCAAGGACAGGGCTACTCTGATACAAGATCTAGATGAAACCTTTGCAAATTTGCGCAAGATCCAGCTCAAACTTAATCCCGAGAAGTGCGTGTTTGGAGTCCCTTCCGGCAAGCTTCTCGGGTTCTTCGTGTCCCAAAGGGG
The DNA here is from genome assembly GCA_902687465.1 of Secale cereale. NCBI lineage: Eukaryota > Viridiplantae > Streptophyta > Magnoliopsida > Poales > Poaceae > Secale > Secale cereale. The sequence goes on from LR738715.1 coordinate 41,216,527, forward strand.
GATTGAAGCCAATCCCGACAAGATCAAGGCCATTGAGCAGATCGAATCACCAAAGCGCGTCAAGGATGTGCGAAGACTTGCCGGCTGCGTGGCTGCTCTCAGCAGGTTTATCTCTAAGTCAGCTGAGCGCGCCCTGCCATTTTTCAAAATTTTGAAAAAGGCAGGTCCAATGAAATGGACTCCGGAAGCGGAGACAGCGCTGCAGGGCTTGAAGAGGTACCTGTCTTCTACTCCAATACTTGTCGCACCTAAACCACAAGAAAAGTTGCTGCTATACCTAGCGGCAACCAATCAAGTGGTTAGTGCTGCGTTAGTAGCGGAGAGGGAGGCGGATGACGAGCCAGCGGCCGCGGCAAGCACATCCAGCGACAAGCAGGGGGCTTCCCCGACAAGCTCTGGCCCCGACAAGGACGGATCTGCACAGATGCAAGAGGAGATACAGAAGAAGATGGTGCAACGCCCAGTTTATTTTGTCAGTTCCCTCTTACAAGGGGCTAGGTCAAGGTACTCTGGTGTGCAGAAGTTGCTTTTCGGCCTTTTCATGGCCTCGAGAAAGCTGCGCCACTACTTCCAAGCACATGAGATAACAGTGGTCACTCGCTTTCCGCTGAAGAGGATATTGCAAAATCCAGAAGCAACAGGCAGGATTGTTGAGTGGGCACTGGAACTATCAAGCTTTGGCCTCAAGTTTGAAAGCACTTCAACTATCCAAAGCAGAGCATTGGCGGAATTCATAGCAGAGTGGACGCCAACGCCGGACGAAGAGATTCCAGAGACGAGCATCCCCGTCAAGGAAGCAAGCAAAGAATGGATAATGTACTTTGGTGCCTTCTCGCTGCAAGGCGCCGGTGCCGCCGTGCTGCTTGTTGCACCCACCGGGGAGCACCTTAAGTACGTGGTCCAGATGCACTTCCCCAAGGAGCAAGCGACAAACAATACTGCAGAATATGAGGGTTTGCTTGCCGGTCTCAGGATCGCGGCAGACCTTGGGATTGAGAAGCTGATTGTAAGGGGAGACTCGCAGTTGGTCGTCCGCCAAGTAAACAAGAACTACCAGAGTCCGTTGATGGAAGCTTACGTCGATGAAGTGAGGAAGCTTGAAGAACACTTTGACGGCCTACAGATGGAGCACGTTCCAAGAGCTCAGAACGATATCGCAGATGGCCTGTCAAAGTGCGCCGCACTTAAGTTACCTGTGGAACCAGGGATCTTCGTGCTCAAGCTGACTCAACCATCCGTAACACCGTCAACTGGACAGAGTAAGAAGAGAAAGTTGGTCTCTGGTGACTACTTTCCGGCAGAGCTTCCCGAAGCCGCCGCCAAGAAAGTTCCCAAGATCAACACCGAAAATGCTGAGGAGCAGTCTGCTCCTGCAAACCCTAGGGTTTGTACAGTTGAAGCAGACGCTCCCGACAAGTTTTGCTCCGGCAAGCTTACCGGGGAACGTCAAGCTCCGGCTGAAACACAAGTTCTCGCCGTAGAAGCGGATGTTCCCACAGCAGCAGATGGGCCTTTAGTCCTTGTTGTCGAGCCACAAGCTCCAGCATGGGCGCAACAGATCGTCCGTTTTCTCCAAACAGGAGAACTTCCCGAAGAGCAAGAAGAAGCAGAAAGAATAACCCGGCAGTCAAGTATGTACCAGTTTGTTGACAACACACTGTGCAGAAGAAGACTCAACGGCGTGAAATTGAAGTGTATTCCCCGGGAAGATGGACATAAGCTGTTGGCAGAAATACATGGAGGCATATGTGGTCGCCACATTGGCGCAAGAGCACTTGTCGACAAAGCATTCCGGCAAGGTTTCTTTTGGCCGACAGCCCTCCAAGATGCAACTGCACAAGTAACCAAGTGTGAAGCGTGCCAGTTCCATTCCAAGCAGATACACCAACCAGCTCAAGCTCTCCAAACGATCCCTTTGTCCTGGCCATTTTCGGTCTAGGGGCTCGACATCCTCGGCCCTTTTCCCCGCGCAGCCGAGGGCTTTGAGTTCTTGTACGTCGCTATCGACAAGTTCACAAAGTGTCCGGAAGTGGAACCAGTGAGAAAGGTGACCGCACAGTCAGCAGTCAAGTTCTTCAGATCGATTGTTTGCCGTTTCGGGATCCCTAACAGGATCATCACCGACAACGGTAGACAATTTACAAGTCGCACCTTCATGCAATACGTCCAAGATCTTGGCGCCAAGGTCTGCTTCGCTTCTGTTGCTCACCCGAGAAGCAACGGTCAAGCGGAGAGGGCAAACGCTGAAGTGCTGCGCGGACTCAAGACCAGAACTTTCGACAGGCTGCACAAGTGTGGAAGAAACTGGATCGAGGAGCTGCCAGTGGTTCTTTGGTCGATCAGGACGACGCCAAATTGAGCCACTGGACAGACACCCTTTGCTCTAGTCTATGGAGCAGAAGCAGTTCTCCCCATGGAACTCGTATACGGGTCACCTCGAGTGCTCGCTTACGATGAGCTCGAGCAAGAGCAGCTGCGACAAGATGACGCGCTACTCCTTAAGGAGGACCGTCTTCAGGCCGCTGTGCGAGCTGCTCGCTACCAGCAAGCTTTGCGTCGCTATCATAGCCGCAAAGTTAAAGCCAGAAGTTTCGAGGAAGGCGACCTTGTTCTTCGGCGCGTTCAGTCCGCCAAGAATTCCAACAAGTTGACGCCGAAGTGGGAAGGCCCTTATCGGGTGAAACGAGTCACTAGGCCCGGCGCTGTCTGCCTTGAGACCGAAGATGGCTTTCCGGTGAGCAATTCCTGGAACATAGAGCATCTTCGTAAGTTTTACCCATAAGGCGCGGTTGCCGTGATCCGCTCCGGTAACCACCTTTTGTACAAGTCTTGCCACTGTTGCATGTAATCCTTTGTACAAAGCCGGGCGCAGACCCCGTGCATCAGTAAAGTTTATGTGCCCCGCACAACTTGTCATTTTCATGCTTTTTTGCCTTTTTCATGTACTATCTAACACTTTGTGCAGCACCATACCCGGTAAGCAGTAACGAGCCGCAAGGTTCCATATTTGCGTTTTCTTTTCCTTCTTTTTTCTCAAGGAGAAGAAAGTTTCTCTCGCGCACAAGTTTGCCGGGGG
>LR738715.1:41219666-41363713 GCA_902687465.1 Secale cereale
GGGGGAGAAGATAGTGGTATGGACCAAGCGCCGTTCAAGAAAGTCTAGCCTTGCCGGGAAGCAGACAACACAAAAGCTAAGTTGCCAAAGTTTGAGCAGTCAATTTTTTAAATTTTTAAGTTATTCTCCTTGAACGGCCGCGCTTTGTATGGAAAACCTGTGCGCGGAGGAACCAACTCGTGGCCAGTTGCGCCCTTATTTTTGTTTCGAGTTTGCTCAACAGCTTAAGTGTGCTGCGACTAGTGTCGCGCCCTTACTTTGTTTCCGAGCCCGCTCAACAGCTTAAGTGTGCTGCAACTGGTTGCGACAAGGTTGCTTGTCGGCAATGGCACCACCCGCAGGCTGCTGAAGTTCCGCACTCAGCGCTCGCGGCAAAGGTGCCTACGCTGGCAAGTTCCCTAAAAGCGTAGGGTAAAAACATACAAAGCAAGGAAGTCAAGTAAAGGAAATAACGTTGCATTAACCACCTAAGATAGAGTTATATTACAAAATGACTTGCCGCAATCCTAATAGACTATTGTTCATAACATGGTTGGCAGCGGCAAGGAAAGAAGAAAGTAAAAAGCCTAGTCCGCGCGGTCGCCTTCAACCCTCTTGATCCCGCCCACCTTGTCCACAATGGGCGCGACAAGGGCCTTGAGCGCCTCCTGATCAGCGTCCGGCGGCAAGGTCCTGAGGACGTTGGTGAGGTTGAGGCTGGGGTTGCGGTACGCCACCTTCATCAGCACCTTTTGGAGAGCTCCCGCGCAGAGCCTGCGCGATTCGTCCGCCAGCTGCTTCGGGATCTTCTCCCGGAGTTGCTGGAGGGCCGTCGCCACGCCCTTGAAGAACAGAGTGAGCTTGGCGCTGGCGTGGAGGTTCTCGTCGGTGGAGTACCCGAGATACTCCGCCCCGAGCTGCGCCAACTCCGTGTCGATGTCCGCGACGGCGTTGACAAGGCCTTCCGTCCATATCTCGACATTCCGCCTAAAGTTATTCTGGGAAATGGCGGCGCTGTCAAGCAACACCTTCTCGGCCCTGAGCTCCTCCTTCAGGGCCGTCTCCCGCTCCCTGGCGCCGTCCAGCGTCATGGTAAGAGTGGATATCTTCAGCTCCAAGTCAGCGATGGAGTCCTTGGTGACGGCGAGCTCCTTGCCCTTCTCGGAGAGGCGGACCTGCAGCTCGGAGTGGCTGTGTGCGTCCTTCTCCCTCTCGAGCTTGAGTGCAGCGACCTCCTCGCCGCTCGTCTTCAAGTTGGCCTCCAGCTGCGCCACCCTCGTCTCCAACTCTCTCTTGACGGTCTCGGCAACTGCGGCGGCATCCTTTGCCTCCTGCAAAGCTCCGCCAAGCGAGAGCTCGCGCGCGGTAAGCTCGTCCTCGTGGCTGTCGAGGTCGACCTTCCGCCGCGTAGCTCGCCCTCTCGCCTGGATAACTCCTCGGTGGCAAGCCGCTGCTGCTCCTCCGCTTCAGCCTTCTCCAAAATGAATGCCTGATGCGCCTCGGCAAGCTGCTCCCGCTTCTCCGCCAAGGATCGGAGAGCTGCTTGGTTGACGGCTCGGAGCTCTTCTGCGTGCTTCTCCAAGTCAGCACCCGCCTTGGCGGCCAGAGCCTCTCGGTACTCCAGCTTGGCTTGCCGGGCGCGGTACAAAGACAGAAGCTTGCGCAGCAGCCGCTCCTCCTCGGGCTCACTGCTGCTCGGCGCGTCGACGAGCTTCAGTCCGGCGGAGGCAAGGACCTCCCCGTCTAAGACCTCTCCCTCGACTGGCGCCCTGGACATGGACGCCCACGGGAGCTGGATGAAGATGTCGTCGCCGGCCTTCAGATAGGCGCTCGGCTCGGGCTCGTCGGAGCTGGGGGCTGCGGCAGCGGCGGAAGGCTCGGCGGTCGGCATAGCGCCTGACGCTCCTACGGCCCCAGTGCCGTCAGTGCGATCGCCAGCCTCTTCGCCAGCTGCCGCGGCGGCAGCCTTGGCGGCCTCTGCGCCAGCGGGATCGTCCGCGCCAACCGTTTCTTCAGCAATGGCGGCGTCGTCGACGGCGACCTCCGTCTCCATGGGCTCGGCTGCGGACGGGTCTGATGAAGAAAAGAAAAGGAAAGACAAACGGTCAAGCAAATATCCAAAAAGAAGATTTGAAAGAAGAAAAGTCCAAGGGTTTACCTGCGCGGGCCTCCTCCTCGGTGGGGTTCCTTGTTGGGGAGGTCTCCCTCGGCGGCGTGGTGGTATCTCCCGCCGGCGGAGGGCCGCTAGCGCCATCCCTTGGCGGGGTGCTTGCCCTTGGCGGGGTGCTCGCCCTTGGCAGGGTGCTTGCCCTTGGCGGAGTGCTCACCCTTGCCGGAGAGCCTCCCCTTGGCGGTGTGGTCGAGGCGTGCGGCTCGTCGGGGGCGATCTCCTAGCGCTCCTGATGCTGCTGCTCTGTTCCTGCACGAATCAACAAGCAAGTGTCAGCAAGGATGGAAGACCCACGCGCGCCCGACAAGCGGAAAGTGAACCACACTTACGCTGGGGGCTGCGCTGGGGGCTGCTCCGAAGAACAGTTGCCGGGTCCGGCAAGCTCGTCTCAGGCGCACCCCCTGCAGTCGCAGCGGGCTCGTCCTCGATGACGATCACCGGAACCTTGGCCCTCTTCGCCGCCCTCTGGGCCAGAGTTCTGAAAGGGACAGGTTCAGAGTTAGGCGAAAGAGATACAAGACAAGAAACAACAGAAAATCAAAGAAAAACAAGAATTGTGAAGACTTACTCTCCTTCGTCTTCGTCGGAGCTGAGCGCCGAGAAATCGAAGTGTGGCTCACGCGTCCCGGCGCGAGGAGCTGGGGGAGTAGGCTCCCTTGGCCGCTTGGCGGGAGCAGGGGCGGCGGTCCGAGAAGACCCTGCTCCGGTTGCCGCCGAGGCACGAGGGGCGGCGGGAGCAGAGGCGCCAGCCCGGGAAGATCCCCCTCCAGCCGCTGCAGAAGCGCGAGGAGCTCTCGTGGCGGCCTTGCTTGCCGCAGTGACGCGCGTCGACGCGCGGCGCTGCGGCTGTTGGCCCGTTTGCCGCCCCATCACGTCCGCGGCCTTGCGGAGGCGTCTTCTCGGTGGAGCTGGAGGACTTGCTGGTGGTGGCGAGCTGCCCGAGGAAGAGGAGGAGGAGCCAATCTCCAGTGAGCCACTCGAGTCCTCGGCAGGCTCACTGGACCCGGCACCCTGCTCGGCGGTCCCGCTCGACTCTACGCCCTGCTCGATGGGCTCGTTTGTCCCGGCAAGTTGCCCGGCAAGCTTTCCCGCCTTGCGGAGCTCTTCCTGCTCGACAAGGCTTGTCGCCTCCGCTGCCTCCGCCTCCTCCACAGTGTATCCGAACTCGCCCGTGGCCCTGGCTGCCGCTGCCTCTTCCAGTCTTGTGGCAATGTATGCCATCTCCTGGTCGGTGGTGTCGCGGGTGAGGCCTTTCTTCTCGTCGGGATCGACTGGCTGTTCCACCAAGTTGTCGAAGAATGTCTGCACAGCTTCGTCGGAAGGTTCTTGCCAAGTGGGGTCGATCCCGTGGGAATCACACAGCGGCATCATGGCACGGATGGCGCTGAGCGACGAGCTGTTGCACAACGGAACTACGCCCGACGGCAACGCAAACCACTCAGGATGGGCGGACTCGTACTTGAACAACGCCTGGAGCATCGCGTTGAGCTCCAGGACAATGAAGTTATAATTGAGGCCCGGGCGCAGCCTCATGATATTTGCCGCGTTCTCGAACTCCCAAGCAGCCCTCTTCCTCTCCTGCAAGGGGGCGATGCGGCGGCGGAGAAAGTCTGCTCCAACTGCGCCCACGGTGAGCTTGGCTTGCCTAAGGCGAAGAATCCGGGTAGTGGCTATCTTCAATCTGCTATCCTCCGGGGCCAGGTCGCTCCAGTCGTTGCCGCGTACTACTGTGGCTTGGCGTCGGGAAGTGAATGGCTGCGGGTCATCCTCTACGATCCAACACCAGTTGGCCCTCCATTCATCCCACTTGCCGCGGAGCTCCCCCTCCAGATAGGCTTCCTTCTTGTGCGTCCTCGAGATCCAGGAGATGCCGCCCGACAGAGGTGACCCTGCCTCGACTCGAGGCGTGAAGTAATGGCGGAAAAGAGCTACAGTGGGGTAGACTCCGACAAAGTTTTCGCACAGATGTGCGAAAACGGCCATGGTCAAGACGGCGTTGGGGGTGAAGTCAAGGAGATGAAACCCGTAGGTGTTCATGATATCGCAGAAGAACTCGGAATATTGCGGGCAGAGCCCGCAGTAGAAGAACAGGGCAAAGAAGGCGTAGCCGTTCGGGAACATCTCGCAGGCTACGGCGGGGAGTACCTTTGTACGCGGATGCGCCTTCGTCTCCCTCGACCATAAGAGGTAAAAGGATTCCTTCAGCTCGTCCGCGTCAAGCTTTGGCGGGAAGACCGCCATCTTCTTCCGCATTGCTGCTAGCCGCAGCACCTCGGCGGACTTCGCGGCGGACTTCGCGGCCTTCCCCTTCTTGCCTTTCGGAGCCATGGCGGGGAAGGTGGGGGAGGTCGACGGCGCTGGTGATGCTAGTGGCGACGGAGGGCAGAGCGCTGCTCTCTTTCGGCCTTCGGGAAGGAGGGGAGTGGCGGGGGTTTCTGAGGATTGAAGAAGCAACGGGCGAATGGAAGGAACTGCCCCTGTTTCCCCTGCTTTTAAGGGGGAGGAGGGGGACGTTCCGCATTTCCCATTAAAGAAACAGGCCACGGTCTCTCCCACGACGCCGTGATTGATGTGTGCCGTTAAGGGAGGACGCGGTGGATACGGAGTTGGATACGACGTGCCACGGGCCGCGCGTGCCCATGCACTGTTTTGGGCCTGGCCCAACAGCGCTCGGCACCGTGTCTGGCCCAGGCCCGGGGGCTCCTGTCGGTGTACTAAAGTAGGGGTACCTTAGTATCTCGAACTTGTGCACGGGCAGTTGCAGCGTCCCGCGGCAAGACTTGCCAAGTGACCGCCAAGATCCTCCGAGGTCCCCTTGGGGCCATTCAAGAACAAAGTATCCAAGTCCAGAAGACAAGACCCCGGCAAGAGGAGCTTGCCGGGAAGGCCACTCAAGGCACATAATCACTCAAGACACGAGACCCCGACAAGAGGAGCTTGCCGGGAAGACCAACCAAGGCACCTCAAGAGAACTTGCCGCGACATGCCACGCGTCCCGGCAAGGCCCGGTGAGCGACAAGCTCCCAGGCGCGGCAGAATAGCAACCGCGGCAAGTGCCACTTAGTACCCACGCTCTAGCTCATCCACCCACGCGTCGCCCTGGGACCCTCCCAGGCGCACGTGGCGGAAGGCTGTGCAGCCAGGGGAACACGGTGGCAAGCTGCGATGACGAGGCTACCGTCGTGGCGCACGGTGGCACCCCCGACGGCCACTTTTTGCACTATTTGGGGCGACGACGACGGGCATTTAATGCCCTTGTCCCCTGCCGTCAGAGTTAGGTACGGGGCACTGTATAAACACTGTTCCAACTACCACCTTTTTTACTTTTTTACCCTCATCTATGTTGCCACCTGTCGGTGACCCCTTTGACCTATAAAAGGAGACCCATGCGCAACATAGAGGGGGTTCGGAACATCTATCATTCTCCTCGCTCGGTCTAGTTAGCGGTTAGAGTGTACTGTTGCTCTCCTCGCTCCCGAGCCAAGAACTCAATAACAAACCAAAGCAGGAGTAGGGTTTTACGCATCCGTGCGGCCCGAACCTGGGTAAACTGCTCGTGTGCTCGCCTCGATCCGCTCTTTGTGCATCCTCCACCCCCTGCCGTATCGAGAAGGGGCTCCGGTCCCATAGGTGTTCGTGGGCGATCAGTTTCCCCGACAGTGTCAAAGCTTGAATCGACGTAACCGTTTACGACGAGCTCTTTGTCACCTCCATATACGAGAAACATATCCTTTGTCCTTTTCAGGTACTTCAGGATGTTCTTGACCGCTGTCCAGTGATCCACTCCTGGATTACTTTGGTACCTCCCTGCTAAACTTATAGCAAGGCACACATCAGGTCTGGTACACAACATTGCATACATGATAGATCCTATGGCTGAGGCATAGGGAATGACTTTCATTTTCTCTCTATCTTCTGCAGTGGTCGGGCATTGAGTCTTACTCAACTTCACACCTTGTAACACAGGTAAGAACCCTCTCTTTGACTGATCCATTTTGAACTTCTTCAAAACTTTATCAAGGTATGTGCTTTGTGGAAGTCCAATTAAGCATCTTGATCTATCTCTATAGATCTTGATGCCTAATATGTAAGCAGCTTCACAGAGGTCTTTCATTGAAAAATTCTTATTCAAGTATCCTTTTATGCTATCCAGAAATTCTATATCATTTCCAATCAGAAATATGTCATCCACATATAATATCAGAAATGCTACAGAGCTCCCACTCACTTTCTTGTAAATACAGGCTTCTCCAAAAGTTTGTATAAAACCATATGCTTTGATCACCTCATCAAAGCGTATATTCCAACTCCGAGATGCTTGCACCAGTCCATAGATGGATCGCTGGAGCTTACACACTTTGTTAGCACCTTTAGGATCGACAAAACCTTCTGGTTGCATCATATACAACTCTTCTTTGAGATATCCATTCAGGAATGCAGTTTTGACATCCATTTGCCATATTTCATAATTATAAAATGCGGCAATTGCTAACATGATTCGGACAGACTTAAGCATCGCTACGGGTGAGAAAGTCTCATCGTAGTCAACTCCTTGAACTTGTCGAAAACCTTTCGCAACAAGTCGAGCTTTGTAAACGGTAACATTACCATCAGCGTCGGTCTTCCTCTTGAAGATCCATTTATTTCCGATGGCTTGCCGTTCATCGGGCAAGTCAACCAAAGTCCACACTTTGTTCTCATACATGGATCCCATCTCAGATTTCATTGCCTCAAGCCATTTTGCAGAATCTGGGCTCATCATCGCTTCCTCATAGTTCGTAGGTTCATCATGGTCTAGTAACATGACTTCCAGAACTGGGTTGCCGTACCACTCTGGCGCGAAATGTACTCTGCTTGATCTACGAAGTTCAGCCGAAACTTGATCTGAAGTTTCATGATCATCATCATCAGCTTCCTCACTAATTGCCGTAGGAATCACTGGAACTAGTTTCTGTGATGTACTACTTTCCAATTCAGGAGAAGGTACAATTACCTCATCAAGTTCCACTTTCCTCCCACTCACTTCTTTCGAGAGAAACTCCTTCTCTAGAAAGGATCCGTTCTTAGCAACGAATATCTTGCCTTCGGATCTGTGATAGAAGGTGTACCCAACAGTCTCCTTTGGGTATCCTATGAAGACACATTTTTCCGACTTGGGTTCGAGCTTATGAGGTTGAAGCTTTTTCACATAAGCATCGCAGCCCCAAACTTTAAGAAACGACAACTTTGGTTTCTTGCCAAACCACAGTTCATAAGGCATCATCTTAACGGATTTAGATGGTGCCCTATTTAACGTGAATACAGCTGTCTGTAAAGGATAACCCCAAAACGATAGTGGTAAATCGGTAAGAGACATCATAGACCGCACCATATCTAATAAAGTACGGTTACGACATTCGGACACACCATGACGCTGCGGTGTTCCGGGTGGCATGAGTTGTGAAACTATTCCACATTGTTTCAAATGAAGACCAAACTTGTAACTCAAATATTCTCCTCCACGATAAGATCGTAGAAACTTTATTTTCTTGTTACGATGATTTTTTACTTCACTCTGAAATTCTTTGAACTTTTTAAAGTTTCAGACTTGTGTTTCATCAAGTAGATATACCCATATCTGCTCAAATCATCAGTGAAGGTCAGAAAATAACAATACTCGCAGCGAGCCTCAACACTCATCGGTCCACATACATCAGTATGTATGATTTCCAACAAATCTGTTGCTCGCTCCATTGTTCCAGAGAATGTGGAGTTTTAGTCATCTTGCCCATGAGGCATGATTCGTGATACGTCTCCAACGTATCTATAATTTTTGATTGTTCCATGCTATTATTTATGAAGTCTTGGATGTTTAATGGCCTTTATCATTCACTTTTATATCATTTTTGGGACTAACCTACTAACCCAAAGGCCCAGTCCAGATTGCTATTTTTTTTGCCTATTTCAGGGTTTTGCAGAAAAGGAATATCAAACGGAGTCCAAACAGAATGAAACCTTAGCGAGAGATATTTTTGGAGGAAATCACTCTCGGGAAACGTCAGGACCAAGTCAGGGGGCAAGGGGCCAGCCCTCGAGGGTGGGGGGTGCGCCCCCCTTCCCAGGGCACGCCCCCTGCCTCGAGGCTGGCCCACATGGCCCCCGGTGCCCTCCTTCTTCCTATATATACCTACGTACCCCAGAAACTCCATACGCAGAGAGAAAACTCTAATTCCACCGCCGTAGCCGCTGTTCCCGAGGAGATCCCATCTTGGAGCCTGTTCCGGGAGGGGTATCCATCACGGAGGCCTTCATCATCATTATCATCGCCCTCACCATGAGTTGTGAGTAGTTTACCACAGACCTTCGGGTCCATAGCTAGTATCTAGATGGCTTCTTCTCTCTCTTTGAATCTCAATACAAAGTTCTCCTCGGTCTTCGAGGAGATCTATTCGATGTAATCTCTTTTTGCGGTGTGTTTGTCTAGATCCGATGAATTGTGAGTTTATGATCAAGGTTATCTATGAAAGATATTTGGTTCTTCTCTGAACTTTTTATGTGTGCTCATAATATCCTTGCAAGTCTCTTCGAATTATTGGTTTGGTTTGGCCTAGTAGATCTATAGTTCTTGCAATGGGAGAAGTGCTTGTCTTTGGGTTCAATCTTGCGGTGTCCTTTCCCAGTGACAGTTGGGGCAGCAAGGCACGTATTGTATTGTTGCCATCGAGGATAAAAAGATGGGGTTTTCATCATATTGCTTGAGTTTATCCCTCTACATCATGTCATCTTGCTTAAGGCGTTACTCTGTTCGTATGAACTCAATACACTAGATGCATGCTGGATAGTGGTCGATGTGTGGAGTAATAGTAGTAGATGCAGAATCATTTCGGTCTACTTGTCTCGGACGTGATGCCTATATACAATGATCATGCCTAGATAGTCTCATAATTATTCGCTTTTCTATCAATTGCTCGACAGTAATTTGTTTACCCGCCGTAGAATATCGCTATCATGCGAGAAGCCACTAGAGAAAACTATGGCCCCCGGGTCTATTCTCAACATATCAATCTACATCTACTTTACTTTTCTTGCTTTTATTTTCTGTTTTATTATACCAAAAATACCAAAAATATAATTATCATCTCTATCAGATCTCACTCTCGTAAGTGACCGTAAAGGGATTGACAACCCCTTATCGCGTTGGCTGTGAAGTTCTTATTTGTTTGTGCAGGTGCGAGGGACTGGCGCATGGTCTCCTACTGGATTGATACCCTGGTTCTCAAAAACTGAGGGAAATACTTACGCTACTGTGCTGCATCTCCCTTTCCTCTTCGAGGGAATACGACGCAAGCTCAAGAGGTAGCAAGAAGAATTTCTGGCGCCATTGCCGGGGAGATTTACGCAAAAGTCATATACCAAGTACCTATCACAAACCCTTATCCTTCGCATTACATTTATTTGCCTCTCGTTTTCCTCTCCCCCACTTCACCCTTGCCTTTTTATTTGCCTTTCTTCTGCCGTGTGTTTACTGTTCGCGTGCCTCTTGTTTGCTTGTGTTGCTATGTGCCCTCAATTAGCTTGCATCTTCGCTTGCTAAGTTATGGATCCTCATCCACTTGCTAATCTCTTTAGGAGATCCAATTATGTTGAACCTATTTTTAGTGATTTGGGTGCACTAGATTATCTTTATGGGGTTTTGCTAGAAATTTATGAAGTTGAAAATTGTGAGGAATTGTTGAAAGAAAAAGTGATTCATGTTAGCTCCATAAATAAAAAGCATGATTGCAATGATGTTATTGTAAATTATATTAATGTCAATTGTGTTAATGATATGTAAAACCCTAAGCTTGGGGATGCTAGTATTGCTTTGTTCACAACTTGTTGCAATGATCATGATTGGGGTGATTTTTCTTATGATCTTGAAAATTTATTTAATCCCCATGATGAATATAAGATTGATAATAATGTTTGCATCAATATTGCGTTTGGAAGAGTGTCAACTTTAGATCCCACATACTTGGAGAATGTTCAATCTTATGAAACTTTTGATAAAAGTGGGTTTGGAGAGGTCATGACTTTAGTTAATGTTAATCCCACTATTTTGGAAGAGTGTCAACTTTGCATGCTTGTGGATCGTGTTGAGAATATGTTATGTGATAGCTATTTTGTTGAATTTTATTATGATCCTACATGCAATTATTTTGAGAGAGGAAAATATGGTTGTAGAAATCTTCATGTTACTAATTTACCTCTCTTCATGTCGAGATTGATCTTGTTTCTTTCTACTTCCTTGCATATGCTAGATCTTGCTTGTCTTGCTAATTTGTTTACTATAAAATGCCTATGCATAGGAAGTATGTTAGACTTATATGTATTTTTCACATGCTATATGATGCTCTCTCTGTGCTTCAATTCTTATCTTTCATGTGAGCATCATTGAATTCTCAAGCCTATCTCAATGGCTATAAAGAAAGAGCTTGTTGGGAGGCAACCCAATTTTTTGTTTTTTTGTTTTTGTTGCTGTTAGGGAATAAATATTGCATCTAGCCTCTGATTAGATGTGGTTTCATGTTTTGTTTAGTGTTTGTGCCAAGTAGAACCTTTGGGAAGACTTGTGTGAAGTTTATATGATCTTGCTGTGAAAAACAGAATCGTTAGCGCTCGCTAAAGTAGTCTTCAGATTTTACCGGAGCACGCTTTTTAGTTGATTCTTTTTATGCTGATTGGTAGACAAATTGCGCAAATTTACCAATTTATTTTGAATTTTTTGGAGTTCCAGAAGTAGGCGAACCCTGCAGATTACTACAGACTGTTCTGTCTTTGACAGATTCTGTTTTTCGTGTGTTGTTTGCTTATTCCGATGCATCTATGAGTAATATTGGAGGATATGAACCATAGAGAACTTGGAGTACAGTAGGGTTAACACCAACATAAACAAAGAATGAATTCCTTGCTGTACCTTTGAGTGGTGGTTTGCTTTCTCTTACTAATGGAGCTCACGAGAATTTTTGTCTAAGTTTTGTGTTGTGAAGTTTTCAAGTTTTGAGTATTGCTTTGATGGACTATGGAACAAGGAGTAGCAAAGGCCTAAGCCTGGGGATGCCCATGGCACCCCAAGTAAATTCAAGATAATCAAAAGCCTAAGCTTGGGGATGCCCCGGGAAGGCATCCCCTCTTTCGTCTTCATCCATCGGTAACTATACTTGGAGCTATATTTTTATTCGCAACATGCTATGTGTTTTGCTTGGAGCGTCTTGTATAATTTGAGTCTTTGCTTGTTAGTTTGCCACAATCATACTTTCTGGACACACCTATTTGAGAGAGTTAAATATGGCCTAGAAATTGTTAGAACACTCTATATGCTTCACTTATATCTTTTGAGTTGAATAGTTTTTGCTCCAGTGCTTCACTTATATCTTTTAGAGCATGGTGGTGGTAATTTTTTGTAGAAATTGTTGAACTCTCATGCTTCACTTAGATCTATTTGAGAGTCTATTAAAACAACATGGTAAAGTGTTTAGGCTAAAGAAACTAGTCTTCACATGCTAAACATCCAACGTCAATGTAGTAAAAAAAAAAATTCACACCAAGTGCATTGAATAGAAAGAGATGTTGGATGCTTGATAATTGTTTTGAGACATGAGGATAGTGATACTAGAGTCATGATAGTGGAGTTATTATGAAATTGATAAATACTTGTGTTAAGGTTAGTGATTCCCGTAGCATGCACATTTAGTGAACCGTTGTGTGACTAAGTTAAAGCATGAGGTATTTGTAGAGTGTCAACCTTTGTGTGGAGGTCGGGGGCACGCGATGGTTAATTCCTACCAACCTCCCCCCTAGGGGCATGCGTTGATTGCTTTGTTTTGATGACTCATAAATTTTTGCAATAAGTATATGAGTTCCCATGACTAATGTTGAGTCCATGGATTATACACACTCTCACCCTTCCTCCATTGCTAGCCTCTCTTGTACCGCACAACTTTCGCCGGTGCCATAAACCCACTATATATCCTTCCTCAAAACAGCCACCATATTGTTCCTCAAAACAGCCACCATACCTACCTATCATGGCATTTCCATAGCCATTCCGAGATATATTGCCATGCAACATTCCACCATTCCGTTCATATGACACGCATCATATTGTCATATTGCCATGCATGATCATGTAGTTGACATCGTATTTGTGGCTAGGCCACCATGCATAATTCTTTCATACATGTCACTCTTGTTTCATTGCACATACCGGTACACCACCGGAGGCATTCATATAGAGTCATACTTTGTTGTAGTATCGAGTTGTAATATCGTGTTGTAATGAAAGTGTGATGATCATCATTTTTAGAGCATTGTCCCATGGGAGGAAAGGCTGAATCTATAAAGCCCCTCCTCAAAAAAAAGGAAAGGCCAAAAAAGGCCCCAAAAAGGGGACAATTGCTACTATCTTTTTACACACATGTGCTTCAAAGTAGCACCATGTTCTTCATTGTAGAGAGTCTCATGTTTAGTCACTTTCATATACTAGTGGGAATTTTCATTATAGAACTTGGCTTGTATATTCCAATGTTGGGCTTCCTCAAATGCCCTAGGTCATCGTGAGCAAGCAAGTTGGATGCACACCCACTAGTTTCTTTTGTTGAGCTTTCATTCATATTTAGCTCTAGTGCATCCGTTACATGGCAATCCCTACTCACTCACATTGATATCTATTGATGGGCATCTCCATAGCCCGTTGATACGCCTAGTCGATGTGAGACTATCTCCCTCTTTTTGTCTTCTCCACAACCACCTCTATTCCACCCATAGTTCTATGTCCATGGCTCATGCTCTTGTATTGCGTGAAAGTTGAAAGGTTTGAAAAGATAGAGCATGAAAACAAATGCTTGGCTGAAATCGGGGTTGTGCATAATATGAATATTTAGTCTGATAACAAGGGAGTATAGCCAACACTATATGATTTTGTAGGGATAACTTTCTTTAGCCATAGTATTTTGAGAAGACATGATTGCTTTGTTAGTATTGCTTGAAGTATTGTTATTTCTTATGTCAATATAGACTTTTATCTTGAATCTTTCAGTTCTAAACATTCATGCCACAATTAAGAGAATTACATTGAAAAACTATATTGGTTAGCATTCCACATCAAAAATTCTTTCTTTATCATTTACCTACTCGAGGACGAGCAGGAATTAAGCTTGGGGATGCTTGATACGTCTCCAACGTATCTATAATTTTTGATTGTTCCATGCTATTATTTGTGAAGTCTTGGATGTTTAATGGGCTTTATCATTCACTTTTATATCATTTTTGGGACTAACCTACTAACCCAAAGGCCCAGTCCAGATTGCTGTTTTTGCATATTTCAGGGTTTTGCAGAAAAGGAATATCAAACGGAGTCCAAACGGAATGAAACCTTCGCGAGAGATATTTTTGGAGGAAATCACGCTCGAGAAACGTCAGGACCAAGTCAGGGTGTGCCCCCTGCCTCGAGGCTAGTCCACACGGCCCCCGGTGCCCTTCTTCTTCCTATATATACCTACGTACCCCAAAAACTCCATACACAGAGAGAAAACCCTAATTCCACCGCCGTAGCTGCTGTTCCCGTGGAGATCCCATCTTGGAGCCTGTTCCGGGAGGGGGATCCATCACGGAGGCCTTCATCATCATCATCATCATCGCCCTCACCATGAGTTGTGAGTAGTTTACCACAGACCTTCGGGTCCATAGCTAGTATCCAGATGGCTTCTTCTCTCTCACTGGATCTCAATACAAAGTTCTCCTCGGTCTTCGAGGAGAGCTATTCGATGTAATCTCTTTTTGCGGTATGTTTGTCGAGATCTGGTGAGTTGTGAGTTTATGATCAAGGTTATCTATGAAAGATATTTGGTTCTTCTCTGAACTTTTTATGTGTTCTCATAATATCCTTGCAAGTCTCTTCGAATTATTGGCTTGGTTTGGCCTACTAGATCTATAGTTCTTGCAATGGGAGAAGTGCTTGGCTTTGGGTTCAATCTTGCGGTGTCCTTTCCCAGTGACAGTAGGGGTAGCAAGGCACGTATTGTATTGTTGCCATCGAGGATAAAAAGATGGGGTTTTCATCATATTGCTTGAGTTTATCCCTCTACATCATGTCATCTTGCTTAAGGCGTTACTCTGTTCGTATGAACTCAATACACTAGATGCGTGCTGGATAGCGGTCGATGTGTGGGGTAATAGTAGTAGATGCAGAATCGTTTCGGTCTACTTGTCTCGGACGTGATGCCTATATACAATGATCATGCCTAGATAGTCTCATAATTATTTGCTTTTCTATCAATTGCTCGACAATAATTTGTTTACCCGTCGTAGAATATCGCTATCATGAGAGAAGCCACTAGAGAAAACTATGGCCCCCGGGTCTATTCTCAACATATCAATGTACATCTACTTTACTTTTCTTGCTTTTATTTGCTGTTTTATTAAACCAAAAATATCAAAAATGTAATTATCATCTCTATCAGATCTCACTCTCGTAAGTGACCGTAAAGGGACCGACAACCCCTTATCGCGTTGGCTGCGAAGTTCTTATTTGTTTGTGCAGGTGCGAGGGACTGGCGCGTTGTCTCCTACTGGATTGATACCTTGGTTCTCAAAAACTGAGGGAAATACTTATGCTACTATGCTGCATCTCCCTTTCCTCTTCGAGGGAATACAACGCAAGCTCAAGAGGTAGCAGTTCGCAAGCACCAAGTGATTCATAATCAAGTGGTTCCAAAAGTCCATCACTATGGAGTTTCTTCATGCGCTTTACACCAATATGACCTAAACGGCAGTTCCACAAATAAGTTGCACTATCATGATCAACTTTGCATCTTTTGGCTTCAATATTATGAATATGTGTATCACTACGATCGAGATCCAATAAGAATAGACCACTCTTCAAGGGTGCATGACCATAAAAGATATTACTCATATAAATAGAACACCCATTATTCTCTGATTTAAATGAATAACCGTCTCACAATAAACAAGATCTAGATATAATGTTCATGCTTAACGCTGTCACCAAATAACAATTATTTAGGTCTAAAACTAATCCTGAAGGTAGATGCAGAGGTAGCGTGCCGACGACGATCACATCAACTTTGGAACCATTTCCCACGCGCATCGTTACCTCATCCTTAGCCAATATTCGTTTAATCCGTAGTCCCTATTTCGAGTTACAAATATTAGCAACCGAACCGGTATCAAATACCCAGGTACTACTACGAGCATTAGTAAGGTACACATCAATAACATGGATATCACATATACCTTTGTTCGCCTTGCCATCCTTCTTATCAGCCAAATACTTGGGGCAGTTCCGCTTCCAGTGTCCGGTCCCTTTGCAGTAGAAGCACTTAGTTTCAGGCTTGGCTCCAGACTTGGGTTTCTTTGTGGGAGTAGCAACTGTCTTGCTAGTCTTCTTGAAGTTCCCCTTCTTTCCCTTGCCCTTTTTCTTGAAACTAGTGGTCTTGTTAACCATCAACACTTGATGCTCCTTTTTGATTTCTACCTCCGCAGCCTTGAGCATAGCGAAGAGCTCGGGAATTGTCTTTTGCATCCCTTGCATATTATAGTTCATCACGAAGCCTTTATAGCTTGGTGGCAGTGATTGAAGAACTCTATCAATAACACTATCTTCATCAACTTTGCAACCAAGTTGAGTCATATGATTGTAGTACCCAGACATTCTGAGCAAGTGTTCACTGATAGAACTATTCTCCTCCATCTTGCAGCTATAGAACTTATTGGAAATCTCATATTTCTCAATCCGGGCATTTGCTTGAAATATTAACTTCAACTCCTGGAACATCTCATATGCTCCATGACGTTCAAAACATCATTGAAGTCCCGGTTCTAAGCCGTAAAGCATGGCACACTAAACTATCATGTAGTCATCAGAATGAGCTTGCCAAACATTCATAACGTCCGGGGTTGCTCCTGCAGCAGGCTTATCACCCAGCGGTGCTTCAAGGACATAATTCTTCTATGCAACAATGAGGATAATCCTCAAGTTACGGACCCAGACCGTGTAATTTCTACCATCGTCTTTCAACTTAGCTTTCTCTAGGAATGCATTAAAATTCAAAGGAACGGTAGCACGGGCCATTGATCTACAACAACATAGATATGCAAAAACTATCAGGACTAAGTTCCTGATAAATTAAAGTTCAATTAATCATATTACTTAAAGAACTCCCACTTAGATAGACATCCCTCTAGTCATCTAAATGATCACGTGATCCAAATCAACTAAACCATGTCCGATCATCATGTGAGATGGAGTAGTTTTCAATGGTGAACATCTTATGTTGATCATATCTACTATATGATTCACGCTCCACCTTTCGGTCTCCAGTGTTCTGAGGCCATATCTGCATATGCTAGGCTCGTCAAGTTTAAACCAAGTATTCTGCGTGTGCAAAACCGGCTTACACCCGTTGTATGTGAACGTAGAGTTTATCACACCCGATCATCACGTGGTGTCTCGGCACGACGAACTTTCGCAATGGTGCATACTTAGGGAGAACACTTATACCTTGAAATTTTGTAAGGGATCATCTTATAATGCTACCATCGTACTAAGCAAAATATGAAGCATAATAAGATAAACATCACATGCAATCAAAATATGTGACATGATATGGCCATCATCATCTTGTGCTTTTGATATCCATCTCCAAGGCACCGTCATGATCACCATCGTCACCGGCGCGACACCTTGATCTCCATCGTAGCATCGTTGTCGTCTCTCCAACTATTGCTTCAACGACTATCGCTACCGCTTAGTGATAAAGTAAAGCAATTACACGGCGACTGTATTTCATACAATAAAGCGACAACCATATGGCTCCTGCTAGTTGCCGATAACTTTACAAAACATGATCATCTCATACAACAACGTATATCTCATCATGTCTTGACCATAGCACATCACAACATGCCCTGCAAAAACAAGTTAGACGTCCTCTACTATGTTGTTGCAAGTTTTACGTGGCTGCTACGGGCTTAGCAAGAACCATTCTTACCTACGCATACAAAAAACCACAACGACTTTTCATCGAGTATGTGATGTTTCAACCTTCACAAGGACCGGGTGTAGCCACACTCGATTCAGCTAAAGTGAGAGAGACAGACACCCGCCAGTCACCTTTGAGCAACGAGTGCTCATAACGGTGAAACCAGTCTCGCGTAAGCGTACGCGTAATGTCGGTCCGGGCCACTTCATCTCACAATACCGCTGAACCAAAGTATGACATGCTGGTAAGCAGTATGATTATTATCGCCCACAACTCTTTGTGTTCTACTCGTGCATATCATCTACGCATAGACCTGGCTCATGATGCCACTGTTGGGGAACGTAGTATTACAAAATTTTCCTACGATCACGCAAGATCTATCTACCAGATGCATAGCAACGAGAGGGGAGAGTGTGTCTACGTACCCTTGTAGAACGAAAGCGGAAGCGTCTAGTGACGCGGTTGATGTAGTCGAACTTCTTTGCGATCCAACTGATCAGGCACCGAATGCACGGCACCTCCGCGTTCAGCACACGTTCAGCATGATGACATCCCACGAGCTCTTGATCCATTAGAAACTCGCAGGAGATTTTTGTCAGCACGATGTCGTGGTGACGGAGATGATGAAGTTACCGTCGTAGGGCTTCGCCTAAGCGCTGCAACAATATGACCGAGGTGTGTTTCTGTGGAGGGGGCCACCGCACACAGTTGGGAGAGATCAACAGATCAACTTGTGTGTCTTTGGGTGCCCCTGCCCCCGTAAATAAAGGAGCAAGGGGGAGGCCGGCCGGCCCTCTATGGCGCGCCCTAGAGAGGCAATCCTACTAGGAATAGGATTCCAATCGTATTCCTAGTAGGAGTCCACCAAGAAGGAGAGAGGGGGAAGGAAAGAGAGGGAGAGGGAAAGAGGGAAAGAGGGGGCCGCGCCCCCTCCCCTAGTTGAATTCGGACTCCCCTTTCGGAGGAGGCGCGCCACCTCCTGGCTGCTGCCCTCTCTCTTCCCTAAAGCCCACTAGGGCCCAATAATTCCCCGGGGGGTTCCGGTAACTCCCCCGTCACTCCGGTTTTATCTGAAACCTTTCGGAACATTTCTGGTGTCCGAATATAGTCGTCCAATATATCAATCTTTACGTCTCGGACATTCCGAGACTCCTCGTAATGTCCGTGATCTTATCCGGCACTCCGAACTACCTTCGGTACATCAAAACTCATAAACTCATAATACCGATCATCATCAAACGTTAAGTGTGCGGACCCTACGGGTTCGAGAACTATTTAGACATGACCGAGACTCATCTCCGGTCAATAACCAATAGCGGAACCTGGATGCTCATATTGGCTCCTACATATTCTACGAAGATCTTTATCGGTCAAACCGCATAACAACATATGTTGTTCCCTTTGTCATCGGTATGTTACTTGCCCGAGATTCGATCGTTGGTATCTCGATACCTAGTTCAATCTCGTTACCGGCAAGTATCTTTACTCGTTCCGTAATACATCATCTCGTGACTAACTCATTAGTCATTTGCTTGCAAGGCTTATTATGATGTGCATTACCGAGAGGGCCCAGAGATACCTCTCCGACACTCGGAGTGACAAATCCTATTCTTGATCTATGCCAACACCGTGAACACTTTCGGAGACACCTGTAGAGCATCTTTATAATCACCCAGTTAAGTTGTGACGTTTGATAGCACACAAGGTGTTCCTCCGGTATTCGGGAGTTGCGTAATCTCATAATCATAGGAACATGTATAAGTCATGAAGAAAGCAATAGCAGTAAAACTAAATGATCATAGTGCTAAGCTAACGGATGGGTCTTGTCCATCACATCATTCTCCTAATGATGTGATCTCGTTGGTCAAATGACAACTCATGTCTATGGTTAGGAAACATAACCATCTTTGATCAATGAGCTAGTCTAGTAGAGGCATACTTGGGACATACTGTTTTGTCTATGTATTCATACATGTACTAAGTTTCCGGTTAATACAATTCTAGCATGAATAAAAGACATTTATCATGATATAAGGAAATACAAATAACATCTTTATTATTGCCTCTAGGGCATATTTCCTTCACCCATGAGGCAGGGGAACGCGCCTAGGGGGAGGGGGCGCGCCCCCACCCTCCTGGACAGGGTGTGGGCCCCCTGACGTAGATCTTTCCGCAGGTATTTTTTATATATATTCCAAAATAATTCTCCGTGGATTTTCAGGTCGTTCCGAGAACTTTTTATTTCTACACAAAAACAACACCATGACAATTCAGCTGAAAACAACGTCAGTCCGGGTTAGTTCCATTCAAATCATGCAAGTTAGAGTCCAAAACAGGGGCAAAAGTGTTTGGAAAAGTAGATACGTTGGAGACGTATCAACTCCCCCAAGCTTAAACCTTTGCTTGTCCTCAAGCAATTCAATTGATAAACTGAAAGTGATAAAGATAAAACTTTGACCAACTCTGTTTGCTCTTGTTGTTGTAAATATGTAAGCCAACATTCAGGTTTTCAGCAAGAATCATGAACTAACCACATTCACAATATCTTTCAGGTCTCATGTCTACTCACATCTATGGCATAATCAACTAGCGAGCAATAATAATAAACCTCGGATGACAACACTTTCTCAAAACAATCATGATATGGTATAACAAGATGGTATCTTGCTAGCCCTTTCTGAGACCGCAAAACATAAATGCAGAGCACCTTTAAGGATGAAGGACTGACTAGACATTGTAATTCATGGTAAAAGAGATCCAGTCATGATCATACTCAATGCAAATTAATAGTAATACATGCAAATGACAGAGGTGCTCTCCAACTGGTGCTCTTTTATAAGAGGATGATGACTCAGCATAAAAGTAAATAGATAGGCCCTTCGCAGAGGGAAGCAAGGATTTGTAGAGGTGCCAGAGCTCGATTTTTAAATAGAGATGAATAACATTATTGCGGTATACTTCCATTGTCAACATAACAACCAAGAATCTCGATATCTTCCATGCTATGCACAATATAGGCGATTCACAAACAGAATGATAAAGTTTATACTCCCCCAACCACCAACAAGCACACTCCACGGCTAACCCGAAACATCGGGTACCGTCCAAACCAGCAACAACCCTGGGGGAGTTTTGTTTAATTATTATGATTTGAGCATGGGACTGGGCGTCCCGGTTACCAGCCATTTTCTCATGAATGATGAGCGGAGTCCACTCATCGTGAGAATAACCCACATAGCATGGAAGATATAGACATCCCTAGTTGATACATGAGGTGTTCGAGCATACAAAACAGAATTTCATTTGAAGGTTTAGAGTTTGGCACATCCAAATTTACTTAGAACAGCAGGTAAATACCGCATATAGGAAGGTATGGTGGACTCATATGGAACAACTTTGGGGTTTATGGAAGTGGATGCACAAGCAGTATTCCCGCTTAGTACAGGTGAAGGCTAGAAAGAGACTGGGAAGCGACCAGCTAGAGAGCGACAACAGTCATGAACATGCATTAAAATTAATCAACAATGAATGCAAGCATGAGTAGGATATAAATCACCATGAACATAAATATCGTGGAGGTTATGTTAATTTTGTTTCAACTACATGCGTGAACATGTGCCAAGTCAGACCACTTGAATCGTTCAAAGGAGGATACCACCCTATTGATACGTCTCCAACGTATCTATAATTTTTGATTGTTCCATGCTATTATTTATGAAGTCTTGGATGTTTAATGGGATTTACCATTCACTTTTATATCATTTTTGGGACTAACCTACTAACCCAAAGGCCCAGTCCAGATTGCTGTTTTTTTGCCTGTTTCAAGGTTTTGCAGAAAAAGAATATCAAACGGAGTCCAAATGGAATGAAACCTTCGCGAGAGATATTTTTGGAGAAAATCACGCACGAAGAACTTGAGAACCACGTCAGAAGAGCTACGAGGGGCCCACGAGGGTGGGGGCCACGCCCCCCTTCCCAGGGCGCGCCCCTGCCTCGTGGGGCCCCCGTGACCCCCCGGTGACCTCCTTATTCCTATATAAGTCCACGTACTCCAGAAATTCCGTGGACAGAGAGAAAACCCTAATTCCACCGCCGTACCTTCTGTTCCCGTGGAGATCCCATCTTGGAGCCTGTTCCGGAGCTCCACCGGAGGGGGATCCATCACGGAGGCCTTCATCATAATCATCATCGCCCTCACCATGAGTTGTGAGTAGTTTACCACAGACCTTCGGGTCCATAGCTAGTATCTAGATGGCTTCTTCTCTCTCTCTGGATCTCTATACAAAGTTCTCCTCGGTCTTCGAGGAGATCTATCCGATGTAATCTATTTTTGCGGTGTGTTTGTCGAGATCCGATGAATTGTGAATTTATGATCAAGGTTATCTATGAAAGATATTTGGTTCTTCTCTGAACTTTCTATGTGTGCTCATAATATCCTTGCAAGTCTCTTCAGATTATTGGTTTGGTTTGGCCTACTAGATCTATAGTTCTTGCAATGGGAGAAGTGCTTGGCTTTGGGTTCAATCTTGCGGTGTCCTTTCCCAGTGACAGTAGGGGCAGCAAGGCACGTATTGTATTGTTGCCATCGAGGATAAAAAGATGGGGTTTATATTATACTGCTTGAGTTTATCCCTCTACATCATGTCATCTTGCTTAAGGCGTTACTCTGTTCTTATGAACTCAATACACTAGATGCATGCTGGATAGCGGTCGATGTGTGGAGTAATAGTAGTAGATGCAGAATCGTTTCGGTCTACTTGTCTCGGACGTGATGCCTATATACAATGATCATGCCTAGATAGTCTCATAATTATTTGCTTTTTTATCAATTGCTCGACAGTAATTTGTTTACCCGTCGTAGAATATCGCTATCATGTGAGAAGCCACTAGAGAAAACTATGACCCCCGGGTCTATTCTCAACATATCAATCTACATCTACTTTACTTTTACCGCTTTTATTTGTTGTTCTTATAAACTAAAAATACCAAAAATATAAACTATCATCTCTATCAGATATCACTTTCGTAAGTGACCGTAAAGGGATTGACAACCCCTTATCGCGTTGGCTGCGAAGTTCTTATTTGTTTGTGCAGGTGCGAGGGACTTGCGTGTGGTCTCCTACTGGATTGATACCTTGGTTCTCAAAAACTAAGGGAAATACTTACGCTACTGTGTTGCATCTCCCTTTCCTCTTCGAGGGAATACAACGCAAGCTCAAGAGGTAGCAAGAAGAATTTTTGGTGCCGTTGCCCGGGGGGCTTACGCAAAAGTCATATACCAATTACCTATCACAAACCCTTATCCTTCCAATTACATTTATTTACCTCTCGTTTTCCTGTCCCCCACTTCACCCTTGCCGTTTTATTTGTCCTTCTTCTGCCGTGTGTTTATCGTTCTCTTGCTTCTTGTTTGCTTGTGTGGGTTTGCTTGCTTGCTCGTCTTTATGGCTAGTCCCTTATCCGCTCCTTTGTCTCCCGAGTTTGAAGTGCTTCACTTCAAGCAAAAGCAAGGAGAAAATTTAAAAGATGCTTGGTTTAGGATGATGGAATCTTATCGTAAGTGCACCTTAGAGGTGAATTTTAGAATCTTGCTTCGCAATTTTTATGTTGGGTTGAATATCTCTCATAGACAACTCTTGGATTGCGTTGCCAAAGGGAATTTTATCGAAGTTGATCCTAGTATCGTGCATGAAATTATAGAGGGAATAATGGGAACACTACCTCCCAAAAAAGGGACAAATTCAACCCTGGAGGGGACGCAAGTTTTTGAGAAAATTTGCGAAGTAACAAAAATATTGCAAAAGTCTCTTGAACCTCTTAAAAGTGTTAGTGGGAATCTCCACCGCATGAATATGTTGATTACTCTTTGCAATAAGCGGTTGGATGCTCTAGATCTAAAGATTTCCGAATATGAAGGGAAACGTAAGGAACCTCCTGGATTCAAGCTTGACACCATTAAAAGGGTGAAGATCAAAGATGGCAATCCCTAGATTTATCTTGTATCGTGCCTAGCTAGGGGCGTAAAACGATAGCGCTTATTGGGAGGCAACCCAATTTTTTGTTTTTTTGTTTTTGTTGCTGTTAGGGAATAAATATTTCATCTAGCCTCTTATTAGATGTGGCTTCATGTTTTGTTTAGTGTTTGTGCCAAGTAGAACCTTTGGTAAGACTTGTGTGAAGTTTATGTGATCTTGCTGTGAAAAACAGAATCGTTAGCGCTCGCTAAAGTAGTCTTCAGATTTTACTGGAGCGTAATTTTTAGTTTATTCTTTTTGCAGATGATTGGTATACAAATTCCGCAAATTTACCAGTTTAGTTTGAATTTGTTGGAGTTCCAGAAGTAGGCGAACCCTGCAGATTACTACAGACTGTTCTGTCTTTGACAGATTCTGTTTTTCGTGTGTTGTTTGCTTATTCCGATGAATCTATGAGTAATATTGGAGGATATGAACCATAGAGAACTTGGAGTACAGTAGTTTAACACCAATATAAACAAATAATGAATTCCTTGCTGTACCTTTGAGTGGTGGTTTGCTTTCTTATACTAACGGAGCTCACGAGAATTTTTGTCTAAGTTTTGTGTTGTGAAGTTTTCAAGTTTTGAGTATTGCTTTGATGGACTATGGAACAAGGAGTAGCAAAGTCCTAAGCTTGGGGATTCCCATGGAACCCCAAGTAAATTCAAGATAATCAAAAGCCTAAGCTTGGGGATACCCCGGGAAGGCATCCCCTCTTTCGTCTTCATCCATCGGTAACTATACTTGGAGCTATATTTTTATTCGCATGTTATGTGTTTTTCTTGGAGCGTCTTGTATAATTTGAGTCTTTGCTTGTTAGTTTGCCACAATCATCCTTGCTGGACACACCTATTTGAGAGAGTTAAATATGGCCTAGAAATTATTAGAACACACTATATGCTTCACTTATATCTTTTGAGTTGAATAGTTATTGCTCTAGTACTTCACTTATATATTTTAGAGCACGGTGGTGGTAATATTTTGTAGAAATTGTTGAACTGTCATGCTTCACTAATATCCTTTTGAGAGTCTATTAAAACAGCATGGTAATGTGTTTAGGCTAAAAGAACTAGTCTTCACATGATAAACATCCAATGTCAATGTAGTAAAAAAAAATTCACATTAAGTGCATTGAATAGAATGATATGTTGGATGCTTGATAATTGTTTTGAGATATGAGGATAGTGATATTAGAGTCATGCTCGTGGAGTTATTATGAAATTGAGAAATACTTGTGTAAAGGTTAGTGATTCCCGTATCATGCACGTATGGTGAACCACTATGTGACGAAGTTAGAGCATGAGGTATTTGTAGAGTGCCAACCTTTGTGTGGAGGTCGGGGGCGCGCGATGGTTAACTCCTACCAACCTCCCCCCTAGGAGCATGCGTTGATTGCTTTGTTTTGATGGCTCGTAGATTTTTTCAATAAGTATATGAGTTCTTATGACTAATGTTGAGTCCATGGATTATACACACTGTCACCCTTCCACCATTGCCAGCCTCTCTTGTACCGCGCAACTTTCCCCGGTACCGTAAACCCACTATATATCCTTCCTCAAAACAGCCACCATACCTACCTATCATGGCATTTCCATAGCCATTCCGAGATATATTGCCATGCAACTTTCCACCATTCCGTTCATAAGACACGCATCATATTGTCATATTGCCTTTGCATGATCATGTAGTTGACATCGTATTTGTGGCTAGGCCACCATGCATAATTTCTATACATGTCACTCTTGTTTCATTGCACATACCGGTACACCGCCGGAGGCATTCATATAAAGTCATACTTTGTTGTTGTAGTATCGAGTTGTAATATCAAGTTGTAATGAAAGTGTGGTGATCATCATTATTAGAGCATTGTCCCATGGGAGGAAAGGCTAAATCTATAAAGCCCCTCCGCAAAAAAAGGAAGAAAGGCCCAAAAAAGGGAAAGAAAGGAAAAAAAGGGGACAATTGCTACTATCTTTTTTCCACACTTGTGCTTCAAAGTAGCACCATGTTCTTCATTCTAGAGAGTCTCATGTTTAGTCACTTTCATATACTAGTGGGAATTTTCATTATAGAACTTGGCTTGTATATTCCAACGATGGGCTTCCTCAAATGCCCTAGGTCTTCATGAGCAAGAAAGTTGGATGCACACCCACTAGTTTCTTTTGTTGAGCTTTCATTCATACTTAGCTCTAGTGCATCCGTTGCATGGCAATCCCTACTCACTCGCATTGATATCTATTGATGGGTATCTCCATAGCCTGTTGATACTCCTAGTTGGTGTGAGACTATCTCCCTCCTTTTTGTCTTCTCCACAACCACCTCTATTCCACCCATAGTGCTATATCCATGGCTCACGCTCACGTATTACGTGAAAGTTGAAAGGTTTGAAAAGATAGAGTATGAAATCAAATGCTTGGCTGAAATCGGGGTTGTGCATGATATGAATATTTTGTGTGATGAAGAGGGAGCATAGCCAGACTATATGATTTTTAGGGATAACTTTCTATAGCCATAGTATTTTGAGAAGACATGATTGCTTTGTTAGTATGCTTGAAGTATTGTTATTTCTTATGTCAATATAGACTTTTATCTTGAATCTTTCGGATCTGAACATTCGTGCCACAATTAAGAGAATTACATTGAAAAACTATATTGGTTAGCATTCCACATCAAAAATTATTTCTTTATCATTTACCTACTCGAGGACGAGCAGGAATTAAGCTTCGGGATGCTTGATACGTCTCCAACGTATCTATAAATTTTTATTATTCCATGCTATTATTTATGAAGTCTTGGATGTTTAATGGGCTTTATCATTCACTTTTATATCATTTTTGGGACTAACCTACTAACCCAAAGGCCCAGTCCAGATTGCTGTTTTTTGCCTGTTTCAGGGTTTTGTAGAAAAAAAAATATCAAACGGAGTCCAAACGGAATGAAACCTTCGCGAGAGATATTTTTGGAGAAAATCACGCACGAAGAACTTGAGAACCACGTCAGAAGAGCCATGAGGGGCCCACGAGGGTGGGGGGCGTGCCCCCTTCCCAGGGTGCACCCCCTGCCTTGTGGGGCCCCCATGACTCCCCCGGTGCCCTGCTTCTTCCTATATAAGTCCACGTACCCCAGAAACTCCATGAACAGATAGAAAACCCTAATTCCACCACCGTACCTTCTGTTCCCGTGGAGATCCCATCTTGGAGCCTGTTCCGGAGCTCCACCGGAGGGGGATCCATCACGGAGTCCTTCATCATCATCATCATCATCGCCCTCACAATGAGTTGTGAGTAGTTTACCACAGACCTTCGGGTCCATAGCTAGTATCTAGATGGCTTCTTCTCTCTCTCTCTCTCTCTCGATCTCAATACAAAGTTCTCCTCGGTCTTCGAGGAGATCTATTCAATGTAATCTCTTTTTGCGGTGTGTTTGTCGTGATCCGATGAATTGTGAGTTTATGATCAAGGTTATCTATGAAAGATATTTGGTTCTTCTCTGAACTTTTTATGTGTGCTCATAATATCCTTGCAAGTCTCTTCGAATTATTGGTTTGGTTTGGCCTACTAGATCTATAGTTCTTGCAATGGGATACGTGCTTGGCTTTGGGTTCAATCTTGCGGTGTCCTTTCCCAGTGACCAAGGGGCGCTTGAGTTTATCCCTCTACATCATGTCATCTTGCTTAAGGCGTTACTCTGTTCTTATGAACTCAATACACTAGATGCATGCTGGATAGCGGTCGATGTGTGGAGTAATAGTAGTAGATGCAGAATCGTTTCGGTCTACTTGTCTCGGACGTGATGACTATATACAATGATCATGCCTAGATAGTCTCATAATTATTCGCTTTCTATCAATTGATCGATAGTAATTTCTTTACCCGCCGTAGAATATCGCTATCATGAGAGAAGCCACTAGAGAAAACTATGGCCCTCGGGTCTATTCTCAACATATCAATGTACATCTACTTTACTTTTACCGCTTTTATTTGCTGTTCTTATAAACTAAAAATACCAAAAATACAAACTATCATCTCTATCAGATCTCACTTTCGTAAGTGACCGTAAAGGGATTGACAACCCCTTATCACGTTGGCTGCGAAGTTCTTATTTGTTTGTGTAGGTGCGAGGGACTCGCGCGTGGTCTCCTACTGGATTGATACCCTAGTTCTCAAAAACTAAGGAAAATACTTACGCTACTGTGCTGCATCCCCCTTTCCTCTTCGAGGGAATACAACGCAAGCTCAAGAGGTAACACCTATCATACCACATCACAACCATTTTAATATCATGTTGGCACGCAAGATAGACCATTATAAACTCTCAACTAATTAAGCATGGCATAAGCAGCTATGGTCTCTAATTGTCATTGCAAGCATGTTTCATTCATAACAAGCTGAATCGGGAACGATGAACTATCATATTTACAAAACAAGAGAATTTGAGTTCATACCAGCTTTTCTCATCTCAATCAATTCATCATATATCATCCTTATTGCCTTTCACTCGCACGACCGAACAGTGTGGATAATAATAATAGTGCACGTGCATTGGACTAAGCTGGAATTTGCGAGCATTTTAACACAAGAGAGAAGACAAGGTGATATGGCTCAAGGTTACATCAACAACAAAGCATATGAGAGCCACTAAGCATTTTAATCATGGTCTTCTACTCTTGACCCCCAAAGAAAAGAAAATAAACTATTTACACGGGAAAGCTCCCAACAAGCAAAAGAAGAACGAGAAATCTTTTGGGGTTTTCTTTTAATTACTACTACAAGCAAGGAAAGTAAACTAGTTAAAAGCTACAACTAATATATTTATTGTTTTTCTTAAGGTTTTATTTTCTAGCACACAAGAAAAAGACTAAGAAAAAGAATATGAAACTAGCATGGATGGTACAATGAAAGAGTGCGAGCACCGACAACTAGAATAAGTGTGTGAACATGAATGTAAAGTCGGTGAGAAACACGTACTCCCCCAAGCTTAGGCTTTTTAGCCTAAGTTGGTCTATGGCCACGGATCAAAGCTACTCCCTCCAGTGTACTGAGATGTGTCCTCTGGGTGCCACCACTGTTCAAGATATCTTCCAATATGACGATAAATCGGCCGATTTATCGCTTACCGCTGTCTGGCCGATAAGATAAATGAGCCGATATGGCGATAAATCGGCCGATATGCCGATAAACTGGCCGATTTACCCCTTATCATGGGTCAACCGATAAGTTCCCGATAAGCGATATCCCCAACATTGGGTGCCACTGGTTGGCAAGCTCATCCAGATCCCACCCATAAACAGACTAACGGTAAGGATCGAGTGGTGGCTCCGGCTCAGGCTCTGAAGCTTGTGCCTAGCTCGAGTGCTTGTAGAAAGCATCTGATGTAACAAGATATATGCATGTAGACAGATCAAACAGAGATGGTGCAGGCAAGGTAACAATCTCACAATACTTTTCATCAAACCTTAATTTATAATTAAGCAACTTCTCTTTGTCTTTAACAATAAAATTAAGTGCTATCATACTCTTATAATCTAGATAAACAGGGGTAAGAAATTTTTCTTCCTTCTCATGATGCCTAATAGGTATTCTAAAATGTTCAGCAAGGCGAGAAGCAAAGATGCCTCCAAAGACGGGGCCCTTTGAGCGGTTTAAACTTAATCGTTTAGCAACGACGGCACC
Source organism: Secale cereale (assembly GCA_902687465.1). NCBI lineage: Eukaryota > Viridiplantae > Streptophyta > Magnoliopsida > Poales > Poaceae > Secale > Secale cereale. The sequence goes on from LR738715.1 coordinate 41,248,525, forward strand.
CAAGCTAACAGTTGTGTGTCGGTGTACTAAAGTAGGGGTACCTTAGTATCCCGAACTTGTGCACGGGCAGTTGCAGCGTCCCGCGGCAAGGCTTGTCGGGCGACCGCCAAGGACCTCCGTGGTTCCTCTGGAGCCATTGAAGAACAAAGTATTTAAACCAAGGAGACAAGGCCCCGGCAAGAGGAGCTTGCCGGGAAGGCCACTCAAGGCGCAAGACCACTCAAGGCGCAAGACCCTGGCAAGAGGAGCTTGCCGGGAAGGCCAACCAAGGCACCTCAAGAAACTTGCTGCGACGCGCCACACGTCCCGGCAAGGCACGGTGAGCGACAAGCTCCCGGAAGCGACAAGATAGCGACCGCGGCAAGGCGCTTGCCGCGGCAAACTTCCACTCAGTACCCGCGCTCCAGCACGTCCACCCACGTGTCGCTCTGGGATCCTCCCAGACACACGTGGTGGAAGGCTGTGCAGCCAGGGGTACGCGGTGGCAAGCGGCGATGACAAGGATGCCATCGTGGCGAACGGTGGCGCCCCTGACGGCCACTTTTTGCACTGTTTGGGCGACGGCGATGGGCATTTAATGCCCTTGTCCCCTGCCGTCAGGGTTAGGTATGGAACACTGTTCCAATTACCATGCTTTTTACACTTTTACCCTCAACTGCGCTGCCACCTGTCGGTGACCCCTTGAGCATATAAAAGGAGGCCCATGCGCACGTAGGAAGGGGGTTAGACATTCGAACACTCTCACGCTCGGTCTCGAAGAGTACTGTAGCTTCCAGCGCTCCCGAGCCAAGAACTCAATACAAACCAAGGCAGGAGTAGGGTTTTACGCATCCGTGCGGCCCGAACCTGGGTAAACTGCTCGTGTGCCTCGCCTCGATCCGCTCTTTGTGCAATCTCCGCCCCCTACCGTATCGAAAAGGGGCTCCGGTCCCATAGGTGTTCGTGGGTGGATCAGTTTCCCCGACATCTTTGGCGCGCCAAGTAGGGGTGCGTCGAGGTTGTGTGAACCCGATCCGGCGTCCACACGAGCTAGATCTTCATCATCTTCATCAACATGCCGCCGAAGAAGAAGGCTTCGGAGGTAGCAGGTCCGTCTGCGTCGATCCCACCACCGCCGGAGCCAACGGCTGGTGGGGTAGACGCCGGCGGAAAAACGGACGTCGACGAGGGAACTCATGGTGCTGCCAGGTCCAAGGGCAAGGCTGGCGTAGACGGCTCCCACGACGACCGGGCGCACTCCAAGACCTCGGCGTCCGTACATGCACCGCGCCCATCTCAGGAGGCGCGGGACCGGCAGCGTCATGGTACTCACGGTACCATACACTTGCTAGGCCAAGGTCAAGCTGGTGGGCCTCGGGACGCTCAAGGCCAGCATGCGCGCCAACATGCTGGCACAAGCAAGGCACGGTCGCCTGGGCGGGACGCTGCTCCTTCTAACGTAGTTAGAAGTCCGAGCATATCCCGGTCCTCGCACCGTTCGCCACCGCTACCCGCCACTCCAGCAGAAGCTCTGGCGCGAGCTCAACTGCTTCTAGACTTCCCTCCAGCGGCAGACAAGGCCGACGACTGGAGGGCCACCATTCAGAGCCTCATCACCTTCGCCAACGGCGACACCCCGCGGCAACCGAGCACATCGCAGCCGCGACAAGTCAGCCAGGCGCGGGCCGATGGCGACAAGACCGGTGGGGGTTCAACCACCGTGCATTCTCCGCCCCGAAGGCCAAAATCACCGACTCGCCGGATCAACATCGACGACGACTCCACCGCGTCATCGGATCCACGAGTTTGTTGCGATCAGCGCCAAGTTCTTGAAGATCGACAACAAGAAGACGCTCGTACCCGCATCGAGCGTCGAAGAGAAGCGCGGCGTCAATCAGACCAGCGCGCTGGGCCCGCTGCTGACATGCATGCGCCAGGGGGACCAGGCGACTTGCCGTACGTGGTAGGTTGTCCTACGTTCACTCGTGAGCTGCGGCAAGTCCAGTAGCCCAGCATGAAAAACTTCAAGCCAGACGTACCGGAGAAGTACGACGGCAAGATGCACCAGTCGGAGTTCCTCAGCATCTACACCATCGCGGTGCAAGCTGCTGGGGGGTGGGACGACAAGATCCTTGCCAACTACTTTCCCCTGGTACTCAAACCCAACGTCAGGTCCTGGCTCATGCACTTGCCGGACAACTCCATTTCTTCTTGGGCAGATCTCTGCCATCAGTTTGTTGGCGCCTTTACGGGCGGCCACAAACCCCATGGCCAAGAGAGTGACCTTCACCTGCTCGCTCAGAAGGAAGGAGAACCCCTGCGCAAATACATCCAGAGATTCAGTCGTGTTCAACACAACATCCCAGACGTCCACCCTGCCGTGGTTATCAGCGCGTTCCATCAGAACGTGCGTAACCGCAGGATGAGGGAGGAGATGGAGATGTGCAAGATCCGAGACGTCAGTAAGCTTTATGCCCTGGTCGACAAGTGTGCACGCGCTGAGGAGGGGAGGAAACTCCCCGGAGAGGATACAGGCGCAGGGGGATCTGACAGTGAGGATGCCGCCCCGACAAAGAAAAACCGGCGGCGGAACAACAGAAAGAAGAAGAACAAAGAAGTGCTAGTCGTTGAGCAGTCTGGCAACGGAGGTGGCGCCGACAAGGCCAAAGTTGGTAGCTCCGGCAAGGAGACTGCCGCATGCACCAACTGTCAGGCCATGGCGGCCGCCGACAAGCAAGACGACACCGACAAGCAGTATTGCAAGATCCACCGCACCAAGGGTCGCGACCTCCAGAACTGCAAGAGGGTCGAACAGCTCGTCGAGCAGCAGAAGGCTGAGTACGAGCGATGCGACAAGGAGAAGGCCGAGGGAGGTGATGGAGGATCCGGCAAGAAGCGGCCCTTCAACGGCCGGGGAGGACGCCGCGGCAAGGCCAAGCAGCGGCAAGGTGACAGGCCTCCCCGCGGCCGCGACAAGGACGAAGACGACGACGACGACGAAGACATGGATGATGTTGAGAACAGTGAGCAGGAGTTCCAGAAAGCCACAGAAGTACTGTGCGTTGATGGCGGTGCTTCTCTGCATACTTCTCACCGCCAACTTAAACAGTGGGTGCGGGAAGTTAATGCAGCAGAACCACCTGTCGAATCGCGCAGGCTTCTGAAATGGTCCAGCACGCCTATCATCTTTGATATTGAGGACCACCCTGATCGCACAACTGCGGTCGGGTGCTTGCCGATGTTGGTTTCACCAGCTATCCGCAACCTCAAGGTCACCAAGATGTTAGTTGACGGCGGGGCCGGCTTGAACTTGATCTCCTCCACTGTACTCCATAAACTCCAGATCCCTGACAGCGAGCTCGAAGAGACCGGCACATTCCAAGGAATAAACCCGGGAAGGAGCAAGCCGAAGGGGAAGATCACGCTGCTAGTGACGTTTGGCGGGGAGCTGAACGTCGGGACTGAGAAAGTCACTTTTGACGTTGCCGATTTTCCATTGCCTTACAATGGAATACTTGGCCGTCCAGCGCTCGCCAAGTTCATGGCAGCCTCTCACTATGCTTACAATATGTTGAAGATGCCCGGCCCGATAAGATCTCTGTCCCCGGCGACAAGAAAGATGCCCTTATCTGCGCCGACAAGATCTATCGGGAAGCAGCAGCCGCAACAGATCACAAGACACTTGCCGCTGAAGCTCCCGAGGGAAAGAAGAAGACCAAGTCCGGCAAGAGCTCTGGGGCCCACTCCGGCAAGCGCACCTCTTCGGAGTGCTGCGCTACCGTCGAGGACGCGCCATCGAGCTCCACTGGCAAGTGTAAGAAGACGATGGCAGCTCCACCAGAGACCAAGAAGGTGTCCGCCAAGGAGGACGGCACTGGTGGTACCTTCACCATCAGTGCCACGCTTGACCCTAAATAGGAAAGCGCGGTCGTTGCTTTCCTGCGGGCGAACGTCGACGTGTTTGCATGGCAACCGTCCGACATCCCTGGTGTTCCCAGGAAAGTGATTGAGCACAAGCTTGCTGTCTGTCCTCACGCGCGGCCCGTCAAGCAAAAGGTCAGGAAACAAGCAGTGGAGCGCCAAGAGTTCATAGCAGAAGAGATCAAGAAGTTGGAAGCAGCAGGCCTTGTCAGAGGAGTGCTCCATCTAACGTGGTTGGCCAATCCAGTAGTCGTGCGTAAGGCAAACGGGAAATGGAGGCTTTGTATTGACTTCACCGATGTAAATAAAGCTTGTCCAAAAGACCCATTTCCCTTGCCGCGCATTGACCAGATTGTTGACTCCACGGCCGGATGTGACCTGCTTTCATTTCTTGACGCATACTCAGGATACCATCAGATCTTCATGGCTGAAGAAGATGAGGAGAAGACCGCATTCATCACTCCATGTGGCATGTACTGTTTCATACGGATGCCCTTTGGATTGAAGAATGCTGGTTCAACATTTGCAAGGGTGGTCCATATAGCTTTTGAGCCACAAATTCACAGAAATGTAGAAGCATACATGGATGACATAGTGGTCAAAAGCAAGGACAGAGCAACCCTGATATAAGATTTGGAAGAAACCTTTACGAATCTGCGCAAGATCCAGCTCAAGCTCAACCCCGAGAAGTGTGTGTTTGGAGTCCCTTCCGGCAAACTTCTCGGGTTCTTCGTGTCCCAGAGGGGGATTGAAGCCAATCCCAACAAGATTAAAGCCATCGAGCAGATTGAAGCACCCAAGCGCGTCAAGGATGTGCGAAGACTTGCCGGTTACGTGGCTGCTCTCAGCAGGTTTATCTCTAAGTCAGCTGAGCGCGCCCTGCCGTTCTTCAAAATTTTGAAAAAGGCAGGTCCAATGAAATGGACTCCGGAAGCGGAAGCTACGCTGCAAGACTTGAAGAGATACCTGTCCTCCACTCCAATACTTGTCGCACCTAAACCACAAGAGAAGTTGCTGCTGTATCTAGCGGCAACCAATCAAGTGGTTAGTGCTGCGTTAGTAGCGGAGAGGGAGGCGGATGATGAGCCAGCTACCGCAGCAAGCGCGTTCAGCGACAAGCAGGGGGGTTCCCCGACAAGCTATAGTCCCGACAAGGATGGATCTGTGCAGACACAAGAGAATATACGGAAGAAAATGGTGCAGCGCCCAGTTTACTTTGTCAGCTCCCTTCTGCAGGGAGCTAGGTCAAGGTACTGTGGTGTGCAGAAGTTGCTTTTCGGCCTTCTCATGGCCTCGAGAAAGCTGCGCCATTACTTCCAAGCACATGAGATAACAATTGTCACTCGCTTTCCGCTGAAGAGGATATTGCAAAATCCAGAAGCAACTGGCAGGATTGTTGAGTGGGCACTGGAACTGTGAAGCTTTGGCCTCAAGTTTGAGAGTACTTCAACTATCCAGAACAGAGCATTGGCAGAGTTCATAGCAGAGTGGACGCCAACACCAGATGAAGAGATTCCAGAAGCGAGCATCCCCATCAAGGAAGCAAGCAAAGAGTGGCTGATGTACTTTGATGGTGCCTTCTCGCTGCAAGGCGCCGGTGCCGGTGTGCTACTTGTCGCACCCACCGGAGAGCACCTCAAGTACGTAGTACAGATGCACTTCCCCAAGGAGCAAGCGACAAACAATACTGCAGAGTATGAGGGTTTGCTTGCCGGTCTCAGGATCGCGGCAGACCTTGGGATCAAGAAGCTCATTGTCAGGGGTGACTCACAGCTCGTCGTCTGCCAAGTCAACAAGAATTACCAGAGTCCGTTGATGGAAGCTTACGTCGATGAAGTGAGGAAGCTTGAAGAACACTTTGACGGCCTACAGATGGAGCACGTTCCAAGAGCTCAGAACGACATCGCAGATGGCCCGTCAAAGTGTGCCGCACTTAAGTTACCTGTGAACCAGGGATCTTTGTGCTCAAGCTGACTCAACCATCCGTAACACCATCATCTGGACAGAGCAAGAAGAGGAAGTTGATTTCTGGTGACTATCTTCCGGCAGAGCTTCCCGAAGCCGCCGCCAACAAGGTCCCCAAGATCAACGCCAAGAATGTTGCGGAGCAGTCCGCTCCGGCAAGCCCTAGGGTTTGTTCCGTTGAAGCAGACGCTCCCGACAAGTTTTGCTTCGGCAAGCTTGCCGGGGAATGTCAAGCTCCGGCTGAGCCGCAGGTTCTTGCCGTAGAAGCGGACGTTCCCGCAGCAGCAGATGTGCCTTTAGTCCTTGTTGTCGAGCCAGAGGCTCCAGCATGGACGCATCAGATTGTCCGTTTCCTTCAGACAGGAGAACTTCCCGAAGAGCAAGAAGAAGCGGAGTAGCCCGGCAGTCAAGTATGTACAAGTTCGTTGACAACACACTGTACAGAACAAGACTCAACGGTGTGAAATTGAAGTGTATTCCCCGGGAAGATGGGCAGAAGCTGTTGGCAGAGATACATGGAGGCATATGTGGTCACCACATTGGCGCAAGAGCACTTGCCGGCAAAGCATTCCGGCAAGGTTTCTTTTGGCCAGAAGCCCTCCAGGATGCAACTGCACAAGTAACCAAGTGTGAAGCGTGCCAGTTCCATTCCAAGCAGATACACCAGCCAGCTCAAGCTCTCTAGACGATCCCTTTATCCTGGCCATTTTCGGTCTGGGGGCTCGACATCCTCGCCCCTTCCCCCGCGCAGCTGGGGGCTTTGAGTACTTGTACGTTGCCATCGACAAGTTCACAAAGTGGCCAGAAGTGGATCCAGTGAGAAAGGTGACCGCACAGTCAGCAGTCAAGTTCTTCAGGTCGATTATTTGCCGTTTCGGAATCCCTAATAGGATCATCATCGACAACGGTACGCAGTTCACGAGCCGCACCTTCGTGCAGTACGTCCAAGATCTTGGCGCCAAGGTCTGCTTTGTTTCTGTTGCGCACCCGAGAAGCAACGGTCAAGCGGAGAGGGCAAATGCTGAAGTGCTGCGAGGCCTCAAGACCAGAACTTTCGACAGGCTGCACAAGTGTGGAAGAATCTGGATCGAGGAGCTGCCGGTGGTTCTTTGGTCGATCAGGACGACGCCAAATCGAGCCACTGGACAGACACCTTTCTCTCTAGTCTATGGAGCGGAGGCAGTTCTCCCCACGGAACTCGTATACGGGTCACCTTGAGTGCTCGCTTATGATGAGCTCGAGCAAGAGCAGCTGCGACAAGATGACGCGCTGCTCCTTGAGGAAGACCGTCTTCAGGCTACTGTACGAGATGCTCGATACCAGCAAGCTTTGCGCCGCTACCATAGCCGCAAAGTTAACGCCAGAAGTCTCGAGGAAGGCGACCTTGTTCTTTGGCGTGTTCAGTCCGCCAAGAATTCCAACAAGCTGACGCCGAAGTGGGAAGGCCCTTATCGGGTGAAACGAGTCACTAGGCCCGGTGCTGTCCGCCTTGAGACCGAGGATGGCTTTCCGGTGAGCAACTCCTGGAACATTGAGCACCTTCGTAAGTTTTACCCGTAAGGCGCGGTTGCCGTGACCCGCTCCGGCAACCACCTTTTGTACAAGTCTTGCCGCTGTTGCATGTAATCCTTTGTACAAAGCCGGGCGCAGACCCCGTGCATCAGTAAAGCTCATGTGCCCCGCACAACTTGTCAATTTCATGCTCTTTACTTTATACATGTATTATCTGACACCTTGTGCAGCGCCTACCCCCGGTAAGCAATAACGAGCCCAAAGGCTCCATATCTGTGTTTTCTCTCCTTTCTTTTTTCCAAGCAAAAGAAGTTTCCCTCGCGCACAAGTTTGCCGGGAGGGAGGAGAAGATAGTGGTATGGACCAAGAGCCGTTCAAGAAAGTTTCGCCTTGCCGGGAAGCAGACAACAGAAAAGCTAAGTTGCCAAAGTTTGAGCAATCAGATTTTTAATTTTTTAAGTTATCTTCCTTGAACGACCGTGCTTTGTATGGAAAACCTGTGCGTGGAGGAACCAACTCGTAGCTAGTTGCGCCCTTACTTTGTTTCGAGTTTGCTCAATGACTTAAGTGTGCCGCGACTAGTGTCGCGCCCTTACTTTGTTTTCGAGCCCGCTCAACAACTTAAGTGTGCTGCAGCTGGTTGCGACAAGGTTTCTTGCCGGTTGCAACACCGCCAGCAGGCTGTTGACGTTTCGCACTCAACGCTCGCGGCTAAGGTGCCTACGCCGACAAGTTCCCTAAAAGCGTAGGGCAAAAGCATACAAAGCAAAAGGATCAAGTAGAGGAAATAACAGTGCAATCACTACCCAAAATAAAGTTATATTACAAGATAGCCTGTCGTAGCCCTAAACAGATTGTTCTCCTAACATGATTGGCAGCGACAGGAAAAGAAGAAAATGGGAAAGCCTAGTCCGCGCGGTCGCCCTCGACCCTCTTGATGCCGCTCACCTTGTCCACAATGGGTGCGACAAGGGCCTTGAGCGCCTCCATGTCAACGTCCGATGGCAAGCTCCTCAGGACGTTGGTGAGGTTGAGGCCTGGATTGCGGAAAGCCACCTTCATCAGCACCTTTTGAAGGGCGCCCGCACAGAGCTTGCACGACTCGTCCGCCAGTTGCCTTGGGATCCTTTCCCGGAGCTGCTGGAGGGCCGTCGCCATGCCTCTGAAGAACAGAGTGAGCTTGGCGCTGGGGTGGAGGTTCTCGTCGTGGAGTACCCGAGATACTCCGCCCCCAGCTGCGCCAGCTCCTTGTCGATGTCCGCGGCGACGTTCACAAGACCCTCTGTCCAATGCTCGACGGTCACCCTGAAGTTGTTCTGGGTAATGGCAGCACTCTCCAGCAGCGCCTTCTCGGCCCTGACCTCCTCCTTCAGGGCCGCCTCCCGCTTCTTGGCGCCGTCCAGCGTCTGGGTCAGGGTGGTCAGCTTCAACTCCAGATCGGCGTTGGAATCCTTTGCGGCAGCGAGCTCCTTGCCCTTCTCGGCAAGGCAGACCTGCAGCTCTGAATGGCTGTGGGCGTCCTTCTCGCGCTCGAGCTTGAGCGCGGCGATCTCCTCGCCGCTCGTCTTGAGGTTGGCTTTGAGCTGCGCCAACTTCGCCTCCAACTCCTTCTTGGCGGTCTCGGCAGCTACGGCAGCATCCTTTGCTTCCTGGAGAGCTCCGCCAAGTGATTGCTCGCGTGCGGCAAGTTCCTCCTCGTGACTGTCGAGGTTGATCTTCCGCTGCGCCAGCTCACCCTCCAGCGTGGACAGCTTCTCAGCGGCAAGCCGCTGCTGTTCCTCCACTTCAGCCTTCTCAAGGATGAAGGCCTGCTGCTCCTCGGCGAGTTGCTCCCGCTTCTCTGCCAAGGACTGGAGAGCTGCTTGGTTGATGGCCTGGAGCTCCTCTGCACGCTTCTCCATATCAACTCCCGCCTTGGCGGCCAGAGCCTCTCGTGACTCCAGCTTGGCTTGCCGGGCGCGGTAAAGCGACAGCAGCCTGCGCAGCAGCCGCTCCTCCTCAGGCTCGTTGCTGCTGCTCGGCGCGTCGACGAGCTTTAGCCCGACGGAGGCAAGCACGTCTCCGTCGAAGACCTCTCCCTCGACCGGCGCCGTGGACATGGACGCCCAGGGGAACTTGATGAAGACGTCGTCGCCGGCCTTGAAGTAGGCGCCTGGCTCGGGCTCGTCGGAGCTGGGGGCTGCGACGGCGGCGGAGGGCTCGGCAGTCGGTGTAGCGCCTGGCGCTCCTGCGGCCTCAGGACCGTCAGTGCGATCGCCAGCCCCTTCACCGGCTGTTGCAGCGGCATCCTCGGCGGCCTCTGCTCCGGCGGGATCATCTGCGCCGACCGTGTCTTCGGCAACGACGGTGTCGTCAGCAACGACCTCCGTCTCCATTGGCTCAGCTGCGGATGGGTCTGATGGAAGAAAAGAAAAGACAAACAGTCAAGCAAATATCCAAAAAAGGGGAGAGGAATCAAAATAAAAAAAGCCCAAGGGGAGTTTTTAGAACAGGAAGATTACCTGCGCGAGCCGGCTCTTCGGCAATGTCCCTCGCCGGGGGGCTCTCCCTCGGCGGCGTAGTTGTGGTCCCTGCCGGCGGAGGGCCACTGGTGCTGTCCCTCACCAGAGAACTTGCCCTTGGCGGAGAATTCGCCCTTGGCGGAGAGCTCTCCCTTGCCGGGGATTTTTCCCTTGGCGGCGTGGAGGAAGCAGGCGGCAGGACGGGGACGGTCTCCGGGCGCTCCTGATGTGTCTGCTCCGCTCCTGCGCAATTCAAAAAGCAAGTGTCAGCGAAGACAGAGCGCCCATGCGCGCCTAACAGCAGAAAGAGAATCAAGGACTTACGCTGGGGGCTGCGCTGGGGGCTGCTCTGAAGGACAGTTGCCGGGTCCGGCAAGTTTGTCGCAGGCGCACCCCCTGCTGTTGCGGCGGGCTCGTCCTCAATGACAATCACCGGGGCTTTGGCTCTCTTCGCCGCTCTCTGGGCCAGAGTTCTGAAAAAGGAACAGGATCAGAGTGAGGCAAAAGAGACACAAGACTAAACAGCATAAATTGAAGAAATACAAGAACAACAAAGTCTTACTCTTCTTCTTCCTCGTCGGAGCTGAGCGAAGAGAAGTCGAAGTCTGGCTCACGCGCCCCGGCGCGAGGAGGCGGAGGAGTAGGCTCCCTTGGCCGCTTGACGGGAGCAGGGACGGTGGTTTGAGACGACCCCGCTCCGGCTGCCGCCGAGGCGTGGGGGGCGGCAGGGGCAGAAGCAGAGGTCCGAGAAGACCCCGCTCGAGTTGCTGCAGAAGCTCGAGGCGCCCCCGCGGCAACCGTGCTTGCCGCGGTGGCGCGTGTCGTGCGACGCGGCGGCTGTTGGCCCGTCTGCCGCTCCGTCACGTCCCCGGCCTTGCGGAGACGCCTCCTTGGTGGAGCTGGAGGCTCTGCTGGTGGTGGCGAGCTGCCTGAGGACGAGGAGGAAGAGGAGCCGATCTCCAGCGAGCCGCTCGTGTCCTCAACGGGCCCGCTCGACTTGGTGCCCTGCTCGGCGGGCCTGCTTGACTCGACGCCCTGCTCGGCGGGCTCGCTTGGCTCGGCGTCTTGCCCGGCAGGCTTCCCCGCTTTGAAAAACTCTTCTCGCTCGACAAGGCTTGCCTCCTCCGCCTCCTCCACAGTATATCCGAACTCGCCCGCGTCCGCAGCTGCCGCCGCCTCTTCCAGCCTGGTGGCGATGTACGCCATCTCCTGGTCAGTGGTGTCACGGGTGAGGCCTTTCTTCTCGTTGGAGTTGATTGGCGTTTCTTCTACATTGTCGAAGAACTGCTGCACGGCTTCGTCGGTGGGCCCTTGCCAAGTTGGGTCGATCCCGTGCGAGTCGCACAGCGGCATCATTGCGCGGATGCGGCTGAGTGCAGAGTTGTTGCACAGCGGAATGACGCCTCCGACAACCTGAACCATTCGGGATGGTCGGGGTCGTACTTGAACAGCTCCTGCAGCATCCCGTTGAGCTCTAGGACAGTGAAGTTATAATTGAGGCCCGGGCGCAGCCTCATGATATCTGCCACGTTCTCGAACTCCCAGGCGGGCCTCTTTCTCTCCTGCAAAGGGGCGATGCGGCGGCGGAGAAAGTCTGCGCCAACTGCTCCTACGGTGAGCCCGGCAAGCCTGAGGCGAAGGATCCGGGCAGTGGCAATCTTCAATCTACTATCCTCCGGGGCCAAGTCGCTCCAGTCGTTGCCACGTACTACTGTGGCTTGGCGCCGGGCGGTGAATGGCTGCGGGTTCTCCTCTACAATCCAACACCAATTGGCTCTCCACTCATCCCATTTGCCGCGGAGCTCTCCCTTTAGATACACCTCCTTCTTGTGGGTCCTCGAGACCCAGGAGATCCCGCTGGACAGAGGCTCTCCTCCCTCAACTCGAGGCGTGAAGTAGTGGCGGAAAAGGGCTACGTTCGGGAAGACTCCGACAAAGTTCTCGCACAGATGTGCGAAAACGGCCATGGCCAGAACGGCGTTGGGGGTGAAGTCAAGGAGGTGGAACCCGTAGGTGTTCATAATGTCGCAAAAGAATTCGGAGAAGGGCGGGCAGAGCCCGCAGTAGAAGAACAGGGTGAAGAATGCGTAGCCATTTAGAAACATCTCGCAAGCAACGGCTGGGAATACCTTGGTGCGCGGATGCGCCCGCGTCTCCCTCGACCAGAAGAGGTAGTACTCCTCCCTCAGCTTCTTCGCGGCAAGCATGGGGGGAAGACAGCTTTCTTCTTCCGCAGTGCCGCGAGCCGCAGCGCCTCGGCCGACTTCGCGGACTTCCCCTTCTCGCCTTTCGGAGCCATGGCGGAGGCGGTGGGGGAGGTCGACGGCGCTGGTGGTGCTGGTGGCGACGGGGGGCGGAGCGCTGCTCTCTTTAGGCCTTCGGGAAGGAGGGGAGCGGCGGAGGTTTATGAGGATTGAAGCAAGCAACGGGCGGATGGACGAACTGCCCCTGTTTCCCCTGCTTATAAGGGGGGAGGGGGCGGACGTTCCACATTTCCAATTAAAGAAACCACCCACGATCTCTCCCATGACGCCGCGATCGACGCGTGCCGTTAGGGGAGGGCGCGATGGATACGGAGAAAGATTCGGCGTAAACCAGGCCGCGCTTGCCCGTGCACTGTTTTGGGCCTGGCCCAACAGCGCTCGGCACCGTGTATGGCCCAGGCCCGGGGGCTCCTGTCGGTGTAATAAAGTAGGGGTACCTTAGTATCCCGAACTTGTGCACGGGCAGTTGCAGCGTCCCGCGGCAAGGCTTGCCGGGCGACCGCCAAGGACCTCCGTGGTTCCTCTGGAGCCATTCAAGAACAAAGTATTTAAACCAAGGAGACAAGGCCCGGCAAGAGGAGCTTGCCGGGAAGGCCACTCAAGGCGCAAGACCCTGGCAAGAGGAGCTTGCCAGGAAGGCCAACCAAGGCACCTCAAGAAACTTGCCGCGACGCGCCACGCGTCCCGGCAAGGCCCGGTGAGCGACAAGCTCCCGGAAGCGACAAGATAGCGACCGCGGCAAGGCGCTTGCCGCGACAAGCTTCCACTCAGTACCCGCGCTCCAGCACATCCACCCACGTGTCGCTCTAGGATCCTCCCAGGCACACGTGGTGGAAGGCTGTGTAGCTAGGGGTACGCGGTGGCAAGCGGCGATGACAAGGATGCCATCGTGGCGAACGTTGGCGCCCCTGACGGCCACTTTTTGTACTGTTTGGGCGACGGCGATGGGAATTTAATGCCCTTGTCCCCTGCCGTCAGGGTTAGGTATGGAACACTGTTCCAACTACCACACTTTTTACACTTTTACCCTCAACTGCGCTGCCACCTGTCGGTGACCCCTTGAGCATATAAAAGGAGGCCCATGCACACGTAGGAAGGGGGTTAGACATTCGAACACTCTCACGCTCGGTCTCGAAGAGTACTGTAGCTTCCAGCGCTCCCGAGCCAAGAACTCAATACAAACCAAGGCAGGAGTAGGGTTTTACGCATCCGTGCGGCCCGAACCTGGGTAAACTGCTCGTGTGCCTCGCCTCGATCCGCTCTTTGTGCAATCTCCGCCCCCTGCCGTACCGAAAAGGGGCTCCGGTCCCATAGGTGTTCGTGGGTGGATCAGTTTCCCCGACATTGTGTCTTGAAACAAAGCATGGCGTAAAATGACAATATCAGGGGCACTATGATTCCCACTGTTCCCGCGACCAATCAAACATCTACTTGCAAATAAAGTAAAGTAGCACATAACAGGGAAATGTATACTAGTAATTCTTGCCCCTGAGACTTGTCTAGTTTCCCCTACAGCTATCATGTCAATAAACCCTTCAACGTCTTCACGACGTGATTCATCAAGTCTACCTTCAAAGGGTATCTTGCATACTTCACAAAACTCAAAGAATGATATCTCCTTAACCTCATCATATAAACGAAACTCCACTGTAGGTGGTGTTCTCTTAGCATGAAAATGAAAACTTTGCGTGAAAATATTAGTGAGTAAAAGATACTATTCACGCTGGTCGTGGAGGAAGTCGGTGAGGCCTGCATTATTCGCCAACCAATAAAAGTCTTCATAAATCCTGGCGGCTCTCATGAACTCATTACAAGGCCATTCACACGGCCGAATTTCCGCCATGCGAGGAAGATTATATTTGGGCTTCTTATTTTCTTCCTTCTTCTTATCCTCTGAACTTTTACTGGAGGAGCCCCTCAACAATCTCTTTATCATTTTCCTCCTCTCAAAATTTCTGAAATTTTTAGTAACTCAAAATAAAAGTGAATCAAACTCAACAAGATTGATAGCAACAACTCCTACAAATGCCTAGAGACTATATCATGCATTAAAACTACTTGGGACCAAAGAAATTTGACATGCAAGCTCAAGAACAAGGTCACCACAGTAGCAAAAATTTGCAATAAATAAAGCACTAGAACAAAAACTAATTGGACCAATGGAGGAGTCACATACCAAGGAACAATCTCCCCAACCAGTTTGGTGAATGGTGCTTTGAGCAAGGAGATCGAAAATGGTAGAAAGATGTGCTAGAACTAGGGCTTGAGCTGGCTAGTGATTTTTTTGGCAGGAAGAAGAAGAAGGGAATGGGTGCAGTAATAAGTGGAGGGGGCCACGTGGGGCCCATGAGGTAGGGGACGCGCCCTGGACCCTCGTGGCCAGGTGCTGGCTCCCCTCGACGTGTTTTCTGTGCCATATATTCTCAAATATTCTAGAAAAAAACCATATTTAATTTTCAGGGCCTTTGGAGAACTTTTATTTTCGGGTTTTTTTATTGCAAGGATAAGTCTAGAAACAGACATAAAATACTATTTTTGCTTTATTTATCCTAATTAACAGAAAGTAAAAGGAGGGTACAGAAGGTTGTATAATCTAGATTCACCTATCCCATGCTCATCAAAAGGAATCCATTAACAAGGTTGATCATGTCTTGTTAATAAACTCTTTCCGAATAACATGAAACCGGAGAATTTTCGAATAAAACTAGGTTACCTCGTTGGAGATATGTATGTCCCCAACAATAAGAATGTCACATGTCTTCTTGGCAGTAGGGAGAGGAAATTCAGAACCTCCAATAGTAATAGTTGATTTTTTTTTTCAATATAATTGATATTGTGGACCCGAGGTTGTTTCCTCGCAAAGTGTACCGTATGCTCATTACCATTGACATGAAAAGTGACATTGCCTCTGTTGCAATCAATAACAGCCCCTGCAGTATTCAAAAAGGGTCTACCAAGGATAATAGACATACTATCGTTCTCGGGAATATGAAGTATGACAAAGTCCGTTAGGATAGTAACATTTGCAACCACAACAGGCACATCCTCAGAAATACCGACAGGTATATCAGTTGATTTATCGGCCATTTGCAAAGATATTTCAGTAGGTGTTGATAACCCTCAACCGTAAGGGATCGAGATAGTCTTCACGGGTAAGAATAACCCAATTTATTGATTCGACACATGGGGAGCCAAAGAGTATTTATAAGCTTTGACAGTTGAGTTGTCAATTCAACTGCACCTGAAATATACTTACTTGCAACAAAAGGTAAGTGGTAACGGTGATATGATAGTGATGATGGTGATAGTAAAAGTAAACAACGAAAGTAAATAGCAAAAGTAGCAACTAGTAACCAGCAGGATTTAAAACGCTGTAGGCTAAGGAGATGGATGGTTGGGCGCTGCATGGATGAGATATATCATTATTCTAACTTGGGGCAAGGCACACGGAAAAGTAATGATCATCTAGGCAAATATCAAACATTAGGCATGTATCCTGTAGGTAGTTGTACGTGCTTGCAATAAGAACTTGCACAACATCTTTTGTCCTACCATCCCGCTATGAACGGGGCCAAAAGGAACTTATGGAGATTAAGGTGCTCCTGTCAAAGAGCACCGGAACAAAGCAATAAACTCAATGGATACATGCAATCCTCAAACTACGGACCATCCCCTTTGGTGTCCCAAGCTGTCACTTTTGGGATCGCCGGTTCCGAACCGTAATAGGTGCAACAACTCATAGATAGGATCAAGAACACAAATATATTCATGCAAACACATATGGTTCAGATCTGAAATCATGGCACTCGGGCCCTAAGTGACAAGCATTAAGAATAACAAGTTGAAGCAAAGATGATAAACACCATAGTAGATGATAGGCAACATGCCCCCAACGATCTGATAAACTATTACATGATCTAACTCATCCAATCCCTACCACCCCCTTTGCCTACAGCAGGGGATTACTCACACATGGAAGGAGAAGTCATGGAGGGAGGATGGAGTGGTGATGATGATGACGATGGCGACGATCTCCCCTCTCCGGAGGCCAAATCAGCCTCCAGATTAGCCCTCCCAAAGAAGAACAGAGGGTGGCGGCGGCTCCGCGACGAAAATTGGGAAAAGAACTTCTGATCTGGGATTTTTCCGTCACGAGCTAAAATACGGGTCAAAGTAGGGCACCAGGGGAGGTGGGGCCCACCCAGGCGGCCTCCCGGCGCGGCCAGGGGGTGGGCCGCGCCACCAGGGCGCCTGGAGCCCCCCTGGCCCCCCTCTGGCCCCTCTTCTGGCACCTGGTTCCCTCGGGTGCGTGGATTTTCTGTGTTTTTTCGTGGAATTTTCTGAGATACCTAAAAATCCGTTTTCCCGCACACAATAAAACCATACAGGCAGCTCTGCTGAAAACAGCGTCAGTCCGGGTTAGTTTAGTTCAAATCATGCAAGAATGAGGTCAAAACAATATCAAAAGTGTTTGGAAAAGTAGATACGTTTGAGACGTATCAGGTGTCAACTTACTCAAGTCAAGTCTACGATATAAAGAGAGAGGCATAACACTAACACCGGCTCCAAGATCACATAAAGCAGTTTTAACATAGTTTCTTTTAATGGAGCAAGGTATAGTGGGTACTCCTGGATCTCCTAGGTTCTTAAGTATTCCACCCTTGAAAGTGTAGTTGGCAAGCATGGTGGAAATTTCTACTTCAGGTATCTTTCTTTTATTGGTAATAATATCCTTCATATATTTAGCATAAGGATTTGTTTTAAGCATATCAGTCAAACGCATACGCAAAAAGATAGGTCTAATCATTTCAGCAAAGCGCTCAAAATCCTCATCGTCCTTTTTCTTGGATGGTTTAGGAGGAAAATGCATGGGTTTCTGAACCCATGGTTCTCTTTCCCTACCGTGCTTCCTAGAAACAAAGTATCTCTTATCATAACGTTGATTCTTTGATTGTGGGTTACCAAGATCAACAGCAGGTTCAATCTCTACATCATTATCATTGCTAGGTTGAGCATCATCATGAACATCATCATTAACATTATTACTAGGTTCATGTTCATTACCAGATTGTTTCTCAGCATCAGAAACAAAGATATCATTGGGATTCTCAGGTGTGTCAGCTACAGGTTCACTAGAAGCATGCAAAGTCCTATCATTTTTCTTTTTCTTCTTCTTAGAAGAACTAGGTGCATCTAAATTAGCTCTCTGAGAATCTTGCTCAGTTCTCTTAGGGTGGCCCTCGGGATACAGAGGTTCCTGAGTCACTTTACCACCTCTAGTAGCAACTCTAACAGCATAGTCATTATTATTACCATTTAATTCATTGAGAAAATCATTCTGAGCCTTAAGTACTTGTTCTACTTGAGTGGTAACCATATAAGCATGTATACTAATGAGTTTCAGTTCACCTTTAACTCTAGAAAGATAACCACTCAAGCGTTCAATCATATAAGCATTGCGTTGCAATTGTCTACCAACATAAGCATTGAAGTTTTCTTGTTTCACAACAAAATTGTCAAACTCATCTAAGCATTGGCTAGTAGACTTATAACAAGGAATATCACCTTCATCACATCTATAAAGAGAATTTACCTTTACTACCTGTGTCGGGTTATCAAGACCATGTATATCTTCAATAGGCGGTAAATTCTTAACATCTTCAGCTTTAATACCTTTTTCTTTCATAGATTTCTTTGCCTCTTGCATATCTTCAGGACTGAGAAATAGAACTCCTCTTATCTTCGGAGTTGGCTTAGGGGCTGGCTCAGGAAGTGTCCAATTATTTTCATTGGCCAGCATATTATTCGATAGTAATTCAGCTTGATCAACTGTTCTTTCCCTGAAAATACAACCGACACAACTATCCAGATGGTCTCTGGAGGCATGGGTTAGTCATTATAAAAGATATCAAGTATATCATTCCTCTCAAGAGGATGATCAGGCAAAGCATTAAGTAATTGGAGAAGCCTCCCCCAAGCTTGTGGGAGACTCTCTTCTTCAATTTACACAAAGTTATATATTTCCCGTAAGGCAACTTGTTTCTTATGAGCGGGAAAATATTTAGCAGAGAAGTAATACATCATATCCTGGGGACTACGCACACAACCAGGATCAAGAGAATTAAACCAAGTCTTAGCATCACCCTTTAATGAGAAAGGAAACAACTTAAGGATATAGTAATAACGAATCTTTTCATCATTGGTAAACAGGGTGGCTATATCATTCAACTTAGTAAGATGTGCCACAACAGTTTCAGACTCATAGCCATGGAAAGGATCATATTCAACCAAAGTAATTAACTCGGGATCAACAGAGAAATCATAATGCTTATTAGTAACAAAGATAGGTGAAGTAGCAAAAGCAGGGTCATGTTTCATTCTAGCATTCAAGGACTTTTCTTTCAGCTTAGCTAATAACTTCTTGAGATCATAACTATCATTGCAAGCAAGAAAGTCTCTAGGATTTTCTTCATCCATAACATAACCCTCAGGAACAACATGCAATTCATATCTAGGGGGAGAAGCTTCATCATCACTTTCATAAATATTATCAGTTTCAATATTTGCATTCTCCCTAACCTTAGCAATTTGTTCATCTAGAAATTCACCTAGTGGCACAGTATTATCAGGCATAGAAGTGGTTTCATCATACATAGCAGAAGTGGCATCATCAAGAACATACGACATATCAGATTCAATAGCAGGAGTAGGTGTCGCAAATTTACCCATAACAGACGGTGAATCAAGTGCAGAGCTAGATGGCAGTTCCTTACCTCCCCTCGTAGTTGAGGGATAAATCTTGGTTTTTGATTCCTTCAAATTCTTCATAGTGATCAACAGATATAAATCCCAAGTGACTTAAAGAATAGAGCTATGCTCCCCGGCAACGGGGCCAGAAAATAGTCTTGATAACCACAAGTGTAGGCGGTCGCAAAAGTTTTCGAGGGTAGAGTATTCAACCCAGTTTATTGATTCGACACAAAGGGAGCCAAAGAATAATCTTAAGTATTAGCAGCTGAGTTGTAAATTCAACCACACCTGGAAACTTAGTATCTGCAGCAAGGTAGTTTAGTAGCAAAGTAATATGGAGATAGTGGTAACAACAATAAAAGTAACAGTAGTGTTTTTGTAGTTTTTGTAATAGTAGCAACGGAAAAGTAAATAATCAACAAGCAATATGTGAAAAGCTCGTAGGCATTGGATCCGTGATGGGGAATTATGTCGGATGCAATTCATCATGTAAAAGTTATAACCTAGGGTGACACGGAACTAGCTCCAGTTCATCAATGTAATGTAGGCATGTATTCCGAATATAGTCATACGTGCTTATGGAAAAGAACTTGCATGACATCTTTTGTCCTACCCTCTCGTGGCAGCGGGGTCCTAGTGGAAACTAAGGGATATTAAGGCCTCCTTTTAATAGAGTACCGGACCAAAGCATTAACACATAGTGAATACATGAACTCCTCAAACTACGGTCATCACCGGGAGTGGTCCCGATTATTGTCATTTCGAGGTTGCCGGATCATAACACATAGTAGGTGACTATAGACTTGCAAGATAGGATCAAGAACACACATATATTCATGAAAACATAATAGGTTCAGATCTGAAATCATGGCACTCGGACCCTAGTGACAAGCATTCAGCATAGCAAAGTCATAGCAACATCAATCTTAGAACATAGTGGATACTAGGGATCAAACCCTAACAAAACTAACTCGATTACATGGTAAATCTCATCCAACCCATCACCGTCCAGCAACCCTACGATGGAATTACTCACGCATGGCGGTGAGCATCATGAAATTAGTGATGGAGGAAGGTTGATGATGACGATGGCGACGATCTCCACTCTCTGGAGCCCCGAACAGACATCAGATCAGCCCACCCGAGAGAGATTAGGGCCTGGCGGCGGCTCCGTATCATAAAACGCGATAATTCCTTCTCTTTGGTTTTTTCTCCCCGAAAGTGAATATATGGAGTCCGGGGGTACGTCGGTGGAGCGTCAGGGGCCCACGAGGCAGGGGGCGCGCCCCCCACCGGCATGGATAGGGTGTGGGCCCCCTGACGTAGATCTTTTCGTAGGTATTTTTTATATATTCCAAAATAATTCTCCGTGGATTTTCAGGTCATTCTGAGAACTTTTTATTTCTGCACAAAAACAACACCATGGCAATTCTGCTGAAAACATCGTCATTCCGGGTTAGTTCCATTCAAATCATGCAAGTTAGAGTCCAAAACAAGGGCAAAAGTGTTTGGAAAAGTAGATACGTTGGAGACGTATCAAGATGACATCGATGACTATGATGACAGCGAAGAAGTCGACTCACCACCTCGCACCGTGCGCCGTTCCAAGCAGACACACAACCATATGGCTGGCGAGGGTACGATTACCGTTTCGAGTGGCAAGCCTCAGAAGCACACTCGGACGCCGACCCTCGACCTAGCAGAGAAGACATATAAGAAAGCCAAGGTCATTCCACCTAAGCCTCGGAAGGCTTTGCCCAAGATCAAGATCGCCGTGCCCATTGCTTCGATGTAAGCACTTTTGCTGCAGACCGTTTCACTTTCTGTCTTGTTCCCGTGGATTGTCATGTTTTTTGCTGACCGAATGAAATCCTGAACTTTAGGGCGGCTACCTTCGTGAAGTCCCAGATGGAGATCGATGACGATCGTGCAGACGTAGAGACCGCGGACACAACCACTTCTCGGGCAGGTATGATCGACTCACACCTTGTTATGTCTCGCCATTTTTTCTAGCGGTCGACTGAGATGTGACAGTCGAGTGAATGCAACACCAACCAACGTTATTACTCTCCCAGATGATGACGTGGAGGAACCTCCGAGAAGCACAAGACGAAAAAGCAGGTCAACCTCTTCACGAAGCCGCGCTAGGAGGACGCCATCAGGTCAAATATCTCCTGCGCTAAAGTAGTCATCCAAGAACCTAGTGGTTCATCTTAGACTAGCGTCATCTCTACTGCACTACCGTCGACTGCTCCGCCGCTGGTATCAATTTTGGGAACGTAGCATGCAATTTCAAAAAAATTCCTACGCTCACGCAAGATCTATCTAGGAGATGCATAGCAACGAGACGGGACGAGTATGTCCACGCACCCTCGTAGACCAAAAGCGGAAGCGTTAGATAAACGGGGTCGATGTAGTCGAACGTCTTGGCGATTCAACCGATCAAGCACCAAACGTACGACACCTCTGAGTTCTACACACGTTCAGCTCGATGACGTCCCATGAACTCTTGATCCAGCAAAGTGTCGAGGGAAAGTTCTGGCAGCACGACGGCGTGTTGACGGTGATGGTGAAGTAGATCGCGCGGGGCTTCGCCTAAGCACTACAACAATATGACCTGAGGTGTAAACTGTGGAGGGGGGAACCGCACACGGCTAAGAACAATTGATGTGTTTTGGGGTGCCCCTGGCCACGTATATAAAGGAGGAGAGGAGGTGGAGGCCGGCCAAGGGGCGCGCGCCAAGGGGGGGGGGAGTCCAACTAGGACTCCACTCATACTTGGATTCACCCCCCTTTTTCCTTTCTTTGAGTTGGAAGGAGGGAAGGGAGAGGAGAGGGAGAAGGAAAGGGAGGCCGCGCCCCTCCCCTAGTTCAATTCGGACTCCCCTTGGGGGGCGCGCCACCCCCTTGTGGGCTGCCCTCTCTCTCCCCTATGGCCCATGTAGGCCCAATACTTCCCCGGGGGGTTCCGGTAGCCCCACGAAACTCCGATATGTACCCGGTACCCCTCAGAACCCTTCCTGTATCCGAATACTATCATCCAATATATCGATATTTACCTCTTGACCATTTAGAGACTCCTCGTCATGTCCGCGATCTCATCCGGGACTCCGAACCATCTTTGGTCACCAAAAACACATAACTCTTAATACAAATCGCCATCGAACGTTAAGCGTGCGGACCCTACGGGTTCGAGAACTATGTAGACATGACTGAGACACTTCTCCGGCCAATAACCAATAGCGTAAACTGGATGCTCATATTGGTTCCCACATATTCTACGAAGATCTTTATCGGTCCAACTGTAATGACGACATACGTTTATTCCCTTTGTCATTGGTATGTTACTTGCCCGAGATTCAATCGTCGGTATCTTCATACCTAGTTCAATCTCATTACCGGCAAGTCTCTTTACTCATTCCGTAATGCATCATCTCACAAATAACTCATTAGTCACATTGCTTGCAAGGCTTCTTATGATGTGCATTACCGAGAGGGCCCAGAGATACCTCTCCGATACTCTGAGTGACAAATCCTATTCTCGATCTATGCCAACCCAACAAACACCTTCGGAGATACCTGTAGAGCGTCTTTATAATCACCTAGTTATGTTGTGACGTTTGATAGCACACAAGGCGTTCCTCCGATATCCGGGAGTTGCATAATCTCATAGTCGGAGAACATGTATTTGACATGACGAAAGCAATAGCAGTAAAAATGAACGATCAAAATGTTGGGGAACGTAGTATTTCAAAAATTCCCTACGCACACGCAAGATCATGGTGATGTATAGCAACGAGAGGGGAGAGTGTTGTCCATGTACCCTCGTAGACCGTAAGCGGAAGCGTTATGACAACGCGGTTGATGTAGTCGTACGTCTTCACAATAGATCGATCCTAGTACCGAACGTACGGCACCTCCGCGATCTGCACACGTTCAGCTCGGTGACGTCCCACGAACTCACGATCCAGTAGAGCTTTGAGGGAGAGTTCTGTCAGCACGACGGCGTGATGACAGTGATGATGAAGTTACCGACGCAGGGCTTCGCCTAAGTACCGCAACGATATGACCGAGGTGTGTTTCTGTGGAGGGGGGCACCGCACATGGCTAAAAGATCAATGATCAACTTGTGTCTCCATGGGGTGCCTCCCACCCCCGTATATAAAGGAGTGGAGGAGGGGAAGAGGCCGGCCCTCTCTATGGCGCGCCCTAGGGGAGTCCAACTCCCACCGGGAGTAGGATTCCCCCTTTCCTAGTAGAACTAGGAGCCCTTCCAAGTAGTAGGAGTAGGAGAGAAGGAAAGGGAAAAGAGAAGAGAAGGAAGGAGGGGGCACTGCCCCTCCCCCTAGTCCAGTCCGGACTAAACCTGGGGGGGCATATACTCCCCGACGAATTCCCGTAACTCTCCGGTACTCCGAAAAATACCCGAATCACTCGGAACCTTTCTGATGTCCGAATATAGTCGTCCAATATATCGATCTTTACGTCTCGACCATTTCGAGACTCCTCGTCATGTCCCCGATCTCATCCGGGACTTCGAACTATCTTCGGTACATCAAAACACATAAACTCATAATACCGATCGTCACCGAACGTTAAGCGTGCGGAGCCTACCGGTTCGAGAACTATGTAGACATGATCGAGACTCATCTCCGATCAATAACCAATAACGGAACCTGGATGCTCATATTGGCTCTTACATATTCTACGAAGATCTTTATCGGCCAAACCGCATAACAACATACGTTGTTCCCTTTGTCATCGGTATATTACTTGCCCAAGATTCGATAGTCGGTATCTCAATACCTAGTTCAATCTCGTTACCGGCAAGTCTCTTTACTCGTTCCGTAATACATCATCTCGTGACTAACTCATTAGTCATTTGCTTGCAAGGCTTATTATGATGTGTATTGCCAAGAGGGCCCAGAGATACCTTTCCGACATTCGGAGTGACAAATCCTATTCTTGATCTATGCCAACACCACGAACACTTTCAGAGACACCTGTAGAGCATCTTTATAATAACTCAGTTACATTGTGACGTTTTATAGCACACAAGGTGTTCCTCTGGTATTCGGGAGTTGCATAATCTCATAGTCATAGGAACATGTATAAGTCTTGAAGAAAGCAATAGCAGTAAAACTAAACGATCATAGTGCTAAGCTAACGGATGTGTCTTGTCCATCACATCATTCTCCTAATGACGTTATCACGTTGATCAAATGACAACTCATGCCTATGGCTAGGAAACATAACCATCTTTGATCAATGAGCTAGTCTAGTAAAGGCATACTAGGGACACTCTATTTTGTCTGTGTATTCACACATGTACTAAGTTTCCGGTTAATACAACTCTAGCATGAATAATAAACATTTATCATGATATAAGGAAATAAATAATAACTTTATTATTGCATCCAGGGCATATTTCCTTCAGTCTCCCACTTGCACTAGAGTCAATAATCTAGATCACATCACCATGTGATTAACACCAATAGTTCACGTCGTTGTGTGAATAACACCCATAGTTCACATCGCCATGTGACCAACACCCAAAGGGTTTACTAGAGTCAATAATCTAGTTCACATCACTATGTGATTAACACCCAAGAATAATAAGGTGTGATCATGTTTTGCTTGTGAGAGAAGTTTAGTCAACGGGTCTGTCACATTCAGATCTGTATGTATTTCGCAAATTTCTATGTCTATAATGCTCCGCATGGAGCTACTCTAGTTAATTGTTCCCACTTCCAATATGCATCCAGATTGATACTTAGAGTCATCTGGATTAGTGTAAAGTTTGCATCGGTGTAACTCTTTACGACGAACTCTTTATGACCTCTATAATCGAGAAATATTTCCTTAGTCATCCAGTAACTAAGGATAATTTTGACCGCTGTCCAGTGATCTACTCCTGGATCACTTTTGTACCTCCTTGCCTAACTCATGGTAAGGTACTCAACTAGTTTGGTACATAGCATGGCTTTATAGAACCTATGGCTGAGGCATAGGGAATGACTTTCGTTCTTTCTCTATCTTCTGCCGGGGTCGGGTTTTGAGTCTTACTCAACTTCATACCTTATAACTCAAGCACAAACTCCTTCTCTGACTGATCCATTTTGAACTACTTCAAAAACTTGTCAAGGTATGTATTCATTGAAAAAACTTATCAAGCGTCTCGATCTATCTCTATAGATCTTGATGCTCAATATGTAAGCAGCTTCACCGAGGTCTTTCTTTGAAAAAACTCCTTTCAAACACTCCTTTATGCTTTCCAGAAAACTCTACATCATTTCCGATCGACAATATGTCATTCACATATACTTATCAAAAAGGGTGTAGTGCTCCCACTCATTTTCTTGTAAATACAGGCTTCACCACAAGTTTGTATAAAACCATATGCTTTGATCACCTCATCAAAGCGTATATTCCAACTCCGAGATGCTTGCACCAGTCCATAGATGGATCGCTGGAGCTTGCACACTTTGTTAGCACCTTTATGATCGACAAAACCTTCTGGTTGCATCATATACAACTCCACTGTGAGATATCCATATAGGAATGCAGTTTTGACATCCATTTTCCAGATTTCATGATCATAAAATGTGGTAATTGCTAACATGATTCGGACAGACGTAAGCATCACTATGGGTGAGAAAGTCTCATCGTAGTCAACTCCTTGAACTTGTCGAAAAAACCTTTCATAACAAGTCGAGCTTTGTAAACAGTAACATTACCGTCAGCGTCGGTCTTCCTCTTGAAGATCCATTTATTTTTTATGTCTTGCCGATCATCGGGCAAGTCAACCAAAGTCGACACTTTGTTCTCATACATGGATCCCATCACAGATTTCATGGCCTCAAGCCATTTTGTAGAATTCGGGCTCATCATCGCTTCCTCATAGTTCGTAGGTTCATCATGGTCTAGTAACATGACTTCCACAACCGGGTTGCCGTACCACTCTGGCGCGGAACGTACTGTCACACCCTGCATTTTGTAACATGTTACTTGCATCAATGAAGCATGAAAATGTGGACCAGCAATTTTTTTTGGCATCATTTGGCTTTTATTTGGATTTGAGTTTTTCTTCATATGCTTTTCATGTGCTCATTAAAGTCAACTATTACCTCTTGTAGAATTCATCTCCATACCCAAAACTTCTGCCCAATGATCATGCCAAGTGTTATATAGCAGTATAGTATTTTCTTACAAAATTAATTTGGCCAAAATGTATTTTATAAATTTAGTTTTCCAAAAACCCCTGAATTGAGATTTGCACTGCAAGTGCTTGATTTAGGGTGAGAAAATTATTTTAAAGGGTATATTTGAGACCTAGTAGTCATAGGACTCCCAGAAACCACAAGAGTATAATTTTAAAAGTTAATTTCCTATTTTATTTAAAAGCTTTTTCTTAAGGCCAGAAATGGTCTTTAATAGGGGAAAATTATTTAAGTATTTCAAAAATATTTGCCAAAATTCAGGGAGGCTCATAGGACATATATTGTCCATATATGAGAGTTTCAACACTTGGTCATGTTCAAAATAATGGGCTAATCCATCTAAAACCCTTTCTGGATATTTCAAGATTTTGAAATATTTACAAAGGAAATATTCTCCAAAAATTCCAGGGAAATTCTATCATATCATATATGACATATTTGATGATCTTGCCAAGTCCCATGCCTTGGGAAGCAGGAAAACATCCTCAAAACCCTTCATAAGCATTCTGTCCATATTTGAAGTTTGAGCAACTTTACATTGCCAAACTTATCCAAATGCTCTCAAACTTGGTGCACATGCTAGAAATGCCTAATAAGGCATCTAGACCAAAGGGCACAAGATTTGGAGTAGAGCAACTTGATCAGAACACCCCAAAACCCTTTCTGTTCAAATGCAAATTTGAACAACTTTACATTACCAACTTTTTACCTGGAGCTTCAAACTTTGTGGGCATGATCAATACCCCAAATGATGAAACTACACCAAGTGGTGCATCAAGGGGAGATGATTAGCTTGACTCAAACAAGATGAAGCCATTTTTGTTGATTTCTAGGGTTCACCAAAGTTACATTGGCTAGTTTCTTCAAATAAGCCCATATTTGGTGAAGCACCCTATTTTCACATGTCATTCAATCCTGTTAAGTGTCATGGCAAGTGGAGGTCATTTGCTTGACCAAACACTGATCAAACACCTTCTGGGTTTTTACTAAAACCCTCTTCTTGATCACTTTTACCTTTTACCTTGGCCTCAACTTTCTACCACACGTTCATCTAGTTACCAGCTACCTCCAGTAACTCTCCCATGTCTCCAGCTCTATGATTGAGGGGTAAAAACCCCAGTTCACCCTGCTGGACAGCCATTTTCTACCAAGTCACCAGCCTCTCTTCTCTCTCACAGCATCTCCAGAGCATCCAAAGCTTCAACCGTAGTGCTTGCATCACCCTGGACCCCCCAGACACGGTGGACGCGTCCAGAGGGCCAATGGCATGCCATGGCATGCGATAAGGGCGCTCCAGAGCGTGCTACAGTGCGCCCATGCACTGTAGCTTCGCCCAATCGCCTGCCCCCGACAGCCTCGAGCTCTCCCCTCGCGCCTCCCAACGCGCCTCGACGTCCGCAGCCTCCACCAGTGCTGTCCCCCTCCTCCCGCGCCCTCCAGTGGCCGTCGCCACATGCGCACCGGCCGCCCGCGACGTCCACTCCTCGGCTTCACACGCGCGTTTCGTCTGGAAGCCTCCCCGCTCCTCCTCTCTCCTCTAATGGACGTAGGGCTCGTCCAGCAACACCGCAGACTCACTCCCGTCGCCTCCCGTGCGCTGTAGCATCGAGCAGAAGCTCGCCGGCGCACATATCCACAGGACCTCGCCGTTCCCCTATATATAGGACCCCCCGAGCCCTCCACTCAGCACCAACGGCCTCTCCTCATCCCCAGCAACACCCCAGCACCACTAGTTCCTCCCCGAAGAGCCCCAGTGCTCGGGATCGACCGGAGCTCCGCCGCGTCGGGCAGCCGGCGATCTCGCAGTACGGGCCTCCTCCGCCCCTCCTTTGGCTCGATTTAGAACCGCCATGCATCACTGATGCGTTCCCCTCCTTTTTCCCCTTCTGCAGCTGCCGGAAACAGCCCAGCCAGCAGGTTCCCGACGACCCTCCGCCATCCCACCTCGCCGCCGACGAACCCGACCTCCCCGGCGTGCCGCACCACCACCACTACCTCCGCAACTCGTCGCTGAACCTGTCCCTGTCCTCCGTTGCCTTCGTCGTGGCCGGAATCGTCGCCGGTGAGCTCGCCGTCGCCGTGGCCGTGAGGTTGAAGATGACAGGCGGGCCCCGCCTTTCATATTCACCCCTCTCTCCCTCCCCTCACAGCCGCTGACCGCCGGGCCCCGCCCGTCAGGTTTGAAAACGTGACGTGCGCGCGCTGGCGCCCGTGCGGCTGGGCTGGACGCCCAGGGCCGTGCACTATGGCCACTCTGGCCCAGTTGCACAGGGCATTTTCTTCTTTTCTTTTCTGTAAAAATTTCAAATAATTTTACAGAAATGAATATTTGTCCAAATGAAATAATTCCAACTCCTAAAATCTTGTAATATTCCAACCTATTTAATGGTGTCACTTTCACACATATCTATGAAACTTTTCTGTTCTGTTCAAATTTAAATTCAAATTTGAGCATTAAAACTCCTGTTCAAAAATCCCTAGATTCCATTCTGTTACTCCAAAACTCCAACTAAGAGTTTTCCCCATCTTAGTTTTCCCTCTAGTATTTTACAAAAATAAGTTGACATTTTTCTGAGCACTTTGATTTTTCTGTTTTTATTGTGGTCTTATTTTTCCGTCGTTATTATGCGACGTATAGATACAGTATTTGACGAAGTTGCTGAAGAAGGAGAAGGAGAAGGATTTGAAGACTTTGAAGACCAAGCCAATCCAGGCAAGCATCCCTTTGACCATGATACACTTGTTCTTCGGAACCCGTTTGTTTCCGATGCATGATGATAGCATTACAATGGTGACCTAGTTGGACGACCACATGATGCATGCCTTGATCTTGATCTTGCTATGTGCTAGATGACATGCAAATAGTTACTAGTGATGCTTAGTGATGCATGTGTGACATGAACCTTCGTGGTTGAAATCTTTGCATAAAACCCCATCGGGTGCCATTCATGCCCGAGGGAGATGATGAGTTGGGTAACCACTTGATGACGAAGTGGTGTACCGAGATAAGTATGTGTGTTGTTTTTCAAACGGATTGGTTTAAGTTGCGACCGTTATTCCAACCATACATGTGCAACCACTCTACCCCTTATGGGACGGGGCTTTATTGATTACTTAGGCCGATACTAGCATGGTGCCCGCATTACTAGTGACGGGAAGACTTGAGGTCTTTCCCGGGACGGGGTCGTGCTTGGATAGACGACCATGACTGTTTTTACAGGGCACCGGACACACCGTTGGTCCCTTCGGGTACGCGTGACATTGAAATTAGGGCAAGTCCCGTGATCTATTGTTTGTACTCGAGGGCCGTGTACCAACGAGGGACTCTATGTTAGTGTCGTCTAAGGAAAGATAAAGACCGGGTGCTTCCCCCGAGTACTTGAGGTACTGTGGGATCGTGGGTGACACGAAAGCTTCCCGGATCTTGTGGGTAAAGTGTACAACCTCTGCAGAGTGTAAAACTATTCGAATAGCCGTGTCCACGGTCAAGGACAGTTGGGTAACCGCTCTTGGGCTACGTCCAATGTTTGTAAAACCTTGTGTGTGTGTATGTTGAGTCAAGGTGGTGACTTGACTCGATGAGGTGAATCATATTCATGTTGATATCGGTAACCTGTCTTCTAGGTTACGTGAACTCGTTGATGCATACACTTGATGGTAGAATATTTATTCTAGCCCTTTGCTAGATTGCTCATTATTGTTCAGTTGCATTGTTATTTTGAACCACATCATGGGTTGCTTGCGAGTACATTCAAAGTACTCATTGGCTTGCCACTGGTTATTTAATTGGCCAGGCTTGGAGGAACAGGAATATGAAGATGAGTTCTTTGGAGATGAACATGCGAATTAGGACGCTATCCCAGTCAGAATGCCTGTAGGGTTAAGGCAGATGGCATGGGTTCTACCTATCATCGAAGACTTCCGCTACTTAAGTTATTTGCTATTCAGCCCGTGAGGCTTTATCTATGCAAGACTTGGCCATAAGGGCCTTAATTTGTGTAAGACGATATGTATGGATGTAAGACTCTTGTTATTCAGCTTCTGGGTGTTCAGTGAGCATTGATCTCTGGGATCACTGTACACGTGCATTCGGTGATCTCGACTTCTAAGTCGGGGTCCCCACAGAGCTGGTATGAGAGCCATCCTGACTATAGGAAGCCTTAGTTAGAATGGGCGTTAGTTAGATGAGACCCTTTTTCAAAAACCTTCCGAACCTCTCTTCTTTTCTAAACCTGAGATTTCATCAGCTTATTAACCCCTCCTATTCCACCTTTGTAGATGGCCGCTGTACCCGAAGAGCACCTGACCACTGGGTTTCCCTTGCTTCTCGAGGATAGCCTCCAGGAGTGTCAGTTCCACCGAGCACCCATCCTCACCTACCTTGAGCATTGGGTTAGCGACACTGAGGTGGAATACCATGTGGAAGTGATCGTGAAGGCAAACGATCCTCCCACAAGTTGGTTCTTCGAGGGACCCCAGATGGCAACACTACCTCTTGCTGTCGAGGCTGCTGCACTCAAGGCACTAACCCGTCTCCGCGAGCTTCTTCCGGAGATGGCAGCCAAGATGACAACTCGCTTCTTACCTTACCAGAAGGAAGGTGAAGAAGAAAGCAGCGCACGAGCCCCTCCACTGAAGGAAGGACTCTCGCTTCGGTTCCAGACCTACTTCAGTCTATGTGCCGACAGCTTGGCACAAGACTTGGCCTCGGAATCGATGAAGCTTCGAGAAGAACTTCACAAGACCAAGGCACTTCTTCGTCGAGCTCAAGAGAAGACAAATAGGATCAAGAAGGAAGGAGCACCTTCCGGACAGTCCGCTATCGCATACCGAGGTGGAAGGCCCTCCGAGGATGTATCTTCCAAGAATGAAGAACCACCTCGGCGACGCCGGATGACGGCAAGGGAATATCGCAAGCTTTTCCCTGCACCTCCGACGAAGCACCGTCGTATCCAACTCCTCCACTCCCCCACACCCTCAAGTGACAAGGGGGCCCAGACAGATGAAGACAAGGAGGAAGACCCAGAAGAGCCGGAATACGTGACCGAGCATTCCGCCGCTTAGGCATTATTCGCTACTCGGATATGCCAGTTGTGACCTCTACGGTAGGATAGGTCGTGTAACCCCTATGCGCAGTCGAATCCTTGTATGGTTCATAAGAAACCATCTAGTGTTTGCTTTTGTTGTGTCTGGATGTATGTCGTATTCTTCCTTCGGGAATGTGTAAACGACTACATCACCCACTTGGATTTTAATGAATGTGTTTTGGCCTTTCGGCCTTTGCATGATTTGATTAGTGTCACACCCACCCCCTTACTAGGCACCCATCTATCTTGCTTTCCCTCTTCTGAGTCATGAGACCTTTTACCGCTCCAACAGGATGCCTGTTGTAACTCGTACTGGTACCTCTACCCAGCAGCCTGAAGCCGGAGCATCCGCTCAGTCAGAGGCAGGCCACGACCAAACCAACGACCAAGCTCCACCACCACCACCTCCTCCGAACATGGACATGGCTCAGCTTCTCCAAGCTTTCCGAGAGGAACGCCAAGCCAACACTGCAGCCCTTCAGTTGATCGCTCAAGCTGTCACCAACAACCGCCAGCCGGCGGGGAATGGCAATGGACGTTCCACGTTGGCAGAGTTCAAGAAGCATGCACCGCCAACTTTCATCGAGACTGCTGAACCCTTGGATGCAGACGACTGGGTCCGCTCCATTGAGGAAATACTGGAACTAGTCGGATGCACCGAAGACCGTGAGAAGGTGGCTTATGCAGCCCACTGCCTCGGGGGGACTGCTAGAGCTTGGTGGGATGGATTCAAGGTCATGCATGCTGAACAAGACATCACTTGGGTCAACTTCAAGGCAGAATTCCGCAAGGCCCACATTCCTTCCGGAATCATGGCTATCAAAAAGCGTGAGTTCCGAGCCCTGAAGCAAGGAAGTGGCACTATCAAGGAGTACATGCAGAAGTTCAGTGTTCTGTCAAGGTATGCCCCTGAAGATGTCAGCACTGATGCTGCAAAAAGGGAGCGCTTCATGGAAGGCCTCAATCAGACTCTGCAATACTCGCTTGTTGTGTGCGACTGCCCAACCTTCCCTGACTTGGTGAACAAAGCACTTATGCTTGAAGACAAGCGGCGTGCTTTGGAAGACACTCGCAAGCGCAAGATGGTCAGCAAGGGAAGTTCCAGCAACCAGAAGCCTCGTCCGTGGCAGTCAACCCTGGCCAACCCAACCTATTAGCAACCAAGAGCTCCTGCACCTCGCACCAACTTTCAGCCTCAACAGTATGCCAACCCAAGGCCAGCTTTCAACCCCAATAACAGTGGTGGCAACAAGATCAACAATCCAAACCAAGTCACTTGCTTTGGATGTGGTCAGTCCGGACACATCTCAAGGGTGTGCCCCAACAAGAAGCCTGATGCCCCGCGCCCTAATGCGCAGAACCAAGGACAAGGCCGCGGGATGCCACCAAGGAACCCAGCTCCTCGCAATCCACCTAACCATGGGAAGGGGCGTGTGAATCATGTCACTGCTGAAGAAGCCCAGGAAGACCCGGACGTCGTGCTGGGTACGTTCCTTGTCAACTCAGCACCTGCAACTGTCTTGTTTGATTCTGGAGCAACGCATTCATTTGTCACTCAAAGATTTGCATTAAAAAGTGGCATGACCCCTACACCCCTGAATAACCCTATGGTGGTACAAACCCCCGGAGTAGAGATGAGAGCCAAGATAGGCTGTAAAGGAGTCAGTATTACCATTAACGGTGTAGATTTCCTAGCAGAACTCATCGTCCTGAGATCACAAGGCTTGGATGTGATCCTAGGCATGAATTGGCTCAGCAAGCACCAAGGCTTGTTAGACTGTGCCAATCGGACAGTCACTGTGACCAATGACCAAGGAGTCGAAGTCAAGTTTGCTCCCAACTGCTCTTCCGCTCAAGCCATTCAAGTCAACTGTCTGTCTGAAGTTGGGCTAGAGCAAGTACCGGTGGTATGTGAGTATCCTGATGTCTTTCTAGATGAACTACCGGGAATGCCCCCTGACCGTGACATTGAGTTCATCATCGAGCTCGTGCCCGGAGCAGGACCCATCTATAAGAAGCCTTATAGAATGGGGACGGAAGAATTAGCTGAGTTGAAGAAGCAACTGGAAGAGCACCTGAGGAAGGGATTTATCCGCCCGAGTGCCTCCCCTTGGGGATCTCCCGTCCTGTTTGTGGCAAAGAGGGACGGTACCGTCCGCTTATGCATTGACTATCGCTCCCTCAATGAAGTTACAATCAAGAACAAATATCCACTTCCCAAGATCGAAGATCTGTTTGATCAGCTCAGCGGAGCCAAGGTGTTCTCCAAGATCGACCTCAGATCTGGGTACTACCAGCTGAAGATCAGACCTCAAGATATTCCGAAGACGGCATTCGTAACCAGATATGGCCTGTACGAGTGCACGATCATGTCTTTTGGGTTAACCAATGCCCCAGCCTACTTCATGTATCTCATGAATAAAGTCTTCATGGAATATTTGGACAAGTTCGTTGTTGTCTTCATCGATGACATTCTTGTCTTCTCGAAGTCGGAGGAAGAGCACGAGCAACATTTGAGGATGGTCCTAGATAAGCTTCGGGAGCACCAACTGTATGCCAAATTCAGCAAGTGTGAGTTCTGGCTGCATAAAGTTGGATTCTTAGGTCATGTCTTGACCGAGGAAGGATTATCAGTAGATCCCGCAAAGATCGAAGCTGTGACCCAATGGCAATCTCCAACGACCGTCAAGGAAGTCAGAAGCTTCCTCGGACTTGCGGGCTATTACCGCAAATTCGTGGAAGGATTCTCTAGCATTGCACGGCCAATGACTCAGCTCCTCAAGAAGGACAAGAAGTTCGAGTGGACGCCAAAATGCGAAGAAAGCTTCCAAGAGCTCAAGAAGACATTGACCACCGCCCCAGTTCTGGCAACACCTGATATTCACAAGGAGTTCGTGGTATATTGTGATGCCTCTCGAACCGGATTGGGAAGCGTTCTGATGCAAGAAGGCCGAGTCATAGCCTACCTCTCCAGGCAGCTACGACCTCATGAGGAGAACTACGCTACTCACGATCTTGAGCTAGCGGCAGTAGTTCATGCCTTGAAGACATGGCGGCATTACCTCCTAAGGAAACGGTGTGAGATATACACAGACCACAAAAGTCTGAAGTACATTTTCACCCAAAAGGAATTGAACATGAGGCAGCGAAGATGGTTGGAACTCATCAAAGACTATGACCTCAGTGTTCAATATCACCCCGGGAAGGCTAACGTGGTGGCCGATGCCTTAAGCAGGAAGGCTTGCTCTTTGAATGCCATTATTCAAGAAAGGCAGCCAGCCTTGTTTAAGGAGTTCGAACAATTCAGTTTGGAATTGGTCACCCCTGGATTTGTGGATCATTTGGAAGTCAGACCGACCCTGATGGACGAAGTCAAGAAGGCACAAGATGGACACGCAAGCATTGAAGGCATCAAGAAGAAGATGAAGCTTGGCAAGGCCCCAGGATTCTCTGAAGACGAGCACGGGATTGTTTGGTATAAGGGCCGCATCTGCGTACCAAACAACACAGAGCTGAAGAACCTGATCCTGCAAGAAGCCCACGACACTCCGTATTCCATCCACCCCGGAGGAACCAAGATGTATCAAGACTTGAAGGCACGATTCTGGTGGCACGGGATGAAAAGAGAGATTGCAACCTATGTTGCAAAGTGTGATGTGTGCCAAAGGGTCAAGGCTGAATATCAGCGACCTGCTGGATTGCTTCAGCCACTCAAGGTTCCTGAGTGGAAGTGGGATAAAGTCGGAATGGACTTCATCACTAGTTTACCAAGGTCGAATAGGGGACATGACTCCATCTGGGTCATAGTCGACCATTTGACCAAGGTGGCCCATTTCATTCCTGTCAAGACTACCTACTCAGGCAACCAGCTGGCAACTCTCTATATCAACCGAATCGTGAGCCTCCACAGCGTTCCCAAGGAGATTGTGTCAGATCGAGGCATCCAGTTTACTTCAAGGTTCTGGAGAAGATTCCAAGAAGCCTTGGGAACCAAGTTATCTTTCAGCACAGCTTTCCACCCACAGACCGGAGGTCAGACAGAACGAGTAAATCAAATTCTCGAAGACATGCTCCGAGCCTGTGTCTTGGCATATGGAGCCAAGTGGGAAGATTGTCTCCCTTTTGCCTAGTTCTCCTATAACAACAGTTACCAGTCGAGCCTTCAGATGGCACCATTTGAGGTGTTGTACGGACGCAGATGCCGCACACCCCTCAATTGGTCAGAGAATGGAGAAGGACTAGTCTTTGGACCGGATATTCTCCGCGCAACAGAAGAGCAAGTCCAACTAGTCAGAGAGCGTTTGAAGGCAGCCAAGTCAAGGCAAAAGAGCTATGCTGACACTCGCCGTCGGGACATGAGTTTCCGTGTCGAAGATCATGTGTACCTGCGGGTAACCCCTCTAAAGGGAACCAAGCGTTTCCATGTTAAATGGAAACTTGCACCAAGATTCATTGGCCCTTTCAAGATCATCGACCGACGAGGAGAAGTGGCTTACCAGTTGGAACTACCACCTGAGCTATCCGATGTGCACAACGTGTTCCATGTGTCACAACTCCGGAAATGTCTCCAAGTTCCGGACAAGCCTAATCTCTACAAGGATGTTCATCACCAAGCCATTGATCTGCAGCCTGATTTGACCTACCGCGAGAAGCCCATTCGCATTCTGGACAAAGCAGAACGACGGACGCGAAGCCGTACCATCAAATACTTCAAGGTCCAGTGGAGTAACCACACCGAAGCAGAAGCCACCTGGGAACGTGAAGACTATCTTAGATCCGAGTTTCCCGATCTCTTTTAAGACCTAGTTTAGGAATCTCGGGGACGAGATTCTTGTAAGGGGGTAGGTCTGTCACACCCTGCATTTTGTAACATGTTACTTGCATCAATGAAGCATGAAAATGTGGACCAACAATTTTTTTTGGCATCATTTGGCTTTTATTTGGATTTGAGTTTTTCTTCATATGCTTTTCATGTGCTCATTAAAGTCAACTAGTACCTCTTGTAGAATTCATCTCCATACCCAAAACTTCTGCCCAATGATCATGCCAAGTGTTATATAGCAGTATAGTATTTTCTTACAAAATTAATTTGGCCAAAATGTATTTTATAAATTTAGTTTTCCAAAAACCCCTGAATTGAGATTTGCACTGCAAGTGCTTGATTTAGGGTGAGAAAATTATTTCAAAGGGTATATTTGAGACCTAGTAGTCATAGGACTCCAAGAAACCACAAGAGTATAATTTTAAAAGTTATTTTCCTATTTTATTTAAAAGCTTTTTCTTCAGGCCAGAAATGGTCTTTAATAGGGGAAAATTATTTAAGTATTTCAAAAATATTTGACAAAATTCAGGGAGGCTCATAGGACATATATTGTCCATATATGAGAGGTTCAACACTTGGTCATGTTCAAAATAATGGGCTAATCCCTCTAAAACCCTTTCTGGATATTTCAAGCTTTTGAAATATTTACAAAGGAAATATTCTCCAAAAATTCCAGGGAAATTCTATCATATCATATATGACATATTTGATGATCTTGCCAAGTCCCATGCCTTGGGAAGCAGGAAAACATCCTCAAAGCCTTCATAACCATTCTGTCCATATTTGAAGTTTGAGAAACTTTACATTGCCAAACTCATCTAAATGCTCTCAAACTTGGTGCACATGCTAGAAATGCCTAATAAGGCATCTAGACCAAATGGCACAAGATTGGGAGTAGAGCAACTTGATCAGAACACCCCAAAACCCTTTCTGTTCAAATGCAAATTTGAACAACTTTACATTACCAACTTTTTACCTGGAGCTTCAAACTTTGTGGGCATGATCAATACCCCAAATGATGAAACTACACCAAGTGGTGCATCAAGGGGAGATGATTAGCTTCACTCAAACAAGATGAAGCCATTTCTGTTGATTTCTAGGGTTCACCAAAGTTACATTGGCTAGTTTCTTCAAATAAGCCCAAATTTGGTGAAGCACCCTATTTTCACATGTCATTCAATCCTGTTAAGTGTCATGGCAAGTGGAGGTCATTTGCTTGACCAAACACTGATCAAACACCTTCTGGGTTTTTACTAAAACCCTCTTCTTGATCACTTTTACCTTTTACCTTGGCCTCAACTTTCTACCACACGTTCATCTAGTTACCAGCTACCTCCAGTAACTCTCCCATGTCTCCAGCTCTATGATTGAGGGGTAAAAACCCCAGTTCACCCTGCTGGATAGCCATTTTCTACCAAGTCACCAGCCTCTCTTCTCTCTCACAGCATCTCCAGAGCATCCAAAGCTTCTACCGTAGTGCTTGCATCACCCTGGACCCCCCAGACACGGTGGACGCATCCAGAGGGCCAATGGCATGCCATGGCATGCGATAAGGGCGCTCCAGAGCGCGCTACAGTGCGCCCACGCACTATAGCTTCGCCCAATCGCCTGCCCCCGATAGCCTCGAGCTCTCCCCTCGCGCCTCCCAACACGCCTCGACGTCCGCAGCCTCCACCGGTGCTGTCCCCCTCCTCCTGCGCCCTCCAGTGGCCGTCGCCACACGCGCACCGGCCGCCCGTGACGT
Source organism: Secale cereale (assembly GCA_902687465.1). Classification (NCBI taxonomy): domain Eukaryota; kingdom Viridiplantae; phylum Streptophyta; class Magnoliopsida; order Poales; family Poaceae; genus Secale; species Secale cereale. Next base: position 41,286,290 of record LR738715.1, read on the forward strand.
CCACTCCTCAGCTTCACACACGCGCTTCATCTGGAAGCCTCCCCACTCCTCCTCTCTCCTCTAATGGACGTAGGGCTCGTCCAGCAACACCGCAGACTCACTCCCGTCGCCTCCCGTGCGCTGTAGTGTCGAGCAGAAGCTCGCCGGCGCACAGGTCCACGGGACCTCGCCGTTCCCCTATATATAGGACCCCCCGAGCCCTCCACTCAGCACCAACGGCCTCTCCTCATCCCCAGCAACACCCCAGCACCACTAGTTCCTCCCCGAAGAGCCCTAGTGCTCGGGATCGACCGGAGCTCCCCGCGTCGGGCAGCCGGCGATCTCGCAGTACGGGCCTCCTCTGCCCCTCCTTTGGCTCAATTTAGAACCGCCATGCATCACTGATGCGTTCCCCTCCTTTTCCCCTTCTACAGCTGCCGGAAACAGGCCAGCCAGCACATTCCCGACGACCCTCCGCCGTCCCACCTCGCCGCCGACGAACCCGACCTCCCCGGCGTGCCGCACCACCACCACTACCTCTGCAACTCGTCGCTGAACCCGTCCCTGCCTTCCGTTGCCTTCGCCGTGGCCGGAATCGTCGCCGGTGAGCTCGCCGTCGCCGTGGCCGTGAGGTTGAAGATGATAGGCGGGCCCCGCCTGTCATCCTCACCCCTCTCTCCCTCCTCTCACAGCCGCTGACCGCCGGGCCCCGCCCGTCAGGTTTGAAAACCTGACGTGCACGCGCTGGCGCCCGTGCGGCTGGGCTGGATGCCCTGGGCCGTGCATTGTGGCCACTCTGGCCAAGTTGCACAGGGCATTTTCTTCTTTTCTTTTCTGTAAAAATTTCAAATAATTTTACAGAAATGAATATTTGTCCAAATGAAATAATTCCAACTCCTAAAATCTTGTAATATTCCAACCTATTTAATGGTGTCACTTTCACACATATCTATGAAACTTTTCTGTTCTGTTCAAATTTAAATTCAAATTTGAGCATTAAAACTCCTGTTCAAAAATCCCTAGATTCCATTCTGTTACTCCAAAACTCCAACTAAGAATTTTCTCCATCTTAGTTTTCCTTCTAGTATTTTACAAAAATAAGTTGACATTTTTTTGAGCACTTTGATTTTTCTGTTTTTATTGTGGTCTTATTTTTCCGTTGTTATTATGCGACGTATAGATACCGTATTTGACGAAGTTGCTGAAGAAGGAGAAGGAGAAGGATTTGAAGACTTTGAAGACCAAGCCAATCCAGGAAAGCAGCCCTTTGACCATGATACACTTGTTCTTCGGAACCCGTTTGTTTCCGACGTGATGATAGCATTACAATGGTGACATAGTTGGACCACCACATGATGCATGCCTTGATCTTGATCTTGCTATGTGCTAGATGACATGCAAATAGTTAGTAGTGATGCTTACTGATGCATGTGTGACATGAACCTTCGTGGTTGAAATCTTTGCATAAAACCCCGTCGGGTGCCATTCATGCCCGAGGGAGATGATGAGTTGGGTAACCACTTGATGACGAAGTGGTGTACCGAGATAAGTATGTGTGTTGTTTTTCAAACGGATTGGTTTAAGTTGCGACCGTTATTCCAACCATACATGTGCAACCACTCTACCCCTTATGGGACGGGGCTTTATTGATTACTTAGGCCGATACTAGCATGGTGCCCGCATTACTAGTGACGGGAACACTTGAGGTATTTCCCGGGACGGGGTCGTGCTTGGATAGACGACCATGACTGTTTTTACAGGGCACCGGACACACCGTTGGTCCCTTCGGGTACGCGTGACATTGAAATTAGGGCAAGTCCCGTGATCTATTGTTTGTACTCGAGGGACGTGTACCAACGAGTGGACTCTATGTTAGTGTCGTCTAAGGAAAGATAATGACCGGGTGCTTCCCCCGAGTACTTGAGGTACTGCGGGATCGTGGGTGACACGAAAGCTTCCCGGATCTTGTGGGTAAAGTGTATAACCTCTGCAGAGTGTAAAACTATTCGAATAGCCGTGTCCACGGTCAAGGACAGTTGGGTAACCGCTCTTGGGCTACGTCCAATGTTTGTAAAACCTTGTGTGTGTACGTTGAGTCAAGGTGGTGACTTGACTCAATGAGGTGAATCATATTCATGTTGATATCCGTAACCTGTCTTCTAGGTTACGTGAACTCGTTGAGGCATACACTTGATGGTAGAATATTTATTCTAGCCCTTTGCTAGATTGCTCATTATTGTTCAGTTGCATCGTTATTTTGAACCACATCATGGGTTGCTTGCGAGTACATTTAAAGTACTCATTGGCTTGCCACTGGTTATTTAATTGGCCAGGCTTGGAGGAACAGGAATATGAAGATGAGTTCTTTGGAGACGAACATGCGAACTAGGACGCTATCCCAGTCAGAATGCCTGTAGGGTTAAGGCAGATGGCATGGGTCCTACCTATCATCGAAGACTTCCGCTACTTAAGTTATTTGCTATTCAGCCGTGAGGCTTTATCTATGTAAGACTTGGCCATAAGGGCCTTAATTTGTGTAAGACGATATGTATGGATGTAAGACTCTTGTTATTCAGCTTCTGTGTGTTCAGTGAGCATTGATCTCTGGGATCACTGTACACGTGCATTCGGTGATCTCGACTTCTAAGTCGGGGTCCCCACACGTACTCTGGTTGATCTACGAAGTTCAGTAGTAACTTGATCCGAAGTTTCATGATCGTCATCATTAGCTTCCTAACTAATTGGTTTAGGGATCACTGAAACTAGTTTCTGTGATGTACTGTCGGGCGTCCTGGGAACCAGGGTACCCAGACTTGCCTGTCTGCGGGCCGCGACGCGCTCCTACTATGGCCTGGTACGGCCCAGCTGATCGACCAACTGCTCAAGACCCTCGCGATGGGGCTAGATCTCGCGAGGAGAACGACGTCAAAACCCCCTCAGGAGCGGCCTCAGCTAGGTTGCTCCGGAGGGGTGGAGAATCCAAGGCCAAGCCTGCCTCAGGAGGATGCAGTGACGTGAGCAGTGACACACCACGCCAGTGGGTGCCAGCGCGTGCCAGCAGCGCAGTTGCTGTTTTGGTACAAAGAAGACAGCGCAAGCGCAGGTTCCCGAGGAGCGGGACAAAGGTTTCCTCTTTTGTGCAAAAAGAACGAAGACCGCAACGAGAACAGGGAGGATGTCACCACCGAGCCCACCACTGCGTCACCGCCTGATCCCTTTGCAGGCGAAGACCGCTTTTGTCACGATAGGAACGCCCTTGTGTTCCCGCTCAAAATGGCCGTTCTGGGATGATAACCCACAAGTGTAGGGGATCGCAACAGTTTTCGAGGGTAAAGTATTCAACCCAAATTTATTGATTCGACACAAGGGGAGCCAAAGAATACTCTTAAGTATTAGCAGCTGAGTTGTCAATTCAACCACACCTGGAAACTTAGTATGTGCAACAAGATAGTTTAGTAGCAAAGTAATATGATAGTGGCGGTAGCAACAATAAAAGTAACGATAGTGTTTTTGTAGTTTTTGTGATAGTAGCAGCGGAAAAGTAAATAAGAAACTAGCAATATAGGAAAAGCTCGTAGGCATTGGATCGGTGATGGTAAATTATGTTGGATGCAATTCATCATGTAGAAGTTATAACCTAGGGTGACACAGAACTAGCTCCAATTCATCAATGCAATGTAGGCATGTATTCCGAATATAGTCATACATGCTTATGGAAAAGAACTTGCATGACATCTTTTGTCCTACCCTCCCGTGGCAGCGGGGTCCTATTGGAAACTAAGAGATATTAAGGCCTCCTTTTAATAGAGTACCGAACCAAAGCATTAACACATAGTGAATACATGAACTCCTCAAACTAAGGTCATCACTGGGAGTAGTCCCGATTATTTTCACTTCGGGGTTGCCGGATCATAACACATAGTAGGTGACTATAGACTTGCAAGATAGGATCGAGAACACACATATATTCATGAAAACATAATAGGTTCAGATCTGAAATCATGGCACTCGGGCCCTAGTGACAAGCATTAAGCATAGCAAAGTCATAGCAACATCAATCTCAGAACATATTGGATACTAGGGATCACACCCTAACAAAACTAACTCGATTACATGATAGATCCCATCCAACCCATCACCGTCCAACAAGCCTACGATAGAATTACTCACGCACGGCGGTGAGCATCATGGAATTGGTGATGGAGGAAGGTTGATGATGACGATGGCGACGATCTCCACTCTCCGGAGCCCCGAATAGACTCCTGATCAGCCCTCCCGAGAGAGATTAGGGCTTGGCGGCGGCTTCGTATCGTAAAACGCGATAATTCTTCCTCCTTGATTTTTTTCTCCCCGTAAGTGAATATATAGGATTTGGGGATACGTAGGTGGAACACTAGGGGGCCCACAGTGCAGGGGGCACGCCCTAGGGGGTGGGGCGCCCCCACCCTCGTGGACACGGTGTGGGCCCCCTGGTCTGGATCTTCTTGCAGATATTTTTTATATTTTCCAAAATAAATCTCCATGGAGTTTCAGGTCATTCCGAGAACTTTTTATTTCTGCACAAAAACAACACCATGGCAATTATGCTGAAAACAACGTCAGTCCGGGTTAGTTCCATTCAAATCATGCAAGTTAGAGTCCATAACAAGGGCAAAAGTGTTTGGAAAAGTAGATACGTTGGAGACGTATCAACTCCCCCAAGCTTAAACCTTTGCTTGTCCTCAAGCAATTCAGTTGATAAACTGAAAGTGATAAAGAAAAACTTTGACAAACTATATTTGCTCTTGTTGTTGTAAATATGTAAGCCATCATTCGGGTTTTCAGCAAGATCATGAACTAACCACATTCACAATAACTTTCAGGTCTCAAGACTACTCACTTCAACGGCATAATCAACTAGCGAGCAATAATAATAAATCTCGGATGACAACACTTTCTCAAAACAATCATGATATGATATAACAAGATGGTATCTCGCTAGCCCTTTCCGAGACCGCAATACATAAATGCAGAGCACCTTTAAAGATCAAGGACTGACTAGACATTGTAATTCATGGTAAAAGAGATCCAGTCATGGTCGTACTCAATGCAAATTAATAGTAATGCATGCCAATGACAGAGGTGCTCTCCTACTGGTGCTCTTTATAAGAGGATGATGACTCAGCATAAAAGTAAATAGATAGGCCCTTCGCAGAGGGAAGCAGGGATTTGTAGAGGTGCCAGAGCTCGATTTTTAAATAGAGATGAATAACATTTTAAGCGGTATACTTTCATTGTCAACATAACAACCAAGAATCTCGATATCTCCCATGCTACACACATTATAGGCGGTTCCCAAACAGAATGGTAAAGTTTATACTCCCCCAACCACCAACAAGCACACTCTATGGCTAGCCCGAAACAACGGGTACCGTCCAAACCATCAACAACCCTGGGGGAGTTTTGTTTAATTATTATGATTTTGAGCATGGGACTGGGCATCCCGATTACCAGCCATTTTCTCATGAATGATGAGCAGAGTCCACTCATCGTGAGAATAACCCACCTAGCATGGAAGATATAGACATCCCTAGTTGATACATGAGCTGTTCGAGCATACAAAATAGAATTTCGTTTGAAGGTTTAGAGTTTGGCACTTACAAATTTACTTGGAACGGCAGGTAGATACCGCATATAGGAAGGTATAGTGGACTCATGTGGAATAACTTTGGGGTTTATGCAAGTGGATGCACAAGCAGTATTCCCGCTTAGTACAGGTGAAGGCTAGAAAAAGACTGGGAAGCGACCAGCTAGAGAGCAACAACGGTCATGAACATGCATTAAAATTAATCAACAATGAATGCAGGCATGAGTAGGATATAAATCACCATGAACATAAATATCGTGGAGGTTATGTTGATTTGTTTCAACTACATGCATGAACATGTGCCAAGTCAGATCACTTAAATCGCTCAAAGGAGGATACCACCCCATCATACCACATCACAACCATTTTAATATCATGTTGGCACGCAAGATAGACCATTATAAACTCTCAGCTAATTAAGCATGGCATAAGGAGCTATGATCTGTAATTGTCATTGCAAGCATGTTTCATTCATAACAAGCTAAATCAGGAACGATGAACTATCATATTTACAAAAACAAGAGAGGTCGAGTTCATACCAGCTTTTCTCATCTCAATTAGTTCCTCATACATCATCCTTATTGCCTTTCACTCGCACGACCGAATGGTGTGGATAATAATAATAGTGCATGTGCATTGGACTAAGCTGGAATCTGCAGGCATTTTAATACAAGAGAGAAGACAAGGTAATCTGGCTCAAGGTTAAATCAACAATAAAGCATATGAGAGCCACTAAGCAATTTCATTCATGGTCTTCTACTCTTAACCCTCAAGGAAAAGAAAGGAAACTATTTACACGAGAAAGCTCCCAACAAGCAAAAGAAGAACGGGAAATCTTTTTGGGTTTTCTTTTTAATTACTACTACTACAAGCAAGAAAAGTAAACTAGCTAGAAGCTACAACTATTTTTTTTGTTTTTCTTAAGGTTTTTCTAGCACACGAGAAAAAGACTAAGAAAAAGAAATGAAACTAAACATGGATAGTACAGTGAAAGAGTGTGAGCACCGACAACTTGAATAAGTGTGTGAACATGAATGTAAAGTCGATGAGAAACACGTACTCCCCCAAGCTTAGGCTTTTGGCCTAAGTTTGTCTATGGCCAGTATTGGCCTCACGGATATCCAAAGTCGTTGTTGGGGTTGTACTGAGATGCAGCAGCCACTGCATGCTGAGCTGCAGCTCGAAGGCGGGCTGCCTCTGTCATATTATAATAAGCATTTGCCTCCTCCATAGTTATAGTGTATCTCCCTTTTGCCTGAAAGTTAAACAAATTAGGGGCAGGAAGAACAATAGGGATGGCATGCTGCCTGTTAAAGATTAGTCGATATTTGAGGGTATGATCATCCCTCTCTATAAACCGGTGACTAGTCATAGCACTGCAATCCAAATGAGCAGGAGGTAAAGGTTCATCATTCTCGTGCACAAGTACACCAAGATGGCGGGCTATGCGAGTGGCATAAATCCCACCAAATAAATCTCCGATCATACCATTATGGTGTAGCCTACGTGCAACAATGGCTCCCAAGTTATATTGTCTATCACCTAGTACAGCACTCCTGAGAACACTAAGATCCGGGACACACATGTGACAAGCTTAATCTTTACCATTTATGCATCTACCAATAAAGCGAGCAAAGTAATGAATAGCAGGAAAATGGATGCTCTCTATGGTGGCCTGTGTGATTTCTCTAGATTCCCCCCACTATGATACTAGCAAGGAACTCCCTAAATTCAGATTTACGAGGATCACCCATACTACCCCACTGTGGGAGCTTACAAGCATCATTAAAATCCTCTAAGTCCATGGTGTAAAATTTATCATACAGGTCAAACAGTACAGTGTGAGAATTACGTGAAGATGAAAATTTAAACCTTCTCACAAAGCTATTAGTTAAGCCATGGTATTGAGGGCACTTATCTTGTATGAAGCCCTCAAGGTCAGCGTTGCACACGTATGCGTAAAATTCATCCTTGATGCCAACCTGATCCATAAAGTCATCTGACGGCCATTCACAAGGCCGCACGTCAGCATCCCTCGGTAGTTCATCGTCCGGCTCATGGAACGCAAGCCTCGGTTCTTGCTTCCTTGAAGAACCACCTTGGAAGTTTTTCCTATGCATTTTTCTGAAATTTTTAGTAACTTTAAAATAAAAGTTAACCAAACTCAACAAGATTGATAGCAACAACTCCTACTAGTGCCTAGGGACTATATCATGCATTAGAACTTCTTGGGACCAAGAAAATTTGACATGCAAGCTCAAGAACAAGGTCACCACATCAGCAAAAATTTGCAATAAATAGAGCACTAGAACAAAAACTAATTGGACCAATGGAGGAGTCACATACCAAGGAACAATCTCCCCAAATAGTTTGGTGAATGGTGCTTTGAGCAAGGAGATCAAAAATGGCAGCAAGATGAGCTAGAACTCGGGTTTGAGCTGGTTAGTGATTTTGTTGGGAGGAAGAAGAAGAGTGTGGGTGCAGGAATAAGTGGAGGGGGGCCACGTGGGGCCCACGAGGCAGGGTGCGTGCCCTGGCAGGGGGGCGTGCTCTGGACCCTCGTGGCCAGGTGCTGGCTCCCCTCGCTGTGTGTTCTGTGCCATATTTTCTCAAATATTCTAGAAAAAAAAATCATATTTCATTTTCATGGCATTTGGAGAACTTTTATTTTCGGGGTATTTTTTTATTGCACGGATAAGTCTGGAAACAGACAGAAAATAATATTTTTGCTTTATTTATCCTAATTAATAGAAAGTAAAAGGAGGATACAGAAGGTTGTGCCATCTAGATTCACCTATCCCATGTTCATCAAAAGGAATCCATTAACAAGGTTGATCAAGTCTTGTTAATAAACTCTTTCCGAGTAGCATGAAACCGGAGAATTTCCAAATAACACTATGTTACCTCGATGGGGATATGTATGTCCCCAATAATAAGAATGTCATATGTCTTCTTGATAGTAGGAAGAGGAAATTCAAAACCTCCAATAGTGATAGCTGAGATTTTTCCAATATAATTGATGTTGTGGACCTGAGGTTGTTTCCTTGGAAAGTGTACCGTATGCTCATTACCATTGACATGAAAAGTGACATTGCCTTTGTTGCAATCAATAACAGCCCCTGCAGTATTCAAAAATGGTCTACCAAGGATAATAGACATACTATCGTCCTCGGGAATATCAAGTATAACAAAGTCCGTTAGAATAGTAACATTTGCAACCACAACAGGCACATCCTCGCAAATACCGAAAGGTATAGCAGTTGATTTATCAGCCATTTGCAAAGATATTTCAGTAGGTGTCGACTTACTCAAGTCAAGTCTACGATATAAAGAGAGAGGCATAACAGTAACACCGGCTCCAAGATCACACAAAGCAGTTTTAACATAGTTTTTCTTAATGGAGCAAGGTATAGTAGGTACTCCTAGATCTCCTAGTTTCTTAGGTATTCCACCCTTAAAGGTGTAATTGGCAAGCATGGTGGAAATTTCCACTTCATGTATCTTTCTTTTGTTGGTAATAATATCTGTCATATACTTAGCATAAGGATTCGTTTTAAGCACATTAGTTAAAGGCATACGCAAAAAGATAGGTCTAATCATTTCAACGAAGCACTCAAAATCCTCATCATCCTTTTTCCTGGATGGTTTCAGAGGAAAAAGCATGGGTTTCAGAACCCATGGTTCTCTTTCCCTACCGTGCTTCCTAGCAACAAAGTCTCTTATTATAATGTTGATTCTTTGATTGTGGGTTATCAAGATCAACATCAGGTTCAATCTCTACATCATTATCATTGCTAGGTTGATCATCATCAAGAACATCATCATTAACATTATCACTTGGTTCATGTTCATTACCAGATTGTGTCTCGGCATCGGAAACAGATATATCATTGGGATTCTTAGGTGTGTCAGCTACAGGTTCACTAAAAGCACACAAAGTTCTATCATTTTTCCTTTTCTTCTTCTTAGAAGAACTAGATGCATCTAAATTAGCTCTCTGAGAATCTTGCTCAATTCTCTTAGGGTGGCCCTCAGGATACAGAGGTTCCTGAGTCATTCTGCCACCTCTAGTCACAACTCTAATAGCATTATCATTATTCTTGCTATTTAATTCACTGAGCAAATCACTCTGAGCCTTAAGTACTTGTTCTACTTGAGTGGTGACCATAGAAGCATGTATACTAATAAGTTTCAGTTCACCTTTAGCTCTAGACAGATAATCACTCAAGCGTTCAATCATATAAGCATTGTGTTGTAATTGTCTACCAACATAAGCATTGAAGTTTTCTTGTTTCACAATAAAATTGTCAAACTCATCTAAGCATTGGCTAGCAAACTTATAACGAGGAATATCACCTTAATCGAATCTATAAAGATAATTTAACTTTACTACCTGTGTCGGGTTATCAATACCATGTATTTCTTCAATAGGTGGTAAATTCTTAACATCTTCAGCTTTAATACCTTTTTCTTTCATAGATTTCTTTGCCTCTTGCATATCTTCAGGACTAAGAAATAGAACACCTCTTTTCTTTGGAGTTGCCTTAGGGGCTGGTTCAGGAAGTGTCCAATTAGTTTTATTGGCCAGCATATTATTTCAATAGTAATTCAGCTTGTTCGACTGTTCTTTCCCTGAAAACACAACCAGTACAACTATCCAGGTGGTCTCTGGAAGCATCAGTTAGTCCATTATGAAAGACATCAAGTATATCATGCATCTCAAGAGGATGATCAGGCAAAGCATTAAGTAATTGGAGAAGCCTCCCCCAAGCTTGTGGGATACTCTCTTCTTCAATTTGCACAAAGTTATATATTTCCCATAAGGCAGCTTGTTTCTTATGAGCGGGAAAATATTTAGCCGAGAAGTAATACATCATATCCTGGGGACTACGCACACAACCAGGATCAAGAGAATTAAACCAAGTCTTAGCATCACCCTTTAACGAGAAAGGAAATAACTTAAGGATATAATAGTAACGAATCTTTTCATCGTTGGTAAATAGGGTGGCTATATCATTCAACTTAGTAAGATGTGCTACAACAGTTTAAGACTCAAAGCCATGGAAAGGATCAGATTCAACCAAAGTAATTAACTCAGGATCAACAGAGAATTCATAATCCTTATCAGTAACACACATAGGTGAAGTGGCAAAAGCAGGGTCATGTTTCATTCTAGCATTCAAGGACTTTTCTTTCAGCTTAGCTAATAATTTCTTAAGATCATATCTATCGTTGCATGCAAGAAAGTCTCTAGCAATTTCTTCATCCATAACATAAACCTCAGGCACAACAGGAAATTCATATCTATTGGGAGAAGCTTCATCATCACTTTCATAAATGTCATCAATTTCAATATTTGCATTCTCCCTAACTCTAGCAATTTGTTCATCTAGAAATTCACCTAGTAGCACAGTATCAGGTATAGAAGTAGTTTCATCATACATAGAGAAGTGGCATCATCAAGAACGTACGACATATTAGATTCAATAGCATGAGTAGGTGTCACAAATTTTCCCATAACAGAAGGAGAATCAAGTGCAGAGCTAGATGGTAGTTCCTTACCTTCCCTCGTAGTTGAGGGTAAGATCTTGGTTTTTGAGTCCTTCAAATTCTTCATAGTGATCAACATATATAAATCCCAAGTGACTTAAAAATAGAGCTATGCTCCCCGACAACGGCGCCAGAAAATAGTCTTGATAACCAACAAGTGTAGGGGATCGCAACAGTTTTCGAGGGTAAAGTATTCAACCCAAATTTATTGATTCGACACAAGGGGTGCCAAAGAATACTCTTAAGTATTAGCAGCTGAGTTGTCAATTCAACCACACCTGGAAACTTAGTATCTGCAGCAAGATAGTTTAGTAGCAAAGTAATATGATAGTGGCGGTAGCAACAATAAAAGTAACGATAGTGTTTTTGTAGTTTTTGTGATAGTAGCAGCAAAAAAGTAAATAAACAACTAGCAATATAGGAAAAGCTCGTAGGCATTGGATCGGTGATGGGAAATTATGTTGGATGCAATTCATCATGTAGAAGTTATAACCTAGGGTGACACAGAACTAGCTCTAGTTCATCAATGCAATGTAGGCATCTATTCCGAATATAGTCATACGTGCTTATGGAAAAGAACTTGCATGACATCTTTTGTCCTACCCTCCCGTGGCAGCGGGGTCCTATTGGAAACTAAGGGATATTAAGGCCTCCTTTTAATAGAGTACCGGACCAAAGCATTAACACATAGTGAATACATGAACTCCTCAAACTAAGGTCATCACCGGAAGTGGTCCCGATTATTGTCAGTTTGGGGTTGCCGGATCATAACACATAGTAGGTGACTATAGACTTGCAAGATAGGATCAAGAACACACATATATTCATGAAAACATAATAGGTTCAGATCTGAAATCATGGCACTCGGGCCCTAGTGACAAGCATTAAGCATAGCAAAGTCATAGCAACATCAATCTCAGAACATAGTGGATACTAGGGATCAAACCCTAACAAAACTAACTCGATTACATGATAGATCCCATCCAACCCATCACCGTCCAGCAAGCCTACGATGGAATTACTCACGCACGGCGGTGAGCACCATGGAGTTGGTGATGGAGGAAAGTTGATGATGACGATAGCGACGATCTCCACTCTCCGGAGCCCCGAACGGACCCCAGATCAGCCCTCCCGAGAGAGATTAGGGCTTGGCGGCGGCTCCGTATTGTAAAACGCGATAATTCTTCCTCCTTGATTTTTTTCTCCCCGAAAGTGAATATATAGGATCTGGGGATACGTCGGTGGAGCACCAGGGGCCCACGAGGCAGGGGGCGCGCCCCCCACCCTCGTGGACAGGGTGTGGCCCCCCTGGTCTGGATCTTCTTGCAGATATTTTTTATATTTTCCAAAATAAATCTCCGTGGAGTTTCAGGTCATTCCGAGAACTTTTTATTTCTGCACAAAAACAACACCATGGCAATTCTGCTGAAAATAGCGTCAGTCTGGGTTAGTTCCATTCAAATCATGCAAGTTAGAGTCCATAACAAGGGCAAAAGTGTTTGGAAAAGTAGATACGTTGGAGACGTATCATGGGATCCCTTCCCGCCTAAAAATTACGGGGGAAGAGGACCCTGGACGCCTATATAAGTAGCTAGGGTCTCCACTATGGAGGCATTCTGATCAGATCCAGAGACTCCGCCCTCGCACAAAGGAGCAAGAACCCTTGCCTCCTGACCCTCCTGAGCTCTCCTCGTGAGCTCAGGAACCACTGTACTCATTCATACTCAAGCCTTCCCGAGGCTAATCCACCAAAGCAGGAAGTAGGGTTTTACACCGCAAGGTGGCCTGAACCTGGGTAAATTCGTGCGTGTTTTACTTGTTGTTCGCTTGAATCTCTCCATCGGGGAGACGCTAGGTAGATGTGAGTGGGAGAGATCTTCGTTCACGCCCCTGTGTTCAAACTTCTTGGGTTTGTGGAGCCCGTAATCCGACATTTAGCGCGCCAGGTAGGGGGCGTATCGAAATCTCGCCTCTCCGACGACCTCACCTCCCCTCTCCTGCTCCGCGCCGCCATGATGACCGCGGCGTGCCGTATCCGCGTGGAGGCCGGCGCTGTCCCCATCGTCCGAGCAGCATCGGCGGACCGTGCCACCCATGGGCGCTCCGCCTCCTTCCCCGACGACGTTTTCGCCGGCCGGGCCACTGGAGAGCGGCCTGCTCCGCCACTTCCGCTCCCTGTGGCCTCTCCAGCGGCACTCTTAGTGGCGCAGAGGCTGCCTCGGCACCAGCCACGCACGGGGAGCTTGATGCTCGAACGACCTGCGTCGACGAGCTGCGGGGCGCTGCCGGCGGGGGGTTGCCCTGCCGCGGGGTCGCCTGCATCCTCGGAGGATCCCAAGCACCGACATCGGCCCGGCATGTCAAGTCACACTTTTGGCGGATCGGGGCCGCCGCCCAGCCGTGGGAGGCCCCGCGGGCACAGGGCTTGCTGGGGCACGTCGTCACCTTCGACCCTAGCGACTGCGCCACAGTTGCAGCTGACACGAACTTCCTCCCCACGGTATGCACTCCCACCATCTGCGGGGTGGCCGTCACTAGGACCCTCATCGACGGCGCGCCGGGCTCAACATCCTCTCCCCCAGAGGCCTTTGGTCATCTGCACATGTCCTACAGGTAGCTCCTCCCCACGAAGCCCTTCTCAGGGGTCGCGGGCTCGGCCGTCCCGCTCGGCCAGATCCGCCTCCCGGTCACCTTCGGCACACCCGCTAACTACCGGACTGAGCTCATCGACTTCGACGTTGCTCCCATCCACCTGCCCTACAACGCCGTCCTCGGCTTCCCAGCCTTGGCGAAATTCATGGCGGCGACTCACCCGGGCTACAACACCATCAAGATTCCCGGGAGCAGCGGCGTCATCACTATCAAAGGGGACCCCAAGGCCGCCCTTCAGGTCCTCGGGCGCGCTTACAGTGCTGACGTCGCAACTCATTCAGATACGAAGGGGGCTCCGGAGACGCCGGAAGCCGTGCCTGCCAAGAAGAAGCAGCTCTTCTCTCAGGACCTGGCCGAGACGAAGGTGGTGCCCACTGACGAGGAGGACTCAGGAGCCACCTTCACCATCGGCATGTGCATGGACCCTGAGCAAGAGGAAGCATTGGTTAGCTTCCTCGGGGCTAACAAGGATGTGTTCGCTTGGAAAGCCGCTGACTTGGTGTGCCCCAACTCGCGCCCTATCAAGCAAAAATCACACAGACAGGCCCCGAAGAAGCATGCCTTCATCGTTCAGGAGGTTCGGAAGCTAGAGGAAGCAGGCGTCGTACGGGAGGTACGGCACCCGGAGTGGCTGGCCAACCCCGTCATAGTCCCGAAGAAAGGAGGCAAGGTGCACATGTGTGTTGACTTCACGAGCCTCAACAAATTCTGCCCTCAAGACCCGTTCCCTCTCCCGCACATCCACCAGATCATGGATTCAACGGCTGAGTGGGACCTGCTCTGCTTCCTTGACGCCTTCTCGGGCTACCACCAAATTAAGATGGCGGTGGAGGATGTGGAGAAAACGGCGTTTCTGACCCCTTGCGGGGTCTACTGCTACACCTGCATGCCTTTCGGGCTGAGAAACGCGGGCGCCACCTTCCAGCGCCTGATGCACATCACCCTCGGCCCTCAGCTCGGGAGGAACACGGAGGCCTACGTCGATGACATCGTGGTCAAGACCAAAGAGGCAAAGGCCTCTCATCCAGGACCTAGAAGAAACGTTCGCCAACCTGCGCAAGGTGAAGCTGTGCCTCAACCCAGAGAAGTCCGTGTTTGGTGTACCCTCTGGCAAGTTGCTAGGGTTCCTGGTTTCACACCGGGGCATTGAAGCTAATCCGGAGAAGATCAAGGCCATCGAAAGAATGAAGCCGCCCACAACCCTGAAGGAGATGCAGAAGCTTGCGGGATGCGTAACGTCCCTGGGGCGCTTCATCTCTAAGCTTGGTGAACGCGCCCTCCCATTCTTCAAAATCATGAAGACGAAGGGGCCCTTTGAGTGGACTCCGGAGGCCGATGCCGCCTTCCGGGGTCTCAAGGAGTACCTCACCAGCCCGCCGGTTATGGTGGCACCATGACCCCTGGAACCCATCACCCTCTATCACCACTACGCCTCACTTCGCCAGTGCAGCGTTAGTGGTGGAACGCGAGGAGAGGCCCCGAAGCGTGAGGCCACGAGGCAATCTGGCATCCTCAGGACCCTTGTCGCCCCCTGATGTAGCTCCGGAGGTAGATTCAACCATGGTTACTGGTGGCCCCGCCATCCAGCAAGATGCACCAAAGATTCCTGAAGCGCTTGAGGATCCTGCTGCCCCGGCCCTCGTGGAGCACCCAGTGTACTTCGTCAGCACCGTACTGCGCGATGTGCGCTCGCGCTACCCGATGCCTCAAAAGCTGCTCATGGCGCTCCTTGTCGCCTCCAAGAAGCTGCACCATTACTTCCAGGGCCACCCTTCAAGGTTGTCTCGTCATACCCTCTCGAGAAGGTGCTCCGGGGCCCGAATGACGTTGGGAGGGTCGCCGAGTGGAACATCGAGCTCCAGGCGTTCCAGCTGGAGTTCAGCACCACGCGAGCAATCAAAGGAGCGGCTCTGGCAGACTTTGTGGCAGAATGGACCGATGCGCCAGAGCAAGGGGCTGGCGAGAATCGCTCGCTGGCCCCCGGTGATGAAGCCCCGGACGGATGGGTGGTATACTTCGACGGCGCCTTCTCGCGCCTTGGCGCGGGAGCTGGCGCCGTGTTGGTATCTCCCACTCAGGACAAGTTGTACTACACCGTGCAGCTTTGCTTCCAGCAAGGCGAGAAGGTCTCCAACAACATCGCAGAGTATGAGGGCCTGATTGCCGGGCTCAAGGACGCCGCTACACTGGGGGTCAGGCGCCTCACCATCAGAGGCGATTCGCAGCTCCTCGTCGACTTCTCCAGCAAGAAATACAAGCCCAAGGACGAGCACATGGAGGCATATCTAGAGGAGGTGCGTAAGATGGAAAAGCGATTCCGAGGGCTGGAGGTGCAGCACGTGCCAAGAGGCACCAACAAGGAAGCGGATGACATCGCCAAACGAGCCTCCAGGCGGGAGCCTCAGAGGCCGGGCATCTTCGAGGTGCGGCTTCTCAAGCCGTCGGCAACACCCCACCCGCTCCTGAGCCGGCGTCCCCTCAGCAGGGGCTACCTGCGGCGCCTGCAGCCAGAGCTCCGCCCTGCGGACCGACCTCCGAAACCCGCCTGCTACTCGCCGCGGAGCCCGAGGAGGGTTGCTGGACCCAAGAGCTCAAGATGTACCTGCAACACGACACCTTGCCAGACAAGGAGGAAGATGTGGAGCGCGTGGTCCGACAGGCCTCGGCTTACTGCATCCAAGACGGCGAACTCTACAGGAGGCGCCCCAATGACGTCTCACTAAAGTGCATCTCGAGGAAACAAGGATGCGAGCTGTTGGCTGACATCCACTATGGGGACTGCGGTCACCATTCGTCGTCCCGCACCCTCGTGGTCAATGCCTTCCGCAGCGGCTTCTATTGGCCCATGGTGCTTAACGACGCCACAGAGCTTGTGCAGGCTTGCAAGGCGTGCCAGTTTCACGCCAAGCAGATCCACCAACCAGCGTCGGGCCTCCAGACGATCCCGCTCTCCTGGCCCTTCACGGTCTGGAGATTGGACATCCTGGGTCCATTTCCCCGGGCAGCGGGGGGCTACCGCTTCCTATACGTTGCCATCGACAAATTCACCAAGTGGGCCGAGGTGGAGCATGTTCGCGTGATCCCAGCCGGGTCGGCTGTCAAGTTCATCCAGGGCCTCGTGAGGCGATTCGGGGTCCCCAGCAGCATCATCACGGATAACGGTTTGCAGTTCACAAGCAATCTCTTCAGGTCATATTGTGCTAACCTTGGAACACAGATCTTCTACGCCTCGGTGGCTCACCCCAAGAGCAACAGTCAGGCCGAACGCGCCAACGCGGAAGTCTTGTGTGGCCTCAAGACTCACAGCTTTAAGAAGAAGCTCGAGGCTTGCGGCAGGGGCTGGATCGATGAGCTCCAGTCCGTGTTGTGGTCAATCCGAACTACCACTACCAAACCCATGGGAGAAACTCATTTCTTTCTCGTTTATGGGGCGGAGGCGGTCCTCCCTCACGAGGTCAAGCATCGCTCCCCACGGGTCTTGGCTTTCAACGAGGAACGCCAGGACGCCACCTGGCGGATGGACCTCGTTCTCGGCGAGGAGGGCCGCCGCCGAGCTGCCCTCAGGGCAGCGCGATATCAGCAGATGATGCGGCGGTACCACTGCCGCAGCGTCCGCACGAGAACACTTGAAGTTGGTGACTTGGTCCTGAGGCAGGTCCTCTCCAGGGAGGGGTTACACAAGCTCTCGCCCATGTGGGAGGGCCCGTTCAGAATCGCCCGTGTCTCTAGGCCAGGTGATGTGCGCCTGGAGACGCAGGATGGGGTACCTATCCAGAATTCGTGGAACATTGAGCACCTTAGGAGGTTCTATCCCTAATCAAGGCTCCGTGCCCGTGAAGGTCTCCGCTTGTGACACTCTCACGTAATAATGAGTTGGGGCTGTACACGCCTCGGAGTCTCCTGAGTGTTGCCTGCGGGCCATCAGACGGGGCTCCCACCTACGTCCCAGTGGCAGTCCTTAGCTCCGCGCTGGGAAGAAGACGTAGTGTAGGGGTCGGACGCGACCTTTTTTGCTTTTTTGGCTTGGTGTTTGGCTGTCAGCCTTCTCTACTTCCTTGGCTATCAGCCCTTCCTCTACCCCATGCTATGAAGTTCTCGTGTTTCTTGCATTTGGTTGGAAGTCTTGCTTGGGATTTTCTCGCCGGTTTTAAGTTCAGCTTGTTAAGCAGGGGCTGCGCCGCTTGCTCTCCTTCGCGTGGCTCGCGCGTGGGGGCTGGGACACGGTCGGTCCCGGCTCTCGTCTGCCACGGTCCCGTGACCTCGCCTGGCCAAGCCTACTCAGGCTCTGGCGTCGGACTCCCCAGTCCACGCGACCTACTCTATCGAGCCAGCTCAGGCCTTGGCCCTTAATCCACGCTCGACACTCTCAAGCTAGCCCAAGGGCGCAAGCCCTCAGCAGCTCACAGCGGCTCACTCATACTCGGTGGCTGCGCAGGTCAGGACCCCCCGAATTCAGCCATCCTCATGGCCCGCTGGGGGCTCATGACGCCAATGAAGTCAGGAGCACTTCGCCTCAAGACGTCGCAACACATAAGCTAAGTAATCTCACCCAGACCAAAAACATGATAGCAAGTTCTCGCTTCATACATATGTCATTGTCCATTACATGCCTTCTCGAGGCAACTTAAAATTTTGACACGGGAAGGAAATGAAGAAAAAGAAGAAGCAGAGGCCGACCCACCAAGCCACAGCTTTGCCAAGCCGCGGCTCAGCACCGTTGCCCCCACTCAGTCAGAGTCTCCCAGCTCCTCCCGCTTCACCGAGCCACATCGGCGCGACGACCCCCTTCCCTCGCCGAGCCGAGCTCGGCGGCGTAGTGGCTCATTGTAGCCGCTACTGCAGGAGGAGTTGTTGCTGTCACAGAGGGGGAGGGGCCGCGGCGCCCTCCAGGGCCAAGCTCGTCTCCCGAGGAGGAGCTGCTCCTCCGAACGCCGTCCCCACCATCCTCTTCATCGTCAGCCTCGGGACAACACCCAAAGCGCCTCCCTTCCTCCGAGAAGACCCTAACGAACAGCGTTGAGGCACCGTGCCTCTCACCGGCGACCGCGTCGGGACCCGGAAGGCCGCGCCCGCTCCCTCGAGGAGCCACCGCTGGCGCAGCGGCATACTTGTGGGGGCGGCCGCGGCCCCTCTTCAACGGCGGTGAAGCCTAATCCTTCGCGGCCTTCCCCTTCTCTGTGGAGGACGGCTTCCTAGGTGGCACCATGGAGACCTCTCGACAAGAAGAAGAGCGGGGAGCGAACAAGGAGGCGGACGACGCTGGCTTGAAGATGGCTTGGGGGCTCCCCCCTAGTCCCATTTATAGGACGGAGGAGCCCAACCACCAGTCACTGGCGTCACAGCCGTAATGACCCCATCATCCACGCCGGGGAGTTGTCAAGTCGCACGGTTGCCAAGATTGCATGGGGAACGGAGTCGCCACGTCCCATCCAACCGTCACGCGCCAGCCTGGCCCGCAGCCTTTTGAGGCCCGCGGTGCTTCGTCCTCTACTAAGGCTTCGCCCCGAAGCCAACTCCGCGCGTGCCTTGTGCCCCAGGGCTACTGTCGGTGTCTTGGGAACCAGAGTACCCAGACTTGCCTGTCTGTGGGCCGCGACGCGCTCCTACTACGGCCTGGTACGGCCTAGCTAATCGACCAGCTGCTCAAGACCCTCGCGAGGGGGCTAGACCTCGCGAGGAGAACGACATCAAGACCCCCTCAGGAGCGGCCTCAACTAGGTTGCTCTGGAGGGGCGGAGAATCCAAGGCCAAGCCTGCCTCAGGAGGAGGCAGTGACGCAAGCAGTGACGCCCCGCGCCAGCGGGTGCCAGCGGCGTATTTGCCGTTTTGGTGCAAAGAAGACAGCGCAAGCGCGGGTTCTCGAGGAGCGGGACAAAGGTTTCCCCTTTGGTGCAACAAGACCGAATACCACAAGGACAACAGGGAGGATGTCACCACCGAGCCCACCACCGCGTCATCGCCTGATCCCTTTGCAGGCGAAGACCACTTTTGTCAGGATAGGAATGTCCTTGTGTTCTCGCTCAAAATGGCCATTGTGGGATCCCTTCCAGCCTAAACATTTCGGGGGAAGAGGACCCTGGCCGCCTATATAAGTAGCTAGGGAGGCATTCTGATCAGATCCATAGAGTCCGCCCTCGCATAAAGGAGCAAGAACCCTTGCCTACTGACCTCCTGAGCTCAGGAACCACTGTACTCATTCATACTCAAGCCTTCCCGAGGCTAATCCACCAAAGCAGGAAGTAGGGTTTTACACCGCAAGGTGGCCTGAACCTGGGTAAATTCGTGTGTGTTTTACTTGTTGTTCGCTTGAATCTCTCCATCGGACGAGGGCGAGACGCTAGGTAGACGTGAGTGGGAGAGATCTTCGTTCACGCCCCTGTGTTCGAACTTGTTGGGTTTGCGGAGCCCGTAATCCGACATGTACTACTTTCCAATCCGGGAGAAGGTACAATTACCTCGTCAAGTTCCACTTTCCTCCTACTCACTTCTTTCGAGAGAAACTTTTTCTCTAGAAAGTATCCATTTTCAGCAGCGAATATCTTGCCTTCGGATCTGTGATAGAAGGTGTACCCAACAGTCTCCTTTGGGTATCCTATGAAGACACATTTCTCCGACTTGGGTTCGAGCTTATTAGGTTGAAGCTTTTTCACATAAGCATCGCAGCCCCAAACTTTTAGAAACGACAACTTTGGTTTCTTGCCAAACAACAGTTCATAAGGAGTCGTCTCAACAGATTTAGATGTTGCCCTATTTAACGTGAATGCAGCTGTCTCTGATGCATAACCCAAAACGATAGTGGTAAATTGGTAAGAGACATCATAGACCGCACCATATCTAATAAAGTACGGTTACGATGTTCAGACACACCATTACGTAGTGGTGTTGTGGGTGGCATGAGTTGTGAAACTATTCCACATTGTTTCAAATGAAGACCAAACTCGTAACTCAAATATTCACCTCCACGATCAGATCGTAGAAACTTTATTTTCTTATTATGATGATTCTCTACTTCACTCTAAAATTCTTTGAAGTTATCAAATGTTTCAGACTTGTGCTTCATCAAGTAGATATACCCGTATCTGCTCAAATCATCAGTGAAGGTCAGAAAATAATGATACCCACCGCGAGCTTCAACACTCATCGGTCCACATACATCAGTATGTATGATTTCCGGCAAATCTGTTGCTCGATCCATTGTTCCGGAGAACAGCGTTTTAGTCATCTTGCCCATGAGGCATGGTTCGCAAGAACCAAATGATTCATAATCAAGTTATTCCAAAAGCCCATCAGCATGGAGTTTCTTCATGCGCTTTACACTAATATGACCTAAACGGCTGTGCCACAAATAATTTGCACTGTCATTATCAACTTTGCATCTTTTGGCTTCAGTATTATGAATATGTGTATTACTACGATCGAGATCCAACAAACTATTTTCATTGGGTGTATGACCATCGAAGGTTTTATTCATGTAAACAGAATAAAAATTATTCTATGACTTTAAATGAATGACCGTAATCCAACAAACATGATCAAATCATATGCATGCTCAACGCAAATGCCAAATAACATTTATTTAGGTTCTACACTAATCGCGAAAGCATAGGGAGTGTGTGAGATGATCATATCAATCTTGGAACCACTTCCAACATACATCATCACTTCACCTTTAACTAGTATCTGTTCATTCTGCAACTCTTGTTTCGAGTTACTAATTTTAACAACTGAACCGGTATCAAATACCCAGGGGTTGCTTATGAACACTAGTAAAGTACACATCAATAATATGTATATCAAATATACCTTTGTTCACTTTGCCATCCTTATTATCCGCCAAGTATCTAGGGCAGTTCCACTTCCAGTGACCATTTCCTTTGCAGTAGAAGCACTTAGTTTCAGGCTTGAGTTTAGCTTTGAGTTTCTTCATGGGAGTGACAACTTGCTTGTCATTCTTCTTGAAGTTCCCCTTCTATCCCTTTGCCCTTTTACTTGAAATTAGTGGTCTTGTTAACCATCAACACTTGATGCTCTTTCTTGATTTCTACCTTCGACGATTTCAGCATCGTGAAGAGCACGAGAATTACTTTCATCATCCCTTGCATATTATAGTTCATCACGAAGTTCTACTAACTTGGTGATAGTGACTAGAGAACTTTGTCAATTACTATCTTATCTAGATGATTAACTCCCACTTGATTCAAGCAATTTGTAGTACCCAGAGTACATGCTCACTGGTTGAGCTATTCTCCTCCATCTTGTAGGCAAAGTACTGTTAGAGGTCTCATACCTCTTGACACGGGCATGAGTATGAAATACTAATTTCAACTCTCGGAACATCTTATATGCTCTGTGGCGTTCAAAACATTTTTGAAGTCCCGATTATAAGCCGTAAAGCATGGTGCACTAAACTATCAAGTAGTCATCATATCGAGCTTGTCAAACGTTCATACGTCTGCATCTGCTCCTGCAATAGGTTTGTCGCCTAGCGGTGCATCAAGGACATAATACTTCTGTGCAGCAACGAGGAAAAATCCTCAGATCACGGACCAAGTCCGCATCATTGCTACTAACATCTTTCAATTTCTCTAGGAAGATATAAAAATAAACGGGGAGCTACATCGCGAGCTATTGATCTACAATATAGATATGCTAATACTACCAGGACTAAGTTCATGATAATTTAAAGTTCAAATAACCAAATTACTTAAGAACTCCCACTTAGATAGACATCTCTCTAATCATCTAAGTGATCACGTGATCCATATCAACTAAACCATGTCCGATCATCACGTGAGATGGAGTAGTTTTCAATGGTGAACATCTTATGTTGATCATATCTACTATATGATTCACGCTCGACCTTTCGGTCTTCAGTGTTCCGAGGCCATATCTGCATTTGCTAGGCTCGTCAAGTTTAACTAGAGTATTCTGCATGTGCAAAACTGTCTTACACCCATTGTATTTGAACATAGAGCTTATCACACCCGATCATCATGTGGTGTCTCGGCACGACGAATTTTCACAACGGTGCATACTCAGGGAGAACACTTATACCTTGAAATTTAGTGAGAGATCATCTTATAATGCTACCGTCGATCTAAGCAAAATAAGATGCATAAAAGATAAACATCACATGCAATCAATATAAGTGACATGATATGGCCATCATCATCTTGTGCCATTGATCTCCATCTCCAAGGCACCATTATGATCACCATCATCACCGGTGCGACACCTTGATCTCCATCGTAGCATCGTTGCCGTCTGGCCAACTATTGCTTCCACGACTATCGCTACCGCTTAGTGATAAAGTAAAGCAATTACATGGTGATTGCATTTCATAGAATAAAGAGACAACCATATGGCTCCTGCCAGTTGCCGATAACTTTACATGATCATATCATACAATAACGTATAACTCATCACGTCTTGACCATATCACATCACAACATGCCCTGCAAAAACAAGTTAGACGTCCTCTACTTTGTTGTTGCAAGTTTTACGTGGCTGCTAAGGGCTGAGCAAGAACCGTTCTTACCTACACATCAAAACCACAACGATATTTCATCAAGTATGTGTTGTTTTAACATTCACAAGGACCGGGCATAGCCACACTCAATTTAACTAAAGTTGGAGAAACAGACACCCGCCAGCCACCTGTGTGCGAAGCACGTCGGTAGAACCAGTCTCGCGTAAGCATACACGTAATGTCGGTGTCGGTGTACTAAAAGTAGGGGTACCCTTATTATCCAAACTTGTGCACGGACAGTCGCAGCGTCCCGCGGCAAGGCTTGCCGGGTGATCGCCAAGGTCCTCCGTGGTTCCTTTGGAGCCATTCAAGAGCAAAGTATCCAAGCCAAGGAGACAAGGTCCCGGCAAGAGGAGCTTGCCGGGAAGGCCACTCAAGGCACAAGACCACTCAAGGCGCAAGACCCTGGCAAGAGGAGCTTGCCGGGAAGACCAACCAAGGCATCTCAAGAAATTCGCCGCGACGCGCCACGCGTCCCGGCAAGGCCCGGTGAGCGACAAGCTCCCGGAAGCGACAAGATAGCGACCGCGGCAAGGCGCTTGCCGCGGCAAGCTTCCACTCTGTGCCCACGCTCCAGCGCATCCACCCACGTGTCGCTCTGGGATCCTTCCAGGCGTACGTGGCGGGAGGCTGTGCAGCCAGGGGTACGCGGTGGCGAGCGGCGCTGACAAGGTTGCCGTCGTGGCAAACGGTGGCGTCCCTGACGGTCACTTTTTACACCGTTTGGGCGACGTCGATGGGCATTTAATGCCCTTGTCCCCTGCCGTTAGGGTTAGGTATAGAACACTGTACCAACTACCACCCTTTTTCCATTTCTACCCTCAACTACGTTGCCACCTGTCGGTGACCCCTTGAGCATATAAAAGGAGGCCCGTGCGCAACGTAGAGGGGGGTGAGACATTCGAACACTCTCACGCTCGGTCTCGTTAGCTGCTGAAGTGTACTGTAGCTCTCAGCGCTCCCGAGTAAGAACATCAATAGAAACCACAAAGCAGGAGTAGGGTTTTACGCATCCGTGCGGCCCGAACCTGGGTAAACTGCTCGTGTGGTTCACCTCGATCTGCTCTTCGTGCGATCTCCGCCCCCTGCCGTACCGAAAAGGGGCTTCGTCCCCATAGGTGTTCGTGGGTGGATCAGTTTCCCCGACAGTCGGTCCGGGCCGCTTCATCCAACAATACCGCCGAATCAAAGTATGACATGCTGGTAAGCAGCATGACTAGTATCGTCCACAACTCACTTGTGTTCTACTCGTGCATATACCATCTACGCAAAAACCTGGCTCATGATGCTACTGTTGGGGAACGTAGTATTTCAAAAATTCCCTACGCACACGCAAGATCATGGTGATGTATAGCAACGAGAGGGGAGAGTGTCGTCCACGTACCCTCGTAGACCGTAAGCGGAAGCGTTATGACAACGCGGTTGATGTAGTCGTATGTCAGGACCCCGATCCTAAGTCACACCTATCTAGCTGTAACACGTCATATCACTTTGCGGCCTCACGCACGGTATCCCCACGGGTGCCACCTTACCTGGCTCGGGACCGTTTACGCATTTTGGCACACGTATATGACAGTGTCGCTAGCATCCATATGACAGAGAACCCAGGCCGACATGGCTAGTTATAAACCAAAAGTGGCGCTAAATTACAGAGACATGCATCCATGACCCAGCAACAAACGTGTCGGTCATCAACGTATGAACCCAAGTCGTAGCAAGCTTCATGGACTTAAAGGAACAAAACGTGACATTTCCCCTAAGGGACAGACACAGGAACGAAGAAGGACACATGCCGGCCAGCCTACGTGTTCCGAGCAGTAGCAAGCTACCAAGGCTCATCGGAAACACTAGGAGGCATTTCCCTATAAGATAGGCTACCAAAGGAAAACAACTAGGTGTCGGATCCCACACATACCAAGCATTTCAATCATACACACAATATGCTCAATATGTGCAAATACAACATTGCATCACAACAGAACTCTATGACTCAAAGTACTTTATTTAAGAGGCTCCAAGAGCCATACATAACATATTCATACAGGTAGGGGTCACATGACCCAACACTCAAGTCATACAGTCATACAAGCACAAGCGGAAGCTACATGTCTGAGTACAGACAACTTAGAAAAATAAAACAGGCTTGGTGTAGCCTGACTATCTACAAGGCCCTTCACAAGCTCGAGATCTCCGTCTGGGTAGCAAGCTACTCGTCGACGTCAACGTCTATGTAGAACCCATCAGAAGGGGTAGGGTTCTCCTCTGCAACAGTTATTAAGCAAACATGAGTACAAAGGTACTCAGCAAGTCTTACAACAGAACCTATCATACATGCAACATTATCAACAGGGGGTAGTGGAGTTCATAGCAGAAAGCCAGCTTTGACTCTTGGCTAACCCATACTACAACTCTCAACAGTTAGCAAGATATTACTACGTACACGAGTCCTCTATTCACCACAACAATACACCACCAAGGATCCTCTTCCGTCATCCTATGGAAGGGCCATCCACGGCACTCACACTTATCTTGAGGCTTTTAGTAGTATCCATCAACTTGTCTATGAACTGTAAGAGTAACCAAGTAGTCCGTACTGCGAACAACGGCTATTCGAATAGATTGATAACCCTGCAGGGGTGTACTTCTTCACACACGCTTCCACCACTTATCGCCGTTTACCCGACATGTACTCGGCAACCTTCAAGCGGAAGCCCAGCGAGGGTGTCGGCCACGACCTGACTAACTAAACGAGTCTCTCGTCCAGGTGTATCGCCTATTTGGGTTCCATCCGTGGGGAGATTCGGCCGGGGTGTCTCTCAAGGCCCCAGACGATGTGTACAGGGTTCCCGAGTCACCAAACGGGCAACTGGTACACCGTGCCACGTACCTGTCGCATCACAGCCCACCCCGAGGGTCAGCGCTGTGCACGACCACCAGTAAACTACAAACACCAGAAACAAATTGCAACTCCTGGACAGAGATCAAGGGTAATTAATAAGTCTAGAGGGTCAATTAAGGATCCCAATGTGTGGTAGTAGCTGAAACTTGAACCACACATACAGATCTCGGGTCCTATGGACGTTTCTAATGAAACAACCACCACGTACTCCTACATGGCCTTTCATCGGTACCTTTACCAAACATGTTCCACACTTCCTTCTCTTTACCGGTATGATCATTTCACTCTGATCCATCACCCAGATGAATCAGACCTGACACAACTCTAAGCATAGCAGGCAACATAAACAAATAGCATGGTGGATCACACATCACATGGCTCAATCAACTCCTACTCATGCTAATGGGTTTCAACTATTTACTGTGGCAACGACAGGTCATGCAAGGGAATAGGGTTCAACTATCGCAACAAGTAGCAGTTCACACGCTGTTGCCTTAATGCAGTAAAAGAGAGCAGGAGCGAGAAGATGGGTTTGTATCGGAATGATCAATGATTGCTTGCTTGACAGAGTGGTTGTCGGGTACTGCTCTTCAGCTGGATACGCAGAAGTATTCTCGGGAGCAGGACCTAACATGGAGAATAACAGCGATAGAATTAATAAGCAAACAAATGCAACAATATGATGCATGCTCATGATATGGCAAGATGCATGTGTTTTGGGCTAATGCAACTATAACCAGAAGGGTTTGAGCCCATTTGAATCAAGGATTCAAATTGAAACTCAAACTACTATTTGTTTAAGTGCATTAACATGTTTTAATGTATACAGCAAGGTTAACTTGCTCAAACATGCATGAAACTAGTGCCATTGGAAATATTGGATTTTTCTGATCAATTTTCATATATAAATCTTTTCCATCTGAGCTACTGTTGAATTTATATAATTTTTTGAAGTTTAAAGCATTTTCTGGAATTTCCTGAATTGTTTTTAAATAAAATAATCCCAGAAAATCCTTTACTGCGTCAGCATGACATCATGTTGACGTCAGCAGGTCAACAGGGCGCCCAGGTCAAACCTGACCAGTGGGTCCCTCATGTTAGTGGCTCACTAAACTAATGACAGCAATTAGTACCTAATTTAAAACCTAAACTGAAATTAGTCCACGGCCAGCCCCACATGTCAGTGACACATGGGGGGTCCAGGCGTGGTCAAACAGGTCAAAACAGGTCAAACGGCCGGCGAGAGCCAGGACGGCGGCGCGGCTCGGAAACTGCGTTCCGATGACCAAAACAACGGCGGAGAGCATCTACGGAGAGCTAGAGGAGTCGCGCATCCAATGGGACAGGCCGAAGCAGCTGGGGTGGTCGGAAACGACGACGGTGACCTCAATGGCGGCGACCGGAGCTCGAGTGCCGATGAAAACTACGTCACAGGGCACCGGAGGTCCAATGGTTGGTTCCTACGGGTGCTGCGAGCGCTCCTGAAGACGACGGGCATGTGCACGGGGCCAAATGGGCACCGGAGCCTCGTCGATGGCGGGCTTGTGTGGCGGCGTGCTACGGCGAACAAGGGGGCGGCATCTACAGCGTGCAAACGGAGCGGAGAGGAGAGGGGTTCGACTCAGGAGCTCACAGGGAGGCGGATGAGATGCTCAGCGGGCTCGGGGAAGCGTCAAAGGGGGGCACCAGACGCGGCTCGGGGGGCCCAGGCACCCCCCGGCGCGGCCCAGGGGGGCCACCGCCAGGGCGCCTGGAGCCCTGGTGGCCCCCCCCGGCTGTCTTTCGGGCGCAAGGTAGGTTCTGGAACGCTGATTTTTTATATAAATTTTCTGGATTTTTCTTGGCAGTTCTCGTAACGTGAAAACCTGAAATACAAAAACAGCCGAAAACAGAAACTGGCACCGGGGTGCACTGGATTAGTAGGTTAGTCCAAATATGATCAAAAGTGTATGGAAGTGTATGAATATCATAGCAATATCACCCAAAAGTGGCATGGAGCAAGCAGAAATTATAGATACGTTTTGGACGTATCAACATCCCCAAGCTTAATTCCTGCTCGTCCTCGAGTAGGTAAATGATAACAAGAATAATTTCTGTGGTGACATGCTATTAACCATATAGGACTTATTCATAGTCATATGACAAAAGATTACTGAGACAATGAATCTGTAGTAATTAAGTTGCCTCATGAGAAAATCACAAATGACTGAAAGTTTTACAACATGACATTGAAGCATCAAATAGATTTGCAATAAACATGATGTGCAAATATGATAAAGTGATATCTAGCTTGCCCCCTTTAGTGAAGCAAAACATAAATGCAGGGGCACCTTCAAGGTTTAAGTGATGACTAGGTACAATGATTTCAGAAATAAACGATATCACAGTCATGCAAATGACAATGCTACTTTGGGACAATGCACATTACACTCAGAATGACAATCATGCTCTTAGTAGTTGGTGCTTTTAAAAGAAGGTGGAAACTCAACATAAAAGTAAAAGAATGGTTATGTGCTAGAGCTTTTTATTTTGAAAACATAGAAGCAATTTTGTCAACGGTAGTAGTACTTCATATGTGTCATGCATAAGACATCCTATATGTTGCAAGCCTCATGCATCGAATACCAATAGTGCTCGCACCTTGTCCTAATTAGCTCGGATTTCCATGGGTTATCATTGCATTACATATGTTTCAACCAAGTGTCACAAAGGGGTACCTCTATGCCACCTGTACAAAGGTCCAAGGAGATAAATCGCATTTGATTTCTCGTTTTTGATAGATCTCAACTTGAGGACATCCATACCGGGACAACATAGAAAATAGATGATGGACTCCTCTTTAACGCATAAGCATATTCTCATAAGAGATTGAGGATTAATGTCCAAGCTAAAACTTCCACCATGATACATGGCTTTGGTTGGCGGCCCAATGTTCTTCTCTAACAATATGCATACTCATTCAACCCATGGCAAATCACCCTTACTTCAGACAAGACGAACATGCATAGCAACTCACATGATATTCAACAAAAGTGTGACAGTTGATGGCGTCCCCAGAAACATGGTGACCGCTCAGCAAGCAACTTATAAGAAATAGGATACATAGGCAACATATTCTTTACCACAATAGTTTTTAAGCTACTTTCCCATGAGCTATGTATTGCAAAGTTAGTCTGCTTAGTATAGGTGGAGGTTAGCAAAAGACTGGGAGCGACCAACTAAGAGAGCAATGACGGTCATAATCATTCAGAGTGACAAAGCAATATTGAATCAGGCATGGAAGTTATATCGCTACTCAGAAATAAAAGATCATCAAGGCTTGACAGACTTTCGTTACAGTCTTAAATATGCGTGAGCATACGCCAAGTCAATCAAAATAAATTCTTGAAGGAAGATATTACTAAACCATACCACATCATCGGCAAACAAATCAAGTTGGTACTCCAATGACACATTGGGAATCCCCCAGCTATTTGAGACTAACCATAAGAAAACCTGAACTACTAAGCGCCATTATGCACGTAGCATATTTATCATAGACATATTAACCAATGCAACGGAAGCAAACTCTCTTAATAAGATAAGCATGATAATTAAAGAGAGTTCAAGCAACCAACTAAACAAAAGCTCTTTGAAAAGATAAGCATGAATACTAAGAGCAGAGCATGATAGTAGCTATTAAAAGACAAAGAACACACACAACAAAGATAGACATGAAAATTCTATGTTATGTTCTAGGTAGAAGTGGAGCGTGTTTCCCTCCCACATAAAGAAAGTTGAGTTCTGACTCGTTATGAAAAACTAAAAAGAAAACTAAAAGCAAGACGCTCCAAGCATAGCACATAACACATGAAGTGATAAAAATATAGCGGAACGAAAGACGAACTGATAATGTTGATGGAGAAGGGGATGCACGGGGGCATCCCCAAGCTTAGACGCTTGAGTCTCCTTGATTATTTCTTGGGGGTGCACGGGGGCATCCCCAAGCTTGAGCGCTTGACACTCCTGAATCTTTTTATCATCTTCCCTCGCACACTTGAAAACTCCCTTCATACATAACTCATTATAATCTGATTAGCAAGGTTAGTACCCTTAATGAAATAATTGCACCTTGCTGGAAATAAAGATATTCTTGAAGTTCTAATGTTTCTCAAGGTTGCCAAAAGTTTTTTGCAAAGAAAAAGCAAGCTCTTGATTTGCAAAATGAAGGAAAGGCAAAACAAGACAGAATTTGTGAAAAACAGAACAACAGGTAGTAATTGATTTGTTCGGGGCACTTCTGCAACTCAAATAAAAAAACTCAAAACAGAGGCACGAAAGACAATTATATAGAGAACGCTGTCGAAACAATTCAGACCAAAAAGATGATCTGGTGATTTTATACGAATTTTTCTATCCAAGGACAGAATCTGTTTCCTGGACAGCACCTCACAACTTTTGAACTTTCTAGCAATCAGAGGCTATACTTGGCACAAATATGAAAAGCAAAGATACAATGATGATGCTACTGTAGTAAACAACATCAAGACACAACAAAAGGAAAATATAAAAATTTATTCATGTGGGCTGCCTCCCAAAAGCGCTTTCTTTTATGCCTTTAAGCTAGGCATAATGCATAGAGATCAAGTTTTATCAAGAGGAAAAGAATAGCTAGCCCATACAACGGACTCAAAAGGTAACTTGATCTTCTTTCGAGGGAAGTGTTCCATCCCTTTCTTGAGAGCAAACTGAAATTTTATATTACCCTCTTTCATGTCAATGATAGCACCAACGGTGCGTAAAAAGGGACGTCCCAAAATAATTGGGCATGAAGGATCACATTCAATATCCATAATAGTAAAATCATCGGGAACATAATTATCATTGACAACGATAATAATATCGTCGATCCTCCCCAAAGGTTTCTTTATTGTAGAATCAACGAGACGAACACCAAAAGAACAAGAATCATAAGGTTTCAATTTAAGCATATCATATATTCTTTTGGGCATAACAGAGGTACTAGCTCCAACATCACATAATGCATAGCAAGAGAAGTCATTCAATTTAATTTTTATCATAGGATCCCAACCATCTGTGACGCCCGAAGACCGACATCCCAGGAGATTCCAGAAGATTCCAGAAGATTCCAGATGTTCCGGTTTCTCCCCTGTGTTTCTTTTGTGCTTGTGTTATTTTATTTTGCATTGCATCATGTCATCATGCCATCATGTCATATTTCTTTTGCATCTCAACCTATATAAATTGTGTGGACCTTCGGTCCATTTAAACCGAGGGAAGAATGACTTCTCTTTAAAACATATCCTCCTGGTATTATGGAGCTATTATAAATAAATATTCCATTTGTTTGGAATTATCCCAACACACTTGCATATGTTCCCCATGTCTTCCCTTTCTTATTCCTTGCCTCAAAACCTCCCTATAATTCTTTTTCCCATTTATCGAGGTTCCTCCAAAAATTCGAACATTTTTGGACACTTCAATAATCAAGTCTTAGTTCAAACCCATTTGAATTAAATTCAAATATGTTTGAATTTTTTTTTTTTCATTCCTGCTTTTTCTATTTTTCTCGGACCGTGCTCATTTTATGATGCCCGAGAAAATTAATCCCATGTGCTATCTTTTGCCCTAACCCCCTCCGCATTCTTTTCTTCTCTTTTTATTTCTGCTAAAGAGTTTAAGCAGAGAGCAGCCGCAGCTGGCCCAACATCTGCAGCTGGCCCAGGCCGGCCCAACTCCTCCCTAAGGCCACAACCCAGCCACCAGGCCTCCTGGCCCGACCGCTAACCCTAGCGACCGAACCCTGCCCGATTCCCATCGCTCTCTCCTTCCCTCGTGCCGCCGCACCCCTCGTCCCCTCGCTCATCTCTCCATCGCGTTCGATTCCCCATCTCCCCTCTCGCCCGCACCACCTCGAGCCCGATCTCTCCTTCCCCGACGGCAAGGCCGCCCTCCGCCGTTCCGTCCAGCAAGGCCGGCCGCTCCCTGCGAGCCCGGGCGCTGCGTCCTCAAGCCGCGGCAACTCGCGCCTGGCTGCCTCCTCGCCTCGCCGTGGCGCCTGCTGCCTCATCTCCGTCGCCAGGTCGCCCGCGGCCACGAGCGCCCCACCGCGCAGCTCCCCTCGAGCAGCTCCCCTGCACCGCGCCTGGCCTCCCGCATCTCCACCAGGGGCCTAACTCCGATGGACGACGCCGCCTCTGCCTCGGGCCCTCCTCCCCCCCGTCGATCTCCAGCAAGGCCGCCGCCCTGTGCGTCCTCAAGCCGGCCGGATCCCGCGTCCCCTCCGGCCTCGAGCAGCCACCGCTGCTCCTCCCTGCGCCCTCCCGTCGCCCGGCCACCGCCGGCCTCCCATCTCCTCCGCCTCGCAGTCTCGCGAGACAGCCGTCCTCCACCTCGCCTCCCCGCGTCGGAAACCAGTGGAGCCCGTACCCTCCAGCACCGAGCTCCAGCGCGCCGTGGCCTCCCTCCAATCTCCAGCGCCATGGCTGCCCCGCGAGCCGGCCACTTCGCCTCGTGCAGCCGCCGACAGCCACCTCATCATCCTCGCCGCCTAGCCCTGCTGCTGCCCTTGCCTCCTTGCTGCCTTTTTTTGGTTGTCTTGTTGCTGTTGTTTGTCTTTTCGCTAAGTGCCAGGTTGACATGTACAACTACGAGATCGAGAAACCGGCAAGTTCGACAAGTACCCCTCCGGTGACTAGTACATCTACGAATGGGAACGCCTACACGACGACACAAGACGACGCGACAAGTACCTCTTCGGAGACATGAACAACTACGAACGAAAACGCCTCCATGAACAAGTACCGCGACGGCTGGATCCGCCAAGTCCTCTTCAAGTACCACTTCATCCGGTGTTGTTTCGACAAGTACCACGACGCCGCAAGTACCACGACACGTAACGTGAACGTCTACCGTCCCCGAAGACCCCGTGTACAACTACTTCCACTACCGTCGCCCCGTGTACGACACGATGACGTGAACGACTACTTCCCTCTACGGACGTGTACCACGACTCACGGAACGACTACTTCCTCTACGACCCGCGAGTACCACTACTTCCACTACGTCCCTCGACGTCTCGAACCATCTCCGAGACCGAACGCTTCGAAGGTATAACCCCGAGACGATGACCCGTGGATGAATGTTGTGTTGTATGAAATGTTCCCTTGTGTGCACCGTGCCTGTTTCGACCTTTTGTCATGTTCCTCAGTTGCCTCGTCGCCGACCCGTGGGAACCCGGCAACGGGATCACCCCACCTTCATCTTGTTTCACTCGCTCTCCGTTACCTTTTGCACCGGTCTCTCAACGATTTACCGGAACCGATATGTTGCCGTTGCATCATTTTCGGATCGTTGCCGTGGCACCCTTTTTCCTTCCACCACGGTGACAAATACTCCTTATCATCTTCATGTTAACTTTTAATAAATTTGCATAAAACTTGATCATGTCATCCGCATCATGTTAACAACCTTTGTATGTTTAATTGTTGTTGCTTTAATAATTGCTAAACATGCTCATGGGGATTTTCCGGAATTGTTGTTGTTATTTCCGGCCTCATTTCAAATGTCTAAATAGTGTAGTTTTATTATGCTTCACCTCTTGCTATGTTAAAAACATTTAATCTTGTCTTGTAATAAACGAGAGTCAACTAAATAATTAAAATGTGGTGTTTCGTCAATATGCAACTCGTTGCATATTGAGCTCCACTTAACTTGTAGTTTTGTTTGTGCACTTTGCATTGCCATGCATAATTAAACTGGACATGCATCATACTTGGATGTGCATTGTATGTCATGTTTATGATTTGTGTGTTTACCGTGTTGTTTGCTTCTTTCCGGTTGCTTCTCTTGTTAGCTTCGGATTCGTTCCAGAGTTGTGAGGTTTTCGCTCGACTATGTTGCTTCGTCTACTTCATGGATCCGTTCTTCTCCCTTGCGGAATCCCAGGCAAGATTATCATACCCTTGGATACCTTTACTACCATTGCCATGCTTAGTTGTCTCGATGCTATCGTTACATGTCGCGCTACCCATCTTTATGTCAGCCTCTCCTTGTTGCCATGAAACCTCTAACATTTGAAACCTTCCTAGCAAAACCATTGTTTGGCTATGTTACCCTCTTGCTTAGCCCCTCTTATAGCGTTGTTAGTTGCAGGTGAAGATGAAGATCGTTCCAGGAGGGAACTTGTTGTTGTTATATCACAATATCTATAATTATTATTAACACACCTATATATTGGGCATGGGTGGAAGGCTTGGCCTTTTGCTCGGTGTTTTGTTCCACTCATGCCACCTTAGGCGCCGATAAACCGTCATTATGTTCCTTGATTTTGCGTTCCTTACACGATGGGTGGATGGGGACCCCTTGACAGTTCGACTTTGAATAAAACTCCTCCAGCAAGGCCCAACATTGGTTTTAATTTGCTCATAATAAGAACTTAATTAATTAATTAAATTGCATAGGGAGTTAGCGCTACCCGAGGATTCTTTCTACATAGCAGGGGGGCCAGTGCTGATGGTGTTGGTCCCAAACGGGGGTCCTACAGGGCCACCACGGGGAAACTCGAGGATTGGCTCCTATAGCATCACCTATCCGGTCGTGGCCTGAGACGAGATACGCGCGGCTACTATCAGGGTGTCGACACACCGGGAGGTCTTGCTGGACTTGTTTTACCATTGTCGAAATGTCTTGTGCTACCGGGATGCCGAGCCTGATCGGATTTCCCTAAGATAAGGGGTGATGATATTATATTTATCACTTCAGCTAATCGTGAGAGCTTGTGATGGGCTAAGTTGGAACACCCCTGCAGGGTTATGATCTTTCGAAAGCCGTGCCCGTGGTTATGTGGAAGATTGGAATTTCATAATGTCCGGTTGTAGAAAACTTGACAGAGGATCCGAAGTAAAACACACAATTGTGTGAGTAACCGTGACTGTCTCTTTTCACTTTGAGAAGAGAACACGGTGGGGTTATGTTTGATTCGGATGTAGTTCAGGATCTTTAGCGATCACTTCTTTTGCGACCGTTTGCGTAGATGCTCATCTCATTCTGGTACTCGTAAGCTAGCCACCATATTATGCTTAGCCGCTGCTGCAACCTCACCACTTTACCTCTTCCTACCCATAAAGCTTTGCTAGTCTTGTTACCCATGGTTATGGGATTGCTGAGTCCTCGTGGCTCACAGATACTACAACACCAGATGCAGGTTCAGCCGAGTTTGATGAAGGAGCTGGTTCAAGTTCTTCACCGGAAGTTCGATGAAGAGTGTGTCCGTTTGTTTGTGACGCTTCGACGATCAGTAGTGGTTTCTACTAGGATTCGATCCTAACCTGTGGTGTTATGTTGTTTGGTATCTTGTCTTTTGGATCTTACCCTTAGATGGGCTGTGATGTTTTGAATGATGTTTTGCTTATGTAATATATTGTGTGAAGTGGCGAGTGTAAGCCAACTATCTCCTTTTGCAATTTAATCCCTCTTTTACATGAGTCGTGCAAAGATACCAAACCTGAGATCATTCTAGGATGGGCTTATACCTTTAAGTCGTGCCTCGACACGTAGGAGGTATAGTCCCATCCTGGGCATTACAAGTTGGTATTCAGAGCCTTCTCCGACCTAGAAGCCCCCACTGATTGATCGAATCGTTGACGGTTGAGTCTAGGCACACACTTAAAATGTTTTGAGTCCTATATATATCGGAGAGTAGGATTTC
Source organism: Secale cereale (assembly GCA_902687465.1). Taxonomy (NCBI): domain Eukaryota; kingdom Viridiplantae; phylum Streptophyta; class Magnoliopsida; order Poales; family Poaceae; genus Secale; species Secale cereale. Next base: position 41,322,234 of record LR738715.1, read on the forward strand.
TTTGCTCCTCATCCCCTTTCATTCTGGTGAGGACTCCGGACGACTACTCTTGCCTCTTCTACTTTCAAAAATTGCACCAAATTTTTTTTAGGATCTCGCGAGTATTGTTTGGATTGTTTCGATGTCTTTGTGACGAGAACATTGTTCTCGATGCCTCCTGTCATTTAGGGGTTGTGGCAGTGTCCCGGGGAGTTGAGCTCCGAGGTGTTGTCGTCACAAATCCATCGCGGCAGTACTAGAATACTTAAGACGGCCGACATCGAAAACTCTCCTATGCGGTTAGTGGCAAGATAACCCCGACATCACCCAGTACTGGGGAGGTAGTTCGGGAGTATTGCCATAGCTTGTATTGTTGATGCGTTTCGAAGGTCCGAGGTAAACGGTTTCCGGAGATAACTGGTTATGTGTTGAAGGATGGATACAGTTGGATGTAGGTTTAGAGTTGATTGCGCGGTGCTTCCCCTGTATCCCCAACACCTGATTGCATAACTGGAAACTTTCGGAAATTAATAGGTGGGTTCATCTAGTAGTTCTAGGCATTCTTCCAACGGAAGCACGATATGAAGTTCGAGGTTCTACATTGAGTGAAGTGGTTTTATGGGCTTGTTCCGATCGGGAGTTGCATCTTAAAGGGTCCTTGGCTATGCTGATCCGGGGATTGCAAAACCCTTTTGTAACACGTTCCATGAGCTTTCAGCACGAATATGTGGGATGAAGCTTCTATCTTGTATTTGTTCTATCTGTTCCTTGTTCCTTTTTTTTATTTAACTCTTGTTCTCCAAGTGGCTTCTCGTCTAGTTGATGTACCTAAGGAATTCATTCGTTCAATTCTCTGTTCGGATAGATATGTTGCAACATAATCTTCTTCATAAACATAATCTTCTTCATAAACATATCGATCCGTTGTTTTGATTCTGGTATTTGAGTTGCTTCGATGTCAAATGTTGATTCCATACCTTTCCTAATCGGTGTTCTCATATTTCTATGGGAGTGCTAATTCTTCTTGACGATCGAGATTTTCATGTTAATCCTTTTTCAACCGGTGTGCCTTCTCTTCAAGTTATTCCTTACGGACGCCGTTGAGAAATCGGACGATTTGTCTGTTTCATTCATTCCAAGTTGTCTTTGTTTCCCCACCCTCCCACCCTTTTCTTTATGGAGCCAGAAATTCTTAATGAAGTATCCATTTTATTCATGCGATATTTCTTCATTCTTTTCCTCCAATGTTATTATCCGGTGATTTATCGTGAATATGCTCAGGAAACTTCAAGTTCATCATTCTTTTGTTCTCAAATTCTGCCGGTGGATATAATTCAAGATTTCGGTGTTGAGCTTATCCTTTTCCTCATTTCACAATGCTTTCTTATTCCGGTGCACCAATTATTCATTCTCCTCTTGCTATTCATATCCGGAGTGTGGAAGATATCTCAGAAGATTCATAATTCCATTCCTAATCCTGTCTAGCTATTTTGAGGATTATCATCTTACTCAAGCCATTTAATTCAACCGGTGCAATATCTCTTAAGCAATCTTTGTCAATGGTGATTTCTTTGAGTGGGCCCTAACCCACAGGTCTTTTCCAGGATCTTACCTGACTCTTCTTTTCCGGAGAATTCTTTTCAAGTGTGACGTAAGAATGATTTCCATCAGTCACATGCCTTCTCCAAGCTTGTTTTCAATTATTTCCATCTTTAGCTCCACCTTCCTCTTGTCATTCGTCCGGAGTATCTCGAAATTCTTCATGGCATTCTCGTCTTCATTCTCAACATTTGAAGACCAGGGAAGAGTTTCTCTTAAATCTTGGCCGTTCTCTTGAAGATTCGTGGTTCTAGCTTCACGCCATCCTCATAATTGTTTAAGATTGTGAGGAATTCTTTCTAACCATCCGAAGCATTTCATGAATTCTTTCCATTGTGATCCTCCGAAGGCCATCATTTCAGAATATTTCTTCGTTCTCTGTTTGCAACTTCGTCCTCCAAATATTCTTCATTGATGTCTCTTCGTTCGTCTCCATATTCTTACGGTGGTTCTTTCAAGATTACTCTTCCGTTGTTATCGTTTTAAATCATTTGTTCTTTTCACAATCCTACCGGTGGTTCGTTGAATACTTATCCAAGGTTGTACTAGATCTCTCTTTAATTCTTCCCAACAAGAATAAGTAGTATGCCAAATCCTTTGGTTGTCATCAATTTAATTGGTGAAGGAGATGCATGACATAATTCTTCTTCTTATTCCTTCAAGGTGATTTAATTCTTTTGTCTGGAGCTGTTCATCTTGTTTTCCGGAGCTCCAAGTTATTTCAATTATATCATTTCAAAGCTCCATCTAATTCATCGCAGGACTTGAATCTTATTCTTTCATGTTTCATGTCTCATGCTTCATTACCGGAGTTCTTCATGGTGGTTCATCGTCATTTAATTCATCCTCGAAGTCTTCATCAAGATTCTTGTTGGAGCTCAAGCATTCTTCATCATGCTTTCCAAGTGCAATTCTTTCTACCTTATCTTTTCAGATGGTGTTATTCATTCTTGACAATTCCTTCATGTTTCATGATTCTCAAGTTGTCAGGAATGAGATATTTAAAACCATCATTTTCTTTGTTCAGGAGATCTTTCCAACCATTCAATTTATTCGTTGGAGTTATCTTGGGTTATAATTCACCTAAAAGCTTTCCCTAAGGATTGTTGCTAATTATGGTGCTTATAAATGACCCAAGTTCTTCATTTATCATTCCGGTGAGATAAGTTTATCGTCTCCTTGTTGATCTGAATCCAATCAAATGTTTCGCAAGTGGATGGTTGTCACCTCTTAAATTTGAGATGTTTTCCATTAGCCCACAACGAGCATATTCTTTTCGTTGTTGATTTCCCAACAGCTCCGTTCAACCCTTCTTTGTAAGGAGGATTTCCTAATTCATTCGTGGGAGAAGTTGTCATTTTTCTTCTCCATTCATTTCTTTCGTTGATTTATATGCTATTCTTTCATTCCGGAGGCTTTGTGATGTTGCTCTCTCCAAACCATAATCCTGTTTTGTCAAGATCATGTTCTTTTCCGTGTTTATCTATTTAACCGGAGTGTTGTATTCATCAATTCAAGTTCCGTCTTTTATCTAGCTTTTCCTCACTTATTAACCGGAGTGTTGTCCGAATCTTTCTTACCCTTGTGCCATTCTTTCAATTGTTTCAGAGGCAATATGTTGTTGATTTCATCAAGTATCTTCCCATCTCCTCAAGTTCATTTCCCTTCCATTTACAGACGGAGTGCTGTCCAAATTTTGTCATTCTTTTTCCTTGGCTACACCATTGCGGTTTCATATTCTTTTGGTTCGCAAGCTCTTGTTTCATGTCTTTCAACCTTCAAGGTTCTCATAATGCTCCTTGTTCCTCTTTTCCAACGGAGTGTTTCATCTTCGTTCATCTCCGTCGTATTCTTCTTTCAATTTGTTCAACCTCTCAAGGTTCATGGTTTCACTCGTCTGTCAAAGAAGCAACTTTGTTTTACCTCTTCCTCTTCCGTTTTTTTACCCGGTGCCATCTCTAGGATCTCGGGTCGAGATCCTCTGATAGTGTGGGAGAGTTGTGACGCCCGAAGACCGACGTCCCAGGAGATTCCAGAAGATTCCAGATGTTCCGGTTTCTCCCCTGTGTTTCTTTTGTGCTTGTGTTATTTTATTTTGCATTGCATCATGTCATCATGCCATCATGTCATATTTCTTTTGCATCTCAACCTAAATAAATTGTGTGGACCTTCGGTCCATTTAAATCGAGGGAAGAATGACTTCTCTTTAAAACATATCCTCCTCGTATTATGGAGCTATTATAAATAAATATTCCATTTGTTTGGAATTATCCCAACACACTTGCATATGTTCCCCATGTCTTCCCTTTCTTATTCCTTGCCTCAAAACCTCCCTATAATTCTTTTTCCCATTTATCGAGGTTCCTCCAAAAATTCGAACATTTTTGGACACTTCAATAATCAAGTCTTAGTTCAAACCCATTTGAATTAAATTCAAATATGTTTGAATTATATTTTTTTCGTTCCTGCCTTTTCTATTTTTCTCGGACCATGCTCATTTTATGATGCCCGAGAAAATTAATCCCATGTGCTATCTTTTGCCCTAACCCCCTCCGCATTCTTTTCTTCTCTTTTTATTTCTGCTAAAGAGTTTAAGCAGAGAGCAGCCGCAGCTGGCCCAGCATCTGCAGCTGGCCCAGGCCGGCCCAACTCCTCCCTAAGGCCACGGCCCAGCCACCAGGCCTCTTGGCCCGACCGCTAACCCTAGCGACTGAACCCTGCCCGATTCCCATCGCTCTCTCCTTCCCTCGTGCCGCCGCACCCCTCGTCCCCTCGCTCATCTCTCCATCACGTTCGATTCCCCATCTCCCCTCTCGCCCGCACCACCTCGAGCCCGATCTCTCCTTCCCCGGCGCCAAGGCCTCCCTCCGCCGTTCCGTCCAGCAAGGCCGGCCACTCCCTGCGAGCCCGGGCGCTGCGTCCTCAAGCCGCGGCAGCTCGCGCCTGGCTGCCTCCTCGCCTCGCCGTGGCGCCTGCTGCCTCATCTCCGTCGCCAGGTCGCCCGCGGCCACGAGCGCCCCACTGCGCGGCTCCCCTCGAGCAGCTCCCCTGCACCGCGCCTGGCCTCCTGCATCTCCACCAGGGGCCTAACTCCGCTGGCCGACGCCGCCTCTGCCTCGGGCCCTCCTCCCCCCCCGTCGATCTCCAGCAAGGCCACCGCCCTGTGCGTCCTCAAGCCGGCCGGATCCCGCGTCCCCTCCGGCCTCGAGCAGCCACCGCTGCTCCTCCCTGCGCCCTCCCGTCGCCCGACCACCGCCGGCCTCCCATCTCCTCCGCCTCGCAGTCCCGCGAGCCAGCCGTCCTCCACCTCGCCTCCCCGCGTCGGAAACCAGTGGAGCCCGTACCCTCCAGCACCGAGCTCCAGCGCGCCGTGGGCTCCCTCCAATCTCCAGCGCCATGGCTGCCCCACGAGCCGGCCACTTCGCCTCGTGCAGCCGCCGACAGCCACCTCGTCATCCTCGCCGCCTAGCCCTGCTGCTGCCCTTGCCTCCTTGCTGCCTTTTTTTTGGTTGTCTTGTTGCTGCTGTTTGTCTTTTCGCTAAGTGCCAGGTTGACATGTACAACTACGAGACCGAAAAACCGGCAAGTTCGACAAGTACCCCTCCGTTGATTAGTACATCTACGAATGGGAACGCCTACACGACGACACAAGACGACGCGACAAGTACCTCTTCGGAGACATGAACAACTACGAACGAAAACGCCTCCGTGAACAAGTACCGCGACGGCTGGATCCGCCAAGTCCTCTTCAAGTACCACTTCATCCGGTGTTGTTTCGACAAGTACCACGATGCCGCAAGTACCACGACACGTAACGTGAACGTCTACCGTCCCCGAAGACCTCGTGTACAACTACTTCCACTACCGTCGCCCCGTGTACGACACGATGACGTGAACGACTACTTCTCTCTACAGACGTGTACCACGACTCACGGAACGACTACTTCCTCTACAACCCGCGAGTACCACTACTTCCACTACGTCCCTCGACGTCTCGAACCCCCTCCAAGACCGAACGCTTCGAAGGTATAACCCCGAGACGATGACCCGTGGATGAATGTTGTGTTGTATGAAATGTTCCCTTGTGTGCACCGTGCCTGTTTCGACCTTTTGTCATGTTCCTCGGTTGCCTCATCGCCGACCCGTGGGAACCCGGCAACGGGATCACCCCACCTTCATCTTGTTTCACTTGCTCTCCGTTACCTTTTGCACCGGTCTCTCAACGATTTACCGGAACCGATATGTTGCCGTTGCATCATTTTCGGATCGTTGCCATGGCACCCTTTTTCCTTCCACCACGGTGACAAATACTCCTTATCATCTTCATGTTAACTTTTAATAAATTTGCATAAAACTGGATCATGTCATCCGCATCATGTTAACAACCTTTGTATGTTTAATTGTTGTTGCTTTAATAATTGCTAAACATGCTCATGGGGATTTTCCGGAATTGTTGTTGTTATTTCCGGCCTCATTTAAAATGTCTAAATAGTGTAGTTTTATTATGCTTCACCTCTTGCTATGTTAAAAACATTTAATCTTGTCTTGTAATAAACGAGAGTCAACTAAATAATTAAAATGTGGTGTTTCGTCAATATGCAACTCGTTGCATATTGAGCTCCACTTAACTTGTAGTGTTGTTTGTGCACTTTGCATTGCCATGCATAATTAAACCGGACATGCATCATACTTGGATGTGCATCGTATGCCATGTTTATGATTTGTGTGTTTACCGTGTTGTTTGCTTCTTTCCGGTTGCTTCTCTTGTTAGCTTCGGATTCGTTCCGGAGTTGTGAGGTTTTCGCTCGACTATGTTGCTCCGTCTACTTCATGGATCCGTTCTTCTCCCTTGCGGAATCCCAGGCAAGATGATCATACCCTTGGATACCTTTACTACCATTGCCATGCTTAGTTATCTCGATGCTATCGTTACATGTCGCGCTACCCATCTTTATGTCAGCCTCTCCTTGTTGCCATGAAACCTCTAACATTTGAAACCTTCCTAGCAAAACCACTGTTTGGCTATGTTACCCGCTTGCTTAGCCCCTCTTATAGCATTGTTAGTTGTAGGTGAAGATGAAGATCGTTCCAGGAGGAAACTTGTTGTTGTTATATCACAATATCTATAATTATTATTAACACACCTATATACTGGGCATGGGTGGAAGGCTTGGCCTTTTGCTCGGTGTTTTGTTCCACTCATGCCACCTTAGGCGCCGATAAACCGGCATTATGTTCCTTGATTTTGCGTTCCTTACACGATGGGTGGATGGGGACCCCTTGACAGTTCGACTTTGAATAAAACTCCTCCAGCAAGGCCCAACATTGGTTTTAATTTGCTCATAATAACAACTTAATTAATTAATTAAATTGCATAGGGAGTTAGCGCTACCCGAGGATTCTTTCTACATAGCAGGGGGGCCAGTGCTGATGGTGTTGGTCCCAAACGGGGGTCCTGCAGGGCTACCACGGGGAAACTCGAGGATTGGCTCCTGTAGCATTACCCATCCGGTCGTGGCCTGAGACGAGATACGCGCGGCTACTATCAGGGTGTCGACACACCGGGAGGTCTTGCTGGACTTGTTTTACCATTGTCGAAATGTCTTGTGCTACCGGGATGCCGAGCCTGATCGGATTTCCCTAAGATAAGGGGTGATGATATTATATTTATCACTTCAGCTAATCATGAGAGCTTGTGATGGGCTAAGTTGGAACACCCCAGCAGGGTTATGATCTTTCGAAAGCCGTGCCCGCGGTTATGTGGCAGATTGGAATTTGTTAATGTCCGGTTGTAGAAAACTTGACAGAGGATCCGAAGTAAAACACACAACTGTGTGAGTAACCGTGACTGTCTCTTTTCACTTTGAGAAGAGAACACGGTGGGGTTATGTTTGATTCGGATGTAGTTCAGGATCTTTAGCGATCACTTCTTTTGCGACCGTTTGCGTAGATGCTCATCTCATTCTGGTACTCGTAAGCTAGCCAACATATTATGCTTAGCCGCTGCTGCAACCTCACCACTTTACCTCTTCCTACCCATAAAGCTTTGCTAGTCTTGTTACCCATGGTTATGGGATTGCTGAGTCCTCGTGGCTCACAGATACTACAACACCAGATGCAGGTTCAGCCGAGTTTGATGCAGGAGCTGGTTCAAGTTCTTCACCGGGAGTTCGATGAAGAGTGTGTCCGTTTGTTTGTGACGCTTCGACGATCAGTAGTGGTTTCTACTAGGATTCGATCCTGACCTGTGGCGTTATGTTGTTTGGTATCTTGTCTTTTGGATCTTACCCTTAGATGGGCTGTGATGTTTTGAATGATGTTTTGCTTATGTAATGTATTGTGTGAAGTGGCGAGTGTAAGCCAACTATCTCCTTTTGCAATTTAATCCCCCTTTTACATGAGTCGTGCAAAGATACCAAACCTGAGATCATTCTAGGATGAGCTTATACCTTTAAGTCGTGCCTCGACACGTAGGAGGTATAGTCCCATCCTGGGCATTACACCATCCTCTAGCTTTCTAGGTATGGAGGCTTCTACTCTAAGTTTCTCCTCCCTAGCTTTGATGAGAGCATTAGTGATATGCTCCGTGAAGGCAAGGTTAAGCGTGCTAGTGCGGGGATCTCTAGACATCTTGTGAAGGAAATCAATAACTTCGGTAAGAGTGCAATTATTAAAATCAAGGTCATTAGAATCAAGTAAAGTGGTAGTGGTGTCCTTTAGGTTCACTTGTTTGGTAGTTTCTATAGTCATAGCATCACCATTAATAGGTCCATTGGGACCAGGAGTACATTGGGTGCTAAGGGTTTGGACATCTTTAACAACTTGGATAGTAGCAACAGTGTGGTGGGTAGGAAGGCTCTTAATTCTATCCTCTTCCTCCCTTTCTCTAGCCCATCTTTCTTTAAGTTTAGCCATCATCCTAATGTTTTCATTAATTTGCACTTGAATAGCATTTATAGGAGTGACTTCCCTCTCCTCAAGAGGAGACGTTTTAATTTTTAGCAATTTTACCTCATTGGCTAAATGGTCTACCTTAAAAGAAAGATCATCTAGTTTATGTAGTTTTTCTTCTACACTCTTATTAAAGGATTTTTGGGTAGTGATGAAATCTTTAAGCATAATCTCTAGTTCAGTAGTGGAGTTCTTGGTGATAGGATAAGCTTTGTTGTTCCCATACGAATTAGAGGGGAACGGTCTAGGATTGCTACCAAAGTTACTCCTATAAGCATTGTTGTTAAAATTGTTTCTAGAGATAAAGTTCACATCTACTTGTTCTTGAGCAATCAAAGAATTTAAAGGAACATCACGAGGATCAAAAGAAGATTGCTTCGAAAGTAGAGACATGATTAAGTCAACTTTTTCATTTAAGGAGGAAATCTCCTCGACAGAGTTTACCTTCCTACCTGTTGGAGCGCGTTCGGTGTGCCATTGGGAATAGTTGGTCATCATCTCATCGAGAAGCTTTGTGGCAGCACCAAGTGTAGTTGACATAAAAGTTCCTCCCGCGGCCGAATCTTACAAGTTCCGCGAGGTAAAGTTCAAGCCTGCATAAAAAGTTTGGATAACCATCCAAGTAGTCAAACCGTGAGTAGGGCAGTTCTTGATAAGAGATTTCATACGTTCCCAAGCTTGGGCAACGTGTTCATTATCCAATTGTTTAAAATTCATTATGTTACTTCTAAGTTGGATAATTTTAGCAGGTGGATAGTATTTTCCGATAAAAGCATCTTCGCACTTGTCCCATGAATCTATGCTATTTCTAGGCAAAGACTGAAACCATATTTTAGCTCCTCCTCTCAAGGAGAAAGGAAAAAGCTTAAGCTTAACAATATTACCATCTATTTCTTAGTACTTTTGCATATCACAAAGTTCAACGAAGTTGTTCAAGTGTAAAGCAGCATCATCTCCAGCACCGGAAAATTGATCTTTCATGACTAAGTTCAGTAAAGCAGGTTTAATTTCATATGAAGGTGCTGAAGTGGCAGGTGTAGTGATAGGTGTGCTGATAAAGTCATCGTTGTTGTGACTAGTGAAGTCACACAACTTGGTGTTCTCGGTGGAACCCATAGTAGCAAGCAAGCAAGATAACTATTTTTGTGATATTTGATAAAAGATACTAAAGCAAAAACTGAAAGGTAAACTAACAAGACTAAAAAGTAAAGGTAAAAGATAGCATGCAAATCCCCTATCCTGAAGAGTGGAGTCCCCGGCAACGGCGCCAGAAAATACTCCTTGATGGGCCTCTAACCCCTCGTTGGTTACCCCAAGTGGAAGGTGTAAGATGCAGTGTTGTGGAAGTTATTCCCTTAGCAAAGATGCCAAGGATCGAATCCCCAGAGAATCCTAGGTTCAACAAGTAGGTGTCAACTGCTAACGGCGCGGATTAGCAATCAACGTGGACCTGCACACAGATACAAATAACTTTGCTCCCAATGAGTACAGAGAGGTTGTCAATCCCTCCGGCCTTGTAGTTCACAAAGGATTAAACGCAAATGATAGTAGTGATAGATAATGTTTGCAATAGTAAATAAAAGCGAAAAGTAAATAGCGGATGTGATCAATGATGGTAATATGGACCGGAGTCTCATGATGTTCACTAGTGATGTCTCTCTCCCAAAAGACGATAAAACAGCTATGTGAGGTAAACGAATTACAGCTGGGCAATTGACAGGACCACGAACACAAACCAATGCTGATTACATTGCAAGAAAGGTTGAGGTTCAAAGCATGGGCGGTACGCCAAATTAAGTAGACCGAAATCCATCAATATCTACTACTAATCATCCACCTTGAGATATCTATCCAGAACATCTCGCTGGTATTAAGTTGCGAGCCCCACCCATAGTGTAAACTAAAAGCAACATACAACTGCATTAAAAGAACTTTGCGTAAAGTAAACAATCCTTGCACCCGCGGGCACAAGCACCGTTGTTTTCCCCCTTGTGGCAACAGCACATCGCCTAGACTCATGTTTCTGTCACTCAAGCTAGTCATCGAGGGGCATGAACCCACAATCGAGCATAACGTTCCCTCTTGGAGTCACTACGTATTACTTGGCCAAAGCAATAAATAACAACGGAGAACATGCAAGAATTACTTATGAACATAAATATAAAAGAGGTAGATCAAATATATTACTCAAGAACAATCTGAACATAATCTCATAATCCATCGGATCCCAGCAAACTCATCATAGCAACAGCATAAGGATTACATATGTGCCTCGATCATGTAGGGCAGCTCACGAGGACTAATTAGTGAAGCACAAGAACGGGAGGAGAACATCACATAGCTACTGGTCATGGACTCATGGTCCAAGGGAGACTACTCACAACTCATTCGGGAGGCGTCCATGGTGGTGGAGAGGCTCCCGATGATGATCCTCCCCTCCGGCAGGGTGCCGAGAAGAGTTCTCCTGGTGCTCCCGATCTTGGAAGCGGCGGCGGCGGCGGAACAGAGATGAGATCGCGAAAAAGAGTTCCTGTCCCGAGGGTTTCGAAGGACGCTATAAATATATGCCGAAGGGGGGCACCAGACGGGGCTCGGGGGGCCCAGGCGCCCCCCCGGCGCGGCCCAGGGGGGGCGCGCCGCCAGGGCGCCTGGAGCCCTGGGGGCCCCCCCGGCTGTCCTTCAGGCGCAAGGTAGGTTCTGGAACGCTGATTTTTTATATAATTTTTCTGGATTTTTCCTGGCAGTTCTCGTAACGTGAAAACCTGAAATACAAAAACAGCCGAAAACAGAAACTGGCACCGGGGTGCACTGGATTAGTAGGTTAGTCCAAATATGATCAAAAGTGTATGGAAGTGTATGAATATCATAGCAATATCACCCAAAAGTGGCATGGAGCAAGCAGAAATTATAGATACGTTTTGGACGTATGACATATGAATTAATCCAGAGACCTTGGATGTCCTAGAAAATTGTGCACCATTTTTGGCAGAGGTTTAAGACCAAGGCAGAAATGATGAACATTTTTGAAGGGCATTTTGGGTACATTGGAAAAGATTTTATCAAACTCTAGTTGTTAGAAGAGGGGTGCTGGGGTTTCTGTCATTCCCATTTCAAGTTCCTTTGAAAAGTAAAGATGATGCACACTCTAGCTAGTCCTAATGCAAGCACTGACTAGGGATGTGACAACTCACCCCCACTCAAAAGAATCGCGTCCCGAGATTCGGGTTCCTCCGAAAAGAGGGTGGGGTACTCAAGTCGAAGACGATCCTCCCTTTCCCAAGTAGCTTCACTCTCGGAATGATGTGACCATTGAACCTTGAGAAACTTGATATTGTGATGTCGAGTGGTGCGCTCGGTTTGATCAAGAATACGAACGGGGTATTCTCGATATGTGAGATTGTCCTGGAGATCAAGCGTTTCGTGGTCCACTCCGCGGATAGGATCCGAGAAGCAACGCCTAAGTTGAGATACGTGGAAAACATCATGAACTCTGGAAAGGTGCGGAGGTAGTTCCAATTGGTAGGCAACTTCTCCTTGTTTGGCAAGAATGCGAAAAGGACCGATGTAACGAGGGGCCAATTTGCCTTTGATACCGAAGCGATGGGTTCCCTTAAGAGGAGTAACCCAAAGGTAAGCCTTATCGCCGACTTCAAAAGTCACAGCCTTATGATGACTATCATATTGGCTCTTCTCGCGAGACTGGGCTGTTTTCAATTTCTCACGAACGACGCGAACTTGCTCTTCTGCTTCCTGGATCATATCCGGACCAAAGAATTGTCTTTCCCCAGTTTCTGTCCAGCTAAGAGGTGTTCGACACCTTCGTCCATATAAAACTTCGAAGGGAGCCTTGCCCAAGCTGGCTTGATAACTATTGTTATAAGCGAATTCGGCAAATGGAAGACACTTCTCCCAATCCATACCGAAGGAGATGACAGAGGCTCGAAGCATATCTTCCAGAATTTGATTGACTCGTTCCACTTGACCACTTGACTGGGGATGGAAGGCGGTGCTGAAAGAGAGATGAGTTCCCATAGCATTCTGGAAACTTTCCCAAAATCGTGAAGTGAAAAGACTTCCACGGTCTGAGTTAATCTCCAACGGCACACCATGAAGTGACACTATCCGAGAGATATATAAATCTGCTAGCTGGCTAGCGGTAATACTCTCTCAAACAGGCAGGAAATGAGCTACTTTGGAGAGGCGGTCGATAACGACGAAGATAGCATTATTCCCTTTCCTGGTCCTGGGAAACCCGGTAATGAAGTCCATACCGATCTTGTCCCATTTCCATTCAGGAATAGCTAAAGGTTGAAGGGTGCCAGCAGGCCGTTGATGCTCTGCTTTGACACGACGACAAACATCGCAGTTAGGAATAAATTGAGCGATTTCTCTCTTCATCCTAGTCCACCAGAACCTCTGACGTGGGTCCTGATACATTTTGGTACTACTGGGATGAATCATGAGAGGAGATTCATGAGCCTCCTTAAGAACCATCTGTCGTAGTTATTGTTTCTTGGGTACCACCAAGCAGTACTCGAAGTACACAACACCTCGATCATCCATAGAGAAACTTTTAGCAACTCCGCTAGCAATGTTCTCCTTGATCCGAGATATACATCTGTCATACCGCTGGGCAGCTATGATTTGATCCGTAAGGGTAGGTTTCGCCACCAAGGTGGAAAGGAATCCTCGAGGAACAATGTGAAGGTTAAGCTTACGAAATTCCTCGTAAAGAAGTGGTTGCCCTTGTTGTAACATCAAGTTGTTGCAATAAGACTTACGACTTAGCGCGTCAGCCATGACATTGGCCTTCCCAGGGGTGTAAGTAATTCCTAAGTCGTAATCTATGAGCAACTCAACCCAACGTCTTTGCCTGAGATTTAGATTCGGTTGGGTGAAGATGTATGTCAGGCTTTGGTGATCAGCGAAGATTTCACAGCGATTACCAAGAAGGTAATGTCGCCATGTTTTGAGTGCGTGGACTACAGCTGCAAGCTCTAGATCATGTGTAGGATAGTTATCCTCATGTGGATGCAACTGTCGAGATGCGTAAGCGATCACTTGACGATCTTGCATGAGTATGCAACCTAGTCCTTGTCGCGAGGCGTCACAGTAGATAATAAAATCCTTGGAAAAAATCTGGTGGTACCAGTACGGGTGCAGATGTCAGGCGTCTTTTCAGTTCCTGAAAGCTGGACTCGCACCGTGGGGTCCACTCGAACTTTTTATCTTTCTTGAGGAGTTCAGTTAGAGGTTTAGCCACCTTGGAGAAATTCTCGACGAAGCGTCGGCAATAGCTCGCTAAGCCAAGGAAACTCCTAACTTGCTTGACCGATTCAGGGGGAGTCCAATCAAGGACGGATTGAACTCGCTCGGGATTGACAGCAATACCCTTGCCAGAGATCACATGACCTAGATAGGTCACTTCCGGCAACCAGAATTCACATTTAGAGAATTTGGCATAAAGGCGGTGCTCTCGAAGTTTCGTCAATACCAGCCTTAGATGCTCGACATGATCTTCCTTGTTCTTGGAGTAGATGAATATATCATCGAGGTATACCACGACGAATTTATCCAAATACTCCATGAATATAGAATTCATTAGCCGGGAGAAGGTGGCTGGGGCATTGGTTAATCTGAAGGACATGACGGTGTACTCGTATTGGCCATAACGACTAACAAAAGCCGTTTTAGGAATGTCCCCGTTCTTGATTTTGATTTGATGGTAGCCCAACCTCAAATCCATTTTAGAAAAGACCGAGGATCCAGCGAGCTGATCATACAGGTCGTTGATCCTGGGGAGCGGATACTTGTTCTTTATGGTGACCAGATTGACAGGTCGGTAATCTACAACCATCCGTTCCGTTCCATCCTTCTTCTTGATGAAGAGGACGGGACAAGCCCAAGGGGAAGAACTAGGACGGATGAAACCCTTTTTCAAGGACTCATCGAGTTGTTTCTTAAGCTCAGCTAATTCTAGGGGTGCCATCTTATAAGGTCTCCTAGAGATCGGGACAGTTCCTGGAATATGATCTATCACGAACTCGACATCTCTGTCAGGTGGAACACCTGGCAGTTCTTCTGGAAAACATCCGGAAAGTCACGGACTACCGGGATATCTTTGAGTTCTGGTAGAGGGCTGGCATTAAGAGAGTAGAGCTGACGCTCAGCCATTCGGGTCAAGACATTGACTGTCTTGCCGGATGGGTGTGTAAGTTGAACGGTCCTAGTGTAGCAATAAATCTTGGCGTAATGAGTTGTCATCCATTCCATACCCAAGATGATGTTTATGTCCGAGGACTTGAGAGCGATTAGAGATGCAAGGAAAACAAGTCTATCGACAAGAATTTCATTTCCATGGCTTACCCTAGAGGTTTGCCACTTTGAACCAGGAGTTTGAATAACCATGGAAGTAGGCATGTCACAAAAAGTCATGTTGTGCATTCGAGCATAGCTCTCAGATATGAACGAATGGGATGCTCCAGTATCAAAAAGAACAGATGCCGGATGGCAGTTAACAAGAAGCATACCAAGGACGACCTTAGGATCCTCATAAGCTTCCTCAGCAGAGACATAGTTGACATGACCACGTGCAGTGGGGATTGGCTTGACATAATTCACCTTGCCAGTTGGCTTACCACGGCCAACGGGCTTTCCTGGCTGGTACTGAGGACACTCACGCATGTAGTGCCCCGGTTCTCCACACTTGAAGCAGGTCACAGTGCCAGTGCGTGGACCAAAGTTGGTAGGTGGTCCTCCATAAGTCTTGGCAGGTGCATACTGTTGAGTTGGGCGAGGCGCCTCATAGGATGGCCTCGGTGTGTACTTGGGTGGCAGAGCAGTGTTAGGAACCCACACACGGCGCTTGTGAGAGCCGGAGCCGGATGAGGAACCAAAGTCACGAGGATGCTTGCGTGTGGCTTCGAAATCAGTCTGGCCCGTCTCAGCACTGATAGCTTTGTTTACCAGCTTCTGGAAGGAAGTTCACTCGTGCAGACGTAGATCTCGGCGGAGTTCAGGGCTGAGTCCCTTGCAGAACCTCGCCTGCTTCTTGGCATCGGTAGATACATCCTCAGGTGCATAACGTGCCAAGTTGCCAAACTCGCGACTATAGCCATCCACAGTTAACCGGCCATGGGTGAAATTGCAGAATTCCTCCCGCTTACGATCCATGAGACCTTCCGGAATGTGATGTTCACGGAATGCCTCACTGAACTCAACCCAAGTAGTGACTTGGCCAGCAGGACGCATAGCCTCAAAGTTCTCCCACCAGAGACTGGCAGGGCCCTCAAGATGGTAGGCGGCGTAAGTAACCTTGTCAGCTTCGGCCACACGGGCAGAGTGTAGCTTGTGGGTGATACTACGAAGCCAGTCATCCGCATCCAGAGGTTCGGTGGAATGATGGAACTCGGGTGGGCACATCTTGATAAAGTCGTTGATTGACACTACGTCATTCCTCTGACGAAACCCAGTGTTCTGCTCTATGCGTTCCAGCAGACGGTTGGTCTCTCTCTTGTTCCGTTCTGCCTCGAGCATAACTTCAGCCAAGGAGGGTGGCTGGCGCAGATTCTCATCTCTAGCCCCACTAGCCTCACCCTGCTCCTGAGCAGCAGGAGTGCTGCGAGTGTTGACCATCCTAGGAAAACAAACAACGGTTTAGACAAGGATGGCAAAAAACTTGACATAGGAGTGCAGAATGTAATGGATGAAACAGAATGCAGAGATGTTCATCCGTACGACATGGTAATATAGAAACTGCCATATATACACCAGTGGTCATACACACCATACATAGTTTAGTACAAGCCAAGGGTAAAGTACAACTGCGGTGAAAGACGATACATCCCATCAGAGGCATTCCAAGCTCCTATACATTATTTAACTACACCTCCGGAACTCAGTACACACTAAGTCATATTCCACAAGACGCGCAGTACTGTGGAAACACAACTACTACGATAATACTACTGCCACGGTCTAGCTCAGACATTCCCGTAGTAATCTTCGTAAAGATTACCACCGTAGCCTGGAAGTGGAACAGATGGATCTTGAAACTCTCGAGCACTCAAAGGCTGTGGACCATAGGGACATGGATGTGGCCTCGGGCCTGATGCTGGTGGTAACTGACGCCCACGTGGAGGTGTAATACCCCCAACGTCACGCCAATCCATACGATCAGGCAGACGAGTCCGCACGGGGTACAAATCCCGCATATCCAGATATCCGACGTGCACAGCAGGTGCAAGCCGTGTCAAAGTAGTCTAGTGGGCGGCTCGAGTGTTATACAGCTCCATTCGGAGGGCACGGACCTCACGGTCACTATCCTCCATAATCTGAACAGTAGTCTGAAGCAGTGGCTCTTCATGAGCAGCATCAGTATACAGACCAGTGTAGTAGCCTTCCTCTCCGGGAAGTGAGGTTGGCATGTAACAGAACTCAGTGTTCAGCAACAGAGAATGCCTAGCCCGGAGAATGGTCATCATCGAATAAGCGGCATCCTGCACTGCCATCTCGATAGTAACCCCGAGTCCATAAGACCAATGGATGGGGTCTTTAGCTCCGGGATATGAGGGGTATATCCGGACTGTGCAGAAATACTGACTCTGATTGAAATCCCGGTACTGTTCCTCCACGGTGTGATCAGGATACCAGCGGTAACCGGTCTCAGTCAGCACATGGACTAGCATGGCCGTGTGACCGGGCACATTAATGCACCGAGTCAAACGAACCACTTGGTGAGGTGTGCGGCCAGACATCTGAAACACGAAGTAATGCAAATGCATTAGTGTTTCCGAAAGAAATCGGGCAGCATAACAACTGTAAATGCTCAAAAAGGATTTTGAGACATCGTACAAATGATAGCATAGCCACTCAACAATATCATATCAAGGTTCCGGGTCCAACAAATCATCATAATAAAAGGATAGAAACTGAACCGAGGCTTGGAACCAACAATCCTAAGAGTCTACGGATTAGTAACACGTGAACCTAGTAAGGATAAGAGGCCTAGTCCTAAATCCCCGTGGAAAGAATAGACTGACTCAGATCAGAAGGGCATAAGGTAAAGAAGTAAAAAGAGCCTTACGTTCCCTTCCATAATCAATTCCCCTACATATAACTAAGAATTTTTCTAGACTCAACATCGACCAGTTTGGCTTGAGAAACCTATAGGCAGTCCGGCTCTGATGCCAACGCTGTCAGGACCCCGATCCTAAGTCACACCGATCTAGCTGTAACACATCATATCACTTTGCGGCCTCACGCACAGTATCCCCACGGGTGCCACCTAACCTGGCCCGGGACCGTTTGCGCATTTTGGCACACGTATATGACAGTGTCGCTAGCATCCATATGACAGAGAACCCGTGCTGAAATGGCTAGTTATAAACCAAAAGTGGCGCTAAATTACAGAGACATGCATCCAGGACCCAGCAACGAATGTGTCAGTCATCAACGTATGAACCCAAGTCGTAGCAAGCTACATGGACTAAAAGGAACAACGCGTGACATTTCCCCTAAGGGACAGACACAGGAACGAAGAAGGACACATGCCGGCCAGCCTACGTGTTCCGAGCAGTAGCAAGCTACCAAGGCTCATTGGAAACACTAGGAGGCATTTCCCTGTAAGATAGGCTACCAAAGGAAAACAACTAGGTGTCGGATCCCACACATACCAAGCATTTCAATCATACACACAATATGCTCAATATGTGCAAATACAAAATTGCATCACAACAGAACTCTATGACTCAAAGTACTTTATTTAAGAGGCTCCAAGAGCCATACATAACATATTCATACAGGTAGGGGTCACATGACCCAACACTCAAGTCATACAGTCATACAAGCATAAGCGGAAGCTACATGTCTGAGTACAGACAACTTAGAAAAATAAAATAGGCTTGGTGTAGCCTGACTATCTACAAGGCCCTTCACAAGCTCCAGATCTCCGTCTGGGTAGCAAGCTACTCGCCGACGTCAACGTCTATGTAGAACCCATCAGAAGGGGCAGGGTTCTCCTCTGCAACAGTTATTAAGCAAACATGAGTACAAAGGTACTCAACAAGTCTTACAACAGAACCTATCATACATGCAACATTATCAACAGGGGGTAGTGGAGTTCATAGCAGAAAGCCAGCTTTGACTCTTGGCTAACCCATACTACAACTCTCAACAGTTAGCAAGATATTACTACGTACACGAGTCCTCTACTCACCACAACAATACACCACCGAGGATCCTCTTCCGTCATCCTACGGAAGGTGTCGTGGAATTAACACGGCAGATGTCCGGTTTAGCGGACTTGATGATGGAACCATCACACGGTTTAGCTTGAAGGGGTTCATAGCAGACAAAGGACACAAAGAGTTTATACTAGTTCGGCCCCTTCGATGAAGGTAAAAGCCTACGTCTAGTTGGTTTGGTATTGCTTGGGCGTCGGTTTACAGGGAGCGGATCGCTTGCCTGTAGTCTCGACGGGTTGATTCTTGCTTCTCCTTGAACCGTCGCCGGGTCGTCCCTTTATATAGAGGTGACGCCTGGTCCGGTATACAGAGTCCCGAGGCCGGCTCATACTTGTGTCCGCCTCGGTCTCTGTCCTTTCTTCCTTATCTCTCAAGTTACATCGCTTGGCGGTTTACAAACCGTAATTCTATACATGGGCCCTAAGATCTCATGGGCCGTAGCCTTTACTAAATATTACAACTAAACATATTATAATTATGCCGGTTTACACTAGCCGGTTCATACCTGCTAGTCATATCCCTGACATTAGGCCCCAGAATGATTTGAACTTGTTCATATCAATCTCCCTTGTCTTGTATAATTTTCTTCTGTGTCTTCTCATTTTTGTAAACCGGCTCTGACGTCATCCTCGAGAATCATTGAGTCTGACCGTGACATCATCTCCGCATTTAACGCTGCAAGCTGTACTGTGACTTTGTTTTAATGGTTATCCCGAAAATCGAGGCGTCAAGGGATCTTTATCCGATCTTTGCTCCCTCGAATCCCGCACCTGTCGCTTCATATCTGACCTTCCCTTATAAATACTGCTGCCCCCATCCGTTTATTCTCTTCCCGCATCTTCTTCCTTCGTCCGTCGCCCGAGCTTCAAGACGCCATTGACGCCCGAGCTTGAAGCGCCGCCGTCGCCCGCCGAGTCGAAACCTCACTAGCCGCTGCATCAACCTGACTTGACCAGAGAACCTCCGCCGCTGATCTTCACCGTTCCAGGTATGTCTTTCCTCCTCATTATAGATCCGCATCTTCTAGGGTTCTTCGTCGCGCTTCCGCCATTAGAGCCTCCATGAGAGCTACGCCTTGTACACAGAAACTTTAACCTTTACGTCCTGCCCTTAGATCCTGCCTTTATTTTGCTGCTTCTATGCTTCAGATCTCGTTACTTTGCATAACCTGTAGATTCATCCGCTCCGTCTATCACCCTTATAGTTCCTCCCGTATCTTCACGTATTTATTTTTCTTTTTCTTGCATATTCAGATCTGTTCTGCTCTAGTTGTCTGTCAAAACTTGTTTCTTTCCCTTGTTAAACCTGCTAAGTATACTCCGGTTTATACTGTCATGCCCTGTTCTTGTAAAAAATTCGAGTTTGAACGTGACGGTTTAGCGGTTCCTCTTTTGCTGTCATGAACCGGTAGTGACATAGCTCCCTATTATTGCCGGTTTAACCATATCATTAGTCCCCTGTCTAAACCGTTACGTAATCTTCATAGATACCTTCCGGTTTATCCTGCTATACGCGCATAATCCGGTTTTACACTTTATCTTTTTCAGTACTTGTCCTTCTGTCGCTATGGCCAAGCAGTTTGTCTCTTGTGACTGGGTCCCTTCCATCATAACGGAAGAAGACTTGGTCAAAATTGCTGAAATTGTTACTTTAGGCCCTCAATCCGTTTTGAAGTGGCGGGCTCCAGGAAACGAATGCCCTCCTACTCCCAGGCAAGGGGAGGTTATTGTTTTCTTCGACCACATAACTCGAGGCTTCACCCCCCCCCCCCGGTTCAAAGTTTTTCTGGGATGTTCTTGCTGCCTTTCAACTCCATCCTCAGGACATAGGTCCAAACTCTATCTCCAATATTTGTGACTTCCAAGTGTTTTCAGAGGTGTATCTGCAAGAAGAACCGTCTGTTGATCTGTTCCGGGATTTCTTTCACTTGAATCGGCGTACGGAATTCACCAGCGGACCGCATCAGGAACTCGGCGGTGTTAGTATCCAGAAAAGGAGAGACACTGTCTTTCCCCACGCCGCTCTCCACACGCACCCGAAGGAGTGGAACAAGTCATGGTTTTACTGTGTTGACACTTCTCCTGAAGGGGAGAACCCATTACCGGGCTATCGTGAGCACCGTCTTCCGGAGGATCATCCTCTGCCACAACGACTCAGCTCCGTCGAACGGACCCGGTTTGCATCTCAGCTTTCCAGACTGAAAGCTTTTATGGCCAACGGTTTAATAGGAACCGACTTTATGCGTTGTTGGCTCTCTTGGAGTATTCTTCCCTTGAGTCGGCGGTCGCAGTTGATGTGCCAGTATTCTGGTAAACCGGACGACCCTCAACGGTTTACCAAGGATAAACTTTCTGAATCGTAGGTTATTGAATTGGCTAAGAAGATGCTCAACGTCTCCTTGACGGACTGCAGCAAAGTCGGCTTAGCTCCGTATTACAAGAAGAACAAGTTGCCTGCGGTAAGCTTTGCTTTGTTATGTATTTGTAATCCGTTCTTTTAAACCGTCCTTTCAATTGTCTTTTCTTCCTTTGAATAGGCTGAGGATCCTTTCTGGAAGAGAAAACCTCAGGAGAAACTCGGCAAACAAGCACGCCGGAAGACCTTTGCTAATAAGAAGAGAAAAGCAGCTGTTGACTCTAGTTCTCACGCTGAGGATGATGATCCGAATTCCGAGGTATGAATTAATCCGGTTTTAATTTGCTTTCTTGTACTCATATCTGTATCTAATGATAACTTTCCACAGGAGTTGGCTGAAGGTGATAAACCGGCCGATGTTGAGGTAACTATCCTTTCTTCCGATTCAGAACCACTTCCACAAAAAAGTCGTCGGACAGTCCGGAAATATCAATTTTCTCACCCGTATGCTCAATTGGATCCTAATTTTCTTTTGAAGAAGCAACAACACGAAGCTGTTCGCCGGACCACTCGCCATAGCGGCTTGGCAGTGGAGTCATCCAGAATTTCTCTCACTCCAGCTTGGAAGCGCCGCCCTGAGGTTATACTCTCTCCAACTCTCCTTCATCCCAAGGCCGGGCTTATCCGAAAACATCTTAAACCGTCGGATCCTGATTATCAGGAGACTCCATTATCCTCCTCTGGTGAATCGACTGCTACGCAACTTCCCCCATTGAAAACTGTCCCAGGGTAAGTCTTTTTAACATTTCCGGTTTATGTTTACCTTTTTGCTTCACAATGTTAACTCATTTTGCAAACTTTTTTCAGCAAGCCAAAGCCTAGCAAAAAACAAAAGGCAAACAAACCCACTGCTGAGATTTCTGCAGATGATCTGGCGGTTGATCCGGCAACAATCGTTCCTCCAGAAGGCGAGCCTACAACTCCTCTTGAAGATCCTGCGCCTACGGATCATATCTCAGTACCCGAGAACCCTACTGCTGATGACGTCCACAATCCGCCAAGTCCTGCCCGGGCCAACTCTCCTCAAGTTAATCCGGCATCTCCTGGTCTGGTTCACAATACAGCTCCACCGACAGCACCTGCTTCTCCAGAAGATGAAGTGACTGGGACTGCTTTTGTTGCTCCGGCTGCGCCCACCGTTTTAGCTAAACATACAGCTAAAACGGAGAAATTATATAAAGAGAAGGGTAAATGGAGTACTGAGTTATCCAATCTTGCCGATATGAGTGCCCAAGAAATCTATTCCGGGTACTTAAACCGGCTTCACAGTAGCCGAGATTATGAAGCGGGCTTGGTTAACTTGATGAAGGAAAAATATGAGGTAATCCTTTCCTTCTGACTTTGTGCTTTTGATATGCTTCTATCCCATAACAGCCCCCAAGTTCCGGTTTAGCTACGTTTTGAAGGTGAACCGGAAGTTATAACATGAACAACTGATTTTACATTAGCCCCCAAGTATCAAGTAGATAATTGGTTATGTATTTGATACTTGTAAAATTTTTATCTCATGCTGCAATTATCCATTAGCCCCCAAGTGTCAAGTAGCCAACTTGTTTGTGTGCTTGAGACTTTTGACTTTGAATTGCTGCTGTTTATTGCTTCAACTGCCCATTAGCCCCCAAGTGTCAAGTAGACAACTTGTTTGTGTGCTTGAGACTTGTTTGATTTCCGCTTCTTATCACTTGATTGTACCTGCAGGCTGACTTAAACCGGAATTCTGATGAGATCAATGAGCTTCGGAACCGTCTTGCTGAGACAGAGTCTGCTGCTTCGAAAGCCAAGAAAGATCTTCAGGTGAGTTTAAAGACTGCTGAAGATCTGAAAAAAATCTTTGAAGAAGAGCGGACCACTTTTGAGGTTCAGAAGAAAGAGCTGGAGAAAAGAGTTCAGGATTCTGAAGGGGCGCTTAATCCGGTTACTGAAGAGTTAACCGGCTTAAAGCAGCAAATTGAGTTGATGACTTCTGCAATCTTTGGTAAGTATAATCTGAACTCCTGCTTTATCCTTGCAATCTTCCATCTATGCCGGTTTAACTGTGATATTTATATGTAGGGCGCCGTGTCACCCATCTTGGGGATGACCTATGGAAGAAACTTAAGGCATGTTACACTTTGGTCGAGCAGCTCTATTCCGGCGCTCAGAGGATCATCAGTGCAACATCTTTCGGTAAACCGGCCCCCACGACCATCCAAGGCACGTTGGAAAAGTTGTCTGTTCTGCCCGTGCGTCTAGAAGAAGTTAAAAAATCTGCTGCTCGAGGCGGTGCCCTCCTAGCACTTACCAGGGCTAAAGCCTGGGTCCCGGATCTTGATCCGGAAGATGCTTTGACTGGATTTCCTGACACTAAAGAAGACGGATCTACTTTTACCGCGAAGGACCTCCATGCCTTGACAAAGGAGATGCGTCCCCTTGCCAGCAAGCTTGCAGCTGAATCCGACTTATCCAGGTATCATCCGGGATACGACTTGCAAAACGAGCGGGTGGAGCGGCCGGTTTATGACACCGTCAATTTAATCCCACCAGTTCGCCCTCATACCTTCGCTCCAGATATCGAACCTTCTGAACTTATCAGCGAAGAGATGTACTTCCGGGCTTTGACGAAGATTGATTGGCGTGTTCCGGACTTCCAACCGCTTCAAGAGGACAAAGATATTCCGGATCAAGCTGATGGCCAGCCGTCTCAGCAGGAAGGAGCATAACTCAGAATTTATTGTTGTAAGTGCAGTCTCTGCTTTATCAAACAATCTTTTTAATCTGTCAGGCTTGCTATGCCTTGTAATAGGATAGCTGAAACGTGATCCGCTTTGATCCGGATGTCTTGACTTCTTGTGTTTGACGTTTGCCAATTTAAATTTTGTCTGATGTCGCTTATCTTGCGTATCATCTGCTCCTGCAGAAATAATACTGAAAACATGTCCTAGCGGTTTACCACTGGACAGATTAAATTGTTCTCTCAAAATGTCAAACAAGTATATACTTATACCAGAAATAATGTTATACCTGAGATTTACGTATGCTCAATACTCTTAATCCGGTAGAACTTTAAAGTCTCTTGATGAAGATCTTCATGGATCCAATAATAAACCCAGGTTTTAATAATAGACACCGGTTTATCTCGTTCTGAAACTTTGTTCAGAAATTTGTGGCTTGTTGCCTGATGGATGATCCGGGTTATAATGAACACCGGTTTATTCATGCTGGTATTCATGACCCAGACTTTTCACTTTATAAATATGTGGCCAACTTCTATAGCTGTTCCACTCCGGTTTGAAGAATCATAAAACATAAACACCAAAGATGCAAATTTGCAAATAAAACCATGTAGTCAAGGCTTTTTTGTTGGGGAACGTAGTAATTTCAAAATTTTCCTATGATCACGCAAGATCTATCTACTAGATGTATAGCAACGAGAGGGGAGAGTGTGTCTACGTACCCTCGTAGACCGAAAGCGGAAGCGTTTATCAACGCGGTTGATGTAGTCGTGCACCTTCACGATCCGTCCCGATCTAGTACCGAACGTACGGCACCTCCGCGTTCAGCACACGTTCAGCTCGATGACGTCCTCGCCTTCTTGATCCAGCAAGACGGGCGAAGTAGTAGATGAGTTCCGGCAGCACGACGGCGTGGTGACGGTTGTTGATGAAGAACAATCTCTGCAGGGCTTCGCCAAGCACTACAGAAACTAGACGGAGGATAAACTAGAGGGTCGGGGTAGCCGGCACACGGCTTGGTGTATCTTGATGTGTCTTGGGTGCTAGCCCTACCCCTCTATTTATATGTTGAGCCTTGGGGTCGAAACTTGGAGTAAAAGCCTTCACAAAGTCGGTTTCACCCGAAAGGCAAGAGTCCTTCTCGGACTCCAGGGCCAGACGCCAGGGTTCCCGGCGTCTGGACCCAGACGCCAGGGACCCTGGCGTCTGGCCCCTGGACTCCGCAAAACTTCCTTTTGCGCTTTCCAAAAACCTTGTGTGCTTTCCCTTTTGGCCCAAATAACGTGTTCTCGTACCCAAACACTTCGGGAAACATCCGGAACCCCTTCCGGTGAATTCCGGAACCCTTCCGGAGGTCAAACACTATTATCCCATATATTAATCTTTATCTCCGGACCATTCCAGAGTTCCTCGTCATGTCTGTGATCACATCCGGGACTCCGAACAACATTCGGTCATCAACATACATAACTCATTAAATACTATATCGTCAACGAAACGTTAAGCGTGCGGACCCTACGGGTTCGAGAACTATGTAGACATGACCGAGACATTTCTCTGGTCAATAACCAATAGCGGAACCTGGATGCCCATATTGGCTCCTACATGTTCTACGAAGATCTTTATCGGTCGAACCGCATAACAACATACGTTGTTCCCTTTGTCATCGGTATGTTACTTGCCCGAGATTCGATCGTCGGTATCTCAATACCTTAGTTCAATCTCGTTACCGGCAAGTCTATTTACTCGTTCCGTAATACATCATCTCGTGACTAACTCATTAGTCATTTGCTTGCAAGGCTTATTATGATGTGCATTACCGAGAGGGCCCAGAGATACCTCTCCGACACTCGGAGTGACAAATCCTAATCTTGATCTATGCCAACACCACGAATACTTTCGGAGACACCTGTAGAGCATCTTTATGATCACCCAGTTACGTTGTGACGTTTGATAGCACACAAGGTTTTCCTACGGTATTCGGGAGTTGCATAATCTCATAGTCATAGGAACATGTATAAGTCATGAAGAAAGCAATAGCAGTAAAACTAAACGATCATAGTGCTATGCTAACGGATGGGTCTTGTCCATCACATCATTCTCCTAATGATGTGATCCCGTTGATCAAATGACAACTCATGTCTATGGCTAGGAAACATAACCATCTTTGATCAATGAGCTAGTCTAGTAGAGGCATACTAGGGACATACTGTTTTGTCTATGTATCCACACATGTACTAAGTTTCCGGTTAGTACAATTCTAGCATGAATAAAAGACATTTATCATGATATAAGGAAATACAAATAACATCTTTATTATTGCCTCTAGGGCATATTTCCTTCAGTCTCCCACTTGAACTAGAGTCAATAATCTAGATTACAAAGTGATGATCTTACACCCATGGAGTCCTGGTGCTGATCATGTTTTGCCCGTGGAAGAGGCTTAGTCAACGGGTCTGCAACATTCAGATCCGTATGTATTTTGCAAATCTCTATGTCTCCCTCCTTGACTAGATCGCGGATGGAATTGAAGCGTCTTTTGATGTGCTTTGTTCTCTTGTGAAACCTGGATTCCTTCGCCAAGGCTATTGCTCCAGTGTTGTCACAAAAGATTTTCATTGGACCCGATGCACTAGGTATTACACCTAGATCGGATATGAACTCCTTCATCCAGACTCCTTCATTTGCTGCTTCCGAAGCAGCTATGTATTCCGCTTCACACGTAGATCCCGCCACGACGCTCTGCTTGGAACTGCACCAACTGACAGCTCCACCGTTCAATAAAAAAACATATCCGGTTTGTGACTTTGAGTCATCCGGATCAGTGTCAAAGCTAGAATCGACGTAACCGTTTACGACGAGCTCTTTGTCACCTCCATATACGAGAAACATATCCTTAGTCCTTTTCAGGTATTTCAGGATGTTCTTGACCGCTGTCCAGTGATCCACTCCTGGATTACTTTGGTACCTCCCTGCTAGACTTATAGCAAGGCACACATCAGGTCTGGTACACAGCATTGCATACATGATAGATCCTATGGCAGAGGCATAGGGAATGACTTTCATTTTCTCTCTATCTTCTGCAGTGGTCGGGCATTGAGTCTTACTCAACTTCATACCTTGTAATACAGGCAAGAACCCTTTCTTTGACTGATCCATTTTGAACTTCTTCAAAATCTTATCAAGGTATGTGCTTTGTGAAAGTCCAATTAAGCGTCTTGATCTATCTCTATAGATCTTGATGCCTAATATATAAGCAGCTTCACCGAGGTCTTTCATTGAAAAATTCTTATTCAAGTATCCTTTTATGCTATCCAGAAATTCTAAATCATTTCCAATCAATAGTATGTCATCCACATATAATATTAGAAATGCTACAGAGCTCCCACTCACTTTCTTGTAAATACAGGCTTCTCCAAAAGTCTGTATAAAACCATATGCTTTGATCACCTCATCAAAGCGTATATTCCAACTCCGAGATGCTTGCACCAGTCCATAGATGGATCGCTGGAGCTTGCATACTTTGTTAGCACCTTTTGGATCGACAAAACCTTCTGGTTGCATCATATACAACTCTTCTTTGAGATATCCATTCAGGAATGCAGTTTTGACAT
Source organism: Secale cereale (assembly GCA_902687465.1). Classification (NCBI taxonomy): domain Eukaryota; kingdom Viridiplantae; phylum Streptophyta; class Magnoliopsida; order Poales; family Poaceae; genus Secale; species Secale cereale. The sequence continues at coordinate 41,349,747 of LR738715.1, forward strand.
CCATTTGCCAGATTTCATAATCATAAAATGCGGCAATTGCTAACATGATTCGGACAGACTTAAGCATCGCTACAGGTGAGAAAGTCTCATCGTAGTCAACTCCTTGAACTTGTCGAAACCCTTTCGCAACAAGTCGAGCTTTGTAAACAGTAACATTACCGTCTGCGTCGGTCTTCCTCTTGAAGATCCATTTATTTTCGATGGCCTGCCGATCATCGGGCAAGTCAACCAAAGTCCACACTTTGTTCTCATACATGGATCCCATCTCAGATTTCATGGCCTCAAGCCATTTTGCGGAATCTGGGCTCATCATCGCTTCCTCATAGTTCGTAGGTTCATCATGGTCTAGTAACATGATTTCTAGAACTGGGTTGCCGTACCACTCTGGTGCGGAACGTAATCTGGTTGATCTACGACGTTCAGCAGAAACTTGATCCGAAGTTTCATGATCATCATCATTAACTTCCTCACTGATTGGTGTAGGAATCACTGGAACAATTTTCTGTGATGTACTACATTCCAATTCGGGAGAAGGTACAGTTACCTCATCAAGTTCTACTTTCCTCCCACTCACTTCTTTCGAGAGAAACTCCTTCTCTAGAAAGGATCCATTCTTAGCAACGAATATCTTGCCTTCGGATCTGTGATAGAAGGTGTACCCAACAGTCTCTTTTGGGTATCCTATGAAGACACATTTCTCCGACTTGGGTTCGAGCTTATCAGGTTGAAGCTTTTTCACATAAGCATCGCAGCCCCAAACTTTAAGAAACGACAACTTTGGTTTCTTGCCAAACCATAGTTCATAAGGTGTCGTATCAACGGATTTAGATGGTGCCCTATTTAACGTGAATGCAGCTATCTCTAAAGCATAACCCCAAAACGATAGCGGTAAATCGGTAAGAGACATCATAGATCGCACCATATCCAATAAAGTACGGTTACGACGTTCGGACACACCATTACGCTGTGGTGTTCCGGGTGGCGTGAGCTGTGAAACTATTCCATATTGTTTTAAATGAAGACCAAACTCGTAACTCAAATATTCTCCTCCACGATCAGATCGTAGAAACTTTATTTTCTTGTTACGATGATTCTCTACTTCACTCTGAAATTCTTTGAACTTTTCAAATGTTTCAGACTTGTGCTTCATTAAGTAGATATACCCATATCTGCTCAAATCATCAGTGAAGGTCAGAAAATAACGATACCCGCCGCGAGCTTCAACACTCATTGGCCCACATACATCAGTATGTATGATTTCCAACAAATCTGTTGCTCGCTCCATAGTTCCGGAGAACGGAGTTTTAGTCATCTTGCCCATGAGGCATGGTTCGCAAGCACCAAGTGATTCATAATCAAGTGATTCCAAAAGTCCATCACTATGGAGTTTCTTCATGCGCTTTACACCAATATGACCTAAACGGCAGTGCCACAAATAAGTTGCACTATCATTATTAACCTTGCATCTTTTGGTTTCAATATTATGAATATGTGTATCACTACAATCGAGATCTAATAAGAATAGACCACTCTTCAAGGGTGCATGACCATAAAAGATATTATTCATAAAAATAGAACAACCATTATTCTCTGATTTGAATGAATAACCGTCTCGCAACAAACAAGATCCAGATATAATGTTCATGCTCAACGCTGGCACCAAATAACAATGATTTAGGTCTAAAACTAATCCCGAAGGTAGATGTAGAGGTAGCGTGCCGACGGCGATCACATCGACTTTGGAATCATTTCCCACGCGCATCGTCACCTCGTCCTTAGCTAATCTTCGTTTAATCCGTAGTCCCTGTTTCGAGTTACAAATATTAGCAACCGAACCGGTATCAAATACCCAGGTACTACTACGAGCATTAGTAAGGTACACATCAATAACATGTATATCACATATACCTTTGTTCACCTTGCCATCCTTCTTATCCGCCAAATACTTGGGGCAGTTCCGTTTCCAGTGTCCAGTCCCCTTGCAGTAGAAGCACTCAGTTTCAGGCTTGGCTCCAGACTTGGGTTTCTTCGTGGGAGTAGCAACTGTCTTGCTATTCTTCTTGAAGTTCCCCTTCTTTCCCTTGCCCTTTTTCTTGAAACTAGTGGTCTTGTTAACCATCAACACTTGATGCTCCTTTTTGATTTCTACCTCCGCAGCCTTAAGCATAGCGAAGAGCTCGGGAATTGTCTTTTGCATCCCTTGCATATTATAGTTCATCACGAAGCCTTTATAGCTTGGTGGTAGTGATTGAAGAACTCTATCAATAACACTATCCTCGTCAACTTTGCAACCAAGTTGAGTCATATGATTGTAGTACCCAGACATTCTGAGCAAGTGTTCACTGATAGAACTATTCTCCTCCATCTTGCAGCTATAGAACTTATTGGAAATCTCATATTTCTCAATCCGGGCATTTGCTTGAAATATTAACTTCAACTCCTGGAACATCTCATATGGTCCATGACGTTCAAAACGTCGTTGAAGTCCCGGTTCTAAGCCGTAAAGCATGGCACACTGAACTATCGTGTAGTCATCAGACCGCGACTGCCAGACGTTTAAAGCGTCTACATTAGCGGGAGGGGGCTTGTCACCTAGCGGTGCTTCAAGGACATAATTCTTCTGTGCAGCAATGAGGATAATCCTCAAGTTACGGACCCAGTCCGTGTAATTGCTACCATCATCTTTCAACTTAGCTTTCTCTAGGAATGCATTAAAATTCAAAGGAACGGTAGCACGGGCCATTGATCTACAACAACATAGATATGCAAAAACTATCAGGACTAAGTTCATGATAAATTAAAGTTCAATTAATCATATTACTTAAGAACTCCCACTTAGATAGACATCCCTCCGGTCATCTAAATGATCACGTGATCCAAATCAACTAAACCATGTCCGATCATCACGTGAGATGGAGTAGTTTCAATGGTGAACATCTTATGTTGATCATATCTACTATATGATTCACGCTCGACCTTTCGGTCTCTAGTGTTCTGAGGCCATATCTGCATATGCTAGGCTCGTCAAGTTTAACCCGAGTATTCTGCGTGTGCAAAACTGGCTTACACCCGTTGTATTTGAACGTAGAGCTTATCACACCCGATCATCACGTGGTGTCTCGGCACGACGAACTTTCGCAACGGTGCATACTCAGGGAGAACACTTATACCTTGAAATTTAGTGAGGGATCATCTTATAATGCTACCGTCGTTCTAAGCAAAATAAGAAGCATAATAAGATAAACATCACATGCAATCAAAATATGTGACATGATATGGCCATCATCATCTTGTGCTTTTGATCTCCATCTCCAAAGCACCGTCATGATCACCTTCGTCACCGGCGCGACACCTTGATCTCCATCGTAGCATCGTTGTCGTCTCGCCAACTATTGCTTCTACGACTATCGCTACCGCTTAGTGATAAAGTAAAGCAATTACATGGCGGTTGCATTTCAAACAATAAAGCGACAACCATATGGCTCCTGCCAGTTGCCGATAACATTACAAAACATGATCATCTCATACAAAGCCGTATAACTCATCATGTCTTGACCATATCACATCACAACATACCCTGCAAAAACAAGTTAGACGTCCTCTACTTTGTTGTTGCAAGTTTTACGTGGCTGCTACGGGCTTAGCAAGAACCGTTCTTACCTACGCATACAAAACCACAACGATGTTTCGTCAAGTATGTGCTGTTTTAACCTTCACAAGGACCGGGCGTAGCCACACTTGATTCAGCTAAAGTGAGAGAGACAGACACCCGCCAGTCACCTTTAAGCAACGAGTGCTCGTAACGGTGAAACCAGTCTCGCGTAAGCGTACGCGTAATGTCGGTCCGGGCCGCTTCATCTCACAATACCGCCGAAGCAAAGTATGACATGCTGGTAAGCAGTATGACTAGTATCGTCCACAATCTCATTGTGTTCTACTCGTGCATATCATCTACGCATAGACCTGGCTCATGATGCCACTGTTGGGGAACGTAGTAATTTCAAAATTTTCCTACGATCACGCAAGATCTATCTACTAGATGTATAGCAACGAGAGGGGAGAGTGTGTCTACGTACCCTCGTAGACCGAAAGCGGAAGCGTTTATCAACGCGGTTGATGTAGTCGTGCACCTTCACGATCCGTCCCGATCTAGTACCGAACGTACGGCACCTCCGCGTTCAGCACACGTTCAGCTCGATGACGTCCTCGCCTTCTTGATCCAGCAAGACGGGCGAAGTAGTAGATGAGTTCCGGCAGCACGACGGCGTGGTGACGGTTGTTGATGAAGAACAATCTCTGCAGGGCTTCGCCAAGCACTACAGAAACTAGACGGAGGATAAACTAGAGGGTCGGGGTAGCCGGCACACGGCTTGGTGTATCTTGATGTGTCTTGGGTGCTAGCCCTACCCCTCTATTTATATGTTGAGCCTTGGGGTCGAAACTTGGAGTAAAAGCCTTCACAAAGTCGGTTTCACCCGAAAGGCAAGAGTCCTTCTCGGACTCCAGGGCCAGACGCCAGGGTTCCCAGCGTCTGGACCCAGACGCCAGGGACCCTGGCATCTGGCCCCTGGACTCCGCAAAACTTCCTTTTGCGCTTTCCAAAAACCTTGTGTGCTTTCCCTTTTGGCCCAAATAACGTGTTCTCGTACCCAAACACTTCGGGAAACATCCGGAACCCCTTCCGGTGAATTCCGGAACCCTTCCGGAGGTCAAACACTATTATCCCATATATTAATCTTTATCTCCGGACCATTCCAGAGTTCCTCGTCATGTCCGTGATCACATCCGGGACTCCGAACAACATTCGGTCATCAACATACATAACTCATTAAATACTATATCGTCAACGAAACGTTAAGCGTGCGGACCCTACGGGTTCGAGAACTATGTAGACATGACCGAGACATTTCTCTGGTCAATAACCAATAGCGGAACCTGGATGCCCATATTGGCTCCAACATGTTCTACGAAGATCTTTATCGGTCGAACCGCATAACAACATACGTTGTTCCCTTTGTCATCGGTATGTTACTTGCCCGAGATTCGATCGTCGGTATCTCAATACCTTAGTTCAATCTCGTTACCGGCAAGTCTCTTTACTCGTTCCGTAATACATCATCTCGTGACTAACTCATTAGTCATTTGCTTGCAAGGCTTATTATGATGTGCATTACCGAGAGGGCCCAGAGATACCTCTCCGACACTCGGAGTGACAAATCCTAATCTTGATCTATGCCAACACCACGAATACTTTCGGAGACACCTGTAGAGCATCTTTATGATCTCGTGACTAACTCATTAGTCATTTGCTTGCAAGGCTTATTATGATGTGCATTACCGAGAGGGCCCAGAGATACCTCTCCGACACTCGGAGTGACAAATCCTAATCTTGATCTATGCCAACACCACGAATACTTTCGGAGACACCTGTAGAGCATCTTTATGATCACCCAGTTACGTTGTGACGTTTGATAGCACACAAGGTGTTCCTACGGTATTCGGGAGTTGCATAATCTCATAGTCATAGGAACATGTATAAGTCATGAAGAAAGCAATAGCAGTAAAACTAAACGATCATAGTGCTATGCTAACGGATGGGTCTAGTCCATCACATCATTCTCCTAATGATGTGATCCCGTTGATCAAATGACAACTCATGTCTATGGCTAGGAAACATAACCATCTTTGATCAATGAGCTAGTCTAGTAGAGGCATACTAGGGACATACTGTTTTGTCTATGTATCCACACATGTACTAAGTTTCCGGTTAGTACAATTCTAGCATGAATAAAAGACATTTATCATGATATAAGGAAATACAAATAACATCTTTATTATTGCCTCTAGGGCATATTTCCTTCATTTTTAAGAGCTGCCAGGCTCAAAGCAATATTCAGCCAATCACTGGATGTGGACTATCCATCTTTCCAGAGGGCCGTTGGATGTGGATTATCCATCTTTCCATATGAACCATAAGAAAAAATTTAGGCAATCACTGGATGTGGATTATCCATCTTTCCAGAGGGCCTAGCCAATCACTGGATGTGGATTATCCATCTTTCCAGAGGGCCGGTGGATGTGGATTATCCATCTTTCCACTTGAATTATAATAAAGAACTTAGCCAATCACTGGATGTGGATTATCCATCTTTCCAGAGGGCCTAGCCAATCACTAGATGTGGATTATCCATCTTTCCAGAGGGCCGGTGGATGTAGATTATCCATCTTTCCACTTGAAACATCATAAACAATTTAGCCAATCACTGGATGTGGATTATCCATCTTTCCAGAGGGCCTAGCCAATCACTGGATGTGGATTATCCATCTTTCCAGAGGGCCGGTTGATGGATGTGGGTAAACCCGACTGTTCATATAGTTTTCCTTGGCTCCATGGAATCATGGGTAGATCTTGAAGCGTCCTCTCTTGAACCGGATGTGATCTCATGCTCTTTAGAGAGTTTTATTGCTTCTGTGTTGAAAGTGCAACTAATCCCCGGGTGGTTTTGGTAATTAATAACAACATATATATCATTGAACTAATATTATCTTGAGAATCATTTCAGAGAAGTTCGATGATATGGATATGGAAATGTCTGAAGAAGTGGACCCCTCAAAATGCTAAGACAAGCATTGGCAAAAGCTCAAGACTCCATTTTTGGTTTAGTGATCAAAGATCACATTGAGTCCATAGGAAAAGCCAATACTATTAAAAGGGGATGAGGTTGTGTTAATGTTCTTGTTGCTCAAGTGCTTGGTGATCTAACTCCCTCAACTATCAGCACTATTCACTACTTAACACAAACCCTAACATCTCGGTCACACCGATTTCTCCAACTCAGTCCCACCGAGATGAACCTCTTCAGTTGTTTCTCCAAACCCTAGCTTCTCGGTCAAACCGATTCTGAGTTTCGGTCTCACCGAAAAAGGGCTGCCAACCTTCTGTGATCAGTTGACATCATTTCGGAATATCCGAGTTTATATTTTCGGTCTCACCGAGATGGCAAACCCTAACCTTTGACTCACTTCGGTCTCACCGAGATGGTATTTTCGGTCCCACCGAAAATCCCAACGTTCACTATATTTGAACTTTCGGTCTAACCGAGTTTTCACTTCGGTCTGACCGAGATTGGTCAAATGTGTGTGTAACGGTTGGATTTTGTGTGGAGGCTATATATACCCCTCCACCCCCTCCTCATTCGTGAGGAGAGCCATCAGAAAGTACCACCACTTCTACCACACACTTTCTGAGAAGTGAACCACCTACCCTTGTGTTGAGATCAAGCCATTCCATTCCTACCATATGAAACTTGATCTCTAGCCTTCCCAAGTTGCTTTCCACTCAAATCTTTCTTCCACCACAGCCATATCAGTGAGGAGAGTTGAGTGTTGGAGAGTTTATCACTTGAAGCACAAGAGCAAGGAGTTCATCACCATCAACACCGTCTATTACCTTTTGGGGGGTGGTGCCTCCTAGATTGGTTAGGTGTCGCTTGGGAGCCTCCGTCGTGATGTGGAGTTGAACCAAGAAGTTTGTAAGGGCAAGGAGATCGCCTACTTCGTGAAGATCTACCCCGAGTAAGGCTAGTCCTCCGTGGGCGTAGGCCGTGATGGAATAGACAAGGTTGCTTCTTCGTGGACCCTTCGTGGGTGGAGCCCTCCGTGGACTCGCGCAGCCGTTACCCTCCGTGGGTTGAAGTCTCCATCAACGTGGATGTACGATAGCACCACCTATCGGAACCACGACAAAAATCTCCGTGTCACCAAACTGCGTTTGATCTTCTCCACCTCTCTTTTACATGTGCAATTTACTTTCCGCTGCATATACTCTAGAATTGCATGTGTAGGGTGTTACTTGATTTGATCTTGTTTGTGAAACTGCCAAAAACTTTGCATGATCTAAAGGCAGATTTTTTATATTGTCAAGTAGTCTAATCCCCCCCCCCTCTAGACCTACTTTCGATCCTACAAGTGGTATCAGAGCTTTGGTCTCCATTGCCTTGGTTTCCATTGCATTGGACTCCATAAGCTTGGTTTCACAACCTAGGAGAGTATGGCGTCTAGTGAGGGTAATTATCGTAGAGGTCCTTACTTTGATGGTACAAATTTTGCTAGTTGGAAGCATAAAATGAAAATGCATATTATTGGTCATAATCCTGCCGCATGGGGCATTATTTGTGTTGGCATGCAAGGTGATTTCTTTGAAGAAGGAAAAGTTCCGGATCGCGAAGCTACACCCGAAGAGTTGCGGATGTTGCAAAACAATGCTCAAGCTTGTGACATTCTCTTCAATGCTTTGTGTCCCGAAGAGTTCAACAAAATCAGCCGTCTTGAGAATGCTAAAGAGATTTGGGATACTTTGGTTGAAATGCACGAAGGTACTGAATCTGTGAAGGAATCAAAGCTAGATATTCTTCAAGGTCAACTTGACAAGTTCAAGATGAAGGATGGTGAAGGAGTCACTGAAATGTACTCTAGGCTTGCTCTCATCACAAATGAGATTGCTGGCTTAGGAAGCGAAGAAATGACCGACCGATTCATCATTAAGAAGATTCTCAGAGCTTTGGATGGAAAGTATGACACCGTGTGCACTTTGATCCAAATGATGCCAAACTACAAGACTCTCAAGCCAACTGAAGTCATTGGAAGAATTGTTGCTCATGAAATGACACTTAAGGACAAGGAAGAGCTTCACAACAAGTCAAGTGGTGCTTACAAAGCTACAAGTGATGCTCCTACTACCTCAAGTGACAAGCTAGTTTCCAATGAAGAGATAAGCCTAATGGTCAAGAACTTCAACAAGTTCTACAAGAATAGAGGCAAAGAAAGAAGCTCAAAGTCTAGATCATATGATGGAAAGAGATCTTCTAGTCGTGATCGAAACTGCTACAATTGTGGAAGACCCGGACACTTCTCAAATGAGTGTACGGCTCCCCACAAGAGAAGAGAAGAATCTCCAAGAAGAAGAGCAAGAGATGAGTCACCTCGGAGAGAGAGAAGGAGTAGAGATGATCGTTATGAACGAAGACCTCTTCGGAGAAGCAAAGATTCGGAGAGGAAAGACAAGTCATCAAGGAGCTACACAAGAAGAAGACATCAAGCTCATGTTGGTGAATGGGTCTCCGGCTCCGACTCTGACAGTCAATCCGATGGAAGCTATCACTCCGACTCCGACTATAGTCAAGATGAAGGTGTTGCCGGACTTGCACTAGTATCCTCCAACTCCAACTCCTACGACTTATTTGATTCACCAAATGAGGGAATTGGAAGATGCTTCATGGCTAAAGGCCCCAAGGTAAAACACCCTGAATTCATTGACTTTGATAGTGATGAGGATGACTTACTTGGTGAAGATGAGCTCTTGCATGATAAATCTAGTGAGCTTAGTAATGATGAAAATGCTAGTAGTCTTTATAGTCGAGAAGAGTTGAATGACAATGCTATGAAGGAGATTGAGCGTCTAACTAAAGAACTAAACACTCTTAAGTTAGCTCATGAAACAACTCAAGAAGATCATAGAGAGCTCCTAAGATCTCATGAGAAGCTACGCTTCGAGAAGCTCACTCTAGAGCAAGAACATGAGTTTCTAAAAGCGATCAATGACGATCTTCGAAAGAAGAGTTCTTCATATCTTGCCAAAAGACTTCTCTTGTCTAATTTCTTGCCACCTATTAAGACTAAGCATGACAAGCATAAGAAAAATTCTTCCTCTAGTAGTAACAATAACAATGTTAAATCCAATATTGTTGCTTCTAGTAGTTCTCTTGATTCCACTAACAATGTTTCAAGCCAAGTTACACTTGAGCAAGAAAATAGCTTATTGAAGGAAATCATAGAGAAAGGTGTCTACAAGAGTCTTGCCGGAAGCAAGAACTTTGAGGAGATTGTTCGCAAACAAGGAAGACACCGGAAGAATCAAGGGATTGGTTTTGAGCGAAAGTTCAACGCCAAAGGTGTTGAGTGGGAAGAAGGTCAATACCCTACTCCACAGTTTGTCTCACAAAAGGAGAAGTATGATCCTACTTCTTCCAATGTGGAACAAGCTCAAGATGACCTTCCACCACAAGACCACAAGCTAAAGGCCAAGGACAAGCTTCAAGAGGAGATTGATGCATTCATTGAAGCACCTCAAGCCATGGTCAAGTGGGTTCCCAAGGACACATCAAGTTCTACTTCGTCAAGCTCAACTACAACACCAAGGATTCCCATCAAAATGATGTGGATCCCAAAGAAGAAGAACTAGTAGGTTCTTGAGGGTGACTCCGCCAACAAACTTCACTCATATTCGTTTTGGCAAGAACTTGTGCAATCAACTTCCACATCATGCACTAGTTCATGGAGTCACAAACCCTCTTGTTGGTAAGTCAAGGGACAAGGTAATCATTGCTTTCATGGACATCATCTCTTGTGTACTTCACTCTATGTCCATGGATATTCTTGTTTGTTCCTTGTGGGACTAACCCATGTAGGTATTGAAAGTGCCCTAATCCAAGGATAGCTCTCAACTCTTGATGATCTACATCAACATTGAGCATCCACATCTTCAACATCTACATGAAGTCTTCTACGACAACCCAAGGTTAGTTTGACCCTTTAAAAGGGGTTCTCACATCTAGGGGGAGCTTTGCTCTAAAAATTGAGCTAAAACATCTCCAAATGATGTGAACACATAAATGCTTTATGTAAAAGTGGTAACCCCACTTGTGCTTAAACGATGAGTATGACCTATGATCAAATGTTCTCATTTGGCTCCTAAGTCAATATACTCATATATAGATGACCTAGTCATCGACAAATTGTGTGCTAGTAGCTAGAGTTTTGGTTGTGCATGTTTGACACATATTTCAGTTGCTATCTTATTGTGTGAGCATGTTGAATGCATGATTCTATTCATTCAAGGACATCCATTTGTAGTTTTGATTGTTTTGGTTTCTTTTTCTGGCCAAATGGATGGACAAGAATGCCTAAGCACCTTCCCTAGCTATCTATGCTATCTTGTCTCAAATTCTATTCATGCTTATATCACAACTTTGAACAAGTCTTTTTCGGACAGTCCGAGTGAGGAGCACTCGGAACCACCGATTCGTCTAAGGCTGACTTCCAAAACCTTCTAAGTCCATTTCGGTCTGACCGGCTTCTCAATCTCGGTCCAACCGAAACACTTAGATTGATCTAGGTTTCATCTCGGTGAAACCGAGTTCAACATCTCGGTCTGACCGATATGCGTAACTGCACTGCAATTATGCATCTCGGTGACACCGAGTTTTTCAACTCGGTCCCACCGACAGCACGGGGTTATATATACTGAGGGCTGCGCGCGATCTATTCCTTTCAAACGTTCGCCCTCCAAGACCCCTGCTGCCGCCGCCCTGGTCTACGGATCGTCGCCTTCATCACCTGTGCGTCCTCGCCGCAGGTCTCCGCCGCCGTCAACGGTAATCTTCTCCGCCGTTGCCGCCGTAGAGGGACACCACCAAGTTAGGGTGTGTCCCGATCCCGTTCATGCTCCACTTCTGATTCTTGCATGATAGGACTGCCCTGATTCAATCCAAGTTTGATATGATCCCAATACTTTGTTAAGATCTTCTAGTTTCGAGGAAAATTCTTAGGTTTAGGTTTCCACGGAATGCATCTCGGTGAAGCCGATTCCTGAAACTCGGACTGACCGATTTGGTCTCTGACCATTGCACTACATAGTTCGGTCTGACCGAGTTGTGAAAATCGGAATGTCCGAATTGAAGTTTCTGTGAAACCCTAAGTTTTCGGTAGGACCGAAACCCATTTCGGTCTGACCGAAAGTGGTGTGTAGGTTCTGTTGAACACTTCGGTTACACCGAAACTTGAAATCGGTTTGACCGAAATACATTCTGTGAAAACTCAAAACTAAGTTTTTAAACTCATTTTTTTAAAAAAAAAACTTCTGCAGTTGTGATAACTCTTCTATTCTGCCTATACCTTATCTTTTCACAGGTCTTTCAGCCATGTCAGATGTCAGTGACAGCCAGAACAGGTCTGAATCACCATTTGCTGAAATCCCAGAGGCAGAAACAAGTCCTGCAAGCAGCTCTAGTGATGATGGTGAGAGGAGCACCCCTAGTGGTCTGCCTCCCGCAGCTACGAGAACCAGGAAGAAGAGAACTTCTGATGATGAGGATTCCGACTTTGTTGCTGAGGAAGTTACCTCCAAGCCCAAGAGGAATGTGGTTGCCAAAGAGCACCAAGGGCAGCAGCCAAGGAAAGGTACAAGCAAGGTAAAACAGTCTGCAGTTGCTAAGAAGCTCATCTTGGAAGAGCCTGCTCCAAGCAAGGTGAAGAAGACTTCCAAGAGGAAGAGAGTTTTTTATGCTGAACCTCAAGTTGATGTTGCTGAAGAAGAAGAAGAAGATGCACCCCAGCCTCCTCCTCAGAAAGCTAAGTTCATGGGTGATGCTATTCGGGCTCAAGCCTCCTCCAAGCCCAAGAAGCCTGCTCCAGCTAAGGCAGCTCCAGAGAAGCCCAAGAGGACAACCAGAAGCATTCCAGCTTCTGAGAAGAACAAAGGTGAGATGCCACCTTCTGAGTCAGATGAAGAGCATGTGTTGCTCAAGCTCCGTCCCAAGTTGCCACTCCACAATGATGCTCATCCTCAAGCTGAGGACATGAAGGCAAGGAAGGACAAAGGTCTCAGGCTATGGAGACAATCTGATCCATATGCCGTAAGAAGAAGGACTGCTGTTGACCCCAGATTCCACACCAGAGAGCAGCAGGATTTCTATGAGACAGTGCTAATGGATAAGAAGCCCATTGTTGCTGACACCAGGTATGTTGACTGGAAGTACATTGACAGTAGAGAGCACCGGGACTTCTTTCCCCATGTGCATGAGAGCTTTACTGCATGTGGAGTTGCTGATTTTGTGGGTCAAGAACTGACAGCATGGAATGACGAGATGATCATGCAGTTCTATGCCACAGCCCATTTCTACCCTGATGGCAAGATTACCTGGATGACTGAAGGTCAAAGGTTTTCTTCAACTGTTGCAGAATGGGCAGAACTTCTGAACGCTCCTGTGCAGAGAGAGGACGACATTGATGTCTATGGGATTCCTAAGAAGAGTCATGATTCTATGAAGAACATGTACAAGGAGATCCCAGCTGCTGATTTGGAGGGATGGAAGCTCGGCTCAGTGTATTATCTCCAGGCTGGTCTGACCACCACTAACACCATTCTGAGGCATACTTTGATGCCTAAGTCAGGTGACCACCGGATGATACGAGGCTATTCTATCAACATGCTGCACATTCTCGATGAGAAGGCACCTTTTAAGGTGATGGACTTGATGGTAGAGACCATTAAGAGGACTGCAGCTGACCAGAAGAGGTCGTGCGGGTTTGCTCCGCAGATACAGATGCTTATCAACGCCAAGTTTGGCACGGGCAAATTCATGTTGGATAGGAAGCACTTGCCACTGCAGCCAGAGCATGAGGACAACGTAGTTGTGATGGATGAAGAGGATCCCACCTCAGTTGAAGGGCAAGCCAAGATTGAAGCTGCGAAGAAAGCCAAAGCTGACAAAGAGGCAGCAGCAGCAGCAGCTAAGCCAAAGAGCTTCGGAGATCAGATTCTTGAAGCAACCCGGAGAATTGAACAACGCCTGGCCAGCATTGAGCAATCTCAGGAGAGCCTTGAGAGGATTGTCGAGGACAAGATCCACGCTCTAGACGTGAAGCTGACTGAGATTCAGGTGTCTGTCAACAAGCTTGAGGCAGACATGGAGGAGACTAGGCAGGAGAGAGCAGAGCTTATGCAGGCTGATCTAGTCCAGGACTCTCATCGCCAGACTGCTCAGGTTCCCAGAGGATCCAGATCTGCAGCTATCCCAGTGACAGACTCCAGGGCTACCACCTCAGCACCAGCTACAGCTCCAGCAGTTCCTACAGCTCCAGCATCCACTCCTCCACCGCAGACATCAGCAGAGGTCTTCGCAGATGCA
>LR738715.1:41365657-41376674 GCA_902687465.1 Secale cereale
GATGTGGAGTTGAACCAAGAAGTTTGTAAGGGCAAGGAGATCGCCTACTTCGTGAAGATCTACCCTGAGTAAGGCTAGTCCTCCGTGGGCGTAGGCCGTGATGGAATAGACAAGGTTGCTTCTTCGTGGACCCTTCGTGGGTGGAGCCCTCCGTGGACTCGCGCAGCCGTTACCCTCCGTGGGTTGAAGTCTCCATCAACGTGGATGTACGATAGCACCACCTATCGGAACCACGACAAAAATCTCCGTGTCACCAAACTGCGTTTGATCTTCTCCACCTCTCTTTTACATGTGCAATTTACTTTCCGCTGCATATACTCTAGAATTGCATGTGTAGGGTGTTACTTGATTTGATCTTGTTTGTGAAACTGCCAAAAACTTTGCATGATCTAAAGGCAGATTTTTTATATTGTCAAGTAGTCTAATCACCCCCCCTCTAGACCTACTTTCGATCCTACATGTGTATACTCTGCAAAAAATCAATTTTAAACCGGCCAATATGTTGAAATATAACATATGATAAAACATGCATGGTTATCCTCACAAGATATTTGTATTGAAAAAAAGGCTGAGCCCCCGGTTTACCGAGGGTGCCGGTTTATTCATTAATCATAATATATACATAGGATAGAGTGGAGCTCATAGCTCAAGTATAGTATGGCCGCAAATGGGCGATGTTCCCTGGCCTCTTCGTCTTCTCCTCTGATGTCTGTGAGTCCTTGTGTTCTCGAACGTCCAGCAGGTAATATGAATCATTGTGCAGATTCTTGCTGACCACAAAGGGCCCTTCCCAAGGTGGTGATAATTTGTGCATATCTGTTTGATCTTGGATGAGCCGGAGTACCAAGTCGCCCTCCTGGAACGTCCTTGTTTTGATCCGGCGGCTATGATACCTGCGTAAGTCTTGTTGATAAATTGCAGATCGTGCGGCAGCTATATCACGCTCTTCATCCAGCCGGTCCAAGCTGTCTTGCCTTGCTCTCTCGTTGGCCGCTTCAACATAAGCCGTTACCCTTGGTGAATCATGACGGATATCACTTGGAAGGACCGCTTCAGCACCATAGACCATGAAGAAAGGTGTGTAACCTGTGGACCGGTTTGGTGTAGTGTTGATACTCCAAAGAACAGATGGTAACTCCTCAACCCAACATCCTGGGGTTCTCTGCAAAGGAGTCATAAGCCGGGGCTTGATACCTCACAAAATCTCCTGATTTGCCCTTTCAGCTTGACCATTGGATTGGGGGTGGGCCACAGAAGATACATCTAAGCGAATATGCTCCCGTTGACAGAATTCTTCCATCTCACCCTGAGATAAATTCGTGCCATTGTCTGTGATGATGTTGTGCGGAAAGCCAAACCAGAAAATTACCTTTTTAATGAATTTGACTGCCGTCGCTGCATCACACTTGCTTATAGGCTCTGCTTCAATCCATTTTGTAAACTTATCCACTGCTACTAGTAGATGAGTTTTCTGATCTTGGGATCGCTTGAAGGGTCCGACCATATCAAGCCCCCAAGTCGCAAACGGCCAAGTTATTGGTATCATCCGGAGCTCCTGCGCCGGAACCAGAGCACGCCTCGAAAATTTCTGACAAGCATCACACTTCCGGACCAAATCTGCCGCATCAGCATGAGCAGTTAACCAATAGAAACCATGCCGGAACACTTTAGCCACCAATGATTTTGAACCGGCATGATGACCGCAATCCCCTTCATGGATCTCGCGAAGAATCTCACAACCTTCCTCAGCTGATACACACCGCTGAAATACTCCAGAAGTACTGCGATGATGAAGCTCTCCGTTTGCAATTGTCATGGACTTAGAACGCCGGACTATCTGTCGTGCCTCGATCTCATCATCCGGTAACTCTCCTCGACTCAAATACGCCAAGTAAGGCTGCGTCCAATCCGGGATTATATGAAGTGCTGCAACTAACTGTGCCTCCGGATCAGGAACAGCTAGGTCTTCCTCTGATGGTACTTGAATCGAAGGACTGTGTAACTCATCCAAAAATGTATTTGGCGGCACCGGTTTACGTTGTGAGCCTAGCCGGCTTAAAGCATCGGCCGCTTCGTTCCGTTGCCGGTCTATATGATCCACCTGATACCCCTTGAAATATCCTGCAACTGCTTCTACCTCTCGTCTGTAAGCTGCCATAAGAGGATCTCGGGAATCCCACTTGCCTGAAACTTGCTGTGCCACCAGATCTGAGTCACCAAAGCACTTGACCCGGCTCAAGTTCATCTCCTTTGCCATCCGCAAGCCATGAAGTAACGCTTCATATTCTGCCGCATTGTTAGTACAAGGAAACAACAAACGGAGGACGTAACAAAATTTATCACCTCGGGGGGAAGTTAAGACAACTCCAGCCCCCGAGCCTTCCAACTGTCTTGAACCGTCAAAGTGAATCGTCCAGTACGTAAGATCCGGCTTCTCCTCAAGGGTTTGTAACTCTGTCCAATCATTAATGAAATCCACCAATGCCTGAGATTTTATAGCGGTGCGTGGCACATACTTTAATTCATGTGGGCTGAGCTCAATGGCCCACTTCGCCACTCTACCTGTAGCTTCCCTATTCTGGATTATATCCCCCAACGGTGCTGAACTAACCATAGTTATTGGATGACCTTGAAAATAGTGCTTCAGCTTCCGGTTTGCCATGAACACACCATATACCAGCTTCTGCCAATGTGGGTACCTTTGCTTGGACTCAATAAGTACTTCACTCACATAATAAACCGGACGCTGAACCGGGTGTTCTTTCCCTGCTTCCTTGTGCTCAACCACGATTGCAACGCTGACTGCCCGTGCATTAGCAGCGACGTATAATAGCAACAGCTCCTTATCAACAGGGGCAGCCAGGACCGGCGGCTTTGCCAGTTGCCGCTTCAAATCCTCAAACGCCGCGTTGGCCTCATCACTCCATATAAACCGGTCTGTTTTCTTCAAATTTTGATAGAGCGGAATCGCCTTCTCTCCCAAATGGCTGATGAACCGGCTTAATGTTGTGATCCGGCCAGCGATACGCTGAACATCGTTGATGAAAACTGGCTTAGTCAAAGATGTAATGGCCTTGATCTTCTCCGGATTAGCTTCTATTCCTCTGTTTGAGACCAAGAATCCCAATAGTTTACCTGCCGGAACACCAAAGGCACACTTCTCCGGATTAAGCATCATCTTGTAAGCCCGAAGATTGTTAAAAGTCTCCTTAAGATCCTCTATCATTGTCTCCTCTTTCCTTGACTTAACCACAATGTCATCCACATAAGCATGAACATTCCTCCCTATCTGTCCTTTAAGACAATTCTGAACGCAACGCTGATAAGTTACTTGAGCACTCTTGAGCCCAAAAGGCATAGATACATAGCAAAAAGCACCAAAAGGGGTTATGAAAGCCGTCTTCTCTTGGTCTTTAACTGCCATCTTGATCTGGTGATATCCTAAATATGCATCCAAAAAACTTAGCCGCTCACATCCCGCTGTAGCATCGATGATCTGATCAATGTGAGGGAGAGCAAAAGGATCAGTTGGGCAAGCCTTGTTGAGGTCTGTGTAGTCCACACACATTCTCCACTTCCCATTCTTCTTTAACACCAGCACCGGGTTAGCCAACCACTCCGGGTGAAAGACTTCCACTATGAATCCTGCGGCCAAAAGCCTGGCCACTTCTTCCCCTATAGCCTTGCGCCTCTCTTCGTTGAAGCGGCGCAAATATTGTTTAACCGGTTTATATTTCGGATCAATGTTAAGGCTGTGCTCAGCGAGTTCCCTCGGTATACCTGGCATGTCAAAAGGCTTCCATGCAAAGATATCCCGGTTCTCATGGATGAACTCAATGAGCGCGCTTTCCTATTTGGGATCAAGGTTAGCGCTGATAGTGAACTGCTTGGACAAATCCCCTGGCAGAAAATCAACTTGCTTGGTCTCCTCTGCAGATTAAACTTCAACGCCGGATCATGCTCGGTAGTTGGCTTCTTCAGCGGAGTCATATCTGCCGGATCAACATTATCTTTATAAAACTTCAACTCCTCTGTGGCACATACCGCCTCCGCATAGGCTGCATCTCCCTCTTCACACTCCACTGCTATCTTGCGACTTCCATGAACCGTGATCGTGCCCTTGTGACCCGACATTTTGAGTTGCAGATAAACATAACATGGCCTAGCCATAAACTTGGCATAAACTGTCCTCCCAAATAGAGCGTGATAAGGGCTTTTGATCTTGACAACTTCGAAAGTTATCATCTCTGACCTGGAATCATGCTCATCTCCAAAGGTAACTTCCAAGTCAATCTTTCCAACCGGATAAGCTGACTTACCTGGGACCACCCCATGGAACACTGTGTTCGATTGTCTTAACTTCTTATCCGTCAAGCCCATACGACGGAAAGTCTCATAGTACAAGATGTTGATGCTGCTACCTCCGTCCATGAGGACTTTAGTGAATTTATAACCTCCCACCCGGGGTGCCACCACCAAGGCTAAGTGGCCCGGATTATCTACCCGCATTGGGTGGTCTTCCCTACTCCATACAATGGGCTGCTCTGACCAGCGCAGAAATTGCGGTGTTGCCGGTTCAACCGGGTTAACTGCCCGCTTCAAAACCTTCTGATCTCGTTTACACAGACTTGTGGTGAATACATGGTATTGCCCGCTACTCAACTCCATCGGATTACTCTGATACCCGGACTGCGGTTGTTGTTGCTGACGCCGTTGATTACCTTGATTATTGTAGTTACCTTGGCCCTGCTGTTGATTGCTTTGGTTATTATGATTACCTTGGCCATGCTGCTGACTGCCTTGGTTGTTGTAACCACCTTGGTTACGCGGCTGATTGCCCTGGTTATTATAACTTCCTTGACTATTTTGATTACCGGCCCGGTTTTGATAACCAGTGTTATTGCCCCTATATCCTGATCCTGAGCTGCTCCCCTGATGACCCGGACCATAAAACCCTGGCCTGAACCGCCATTTGGAGGCCTGTCATAAGGATTAAAGCGTCCCACTATTGCTTCCATAAGGGGCCTGCACTCTCTTATAGTGTGTTTTGCCGGTCGATTTCTCGAGCCATGCTTCGGACAAGGCTGATCTAACTCTTGGTCCCAGCTAACAGCCCCTCCGCCGGTTTGTGGAGATGGGTTGCCCATGCTACGCTGAAAACCCTCTTGAACTTGAGTATTGGCCACGAAGTCAGAGCCACCTTCTGCCTTTCGTTTGCGCAAGAAACTTGTAGTAGCCAGATTAACTTGCGCCGGTTTACCAGGCTTGTTAACCTTCCCTGCCTTGTCTCCTTCAGCTTCTGGATACTTGGTATTATCAGAGTGCCCATATTTTACCAGAGCACTCATGAGAGTTCCCATATCATTGCAATCCCTTTTAAGCCGTCCTAGCTTTAACTTTAACGATTCAAACCGGCAATTTTTCCAAAGTCACTATCGCCGTACTAGGATTGATACCATTCGAAGAGTGCAATATCTCTAATACTCGCCGCACCCAAGCACTTGTAGACTCCTGCTCTCCTTGCACGCAGGCTGCTAGATCCACCACTGACATCGGCTGCTTGCATGTATCTTTGAAGTTTTTGATGAACTGACAACGTAGTTCTCCCCATGATCCGATGGAATTAGGGGGTAAACCCTTTAGCCAGGTCCGGGCTGTACCCTCAAGCATCATGGTGAAGTATTTTGCACAAGCCGCTTCACCCACGTCCAGCATCTCCATGGCCATCTCATAACTTTCCACCCAAGCTTCAGGAGGTAAATCCGCAGTATAATTAGGTACCTTGCGGGGCCCTTTAAAGTCTTTGGGCAACTTTACACTCCGTAAAGCGGGGATAAGACACTGGACTCCAAAGGAACTCGTCGTAACTCCTGTTTCCGCTGTGGCTATGTGAACCGGCGTCGTTTGACGAACCTCCTCCCGGGCTCCTGATCTAACCCGGTTTGCATCTTGAGCTTGAGCATCCGCACCCGCCAGATTATCCTGTCTGCGCCGATGTCACCTGCGCTCACTGCTAGACACTTCCGGCTCCTCCCAATGCCGAGTGTAACTCCGGCTGGGACGTGGTGTTGAATGTAGCCTTTCCTTACTATGAGAGTATGCTTGCTGCTGTATTAACGCCGTATTAAGCAGCTCCTTGACTCTGCGTGCCTCCAATGCCACCGGGGACGTCTCCTCCACGGGTAAAGCGGCCAAACGTGCAGCAGCAGCAGCGATGTTATCCAAAGGATTTGAATAATGACCTGGTGGGGTGGGAACGTAAGGTGCAGACGTGATCCGCCGATCTTGCTCTGCAGTGGGCTGCTGAACCGGCTCCTCCCTGGCCGGGGGTGCCCTCCGGTTTAAAGCCGGATCATTGCTAGTCCCAGCCCCAGGTGTCCTGAACAGATCCGTTGCTTCATAAACCGGCGGCAGACGAGATTGGTATTTTCGACCCCTTACTCCTTCCATCGAGGCCTGCTCCATCCTTAAATGAAATGCCTGATCATTCAGCTCCGCTTGTCTTACCGCTATCATTGCCTTCTCTGCTTTCAGATCCTCCTTTAATTGATCAATCCGGCCTTTTAACTGAAGGAGCTCTGCATCATGATGCGCCTTGTCTGCTGGAGCTATTGTTTCCACCACTTTAGCTGTGAACTCCTCGATCAAGGTGGATAGAACGTCAGTAGGTGAGAGGGCCGGGCCGCTCCCCCTACACCAGCTTCTGCTGTCGTCCCGTTCACGGTGCGCTGTGAACCGGCCATAAAGACAGCCACCCGGTTTGGCGGGTCAAAGGTGTCCGGAATACTGTTTCCATCGGACTCGCCCTCAGACCGGCCGTCCTGCAACTGATACAAAGACTCTGTTTCTCCGGATGAAGATTCGTCGTCGGAGTAGACAACTGTTGCACCATCGGATTCCGATCCGTCTTCGGCTCGAACTCCGTGGATTACTCCAACGAACACGTGCATCATGGCGGGCTGAATCCGGGCCGATCTCGCACGCTGAGCCGGCTCGACGATGTTGGGGAAGATGTCCGACTCAGGTCCCGGTTCGCCGATTTTGCCAATGAAGACTTGGATGCCACCGAAGGGAACCCGGTACCCGTATTCGATTGAATCGGCCTCCGGTCCCCAACCTGCGTCGTTGATGTAGATCCGACCGCGGCGACGCTTGGTCATCCGACCGACCGCGTAACCCTTGAGCCCTTCAAAGCTGCCCTTCAAGAACTCGAAACCATCGTGCGGAGGCCCCACGGTGGGCGCCAACTATCGTGGAATTAACACGGCAGATGTCCGGTCTAGCGGACTTGATGATGGAACCATCACACGGGTTAGCTTGAAGGGGTTCATAGCACACAAAGGACACAGAGAGTTTATACTAGTTCGGCCCCTTCGATGAAGGTAAAAGCCTACGTCTAGTTGGTTTGGTATTGCTTGGGCGTCGGTTTACAGGGAGCGGATCGCTTGCATGTAGTCTCGACGGGTTGATTCTTGCTTCTCCTTGAACCGTCGCCGGGTCGTCCCTTTATATAGAGGTGACGCCTGGTCCGGTTTACAGAGTCCCGAGGCCGGCTCATACTTGTGTCCGCCTCG
Source organism: Secale cereale (assembly GCA_902687465.1). NCBI lineage: Eukaryota > Viridiplantae > Streptophyta > Magnoliopsida > Poales > Poaceae > Secale > Secale cereale. The sequence goes on from LR738715.1 coordinate 41,373,232, forward strand.
GTCTCTGTCCTTTCTTCCTTATCTCTCAAGTTACATCGCTTGGCGGTTTACAAACCATAATTCTATACATGGGCCCTAAGATCTCATGGGCCGTAGCCTTTACTAAATATTACAACTAAACATATTATAATTATGCCGGTTTACACTAGCCGGTTCATACCTGCTAGTCATATCCCTGACAGAAGGGCCATCCACGACACTCACACTTATCTTGAGGCTTTTAGTAGTATCCATCAACTTGTCTATGAACTGTAAGAGTAACGAAGTAGTCCGTACCGCGAACAATGGCTATTCGAATAGATTGATAACCCTGCAGGGGTGTACTTCTTCACACACGCTTCCACCACTTATCGCCGTTTACCTGACATGTACTCGGCAACCTTCAAGCGGAAGCCCAGCGAGGGTGTCGGCCACGACCTGACTAACTACACGAGTCTCTCGTCCAGGTGTATCGCCTATTTGGGTTCCATCCGTGGGGAGATCCGGCCGGGGTGTCGCTCACGGCCCCAAACGATGTGTACAGGGTTCCCGAGTCACCAAACGGGCAACTGGTACACCGTGCCACGTACCTGTCGCATCACAGCCCACCCCGAGGGACAGCGCTGTGCACGACCACCAGTAAACTACAAACACCAGAAACTAGTTGCAATTCCTGGACAGAGATCAAGGGTAATTAATAAGTCGAGAGGGTCAATTAAGGATCCCAATGTGTGGTAGTAGCTGAAACTTGAACCACACATACAGATCTCGGGTCCTATGGACGGTTCCAATGAAACAACCACCACGTACTCCTACATGGCCTTTCATCGATACCTTTACCAAACATGTTCCACACTTCCTTCTCTTTACCGATATGATCATTTCACTCTGATCCATCACCCAGATGAATCAGACCTGACACAACTCTAAGCATAGCAGGCAACATAAACAAATAGCATGGTGGATCACACATCACATGGCTCAATCAACTCCTACACATGCTAAGAGCATCTCCAACAGCCGCGCTACGCGCCGCGCCCATAAATCGCATTTGCCGCGCGCGCTTCGGCTGGTTTGCCGCGCCGCGCCGCGCTGGCTCCAGCGGCTGCTGTAAAATGCAGCGCGCGCGCTCCACTCCAACAGCGCGCAAAAATGCAGCGCGTGCGCCGCTACAGCAGCGCCAAATATGGTATTTGGACACAAAATGAAACATTCAATCAAAATGCAATGAACATCTGAAATTTAACAAGTTGATGAATACATAAAAAGTCAGGCCCACAAGTTCATCCAACCAAGTCCAAATGCAAACCAAGTTCAAAATACAAGTGCAACCAACAAAGTTCAAGACATATATAAAACACATCAACCATCTTGCTCGTCTTCTTCGTCTTCTTCCTCTTCTTCCGCCGACGATTCTTCCTCTTCTTCCGCCGATGAATCTTCCTCTTCATCACGCACCGCATCACTTGTAGCTCCGACGGTCTTGGCAAGTTCTTCAACGGCATTTGCATGGGTATGTGTGTGAGGCACATCGAAAGGCATGGCCGGAGGTGCACCCATGCCTCCCATGGCGGCCAGAGGTGCACCCCATGCCTCCCATGAGAGAAGCAAAACTCATGCCACCCATGCCTCCCATAACGTTGGAGGGTGCTCCAAAGCCACCCATGGCTCCCATAGCATTGGAGGGTGCTCGAAAGCCACTCATGCCTCCCATGGCGGCCGGAGGTGCACCCATGCCACCCATGGCGGCCGGAGGTGCACCAATGCCTCCGAAGCCACCCAAGCCTCCAATGGTGCCGAGGCCCATGCCTCCCATGCCGCCGAGGCCACCGCCACCCATGCCGCCGAGGCCACCGCCACCCATGCCGCCACCCATTGTGTTGATCATGGCTCTTTTTTGAATCAAGACTTCTTGACGGGCAAGGTTGACATATTCCGTTTGCGCTTCATTGAACAAAGATGTGTCCAAGAAGAACAAGTTTTTTTCCCATTCCATCAACCTAGTTCGCTCCTCCATGCCAACCTTCCTCTCCTCCAATGCCACTTTCCTCTCCTCTGCGGCCACCCTCCTCTCCTCGGCCGCCAACCTCCTCTCCTCTGCCAGGGCATCTTGGTTCCTTGCCATTTTCCTCACCTCGTTCGCTTCTTTTCTTGCCTTCGCAATAGCTTCCATAGCATTTGTGAGCTCATCATCTCCTTTCCTCTTCTTCTTTTCGGTTTTGTCCTTCTTGCACCCATCCGGTCGTTTTGGTTTCGAGTATGAAACCGAGTTCGGTGTGGGGTTTCTCTTTCCGTCCTCACTTGAGGCATCATCCTCCTCCTCATCATCATTCAACTCAATTGTGCGCTTGCGTTTGTTGCTCAAATGCAAATCATCCAAGTCTTCACGCTTCATCCATTTCTCATCATCCTTCAACACTTCATAGCAATGAGGCAAGGTAAAGATCTTTCCTTTCTTGATCTTCCCCTTCTTGGTTGTCCTCGTCTCTTCTCTGAACAAGTTTTGTGCAATGTTGTACTACAAGAAAAACAAAACAAGTTAGCACTTCGGACACCAAAAAAAAGTATGATGAACATGTATGAGATGCCACTTACTCTATCATCCTCATTTGTCCCACTTGGGTTAAGCTTGTCCACTGCCTTTTGTGCGGCCGCCCACTTTTGACAATCCGAGTTGATTGTCGACCATCGGGACCGAAGTGATCTCTCGGAGCGGTCAATTCCACTCATGTTCTGAGCATCAAAGTGTTCTTTCATTCGCCCCCAATAAGCATCTCTACTTTGATCACCTCCAACGGATGGATCCCTCGACACTTGCAACCAAGTATTGCATAGTAATTTGTCATCATTGATGGTGTAATTGCCCGCTCTTCCTTTTGGCGCCTCGACAATGCCCTCACCCTCCTCGTCCACCTCAAACTCATGGTCGTCCAAATGGATTTCATTGGTTTGAGACCAATGCGAATTGTTGGACCCAACACCCATAGTTGACATGTATGCATCATCATTGAGACTACAAATACAAATATAAGCTATCTATATGATGATGCATTGAACAAATAACAAGAAAATAAAAGTTGGAACTTTTTTCACCTTGGGGGCATTTCGTCGAGCACGTGGTGCGCGTCGGCCGCCGGCTCAACTATTGAGCTCGCCGGCGCTTCGGTAGCCGCCGGAGCCGTCCGCCGCCCTGCAAGCTTCTTCTTCTTCGAGGTGCCGGAACCGTCCGCCGCCTTCTTCTTCGCGGATATTTTTCTTTTCTTCACCTCCGACGCATTGGGGAGCTTTGACGGTGCGGCGGTAGCACGGGACGGCGCCGGCGCAACGCCGCTCGTCGGCGTGGTCATCCGCGGCGGCAAGAAGAGGCTGCGCGCGAGGCCGCCCGATGGCGGAGCTCCGGTGGCGGCGGCAGCGCCAGCGCCAACGCTCGCCGCGCTAGGGTTTTCGGCGGCGGCGGCGGCGGG
>LR738715.1:41376758-41389047 GCA_902687465.1 Secale cereale
TTGGGGGGGGGGGGGGGGGGGGGGGGGGGGGGGGTCACGGCTGTATAGCGGGGTGAGAGGGGCTCCGGTGTGCGCATCCATGGCGGAAGGGGCGCGAGCGTCGGCGCGCGCGAGTGGGAAGAAGAAGGGAGAAAGGAAAGTTCGCGCGCGTGCTCGAGTGTGCCGCGCGCGGAAGTGGACGCACCAAATCAACAGCGCGGGATGGGGCTTTCACTAGCGCGCCCAACTCGTTTTAGCGCGCGCGCATTTTTTGCGCGCCCGCTGGAGCTGTCCGACGCGTTGCGCGCGCGCTAAAATGGCGTTTTTTGCGGCGCGGCGCTAGTATAGCGCGGCTGTTGGAGATGCTCTAATGGGTTTCAACTATTTACTGTGGCAACGACAGGTCATGCAAGGGAATAGGGTTCAACTACCGCAGCAAGTAGCAGTTCACACGCTGTTGCCTTAATGCAGTAAAAGAGAGCAGGAGCGAGAAGATGGGTTTGTACTGGAATGATCAATGATTGCTTGCCTGACAGAGTGGTTGTCGGGTACTGCTCTTCAGCTGGATACGCAGAAGTATTCTCGGGAGCAAGACATAACACGGAGAATAACGGCGATACAATCAATAAGCAAACAAATGCAACAATATGATGCATGCTCATGATATGGCAAGATGCATGTGTTTTGGGCTAATGGAATTATAACCAGAAGGGTTTGAGCCCATTTGAATCAAGGATTCAAATTGAAACTCAAACTATTATTTTTTTAAGTGCATTAACATGTTTTAATGTATACAGCAAGGTTAACTTCCTCAAACATGCATGAAACCAGTGCCATTGGAAAGATTGGATTTTTCTGATCAATTTTCATATATAAATCTTTTCCATCTGAGCTACTGTTGAATTTATATGATTTTTTGACGTTTAAAGCATTTTCTGGAATTTCCTGAATTGTTTTTAAATCAAAGAATCCTAGAAAATCCTTTACTGCGTCAGCATGACATCATGCTGACGTCAGCATGTCAACTGGGCGCCCAGGTCAAACCTGACCAGTGGGTCCCTCATGTCAGTGGCTCACTAAACTAATGACAGCAATTAGTACTTAATTTAAAACCTAAACTGAAATTAGTCCACGGCCTGCCCCACATGTCAGTGACACAGGGGGGGTCCAGGCGTGGTCAAAACAGGTCAAACCCACCGGCGTCTCGCCGCCGGCGAGAGCTAGGACGGCGGCGCGGCTCGGAAACTACGTTCCGATGACCAAAACAGCGGCGGAGAGCATCTACGGAGAGCTAGAGGAGTCGCGCATCCAACGGGACAGGACGGAGCAGCTGGGGTGGTCGAAAACGACGGCGGTGACCTCAACGGCGGCGGCCGGAGCTCGGGTGCCGATGAAAACTACGGCACAGGGCACCGGAGGTCCAATGGTTGGTTCGTACGGGTGCTGCGAGCGCTCCTGAAGACGACGGGCATGTGCACGGGGCCAAATGGGCACCGGAGCCTCGTCAACGGCGGGCTTGTGCGGCGGCGTGCTACGGCGAGCAAGGGGGCGGCATCTACAGCGTGCAAACGGAGCGGAGAGGAGAGGGGTTTGACTCAGGAGCTCACAGGGAGGCGGATGAGATGCTCAGCGGGCTCGGGGAAGCGTCGAGGCAGGTGCACGGTCGCCGGCGATCTCCACGGCCGTAGGTTGAAGACGGCGATGGTGAGGGTGAAGCAGGGCTCCTGGCGTCGTGTAGCTCAGTGCAGAGGACGAGGAGGACGAGGCGGAGCTTCTGGGATAAACAGCTGGGCGAGAGAGGCACGGTGGCTACGGCGAACGGCGTCGGTGGCGACGGTGGCGCTCGGCCGCGAGGCGCGGAGTGAGGGAGACGAGGCAGAGAGAGAGGGGAGCGGTCGAGGGGGTCGAGGGGGTCTGCGTGGCGTCGTCCAGTTCCATCCAGAGGATCGAGGAGGCCAGCCAGGCAGGCAGGAGGTGGCCGGCGCGTCATCGACGCTCGCCACCGAGCTGCTTCTTGCGATGGCGCGACGAATAAGATGGGGATGCCCCTGGTGGGCTGGGCCGGCTGGGCCAGGCAGGTAGGTGGGCTCAGGTAAGTCTGCCTTTCTATTTTTTTCCTATTTACTTTCTGTTTCATTTCTTTTACAACTTTGTTGAATTAAATAAAATGCCAGAACATTTTTATAACTCATAGAACTAGTCATGCCCACTGTATATAATATGAACAGTATGGAACATTTTAGTTTATGATTATTTGGGCACATAAAGTATTTTATAGCATTTAAATGCCCAAATGCAAATACCATATGAATTAATCTAGAGATCTTGGATGTCCTAGAAAATTGTGCACCATTTTTGGCAGAGGTTTAAGACCAAGGCAGAAATGATGAACATTTTTGAAGGGCATTTTGGGTACATTGGAAAAGATTTTATCAAACCCTAGTTGTTAGAAGACGGGTGCTGGGGTTTCTGTCATTCCCATTTCAAGTTCCTTTGAAAAGTAAACATGATGCACACTCTAGCTAGTCCTAATGCAAGCACTGACTAGGGATGTGACATCGTACGTCTTCACGATAGACCGATCCTAGTACCGAACGTACAACACCTCCGCGATCTGCCCACGTTCAGCTCGTTGACGTCCCACGAACTCACGATCCAGTAGATCTTCAAGGGAGAGTTCCGTCAGCACGATGGTGTGATGACGGTGATGATGAAGTTACCGATGCAAGGCTTCGCCTAAGCACAACAAAGATATGACCGAGGTGTGTTTCGGTGCAGGGGGGCACCGCACACGGCTAAAAGATCAATGATCAACTTGTGTCTCCATGGGGTGCCTCCCACCCCCGTATATAAAGGAGTGGAGGAGGGGAAGAGGCCGGCCCTCTCTATGGCATGCCCTAGGGGAGTCCTACTCCCACCGGGAGTAGGATTCCCCCTTTCCTAGTAGAACTAGGAGCCCTTCCAAGTCGTAGGAGTAGGAGAGAAGGAAAGGGAAAAGAAAAGAGAAGGAAGGAGGGGGCGCCGCCCCTCCCCCTAGTCCAATTCGGACAAAACCTTGGGGGGCGCAGCATCCCCTCTCTCTTTCCCCTAAAGCCAATAAGGCCCATATACTCCCCGGCAAATTCCCGTAACTCTCCGGTACTCCAAAAAATACCTGAATCACTTGGAACCTTTCCGATGTCCGAATATAGTCATCCAATATATCGATCTTTATATATCGACCATTTTGAGACTCCTCGTCATGTCCCCGATCTCATCCGGGAGTCTGAACTATCTTCTGTACATCAAAACACATAAACTCATAATACCGATCGTCACCGAACGTTAAGCGTGCGGATCCTACGGGTTCGAGAACTATGTAGACATGACCGAGACTCATCTCCGGTCAATAACCAATAGCGGAACCTGGATGCTCATATTGGCTCCTACATATTCTACGAAGATCTTTATCGGTCAAACCGCATAACAACATACATTGTTACCTTTGTCATCGGTATTTTACTTGCCCGAGATTCGATCGTCGGTATCTCAATACCTAGTTCAATTTCGTTACTGACAAGTCTCTTTACTATCGTCCGGTAATACATCATCTCGTGACTAACTCATTAGTCATTTGCTTGCAAGGCTTATTATGATGTGTATTACCGAGAGGGCCCAGATATACCTCTCCGACATTCGGAGTGACAAATCCTATTCTTGATCTATGCCAACACCACGAACACTTTCGAAGACACCTGTAGAGCATCTTTATAATCACCCAGGTATGTTGTGACGTTTGATAGCACACAAGGTGTTCCTCCGGTATTCGGGAGTTGCATAATCTCATAGTCATAGGAACATGTATAAGTCATGATGAAAGCAATAGCAATAAAACTAAACGATCATAGTGCTAAGCTAACAGATGGGTCTTGTCCATCACATCATTCTCCTAATGATGTGATCCTGTTTATCAAATGACAACTCATGTCTATGGCTAGGAAACATAACCATCTTTGATTAATGAGCTAGTCTAGTAGAGGCATACTAGGGACACTCTGTTTTGTCGATGTATTCACACATGTACTAAGTTTCCGGTTAATACAATTCGAGCATGAATAATAAACATTCATCACGATATAAGGAAATAAATAATAACTTTATTATTGCCTCTAGGGCATATTTCCTTCACAAAATGCTACGCTAACGAATCGGTCTTGTCCATCACATCATTCTCCTAATGATGTGATCCCGTTAATCAAATGACAACACATGTCTATGGTTAGGAAACTCAACCATCTTTGATTAATGAGCTAGTCTAGTAGAGACTTACTAGGGACACTGTGTTTCGTCTATGTATACACACATGTATCAAGTTTTCGGTTAATACAATTCTAGCATGAATAAAAGAAATTTATCTTGATATAAGTAAATATAAATAACAACTTTATTATTGCCTCTAGGGCATATTTCTTCAGTCTCCCAACTTTCTTGTTGCATCCGTCATCGCAAACGTTTTATACATTTCTGACGGTTTTCATACAACATTGTTTGCGATTATTGCATCGCACACAGTTTCTCGAAGGGTCTTTGATCGTAGTGTCGTGTTAGCAGCATCCTGCAGTAGTGCCAAGCCATTTTTTGGAATCTGGGATCATCATAGCTTCTTCATAGTTCGAAGTTCCGCCGTTGTCTAACAACATGACTTCTAGGACAGGGTTACCATACCACTCTGGTGCGGTACGTGTTCTGGTCGACCTTTGAGGTTTAGTAGTAACTTGATTCGAAGTTTTATGATCATTATCATTAGCTTCTTCTATAGTTGGTGTAGGCATCACAGGAACGATTTTCTCTGATGATCTACTTTCCAATTCTAGCTAAGGTACAATTACCTCATCAAGTTCTACTTTCCTCCCACTCACTTCTTTCAAGAGAAACTCCTTCTCTAGACAGGATCCATTCTTAGCAACAAAGATCTTGCCTTCAGATATGTGGTAGAAGGTGTACCCAATAGTTCATTTTGGGTATCCTATGAAGATGCACTTCTCTGATTTGGTTTTGAGCTTATCACGCTGAAGCCTTTTGACATAAGTGTCACAACCCCAAACTTTAAGAAACGACAGCTTTGCTTTCTTGCCAAACCATAGTTCATACGGTGTCATCTCAATGGATTTAGATGGTGCCCTATTTAACGTGGACGCAACTATCTCTAATGCATAACCCCAAAACGATAAAGGCAAATTGACAAAAGACATCATAGAACGCACCATATCCAATAGAGTACGGTTACTACGTCCAGACACACCATTACACTGTGGTGTTCTAGGTAGCGTGAGTTGTGAAACTATTCCACATTGTTTCAAATGAAGATCAAACTCACAACTCAAATATTCGCCTCCACGATCGGATCATAGAAACTTTATTTTCTAGTTATGATGATTCTCTACTTCACTCTGAAATTCTTTGAACTTTTCAAATGTTTCAGACTTGTGTTTCATCAAGTAGATATACCCATATCTACTCAAATCATGTCTGAAGGTGAGAAAATAACGATACCCGCCGCGTGCTTCAACACTCATCGGACCGCATACATCGTTATGTATTATTTCCAATAAGTCATTAGCTCGCTCCATTGTTCCAGAGAACGGAGTTTTAGTCATCTTGCTGATGAGGCATGGCTCATGATACGTCTCCATCGCATCTACTTCTGCAAACTCTTTTGCCCTTGTTTTGGACTCTAATTTGCATGATTTGAATGGAACTTACCCCGACTGATGTTGTTTTCAGTAGAATTGCCTTGGTGTTATTTTTGTGCAGAAATAAAAGTTCTCGGAATGACCTGAAACTTCACGGAGAATATATTCAGAATATATAAAAATATTGACGGAAAGAATCACCGGAGGGGGCCGACACCCTGGTCACAAGGGTGGGGGCGCCCCTAGGGTGCGCCCCCTACCTTGTGGGGCCCCTGGAGCTCCACCGACCTCTACTCCAACTCTATATAGTCTCTTTCGGGGAGAAAAAAATCAGAGAGAAGATCCCATCGTGTTTGTGATACGTAGCCGCCGCCACCTCCTGTTCTTCATCGGGAGACCTGATCTGGAGTCCGTTCGGGGCTCCGAAGAGTGGAGATCGTCGCCGTCGTCATCATCAACCATCCTCCATCACCAATTTCATGATGCTCACCGTCGTGCGTGAGTAATTCCATCGTAGGCTTGCTAGACGGTGATGGGTTGGATGAGTTTTATCATGTAATCGAGTTAGTTTTGTTAGGGTTGATCCCTAGTATCCACTATTATGAGATTGATGTTGCTATGACTTTGCTATGCTTAATGTTTGTCACTAGGGTCCGAGTGCCATGATTTCAGATCTGAACCTATTATGTTTTCATGAATATATTTGTGTTCTTGATCCTATCTTGCAAGTCAATAGTCACCTACTATGTGTTATGATCCAACAAACTTGGAGTGACAATAACCGGGGCACTTCCCGGTGATGACCATAGTTTGAGGAGTTCATGTATTCACTAAGTGGTAATGCTTTGGTTTGGTACTCTATTAAAAGGAGGCCTTAATATCCCTTAGTTTCCATTAGGACCCCGCTGCCACAGGAGGGTAGGACAAAAGATGTCATGCAAAGTCTTTTCCATAAGCAAGTATGACTATATTTGGAATACATGCCTACATTACATTGCTGAATTGGAGCTAGTTCTGTGTCACCCTAGGTTATAACTGCTACATGATGAATATTATCTGACACCTATCATTGCCGATCCATTGCCTATGAGTTCGTTCCATAGTGATACTTGCTTTGTTACTTTCGTTACTGCTGCTGTCGCCATCACTACAAAACTGCCACTGTTACTTTTGCCACTGTTACCGTTATGTCCATACTACTTTGCTACTAAATACTTTGTTGCAGATATTAAGTTTTCCAGGTGTGGTTGAATTGACAATTCAGATGCTAATACTTGAGAATAATCTTTGGCTCCCCTTGTGTAGAATCAATAAATTTGGGTTGAATACTCTACCCTCGAAAACTATTGTGATCCCCTATACTTGTGGGTTATCAAGACCTTTTTCTGGCGCCGTTGCCGGGGAGCATAGCTCTATTCTCCGAGTTACTTGGGATTTATATCTGTTGATCACTATGAAAAATATGAAGAATCTGAAAGATGACAGAACGAAGATCGTTCCCTCTAGAACGAGGGGAGGTAAGGAACTACCATCTAGCTCTGCACTTGATTCACCATCTGTTTTGAGTAAACTTCCAACACCTACACCTGCTATTGATTCTGCTATGTCGCATGATATTGATGATGCCACTTCTATTATGAATGATGCTTATGATGAAACTGTGCCATTGGGTGAATTACTTGATAAACATCTTGCTAGGGCCAATACTATTGATTATGCTGAAGATGATGATATTTCTGAAACTGGTGAAATTTTAGATACTAAAAACTTTGAAACACCTGTTAGACATACTTCCCCTAGATATGAATTGCCTATTGTTCTTGAGGGATATGTTATGGAAGGAGAAGTAGCTAGAGACTTTCTTGCTTGTAAGGATAGGAATGATCTTAAGAAATTAGTTCGCAAGTGGAAATAACAATCTTTGAATGCTAGAATGCAATATAATCCTAAATTTGCTACTTCACCTATCTGTGTTACTGATAAGGATTATGAATTCTTTGTTGATCCTGAGTTAATTGCTTTAGTTGAATCTGATCCTTTTCATGGTTATGAATCTGAAACTGTTGTGGCACATCTTACTAAATTAAATGAAATAGTCACCATATTTGCTCATGAGGAAAAAAATTGCTATTATTATATTCTTAAGTTGTTTCCTTCTCAATAAAGGGTGATGCTAAGTTATGGTTTAACTCTCTTACTCCTGGTTGTGTGCGTAGTCCCCAGGATATGATTTACTACTTCTCTGCAAAATATTTTCTTGCTCATAAGAAACAAGCTGCCTTACAAGAAATATTTAATTTTGGGAAAATTGAGGAAGAGAGTCTCCTACAATCTTGGGGGAGGCTTCTCCAATTACTTAATGCTTTGCCCGATCATCCTCTCAAGAAGAATGAAATACGTGATATCTTTTATAATGGACTAACCGATGCTTCTAGGGACCACCTAGATAGTTGTGCTGGTTGTGCTTTTAGGGAATGAACTGTTGAACAACCAGAAAAATTATTGAATAATATATTGTGTAATGATAATGATTGGACTCGAAGATATGCAAGATGCAAAGAAATCTATTAAAGAACAATGTATTAAAGTTGAAGATGTGAAGAATTTACCACCTTTTGAAGAAATACATGGTCTTAATAACCCGACACATGTAGTAGAGGTATATTCTCTCTATAGATTTGATGAAGGTGATATTCCTCATAATAAGTCTGCTAGCCCATGCTTAGATGAAGGGGTACCTTATGTTAAGAAAAGGGAGCATAAAAGACTATATGATTTTGTAGGGATAACGTTCTTTAGCATTGATACTTTTAAAGACTTGATTGTTTGTTGGGATGCCCGAGTATTAATTTCTTTTATGTCAAATGATAGACCATTGCTTTGAATCACTCGTGTCTTAATATTCATGCCATGATTAGATTGCATGATCAAGATTATGCTAGGTAGCATTCCACATCAAAAATTATCTTTTTTATCATTTACCTACTCGAGGACAAGCAGGAATTAAGCTTGGGGATGCTGATACGTCTCCGTCGTATCTATAATTTTTGGTTGTTCCATGCCAATATTCTACAACTTTCATATACTTTTGGCAACTTTTTATACTATTTTTTGGGACTAACATATTGATCCAGTGCCCAGTGCCAGTTCCTGTTTGTTGCATATTTTTTGTTTCGCAGAATATCCATATCAAACGGAGTCCAAACGGAATAAAAATGGATGGAGATTTTTTTGGAATATATGTGAATTTTGGGAAGCAGAACCAACATGAGACGATGCCCGAGTGGGCCACGAGGCAGGGGGCGCGCCCTGGGCCCTCGTGGCCACACCATAAGGCGGTTGATGCCCTTCTTTCGCCGCAAGAAAGCTAATATCCGGATAAAATCCTGTCAAAAAAATCAGCCCAATCGGAGTTACGATCTCCGGGAATATAAGAAATGGTGAAGGGCCAGAATCTGTGAACGCAGAAACAGAGAGAGACAGAGAGGCAGATCCAATCTCGAAGGGGCTCTCGCCCCTCCCACGCCATGGAGACCATGGACCAGAGGGGAAACCCTTCTCCCACCTAGGGAGAAGTTCAAGGAAGAAGAAGAACGAGGGGGGCTCTCTCCCCCTCGCTTCCAGTGGCACCGGAGTGCCACCGGGGCTATCATCGTATGACGGCGATCTACACCAACACCTCCGTCATCTTCACCAACATCTCCATCACCTACCCCCATCTATCTACAGCGGTCCACTCTCCCACAACCCACTGTACCCTCGACTTGAACATGGTGCTTTATGCTTCATTATTATCCAGTGATGTGTTGCCATCCTATGACGTCTGAGTAGATTTTCGTGGTCCTATCGGTGATTGGTGAATTGCTATGATTGATTTAATTTGTTTGTGGTTATGTTGTTGTCCTTTGGTGCCCATCATATGAGCGCACGCGTGGATCACACCATAGGGTTAGTTGTATGTTGATAGAACTACGTATTGGAGGGCAAGAGTGACAGAAGCTTCAACCTAGCGTAGAAATTGATGCATACAGGATTGAAGGGGGGCCAATATATCTTAATGCTATGGTTGGTGTCGTGGAATTAACACGGCAGATGTCCGGTTTAACGGACTTAGGGTTGAGGCGCGCATCTATGTGGTAGCTTGAAGGGGTTGAGCGGAATCGAGAGATGCGATGCAAGACACGGATTTAGACAGCTTCGGGCCCCGGGAAACATCATCCGGTAATAACCCTACGTGCTGTTTGAGGCTAAGTCTCATTATGATGGTGTCGCCGATAAACCGGCTCTTGGTGTCTAACCCTAGAAACTTGTCTAAACCTCTCCTCTAAAACTTGTCTACTTGTGGTTTGTCTAAAGCTTGTCCTCTTTGGGGAGCCCTGCCCCTCCTTATATATGTTGAAGGGGCGGGTTTACATGACTAGTCCTAGTAGGACTAGGATTGATCTACTACAAGGAGTCCTAGTCTTGTTTCCTTTATGGAGAATATTCCTTGCGCTTTATTATTAAACCGGCCCACTATTAATATGAACCGGCCTTTTGGGCCTTGGGCCTTGTCATCCGTGATCCGCCTGCCGGGTCACCAATATTTTACCAAGTGTAAACCGCCAAGTAGAATGCCAAGTCCGGCCGGGTTATAATTCCGGCCGGTTCATACCGCGGGGTAATATCCCCGACATTAGCCCCCAAGTTTAGCTTGGATGTGTCCATGGTAAACTTTATGCTGCAAAATAAACACAATAGCGAAACTGATAGGTTGTGCTCCGGGTTAAGAATTTCTTGTAATCCGTCATCTGACCATCCTTAAGTCCTTGTCTTTCCTTCTTCTAGAAAATCCGGGTCAACAGATCAACTTCATATTCAACATGCTTGCATAAAAAATATTGTAAATAAAGAATCCATTTGAATCTGCCTTCAATTCTCTAACTTGATAAAAATATTGGTCTTTAAAATATTCAACTGATATCCAGCCGGCTTGAAGATGTAGAACTTGCCGGTTTATGATCACCAAAATTGCCGGGTCACACAATTAATCTGATTGCCAGAACTGAAAATTTGAAGATGTTCCTCCTTTATATGCATATTACCTATAGCCCCCAAGTGCCGGGTCATTATGCAATAATGAGCAGGGACTTTGTATATACTCCATTAAAAATAGCCTTGTATCATCTTGAAGAAATCCAGATTGCTCATCTCAATCACTATGAAACTGAATATTCCATATCACGTAGCCCCCAAGTGCCGGGTCATTATGCAATAATGAGCAGGGACTTTGAAAATGTAAACTTGAACAGTCATATGTAGCCCCCAAGTGCCGGGTCATTATGCAATAATGAGCAGGGACTTTGTAGATATAATTATTGAAATGAACATCATATAATATAACTTCCATCGTGGGGTTTGAATCCACGTCCACAAGGTTAAGAGCTTTGTGTTTTACCAACTGAGTTAAACGGGCCTTTCAATATAATGGATGAATACTTGTGTACCTTAAATTGTTGATAGGAGCGATTGGTAGCCCCCAAGTTCCGGTTTAGCTATCTTTAGAAGGTGAACCGGTACTTCCAGATAAAGCAAATGATCTTTCCATTAGCCCCCAAGTGTCAAGTAGACAACTTGCTTGTGTGCTTGAGACTTTTGTCTTTGAATTGCTGCTGTTTTACTGCTTCAACTGCCCATTAGCCCCCAAGTGTCAAGTAGACAACTTGTTTGTGTGCTTGAGACTTGTGCATTTGATGTAATCTTAATCTGAATAATGTAGCCCCCAAGTGCCGGGTTGTAAGCCTGCAGCAACTCGGGACTATTCCTTTGAAGAATGAATCACTTCCATCGTTTGAAATAATATCCATTGCGCTTGAAAGCGACTTTGAAGACCTCAATCATAATATTGATAACCATAATAGGAATCCAGCCATGTTTGGCTATTGAGTAATATAATCCGGTTGGAAGACCGGTTCCAATGATGTTTGATCACAATCGGGCCGGGTTTAATAAACACCGGTCATTATTTTGTCTCATACTGGCGACTTATAGTCAAACCAGGCCGGTTTAAGGAATACCGGTCATCATAACTGATCATATATTACCAAAATATATATTTGAAAATAAAATACTTCATACCTGCGATCAAAATATGCTTGATATTCTTAATCCGGCGAAACTTGCAATTTTCTGAGGGAGTCTTTGATAGATCCAATAATGATTCCGGGCTTGATAAAAGACACCGGTTTATATCATGCTGAAATTTGTAGCTTTGTTGCCTGATAGATGATCCGGGTTATGATAAACACCGGTTTACTCATGCTGGTATTTCATGATCCAGACTTTCAATTTGATAGATATGTGGTCAACTTGAGTAGCTGTTCCACTCCGGTTTAAAAGGTTATGAAACACAGAAACACCAAAAACACACAATTTTTGTAAATCAAACTATGCAATCGAGGCTTTTTCAAAGAGCTGCCAGGCTCAAAAACTGTCGAAAGAACCAAGTCATCATTTTAACGCGTGTTGATACCGACTCCGGATTGATACCGACTGCGGATTTTTACCGACTCCGGATTGATACCGACTGCGGATTTTTTACCGACTCCGGATTGATACCGACTGCGGATTTTTTTACCGACTCCGGATTGATACCGACT
>LR738715.1:41389307-41428995 GCA_902687465.1 Secale cereale
CGGATTTTTTTTCTTACCGACTCCGGATTGATACCGACTGCGGATTTTTTTACCGACTCCGGATTGATACCGACTGCGGATTGATACTCACTTGTTTGGGGAACCCAAAATTTCATAATATAGCCATTCAAGAGGTGTGTGGGCGATACCACTATCCTCAGGGGTCTTTGACATTCCTCCTAACCCGGCCGGGGTTTTTCCTTTTTATGAGGTTTTCCTCTTCTTGAACCGGATATCATTTCTTGTTCCTGAGAGTTCTACCGCTCCTTTGTGCATATGCCCTGCACAACCAGATAGACTGATCAAAGCATCTTGCTTTCTTAAAAAATAATAAATAATAAGAGAAGTAATATTGTAGATGGATATCACCTGAGTGTATTTTAACCGGCATGTTGAATGGACCGGATCACAGGGTGGACAGTAAACGACCGCAGTATCAGAGGCGGCTCGGACAGTTAAACCGGTTGTGGGGTTGTAAACCGGCGGAGATGAGCAAGTTGTCCTCCATGTTTTAAACCGGTGTTGTCGCGTAAGACGGTCACGGCTTTGTAAGTCGGCGCGGTTGTGAAAGACGGCTACGGCGTTTGTAAACCGGTGCTTGAATCCGTGGAATGACGACGATCACTTGTGTCGACCAATGTTTGGCGTGACTCCACCTTCGTGGTATGATACCATTTTATAGTAAATAATTTTCCTGCGTAAAAAATACAGCAAGGCGGTGTATTCTTGCTTGAATGAATTATTATATATATAAAAAATGAATAGGATAGATATCACCTGATTCGCCTGGAGAACAGATGAGTTGGCCGCGGTATTTGTAAACCGGTGAGATGTGTATCCGTTAGGCCGGTTTACGAGGACGGGTGCAGCACTGGCGTGTTGATGTAGACCGGACCGCAAAAGCGGTGGCGTGCGCACGTCCATTGCCAAGGGAATCGGCCGCGGTGTTGGAGACCAGCGCGGGCGGGTGCAGACTAGTGCTAATCATAAGATGGTGTTGTTGGGCGCTCCGTACCCGTGACGTGATGTCACATCTATAATGCATCTTTTCCCTGCACATTAAAATATACAAACCAGAGTATTTGTTCTCAAAAGAATTAACATGCTGATAAACTACCAAAGGAAAAATATCACCTGATATATCTGAATGATCGATGATCTCCGCACGGACAAGAGATTAACTCAGATGTATAGAGACCCACTAGTAGCACCGATGTGCATACTTCTACTTCCATAACAATGTATGACCTTGAAATTTTTTTTTTTTTTTTATTATTTTTTTTTTAATCCCCCTTTTAGCACTTGATGGTTGATGGCTTTTTCAATGTCAAACTGATCTGACGGTCTTCAGAAGCATCAGCTCTTATTCGTGCTTTCAGCTTTGTTTAGCCTGGAACGCAGTTTTATTCGTGCCTTCTGCTCTGAACAGCTACTGCCGCCGCTGTCCTGATATTATCTGAAGAACGACGCGGAGCTGCGCGCTGGAACGGCGACTCAGGGCGTGGTTCGGACAAGGGCGCAGACACATGTTTCTAGGGTCACCCAGGCAGGGCCGGCTCGTGGCAAGATCGAAGCCGGTCTGGAGTAGAGGACCATGGCGGAAGTGAGTCGTCCACAGCGACCCTGGCGACTTGATTCTGGTGCTCGTTAGACTCGGACCTGCTCTCAGCATGAAACAGACAAACTGTGGTCGGCGACTTAAGGCGAGTCCGGATCGATTTGGTGCGGCTGAGCGTCTCATTGTGAAGTATTGCAACTGAGAAGGCGCCTGGCAAGACGGGCCGCAGCAGCCCATCGGACAACGGCAGTGGCGGTTTAACCGCGGCGGAGACGGCGGAGGACTGGGGCGGCTCAACACAGGGGAGGCTGGACGGCGGCTCGGTGCGACGGGCGAAAATAGCAACGATCAAGGGCTGCTGCTACTTGCCCTCAGCGGTGACCGAGGCCAGTCATCAATCGGACCTGAAGCAAGGTCAACAATCGGGGCGGGTCAACAGAGAAGCTTGAATCGGAGTATAATTTGCTTCCGGGTCGTGGTCCCTGATCCTGTTGCCCCGTCACTGCTAGTATTGTATTTTTAACAAGGAAACCGGCCAGGATCCCGGTGATTTGTTTAAAGTAGATGTCATCTTTTGGCTTTGCACGGTGGCCGCTGCTCCAATTACCAGTTTGTCTTCGGATTCGACGAATCTCTGCGTCATCTTGTAAATCGTTCCACGCGTATTCTTTTTCTAGGCGGATTGCAGACCTCAGGATCCGTCTTGCGGAGGCGGCGGCTCACGGTGTAGCCCTAAATTTAAACCTTTAGACTCCACAGAATATCAAATTAGTCCGACGAACTTGAAACTGATGCAGATTCTTTCAAACTGATTCTTCTTTGTCCGGAAAATTGTGAGCTCCTTGATCCCTAGAAATCCCTCCAAGAACTCAACATCACCGTGCGCAGGCCCCACGGTGGGCGCCAACTGTCGTGGAATTAACACGGCAGATGTCCGGTTTAACGGACTTAGGGTTGAGGCGCGCATCTATGTGGTAGCTTGAAGGGGTTGAGCGGAATCGAGAGATGCGATGCAAGACACGGATTTAGACAGCTTCGGGCCCCGGGAAACATCATCCGGTAATAACCCTACGTGCTGTTTGAGGCTAAGTCTCATTATGATGGTGTCGCCGATAAACCGGCTCTTGGTGTCTAACCCTAGAAACTTGTCTAAACCTCTCCTCTAAAACTTGTCTACTTGTGGTTTGTCTAAAGCTTGTCCTCTTTGGGGAGCCCTGCCCCTCCTTATATATGTTGAAGGGGCGGGTTTACATGACTAGTCCTAGTAGGACTAGGATTGATCTACTACAAGGAGTCCTAGTCTTGTTTCCTTTATGGAGAATATTCCTTGCGCTTTATTATTAAACCGGCCCACTATTAATATGAACCGGCCTTTTGGGCCTTGGGCCTTGTCATCCGTGATCCGCCTGCCGGGTCACCAATATTTTACCAAGTGTAAACCGCCAAGTAGAATGCCAAGTCCGGCCGGGTTATAATTCCGGCCGGTTCATACCGCGGGGTAATATCCCCGACAGTTGGGTTTTACCTTAATGAACGTTAGTAGTTGCGGATGCTTGCTAATAGTTCCAATCATAAGTGCATAGAATTCCAAGTAAGGGATGACATGCTAGCAGTGGCCTCTCCCACATAAAACTTGCTATCGGTCTAGTAACGTAGTCAATTGCTTAGGGGCAATTTCGCAACTCCTACCACCACTTTTCCACACTCGCTAAAACTAATTTAGTTGTGTCTTTATATTAACATCCCCTAGTTTGTATTTACGTGCTCTTTATATTCTTGCAAACCTATCCCACAAAAACTACAAACTACTTCTAGTTTCATACTTGTTCTAGGTAAAGTAAACGTCAAGCGTGCGTAAAGTTGTATCGGTGGTCGATAGAACTTGAGGGAATATTTGTTCTACATTTAGCTCCTCGTTGGGTTCGACACTCTTACTTATCGAAAGAGGCTACAACTGATCCCCTACACTTGTGGGTTATGAAGACCTTTTTCTGGCGCCGTTGCCGGGGAGCAACAGCGTGGGGTGAATATTCTCGTGTGTGCTTGTTTGCTTTATCACTAAGTAGATTTTATTTGCTTTCTAAGTTGTTCTCTATCTTTATTTATGGATATGGAACACGAAATACCAACAAACTTAGGTGTACTTGCTACTCATGGAGATGGGGAACCTCCTAAAACCCTCGATGCTCATTATGTGAAAGATATTATGTACTACTTTGATAATCCTGAGAAAACCCCATTTAACTATGTAATGGGAGTAACGTTGGATCAACGTGAATACTTTAGGGATTATCGCTTGACACGAAAAGGGAAACTGTTATGGGATCAAATTCATATGTTGCATTGGTATGCTTAAAAACTATGCTTGAGATATGATTATACTTGTTGCTCTAGGATGAAGGCTCCACACCTTCCCTTTTCATGCAAATTTAATGATAATGAAACCTTAGCTTCTTATGCTAATGGTATATATTATTATTATGATGTGAAACAAATAGAAGAATTCGTTGTTTTTAAGGGTGCTTATGAAATTGAATCTCTGTTTAGAAAGAATGATGCTTTTGATGATGATGTTTCTAGGCCTGATAATCTTGCTATATTGAAATCTTGCTATTTGAATTATGAATATTACTCCGATATTGATGCGTTTATTGAAAAGGTCTCCGCTGTCCAAGAAGAGACGAATATTTTGTAGGAGTCTATGGAAGAAGAAATCAATGACATTGTGAGCTCATTGGATGAAAAAGATGAGGCGGAGAGCGAAGAACAAAAGGAGGAAGAGCGGATTAGCTACCCGTGCCCACCTTCTAATGAGAGTAACTCTTCAACTCATACATTGTTTAATTTCCCTTCGTGCTTACCGAAGGATGAATGCTACGATGATTGCTATGATCCCGTTGATTCTTTTGAAATATCCCTTTTTGATGATGCTTGCTATGCTTGTGGCCAAGATG
This sequence comes from Secale cereale, assembly GCA_902687465.1. Classification (NCBI taxonomy): domain Eukaryota; kingdom Viridiplantae; phylum Streptophyta; class Magnoliopsida; order Poales; family Poaceae; genus Secale; species Secale cereale. The sequence goes on from LR738715.1 coordinate 41,393,820, forward strand.
CCAATATGAATTATGCCTATGGAGATGAACTTGATATAGTTCCTTATGTTAAACATGAGATAGTTTCTATTGCACCCACACATGATAGTCCTATTATCTTTTTGAATTCTCCAAACTACACTATATTGGAGAAGTTTGCACTTATTAAGGATTATATTGATGGGTTGCCTTTTGTAATGCCCAGGATGGGACTATATCTCCTACATGTCGAGGCACGACTTAAAGATATAAGCCCATTCTGGAATGATCGCAAGTTTGGTACCTTTGTGCATCTCATGTAAAAACAGGGATGAAAGCTGAAAAGATAGTTGGCTTACACTCGCCCCGTCACACAAATCATTACATGTTCAAACATCATCCAAATAAACATCACAGCCCATCTAAGGGTAAAGATCCAAATGACAAGATACCAAACATAACTTAGAACCATAGGTCTAGATCGAATCCTAGTAGAAGCTCTACTGATAAACCGGATAGTTCACATAGTAACGGCTACGCTCCTCGTCGTACTCCCAGTCTAGCTCAGTGCCATCGCCTGTGTAGCTCACCATAGTACCTGCATCTGGTGTGTTGAAGTAACTGTGAGCCACAGAGGACTCAGCAATCCCGTTCCCGGGTAACACGACTATTCAAGCCTTGGGTGTGGAACAAGGCTGAAGAAAGAACAAGAGTTTGCAGCAGCACTAGCCTAGCTTACGTAAAAGAGAGCGAGAAGAGAAGGTGCCTCGATCGAGAGATGATCATGAAGTGATCCTAACTAGCAAGTCAAACATAACCCCACCGTGTTCACTTCCCGAATCCCTTTCGGAAAATGATCGTCACAGTACTCACGCTGGTAGTGTATTGGAACATGGTGTCAAGTTTTCTACAACCGGATATTAACAAATTCCCATCTGCCACATAACCGCGGGCACGGCTTTCGAAAGTTCATAACCCTGCAGGGGTGTTCCAACTTGGCCCATGACAAGCCCACGATCCGCGGAGTCGCAACTCCAAGGTGGGAAGGCCCGAGTATTCTCGGAATCCCGTGCTCAAGATACTCCGACTAAGGTAAGGCTAATCCAGCAAATCCTCCCGGCGTGCCGACACCCTGACAGTAGTCGCGCGTATCTAGTCTCAGGCCACGACCGGATGAGTCATCCTACTGGTGTATACCAGATACCTCGGGTTTCACCAAGGCGGCCCCGCAGTCTGCTCGTTTCGGACCAACACTCATGTGGAGCACTAGCCCGGGGTTGTTGATTAAAATAAAAGGGATAGCTAGTCCCTATGCAAGTTTTTAGTTATTAGGCAAATAGTACCAATGTTGGGACTTGCTGGAAAAGACTTAGCACTTAGCGGTTTATCGAGGGGGTCCCATAACCCCAACCGTGTGAGGAACGCATAATCAAGGAACATAACACCGGTTTATACGGTTCCTAAGGCGGCATGAGTGGAAAAAAACACCAAGCAAAAGGCTTAGCCTTCCACCCATTACCAATATATAGATGATTTCATTTGGTAATTAATAGTGTGATATCCCAACAAGCTTCAACAAGAAGCAAGAATCTTCAATCTTCTCCTGCAACTAACAATGCTATAAGAGGGGCTGAGCGAAGCCTACGTATAGCCAATCAAGGGTTTGCATAGGTAGGGGGGTTAAACAGGTTCATGGTTACAATAGGAGGCTGACAGGAAAAACATGGGCATCGAGGAAAAACTATAGAGCGTTGCTTCTAGCAATAGGCAAAGATAGTAATGGTATCCGGGTTCGGTCATCTTGCCTAAAGAGTTGTCGATGGGATCGTAAGAGAGCTCCTCGTTCTCAACCTCGGTAGTAACCTCGTGCTCGTACTCGTACTCGGTCTCAGCTTCCGGCTCTACTCAACAAAAACACACAAGGCATGAAATCAAACAAGATGCAATGCGTAGAAAAATTACTGGATGCATGACTGATGCACTATGGAAGCAAAACAGATGCACTATGGAAGCACATAAAGTCTACATAGGAAGCACAGTGTTACAGCACAAGGAGCATGACAATGTGCAAACAAGCTAAATGCTTCAAAACATGATAACAATAGGATATTATGAATCTTCATGCAAAATCACACAAGTTTCATATAGGACTTGCTCAAAACGGAGCAACGGGCTAAAAGTTACACCCGAAACAATAAACATGCACAAGCTGAAAATAACAGCCACATAGCAACTTCGGAGCAAGAGATAAATGGTCTACATCACTCAAACATCATGGCAAGGAGCATGGACATAAACTAGACATATCCTACAGCAAACAATTCCATTGGAGCATCCCCAAAGGAGCCATGGATCAATAGCAACAAGCTATGACATATTGAACTTGACAACAAAAACCTAACAGCAGTAATTTGTTGCAACTTGGGAGCAAGAGTTAAATATGCTATAGCCACTCAAATAAGCATGTGAGAGCATCAATGTATATCCAACAATATATACAACAATGAATCATCAAGAATCACCCCAAAACTATCATGGATTTGCCTAGAACAACAAGCAAACATGGCATCTGGAAATTACAGATTCCAGACTTAGTAAAATTTCACTGTGTTAAAACAGTAGTAACATCGTGGCATCTTTGTGAGCAAGTTTAAGTCACCTCAAAGCAAAGCATGGCAAGTGGTAAGCACCACAGCAAAGTACACATGATGGTGAATCCAAAACATCTAAGCATGCATCAAGGGGACAACCACATCAATAGCAACGAGCTCCTCTACGAGGCATCTCGTAACAAGTTTAACGACATAACATCCACATAGCACTTTGCAAGGGAGATAAACATGGCAAGATGATCTATCATGCAAGCTTAAGCAATCAACATGTAGAGCATTTCATGATGAACACGTGGACATATCATTTGCTTCATTTGGATAAACATGCAACAAGTTATCACATTGCAAACATGGCATGAAAACAACTACTAACAGCTGTTTATAACAAGTAGCACTCTTCCCACAGATATTTAAGCATCTAGATGACCTCAAACATGCATGGCACAATGGAATAAAACATAGTACAAGTCACCACGATCATTTTGACATATCATTCGCTCAAAACGGACCAACACACAAACAGTTATCATCAAAACAAAACAGCATAAGACAAGTAAAAACTCCAGGGACTTAGTGAAGAAAACCACCTCGGGGTCAACGGATCTGGGTCAAAGTCAACGCGGCGGCGGTCAAACGGGCGCGGGCTGGCGGATCGGGCGCGGCGCGGGCCGGATCTGCGGCGGGTTAACGGGCTCGGCCCGGTTAGGGTTCGGGGGCGGATCGATCGGATCGATCGGGAGATCCTCTCGATCCCCTCGACCGCAGGTGGCGGCGCTCGAGCGGGGCTCGGCCTGCGGCGGTGGAGCGGCCCCGGCGGCGGGAGGTGGCGGTGGCCGGCGCGGCTGGGGAGGCACCTGGCGGCGGAGGGCGGCGCGGCCGGCGAGGCCCGCGGCGGCGGCGGGACCCGAGGGCGGCGGGGCCGGGCGGCGCGGGGCCGGAGATGGAGGAGGGCGGCGGCGGTGAGCTCCTCCGGCGAGGATTCCGGTGGCGGCGGCTGGAGGAAGGAGATTACGTCGCGGGGCCCGCGCGTCGGACGGAAGCACGGGCGGCGGCCTTCAGAAGAACGGCGACAACTTCGGAAGCACGATTTTCTGGGACGTCGGAAGCACAGTGGCTCAACGGTGGAAGCACCACAGATCAACGGTGGAAGCACCGGCGGCGCACTATGGAAGCATTAGGGTTTCAGACGCGAAAATTGGGGGAGATGGACGTTTATATAGGCACAAGGAGCTAGGGTTGTCCAAATGAGGTGAGGTTTTCGGTCACACGATCACAATTGGATGGCCTAGATGAAGGGAGGGGTTTGGGTTGGTTTGGTGGGCTGTTGGAGGGGTGTCTTGGGCCTCAAAGAGGAGGTACTTTCAGCCCACGAGAATAACTGTTGGAGTAGCAAACGAACTCCAAACGCGACGAGATTCGACAGGCGGGTTACACACAACAAAACAACATCGCACGACAAGTCTCACGTCAAACCGGAAACATTACACGGCCAAACACCAAAGTAGGCCTCGGGGAAGCCACGGACACGTGAGAGAGCTCCGGAACTCGAAACGGACAACGGAAAGAAACGAGTGGGACCGGATGCAAATGACAACACAAATGCAATGCGATGCACATGACTACATGACATGGATGAATGCACACACGCAACACGACAAAACGACGAAAACCTGAAAAAACAAAGAACCCGGAATTGAACTGATGAAGCCAAAGAGATATATATATATATATATATATATATTGCCCAAAAGGGAAACTATTACATCCGGGGCATTACAAACTCTCCTCCACTACAAAAAGATCTCATCCCGAGATCTAGGACTGGAAGACGGAAGGGTACTCGGAACGAAGGTGATCTTCTCGTTCCCACGTAGCTTCTCGGTCGGTATGGTGTGACCACTTGACTTTCAAGAATTTGATGGACTTGTTGCGGGTCTTGCGCTCGGTTTTTTCGAGAATAGCAACTGGGTGCTCTCGGTAGGACAAGTCTTGTTGAAGATCAATCTCTTCAAACGGAATCATGCGTTCAGGAGTCTTGAAGCACTTGCGGAGTTGAGACACATGAAACACATCATGAACATTGCCGAAGTTGGAAGGGAGCTCAAGTTGATAGGCTAGATCGCCTCTTTTGCCAAGGATCTTGAAAGGCCCGACGTATCTAGGAGCAAGCTGTCCTTTCATACCGAATCTTTGGGTGCCTTTCATAGGAGAAACACGGAGATAGACATGATCCCCAATGTTGAAGGCCAAATCAAGATGCTTGCCGTCATAGTAGCTCTTCTGACGCGACTGAGCGGCCTTGAGATTCTCACGTATGACTTGCACATTTCTTCGGCTTCTGAGATCAAGTCATTGCCAAGAAGTTGACGTTCACCCGTCTCGGACCAGTTGAGAGGGGTACGGCACTTTCTGCCATATAGGATTTCAAACGGAGCTTTGCCGGCACTTGCTTGGAAGCTGTTGTTGTAAGAGAACTCGGCAAATGGAAGGCAATCTTCTCATTTCATGCCAAAAGATATGACACAGGCTCTGAGCATGTCTTCTAGAATCTGATTCACTCTCTCGACTTGACCATTAGTCTGAGGGTGAAAAGCAGTGCTGAAACGAATCTTAGTGCCCATGGCAGACTGAAAGGAGTCCTAGAACTTGGAAGTGAACAAACTTCCACGGTCTGAGGAGATAACTTGAGGAATGCCATGTAATGACACAATTCTGGAAGTGTACAACTCTGCCAGTTGAGCTGCATTGATTGATTCTTTGACTGGAAGGAAGTGAGCGACTTTGGTAAGCTTGTCAATCACCACAAAGATAGAATCATTCCCTCTCTTGGACTTTGGAAAACCAGTGACGAAATCCATTTCAATGTGGTCGAATTTCCACTCGGGAATAGGAAAAGGTTGGAGAAGACCGGCTGGACGTTGATGCTCTGCCTTCACTCTTCTGCAGACATCACATTCATTCACGAATTGGGCAATCTCCCTTTTCATGCGAGTCCACCAGTAAGATTGCTTGAGGTCTTGGTACATCTTGGAACTACCAGGATGAATGGAAAGGAGGGAATCATGTGCTTCGTCCATTATGAGCTTCCTGAGATCACCTTTGGGAACCACAAGTCTGTCCTCAAAGAACAAGGTATCTCTCTCATCAACGCGATAGCACTTGTATTTAGGAGTACCCTTTGCAATACCATGTTTCACTTTCTGCACCATAGCATCACTGAATTGGGCCTCACAGATCTGATCTTCCAAGGTAGGAGCAACTTGAAGATTTGCAAGAAAACCTTGCGGGAAACTTGGTGGTTGAGTTTCCTAAATGCTTCACAAAGCTCAGGCTGGAACGGCTTGATAAGAAGGCTGTTGCAATATGCCTTTCTGCTCAAAGCATCTGCAATAACATTCGCCTTGCCAGGTGTGTATTCGATGCTTGGATCATACTCTTGGATCATTTCGACCCAACGAGTCTGGCGGAGGTTCAGATTCGGTTGTGTGAAGATGTACTTCAAGCTCTTGTGATCGGTGAAGATGTCGACTTTTCTGCCCAACAGAAGATGTCTCCACGTAATCAAAGCATGTACCACAGCTGCTAGTTCAAGATCATGTGTGGGGTAGTTCTTCTCACGTGGCTTCAGTTGACGAGAAGTGTATGCCACAATTCTCTTGTTCTGCATAAGCACACCACCAAGTCATTTAAGAGAAGCATCACAGAATACTTCGTAGGGCTTGGATTCATCTGGAGGAGTAAGAACTGGAGCAGAGACGAGCTTTTCTTTGAGAGTTTTGAATGCCACTTCACAATCTGGAGACCAGTAGTACTTGACATTCTTCTGCAGCAAGTTGGAGAGAGGCTTGGCAATCTTGGAGAAGTTCTCAACGAATCTTTTGCAATAGCTGGCAAGACCAAGGAAGCTTCGGAGTTGCTTGACGTTCTGAGGAGGTTCCCAGTTGACAATTGCTTCAACTTTCTCGGGGTTTACCGCAATACCGTCAGCGGAGATGATATGGCCCAGATACAAGACCTTATCGAGCCAAAATTCGCACTTGGAGAACTTGGCATAGAACTTATGTTCACGGAGTCTGTCGAGAACCAGACGGAGGTGCTTTTCGTGATCTTCTTCATTTTTGGAGAAAACCAAAATATCATCCAGATACACAAGCACAAACTCGCCGGTGTAGGGGTTGAAAATGTAGTGCATCATTCTCGAGAAGGTAGGTGGAGCATTAGCGAGACCAGAGGACATGACTGTATACTCATAGGAGCCGTAGCTCGTTCTGAAGGCAGTCTTGGGGATATCTTATTCTCGAATGCGAATCTGGTGATAGCCCATTCGGAGATCGAGCTTAGAGAACACTTTAGCTCCTTTGAGCTGCTCGAACAGTTCATTGATGTTGGGGAGCGGATACTTGTTCTTTATTGTCTTCTTGTTCAATGGCCGGTAATCGACGCAAAGGCGCTCCGTACCATCCTTCTTCTTGACAAATAAGACACCACAGCCCCAAGGAGAGGTACTAGGCCTGATCAGACCCATACGCTCCTGTTCATCAAGTTGTTTCTTCAACTCCTTCAACTCTTTAGGAGAGAGCTTGTACGGACGCCAGCATGCTGGCTCAGTACCAGGCTCGAGTTCAATGATGAATTCCACTTGACGGTGTGGAGGTATGCCTGGAAGTTCTTCAGGAAAAACGTCTTCGTATTCGTTAGCCACCGGAATTTGAGATATGGCATTCATTTCTCCCTTGTCATTGAGAGAGAAAAGCCTGATTGTGTTATCCCGCGAGGCGAAGATAATCACATCATCATCGGAATGAGTAATCTTGACTTCCTTCTGTGCACAGTCAATGTGAGCATCATGCTGAGAAAGCCAATCCATCCCGAGGATGAGGTCAATGTCGGAATTGCCGAGAACCACCGGAGAGGCCAGAAAACGATAATCACCCATGCGAATAGAAACATCCGGAGCCCTCAAATTTGAAGTCATGCACTTGCCCGGAGAAATAATTTGCAACTTCTTATCGAGAAATTCTGAAGTGAAATTATGCTTGGTGAAGAATGGCCTTGAAATGAAACTGAGAGATGCACCAGAATCAAATAATACTTTTGCAGGAAAAGAGTTCACTGAAAGGTTACCAATGATCACATCAGAAGAGTTTTCCGCTTGAGCTGCACTCATCAGGTTCACTCTTGCTGCCTTCGGATCATGCTTGACAATAGCTGTACTGACAGGTGGAGGAGGCGGAAGGCGCTTCGGGTTGGGGCACTTGTTAGCATAGTGACCCTTCTTGCCACACTTGTTGCAGACCACTTCTGAGAGAGGACGGTAGTGAGGAGCACTTGACTTGGAACCTTGAGACTGAAACTTTGACTGGTTGTTGGGGTTGGGTGGGTGGGAGAAACCACGGCCACCAGCATTCTTGTTGTTGTTGTTGCTGTAAGGAGCTCGGATCACAGGAGGAGGTGGAAGCCAAAACTTATGTTGCTTCGCGACCACTTGAGAAGATGAGGAGGAGTGAACAGCATCTCGAATCCTCTTTTTGGAAGCTTCCATCTTGAGCTGGGCTGCCTCTTGCTTGAGCGCCATGTTATACAATTTGTCAAACTCATCAGGCTCGAACAAGGTGAGAGCAAGTTGAAGTTCATCCTTCAGACCTCCGCGGAACTGATAGATCTTGCTCTTGGCATCTGGGATGTCTTGCTTTGCATAGCGGGCAAGGTTTTGGAACTTGACATTATACTGGTAGACAGTCATAGAGCCTTGCTTCAGGTTGCGGAATTGCTCACGCATACCCTCGATGACACTTGTTGGAATGTGGTGAGAGCGAAATTCCTTGCAGAAATCATCCCAAGAGATCACACGTCCTTCTCTGGAGTCTTTGTACTATTGCCACCAATCAGCTGCTTGGTCCTTGAGTTGGAAGGCTGCAAACTTCACATAGTCCTCAGGCCTTACGTTGTTGCACTCAAAATGCTTCTTGATATCAGTGATCCAATCTTCAGCATCGAGAGGGTCGACACAGTAGCTGAAAGCCTTTGGTTGATTAGCCAAGAACTGGTTGAGCGTAGCATGGTGCTGTTGGTTGAAGAAATTGCCTTGGTTCCCTGGAGCACCCTGATTTGCTTGATTTGCTTGCATCTGCTGCATCATCTGCATCAACATCTGGGTGTTCTGGTTTGTAGTTTGCATAATCGCTCTCCAGGCCTCAGACGGAGGAGGAGGGGAAGGAGGACGATCTGGAACCTCTTCACCCTCTGGGTTAGCGTTGGGAACCCGTTTCGGAGCCATCCTGAAAGAGATGACCACCAGTCAGCAATTTGATTGAAAGAAGATATAAGCTGAAACAACGGATAGAAATGCAACATAGTCTTCACAAGAATCATTCGAACAAGAGGAACGAATGAAATTCTCAGCTTAATGATAACAACAATCTTCACGAGAAGCCACTGGGAGACAAAAGGTAAATAAGAAAACAACAAGGTACAGATAGCACAAACACAAGATAGGAGCTTCATTCGACATCTTTGTGCTGAAAGCTTATGGAACGTGTTACGAAAGGGTTTTGCAATCCCCGGATCAGCATAGCCAAGGACCCTTTAAGATGCAACTCCCGATTGGAACATCGGCCATAATACCACTTCACTCAATGTAGAACCCCAAACTCCGTAACCTGCATTCGTTGGAAGAATGCCTACGATCTACTGGATGAACCCACCTATTAATTTCCGAAAGTTTCCAGTTATGCAATCAGGTGTTGGGGATATAGGGGAAGCATCGCGCAATCAACTCTAATCCTACATCCAGCTGTATCCATCCTTCAACACATAACCAGTTGTTCTCGGAAACCGTCTACCTCGGACCTTCGAAAAGCATCCACTATACAAAGCTATGGCAATACTCCCGAACTACCTCCCCAGTACTGGGTGATGTCGGGGTTATCTTGCCACTAACCGCATAGGAGAGTTTTCGATGTCGTCCGTCTTAAGTATTCTAGTATTGCCGCGATATGTTTGTGACGACAATACGCCGAAGCTCAACTCCCCGGGACACTGCCACAACCCCTAATGTCAGGAGGCATCGAGAACACTATTCTTGTCACAAAGACATCGAAATAATCCAAACAATACTCGCGAGATTCCTAAAAAAATTTGGTGCAATTTTTGAAAGTAGAAGAGGCAAGAGTAGTCGTCAGGAGTCCTCACCAGAATGAAAAGAGATGAGGAGCAAAAGAAATCCTACTCTCCGATATAAATATAGGACTCAAAACATTTTAAGTGTGTGCCTAGACTCGACCGTCAACGGTTCGATCAAACAGTGGGGCTTCTAGGTCGGAGAAGGCTCTGATACCAACTTGTAATGCCCAGGATGGGACTATATCTCCTACGAGTCGAGGCACAACTTAAAGATATAAGCCCATTCTGGAATGATCGCAAGTTTGGTACCTTTGCGCATCTCATGTAAAAACAGGGATGAAAGCTGAAAAGATAGTTGGCTTACACTCGCCACGTCACACAAATCATTACATGTTCAAACATCATCCAAATAAACATCACAGCCCATCTAAGGGTAAAGATCCAAATGACAAGATACCAAACATAACTTAGAACCACAGGTCCAGATCGAATCCTAGTAGAAGCTCTACTGATCAACCGGATAGTTCACATAGTAACGGCTACGCTCCTCGTCGTACTCCCAGTCTAGCTCAGAGCCATCGCCTGTGTAGCTCACCATAGTACCTGTATCTGGTGTGTTGAAGTAACTGTGAGCCACAGAGGACTCAGCAATCCCGTTCCCGGGTAACACGACTATTCAAGCATTGGGTGTGGAACAAGGCTGAAGAAAGGACAAGAGTTTGCAGCAGCACTAGCCTAGCTTACGTAAAAGAGAGCGAGAAGAGAAGTTGCCTCGGTCGAGAGATGATCACGAAGTGATCCTAACTAGCAAGTCAAACATAACCCCACCGTGTTCACTTCCCGAATCCATTTCGGAAAATGACCGTCACGGTACTCACGCTGGTAGTGTATTGGAACATGGTGTCAAGTTTTCTACAACCGGATATTAACAAATTCCCATCTGCCACATGACCGCGGGCACGGCTTTCGAAAGTTCATAACCCTGCAGGGGTGTTCCAACTTGGCCCATGACAAGCCCACGATCCCCGGAGTCGCAACTCCAAGGTGGGAAGGTCCGAGTATTCTCGGAATCCCGTGCTCAAGATACTCCGACTAAGGTAAGGCTAATCCAGCAAATCCTCCCGGCGTGCCGACACCCTGACAGTAGTCGCGCGTATCTAGTCTCAGGCCACGACCGGATGAGTCATCCTACTGGTGTATACCAGATACCTCGGGTTTCACCAAGGCGGCCCTGCAGTCTGCTCGTTTCAGACCAACACTCATGTGGAGCACTAGCCCGGGGTTGTTGATTAAAATAAAAGGGATAGCTAGTCCCTATGCAAGTTTTTAGTTATTAGGCAAATAGTACCAATGTTGGGACTTGCTGGAAAAGACTTAGCACTTAGCGGTTTATCGAGGGGGTCCCATAACCCCAACCGTGTGAGGAACGCATAATCAAGGAACATAACACCGGTTTATACGGTTCCTAAGGCGGCATGAGTGGAACAAAACACCAAGCAAAAGGCTTAGCCTTCCACCCATTACCAATATATAGATGATTTCATTCGGTAATTAATAGTGTGATATCCCAACAAGCTTCAACAAGAAGCAAGAATCTTCAATCTTCTCCTGCAACTAACAATGCTATAAGAGGGGCTGAGCGAAGCCTACGTATAGCCAATCAAGGGTTTGCATAGGTAGGGGGGTTAAACAGGTTCATGGTTACAATAGGAGGCTGACAGGAAAAACATGGGCATCGAGGCAAAACTATATACCGTTACTTCTAGCAATAGGCAAAGATAGTAATGGTATCCGGATTCGGTCATATTGCCTGAAGAGTTGTCGATGGGATCGTAAGAGAGCTCCTCGTTCTCAACCTCGGTAGTAACTTCGTGCTCGTACTCGTACTCGGTCTTAGCTTCCGGCTCTACTCAACACAAACACACAAGGAACGAAATCAAACAAGATGCAATGCGCAGAAAAATTACTGGATGCATGACTGGTGCACTATGGAAGCAAAACAGATGCACTATGGAAGCACAGAAAGTCTACATAGGAAGCACAGTGTTACAGCACAAGGAGCATGACAATGTGCAAACAAGCTAAATGCTTCAAAACATGATAACAATAGGATATTATGAATCTTCATGGAAAATCACACAAGTTTCATATAGCACTTGCTCAAAACGGAGAAACGGGTTAAAAGTTACACCCGAAACAATAAACATGCACAAGCTGAAAATAACAGCCACATAGCAACTTCAGAGCAAAAGATAAATGGTCTACAACACTCAAACATCATGGCAAGGAGCATGGACATAAACTAGACATATCCTACAGCAAACAATTCCATTGGAGCATCCCCACAGGAGCCATGGATCAATAGCAACAAGCTATTACATATTGAACTTGACAACAAAAACCTGACAGCAGTAATTTGTTGCAACTTGGGAGAAAGAGTTAAATATGCTACAGCCACTCAAATAAGCATGTGAGAGCATGAATGGATAGCCAACAATATATACGACAAGGAATCATCAAGAGTCACCCCAAAACTATCATGGATTTGCCTAGAACAACAAGGAAACATGGCATCTGGAAATTACAGATTCCAGACTTAGTGAAATTTCACTAAGTGTTAAAACAGTAGTAACATCGTGGCATCTTTGTGGGCAAGTTTAAGTCACCTCAAAGCAAAGCATGGCAAGTGGTAAGCACCACAGCAAAGTACACATGATGGTGAATCCAAAACATCTAAGCATGCATCAAGGGGACAACCACATCAATAGCAACGAGCTCCTCTACGAGGCATCTCGTAACAAGTTTAATGACATAACAGCCACATAGCACTTTGCAAGGGAGATAAACATGGCAAGATGAAATCTATCATGCAAGCTTAAGCAATCAACATGTAGAGCATTTCATGATGAACACGTGGACATATCATTTGCTTCATTTGGATAAACATGCAACAAGTTATCACATTGCAAACATGGCATGAAAACAACTACTAACAGCAGTTTATAACAAGTAGCACTCTTCTCAAAGATATTTAAGCATCTAGATGACCTCAAACATGCATGGCACAATGGAATAAAACATAGTACAAGTCACCACGATCATTTTGACATATCATTCGCTCAAAACGGACCAACACACAAAAAGTTATCATCAAAACAAAACAGCATCAGACAAGTAAAAACTCCAGGGACTTAGTGAAGAAAATCACCTCGGGGTCAACGGATCTGGGTCAAAGTCAACACGGCGGCGCCAAACGGGCGCGGGTTGGCGGATCGGGCGCGGCGCGGGCCGGATCTGCGGCGGGTTAACGGGCTCGGCCCGGTTAGGGTTCGGGGGCGGATCGATCGGATCGATCGAGGGATCCTCCTGATCCCCTCGACCGCAGGTGGCGGCGCTCGAGCGGGGCTCGGCCGGCGGTGGTGGAGCGGCCCCTGTGGCGGGAGGTGGCGATGGCCGGCGCGGCCGGGGAGGCGCCCGGCGGCGGAGGACGGCGCGGCCGGCGAGGCCCGCGGCGGCGGCGGGACCCGAGGGCGGCGGGGCCGGGCGGCGCGGCGCCGTAGACGGAGGAGGGCGGCGGCGGTGAGCTCCTCCGGCGAGGATTCCGGCGGCGGCGGCTGGAGGAAGGAGATGACGTCGCGGGGCCCGCGCGTCGGACGGAAGCACGGGCGGCGGCCTTCGGAAGCACGGCGACAACTTTGGAAGCACGATTTTCTGGGACGTCGGAAGCACGGTGGCTAAATGGTGGAAGCATCGCGGATCAACGGTGGAAGCACCGACGGCGCACTATGGAAGCATTAGGGTTTCAGACGCGAAAATTGGGGGAGATGGACGTTTATATAGGCACAATGAGCTAGGGTTGTCCAAATGAGGTGAGGTTTTCGGCCACACGATCACAATTGGATGGCCTAGATGAAGGGAGGGGTTTGGGTTGGTTTGGTGGGCTGTTGGAGGGGTGTCTTGGGCCTCAAAGAGGAGGTACTTTCAGCCCACGAGAATAACTGTTGGAGTAGCAAACGAACTCCAAACGCGACGAGATTCCACAGGCGGGTTACACACAACAAAACAACATCGCACGACAAGTCTCACGTCAAACCAGAAACGTTACACGGCCAAACACCAAAGTAGGCCTCGGGGATGCCACGGACACGTGAGAGAGCTCCGGAACTCGAAACGGACAACGGAAAGAAACGAGTGAGACCGGATGCAAATGACAACACAAATGCAATGCGATGCACATGACTACATGACATGGATGAATGCACACACGCAACACGACAAAACGACAAAAACCCGAAAAGACAAAGAACCCGGAATGGAACTGATGAAGCCAAAGATATATATATTGCCCAAAAAGGAAAGTATTACATCCGGGGCATTACACCTTTTTCCGTTACACATGATGATTTTGATGAATATAATATGCATGTGCTTGCTGCTCCTACTTGCAATTATTATGAGAGAGGAACTACATATCCGCCTCTCTATGTTTCCAACATGATAAAATTGCAAGAAACTGCTTATACTATGCATTGGCCTTTACTTGATGTGCATGAATTGTTCTTGTATGACATGCCTATGCATAGGAAGAGAGTTACACTTCGTTTTTGCATGACACATATCACTTTGTGCTCACTACTAAATGCCAAATCATTGCTAATTAAAATTGGCTTTGATATACCTTGGGATCCGGGTGGATCCATTACTTGAGCACTATATGCCTAGCACTAGTAGATAAAGGGACATCTGCCCCGGTTGGTTAGGGCCTTTAGCCCCGGTTCTTGAACCGGGACTAAAGGGTCGGTACTAATGCCCTAGCCCTTTAGTCCCGGTTCAATCTACAACCGGGGCAGATGGGTCTCCACGTGGCCTGTGCGCGGAGCCCAGGCAGGAGGGCCTTTGGTCCCGGTTGGTGGCACCAACCGGGACCAAAAGGCATCCACGCATCAGCATTTCTGTGGCTGTGGTTTTTGTTTTTTTTAAAGGGGAGGGTGGTTGGAGGTTTTGGGGGGTTAATTTAGGTGTTTCATATATTGTGTTAGCTAGCTAATTAATAGAGAGAAGTGTCCTCTCTTATGTCCGTGCTTGGTCGACGCTACGTACTACACATACGTATAGAAAGGACTAGACACGCTAGCTAGCTAGCTAGTAAGCAAACGAAGGAAACCGAAGATCGTAATCAACATATATATGCATACAGAGAGAAGTAATATCGACCACCTGTCCTTCTCCGAGAGATTGGTCGAACAACATGTTCTCGTATATCTATCCGACACTACCGGTTACATATATACAATAATTATCTCTTACAAATATAATCTCCTATACGATGGACGCATGGTCCACATAGTATTCTCCGTCTGGCGCGATCACGTGGTCAAGGAAGAATGCCGCCAATTCTTCTTGAATTGCTCGCAGACGATCTGGTGCTAGGAGTTCATTCTGCATCCGAAAGATCTAATTTGAAGAAGGGGGTCAATACATACACACACACACACACACACATATATATATATATATAAATATATATATATATATATATATATATATATATATATATATATATATATATATATATATATATATTAAATGAAACTCAACACAAATGATGGTAATGAAATAAAATTGTGAACATTATTAATTGCTTACGCACTTCAAATTGTGCTTCAGAGTAGCCCCGCTCACAGGTCATGTGGCGGATGGACTCGCAAATGTAGTATCCACAGAAATCATTCCCTTGTTCCCGCCACAACCACTTTAAAAGAAATAGAGGTCAATCAAACTGATAAGCAAGAATGCCAAATGGTATTGATGAAACTAGCGCTTGAATCAATATATAGGAGATGCGCGGAACATGCTACTATATAGTACTTACTTTCGAGTGTCTAAATTCCAGCTTCTTCGGCAGTCCCGGAGCTTTTTTGGTGAATTTTCTCCAAACCCTGCCAGACAAAGAAAAATATTACTTGATATCAGAAATGAACAAAGTTGCTGATATGCATGGTGGATAATGATCGATTTAACTTACTTCTCGAGCATTTGAGTCATGTCCGCATACTCGTTGGGATCTTTTCGTTTAGAGTCCAAGACAGTTACTACTCCCTGCTCAAGCTTAATCTCTAGGAGAATATAGTGGAAGATGCGCACGCATGCATGAACTTATCAATTATATTACTATAACCTTTACTAATATATAAGGGAAACCGAATATGCACAAGACAGTAACACTCACTTGAAGTTGTAAGGAAAGAGTATTATATCTTTGTGTTCATTTACCACCAACGATCGTAGCAAGTTGGCCTTGGTATCTGAGGCACGCAATGTAACATCGGTTGCATCTATGAGGTATGTGTTAATGAACCCAATATCACCGACTTGTCTTTTCTTCAATTCGACGATCTTCAATCTGCATAATATATTGAGGATAATTATAAATACATGCAATGAAAGAGATGAGCTATATAGAGAGACTTAATGACAAAAGTAGTACTACTTACAGACAATAGCAGGTGACCGTTGCTTTATCGAGGGCCAATTGATCGAAAAACTGATAGAACTTCTCAAATGGAATAGGCAACAGTTCAATTCCAACGAGGTCATGCTCCCGTTTAACTCTCACATACAAACTATCCCTCCCCCCCCCTAGACTCTCTGCAGATTTTCAAGTACCAATCAAGCAATCTTCGCATCATCGTTGATAGAGATCTTTCATCTTTGACGAGAGGCTTCCCGTACTCGTATCTTTGTATCTGCACCTCCAAGAAATCATAATGTACATCGTCGGGCAGGTAATCTCCAAGATTGCTATAACCGGGCACCATCCTCGGATCATTAGCGACCATGTTGCTAGACACCTTGAGCGGGGGGCACGATTGGTCCGCTTGTTCGCCGAGCTGGGCAATTTGTTTCCCAACTCGTCCTTCTGCTAACCTTTGATCACTTTTAGTACTTCCCGACCGCTTCGCTTCGTGAAATGACTTTTCAATAATGCGGTCATAGTTGTCTTTTGGCTGACTTTTCGCTGGTTTCTTCAGGGCAGCAAGAGTGCGCTTTGCTTTCACCGGATCTATCTTCTCCTCCGGAGGTGGATGTCTCTGTGCTTTCAACCCTTCAAGCCAGTCCTTCACTTCGCCTTCAGCGATCTTCGTGTTTTCCTCGTCGGACCTCTCGTATGGTAACTTCTCTAGAGGCGTGAGAGAAGGACCGAATATGTATTGCCTCCCGCCTCTGGCTGTACTGCTAGACGCCGGCGGACTAGACGAAGCGGCTATCTTCTTTCCTTGCTTACGCGCCGGAGAAGGAGCAGCTGGAGCGGCGGCAGGTCTCTTCCGCCCTTGCTGACTAGGCGGAGAAGGAGGAGGTTGGCTGCTCGGGCGCGCCGGCGCAGGCGGAGAAGGAGGCGGAGTGCCACCACGCGCCGGAGAAGGAGCCTGAGTGCCCTGCTCGTCACTAGCCGGAGGAGGAGGCGGTGGAGGAGGCGGAGTGCCCTGACTCGCCGGAGGAGGAGGAGGAGGCGGAGGCGTCCAGTTGAGAATGTTGATGAGGTCCTTCCGCCATAGGCATGGAGTCTTCAGTGAAGAACCCAGCCGAGTCTCCCCTTCACCGGTAGGGTGGTCAAGCTGAAGCTCCTCAAATCCCTCCGTTATTTCGTCCACCATCACCCTAGCATATCCTTCTGGAATCGGCCGGCAGTGAAAAGTTGCGCCGGGTCCAGTAGGATAAACAGAGCCAGCAGCCGCCTTGACCTTTATATTTATCCATTGCGTCATAAGGTGGCAATTTTGTACCTCCGTGATAGCATCCACGTGATAGCTGGTAGGAGCCCTCAAGACATGCTCCGGCTGAAGTAGCTCGGTGGAAGCCACGCTGCTTCTCCGCTGAGATGGCGGGGTAGCTTCGGGGGAAGCTTCGACAGTTCTTTTGTCCCAATTTGCTTCTCGTTCCTCTATTGCTTGTATTCTGGCGCGCAACGCCTGCATTTCGGTCTGCTGCACTTTCTTCCTCCTCTCGTGGCATTTGTAACCGCCTGCGTCCGGAAACCCAGCACTCCACGGAACGGAGCCTGGCGTGCCTCGTGTCCGTCCAGGGTGCTCAGGATTCCCGAGGGCCATTGTGAGCTCTCTGTCGGGAAAGAATATCCCTTGCCACGCTGCTTTGATATAGTAATGAAGCTTCTTGAGTGGTATTTCCAATTGCTTGTCCGTCCAAATGCACCTCCCTGATACAGGGTCCAAGGTTCCGCCAGCCCCGAAGAACCAAGTCCGGCAACGGTCTGGCCCGTTCATTGTCTCTGGTTCGATCCCTTTCTGAAGCAGATCATTCTCAGCCTTGGCCCACTTAGGCCGGGCTCTGAGGTAGCCACCTGACCCCGTGCGATGGTGATGCATCTTCTTCGTAGGATTTTTCTGGTTTGTCGCCGACATCTTCTTACTCTTTTCCGATGTCTTATAGGCCACAAATGCGGGCCAGTCATCTCTGATCTTCTCATATATGCCCTGGAATTCTGGAGTCTCTTTTTTGCGGACAAACTTATTCAGGTGTTTCTTCCACACCCTGAATAGTTCTGCCATCTTCGTAAGAGCAAAAGACTTGATTAAATCCTCTGTATCTGGCTTCGCCGGATCAGCCTCTGGCGGTAGTGTGAAATTTGACTTCAGCTCAGTCCAAAGATGTCACATCCCTAGCTAGCACTTGCATTAGGACCTGACTAGAGTGTGCATCATGTTTACTTTCAAATAAACTTGAAATGGGATTAACAGAAACCCCAGCACCCCTCCCCTAACAACTAGGGTTTGCTAAAATATTTTCCAATGTACCCAAAATGCCCTTCAAAAATGTTCATCAATTCTGCCTTGGTCTTAAACCTCTGCCAAAAATAGTGCACAATTTTCTAGGACACTCTAGGGCTTTGGATTAAATCATATGGTATTTGAATTTGGGAATTTAAATACTTTTAAATATTTTAAATGCTGAAATAATCATGAACTATAATGTTTCCTACTGTTCATATTATATACAGTAGGTATGACAAGTGTCATGAGTTATAAAAATGTTTAGGCATTTTTATTAATTGAACAAAGCTGCAAAAGAAATGTAACAGAACAGAAAATAGGAAAAGGAAAATAGGAAGAAGTACTTACCTCGGCCCAGCCCTGTAGCAAGCCGGCCCAGCCGACCAACCCTCCTCCTGTCGTCTTCCTCCTCGCGCCAGAAGGACGCGCGCGTGGCCGCCGCGCGCCGGCATGCGCCCGGCCACCTCCAGGCTGCTTGCCTGCCTCCCCGGTGGCCTGGATGACTCCACGAGTCGACACGCAGCTGCCCCGACCGCTCTCACTTCTCCCCCTCATCTCCTTCGCCCTCCCCTGGCTCTTTCTTCTCCATCACCGAGTCGCCGTCGCCGCCGCTCGCCGTAGCCGCACTCAGAGCCACCCCCTCGCCCCGTGAGTGTGTCCAGAGGATCCGCCGCGTCGTCCTCTTCCTCCTCGCTGAGCCACGAGCCACCGGAAGCCCTGCAACGACCCCACGCCGTCGTCCCCTTCCTCGGATCGCCGGAGTACCTCGCCGCCGTTACGAAGCTACAGCGCGTCCCCGACCCCGCCGTCGAGCTCTTTAGCACCGCAGTGAGCTTCTACGTCGAACCCCTCCTTCCTCCGTTCCTTTTGCACCGTGTAGCCGCCGTTCTGTTGATCACCAAAACGCACCGCCGCCGTGCTCGCCGCCGACGATGCTCCGGTGACCATTTGGTCACGGGCACCCATCCATCACACTCACCACAGCACGTAGATGCGAACGGTGCTACGCACGCATCGCCTAGACCCCTGCAGCCGCATCTCCACACACGCCCGACGCCGGTCGCCGCCGTCGAGCTTGTTGCCGTCGTCTCCGGCCACCCCAGGTCCGGCGACCACCACCATCCGTCGCGCAAGAGCAAGAGCTCTCCAACGCGCCTAGCCACAGCTCGAACCGTGCACCACAGACGTTTTCCGAAGCACGCCGCCGCACTTGGCCTCGCCGGCGTCACGTCGCCGGCGGGTTTGACCTTTTTTGACCAGGGGGTTGACTACCCCTGGGTCACTGACGTATGGGCCACCTTCTGCTAATTAGTTAGTTTAATTAAGTTTTGTTAATTTATTTAGTTAATTAGTTTAGTCACTGACCCGTGGGCCCAGGCCCCACTGTCAGCTAATTAGTTTTAGATTAACTCTAATTAACTCAGTTAATTAGCTGTGACACTGACATGCAGGGCCCACATGTCATGTTTGACTTGGACTAGCTCCTGTTGACTGCCTGACGTCAGCATGATGTCATGCTGACGCAGTAAAGGTTTTTCTGGGATTTTTAGGTTTAATAATAATTCAGGAAATTCCAGAAAATACCCAAAACTTCTAAAAATCATATAAAATCAACCATAGCTCAGATGGAAAAGATTTATATATGAAAAATGATCAGAAAAATCCAATCTTTCTAATGGCACTGGTTTCATGCATGTTTGAACAAGTTAACTTGATGTATACATCAAAAACATGGTTATGCACTTATTTAAATAATAGTTTGAACTTCAATTTGAATCCTTGATTCAAATAGGTTCAAACCCTTCTGGTTCTAGTTACATTAGCCAACGCACATGCATTTTGCCATGTCATGAGCATCCATCATATTGTTGCATTTGTTTGTTAATGATTGTATCGCCGGTATTCCCTGTGTTAGGTCCTGCTCCCGAGGATACTGCTGCGTATCCAGTTGAAGAGCAGTACCCGACAACTACCTTGTCAGGCAAGGATTCATTGATCATTCCGATACAAACCCAATCTTCTCGCTCCTGCTCTCTTTTACTACATTAAGGCAACAACGCGTGAACTGCTACTTGCTGCGGTAGTTGAACCCTATTCCCTTGCATGACCTGTCATTGCCACAGTAAATAGTTGAAACCCACTAGCATGTGTAGGAGTTGATTGAGCCATGTGATGTGTGATCCACCATGCTATTTGTTTATGTTGCCTGCTATGCTTAGAGTTGTGTCTGGTCTGATTCATCTGGGTGATGGATCAGAGTGAAATGATCTTACCGATAAAGAGAAGGAAGTGTGGAATACGCTTGGTAAAGGTATCGATGAAAGGCCATGTAGGAGTACATGGTGGGTTGTTTCATTGGAATCGTCCATAGGACCCGAGATCTGTATGTGTGGTTCAAGTTACAGCTACTACCACGCATTGGGATCCTTAATTGACCCTCTCGGCTTATTAATTACCCTTGATCTCTGTCCAGGAGTTGCAACTAGTTTCTGGTGTTTATAGCTTACTGGAGGTCGTGCACAACGCTGACCCTCGGGGTGGGTTGTGATGCGACAGGTACGTGGCACGGTGTACCGGTTGCCCGTTTGGTGACTCGGGAACCCTGTACACATTGTTTGGGGCCGTGAGCGACACCCCGGCCGGATCTCCCCACGGATGGAACCCAAATAGGCGATAAACCTGGACGAGAGACTTGAGTAGTTAGTCAGGTCGTGGCCGACACCCCCGCTGGGCTTCCGCTTGAAGGTTGCCGAGTACACGCCGAGTAAACGGCGATAAGTGGTGGAAGCGTGTGTGAAGAGGTACACCCCTGCAGGGTTATCAAACTATTCGAATAGCCGTTGTTCGCGGTACGAACTACTTGGTTACTCCTACAGTTCATAGACAAGTTGATGGACACTACTAAAAGCCTCAAGATAAGTGTGAGTGCCGTGGATGGCCCTTCCGTAGGATGACGGAAGAGGATCCTCGGTGGTGTATTGATGTGGTGATTAGAGGACTCGTGTTCGTAATAACATCTTGCAATCCGTTGAGAGTTGTAGTATAGGTTAGCCAAGGTCAAAGCTGGCATTCTGCTATAAACTCCACTACCCCCTTAATAATGTTGCATGTATGATAGGTTCTGTGGTAAGACTTGCTGAGTACCTTTGTACTCATGTTTGCTTAATAACTGTTGCAGAGGAGAACCCTGCCCCTGCTGATGGGTTCTACATAGACGTTGACGTCGACGAGTAGCTTGACACCCAGACGGTGATCTGGAGCTTGTGAAGGGCCTTGTAGATAGTCAGGCTACACCAAGCCTGTTTTATTTTCTAAGTTGTCTGTACTCAGACATGTAGCTTCCGCTTGTGCTTGTATGACTGTATGACTTGAGTGTTGGGTCATGTGACCCCTACCTGTATGACTATGTTGTGTATGGCTCTTGGAGCCTTTTTAAAATAAAGTAATTTGAGTCATAGAGTTTTGTTGTGATGCAATGTTGTATTTGCACATATTGAGCATACTGCGTGTATGATTGAAATGCTTGGTATGTGTGGGATCCGACACCTAGTTGTTTTCCTTTGGTAGCCTATCTTACAGGGAAATGCCTCCTAGTGATTCCAATGAGCCTTGGTAGCTTGCTACTGCTCGGAACACGTAGGCTGGCCGGCATGTGTCCTTCTTCATTCCTGTGTCTGTCCCTTAGGGGAAATGTCACGCGTTGTTCCTTTAAGTCCATGTAGCTTGCTACGACTTGGGCTCATATGTTGATGACCGACACGTTCGTTGCTGGGTCATGGATGCCTGTCTCTGTAATTTAGTGCCACTTTTGGTTTATAACTAGCCATGTCGGCCCGGGTTCTCTGTCATATGGATGCTAGCGACACTGTCATATACGTGTGCCAAAATGCGCAAACGGTCCCGGGCCAAGTAAGGTGGCACCCGTGGGGTTACCGTGCGTGAGGCCGCAAAGTGATATGACGTGTTACAGCTAGATCGGTGTGACTTAGGATCGGGGTCCTGACAGTGTTGGTATCAGAGCTGGACTGCCTGTAGGTTTCTCAAGCCAAACTGGTCGATGTTGAGTCTAGAAAAATTCTTAGTTATATGTAGGGGAATTGATTGTGGAAGGGAACGTAAGGCTCTCTTTACTCCTTTACCTTATGCCCTTCTGATCTGAGTCCGTCTATTCTTTCTACGGGGATTTAGGACTAGGCCTCTTATCCTTACTAGGTTCACGTGTTACTAATCCGTAGACTCTTAGGATTGTTGGTTTCAAGCCTCAGTTCAGTTTCTATCCTTTTGAGTATGATGATTGTTGAACCGGAACCTTGATATGGAATTGTTGAGTGGCTATGCTATCATTTGTATGATGTCTCAAATCTTGTTTGAGCATTTATAGTTGTTATGCTGCCCGATTTCTTCCAGAAACACAAATGCCTTTGCATTATTTCGTGTTTCAGATGTCTGGCCGCATCCCTCACCAAGTGGTTCGTTTGACTCGGTGCATTAATGTGCCCGGTCACACGGCCATGCAAGTCCGTGTGATGACTGAGACCGGTTATCGTTGGTATCCTAAATACACCGTGGAGGAACAGTATCGGGATTTTAATCAAAGTCAGTATTTCTGCACAGTCCGGATATACCCCTCATATCCTGGAGCTAATGATCCCATCCATTGGTCTTATGGACTCGGGATTACCATCGAGATGGCAGTGCAGGATGCCGCTTATTCGATGATGACCATTCTCCGTGCTAGGCATGCCCTGTTGCTGAACACTGAGTTCTGTTACATGCCAGCTTCACTCCCCGGAGAGGAAGGCTACTACACTGGTCTGTATACTGATGCTGCTCATGAAGAGCCACTGCTTCAGACTACTGTTCAGATGTTGGAGGATAGGGACCGTGAGGTCCGTGCCCTCCGAATGGAGCTGTATAACACTCGAGCCGCTCACTGGACTAGTTTGACACGGCTTGCACCTGCCGTGCACGCCGGATATCTGGACATGCGGGATTTGTATCCTGTGCGGACTCGACTGCCTGATCACATGGATTGGCGTGACGTTGGGGGTATTACACCTCCACGTGGGCGTCGGTTACCACCAGCATCGGGACCGAGGCCACACCCATGCCCCTATGGTCCACAGCCTTCGAGTGCTCACGAGTTCCAAGATCCGTCTGTACCACTTCCAGGCTACGGTGGTAATCTTTACGAGGATTACTACGCGAATGTCTGAGCTAGTCCGTGGTAGTAGTAGTATTATAGTAGTTGTATTTCCATAGTCCTGCGCGTCTTGTGGAATATGACTTAGTGTGTACTGAATTCCGGAGGTGTAGTTAAATAATGTATAGGAGCTTGGAATGCCTCTGATGGGATGTATCGTCTTTCACCGCAGTTGTACTTTAGCCTTGGCTTGTACTAAACTTTGTATGGTGTGTATGACCACTGGTGTATATATAGCAGTTTCTATATTACCATGTCGTACGGATGAACATCTCTGCATTCTGTGTCATCCATTACATTCTGCACTTCTATGTCAAATTTTTCGCCATCCTTGTCTAAACCGTTGTTTTATTTTCCTAGGATGGTCAACACTCGCAACACTCCTGCTGCTCAGGAGCAGGGTGAGGCTAGTGGGGCTAGAGATGGAAATCTGCCCCAGCCACCCTCCTTGGCGGAAGTTATGCTTGAAGCAGAACGGAACAAGAGAGAGACCAACTGTCGTGGAATTAACACGGCAGATGTCCGGTTTAACGGACTTGATGATGGAACCACCGCACGGGTTAGCTTGAAAGGGTTCATGGCACACAAAGGACACAAAGGGTTTTATACTAGTTCGGCCCCTTCGAGAAGGTAAAAGCCTACGTCTAGTTGGCTTGGTATTACTTGGGCGTCGGATTACAGGGAGCGGAATCGCTTGCCTGCGTCTCGACGGATTGATTGTTGCTTGTCCTTGAACCGGTGCCGGGTCGTCCCTTTATATAGAGGTGACACCTGGTCCGGTTTACAGAGTCCCGAGGCCGGCTCATAATCGTGTCCGCCTCGGTCTCTGCTCTTCCTTTCTTATCTCTCAAGTTACATCTCTTTGGCGGTTTACAAATCGTATTTCTATACATGGGCCCTGAAATCTTATGGGCCGTAATCTCTACTAATAACAAACCAAGTATGATATAACTAAGCCGGTTTACAATATCCGGTTTATACCTATTAACCATATCCCTGACATTAGGCCCCAGAATGATTTGAACTTGTTCATATCAATCTCCATCGTCTCCTGCAATTTTCTCTTGTCTTCATTTTTTGTAAACCGGCTCTGACGTCATCCTTCAAAATCATTAAGGTCTGACAATGACATCATCTCCGCATTCAACGCCGCGAGCTGTACTGTAACTTGTTTTTAATGGTTATCCCGAGAATCGAGGCGTTCAACGGATCTTTATCCGATTTTTCTCCCTTGATTACCGCACCTGTCGCTTCATATCTGCCTCTCTGTCTATAAATAATGCCGCTCCTCCTCCTTCTTCCTTCTCGCGTCTTCTTCCTCCTTCCGCTTCCTGACCCGCAAACCTCCATTGCTGCTTGAGCTCAAGAACGCCACCGACGACCGCAGGATCTTCAGCCTTCGACCGGCCGCTGCATCAACCTGAGCTTTGACCAGATTCTCTCCGCCGCCGATTCTTGCTGCTCCTGGTACGTTTATCCACCTTTCTGTAGATCTGTGTCCGCCACTGCTTCGCCTGTGCTCTTCCGCCATTAGGGCTTCCGATGAAGCTCCGTCCCTTCGTAGATCTTTTTCTCATAGAAATCTTGTAATCTTCAAACCCTAGTCCATAAGTCTCTCGCTTAGCATCAGATTAGATCTTCGTCATAGTGACCTTGTAGCTTTATACGTTCCGCCATTAAAGTTATCCGCGAGCTTCATACTGTTCTTACTCTGAAAACCTGCAACTCTGTAATACCTTTACCTTTCCGATCTTGCTGTAGATGCGTCAGGTACTTTAGATCTTGCCATTTTTATTTCTGCTGTTGCCTGCTTTATGTACATCTTGTAAACTTATCTGCTCTGATTTGGACCTCTATAGATTTTCCGCCCAATTTTCGTTTCTTTATCCCCTTATGCTCAGATCTATTCTTTCTTAACAATGCATTGAAAACCTGTTTTTCTCTTCAATAGATCTGCTAAGTATGCTCCGGTTTAGATCATCATGTCATAAACCGGAAATGATGTAACCTGATGCAATAACTTTAAACTATTCTTCTTCAACTGCCATTTAAACCGGAAATGATAAAACTCTGTTTCATAATTACCGGTTTAATCTTGCCAAATAATTCTCCGTTTTAACCATTGCATATCATGAACAAATCCCGGATCGTTGCTTTTTCATAATCCGTCTTCGCACTTTTCTCTTCTTCAGCACCTTGCTCAAATGGCTAAGCAGTATGTTTCGTGCGACTGGGTTCGTTCTGTCGTGACTGAAGAGGATTTAGTCAAACTATCAAGCATTGGTACGTTAGGTCCTCAGGCCGAATTGAAATGGCGCGCTCCGGGTAATGAGTGTCCTCCCGCTCCTAGGTCCGGGGAAGTGATTGCATTTCTGGATCACATCTCCAGGGGTTTCTCTCCCCCCGGTTCAAAATTTTTCCGGGACGTCCTTGCCACCTTCCAGCTGCATCCACAGGATATCGGGCCAAAATCCGTTTCCAATATTTGTGATTTCCAAGTTTTTTCTGAAGCGTATCTGCAAGAAGAGCCTTCGGTTGATCTTTTTCGGGATTTCTTCCATGCAAACCGGCGTACTGAGTTCACCAGCGGGCCTCACCAAGAGCTTGGTGGCATCAGTATTCAGAAAAGGAGGGATGCAGTTTTCCCTCACGCCTCGTTACACACTCACCCCAAGGACTGGAATAAGTCTTGGTTCTATTGTATAGACACATCCCCTGAAGGTGAAAACCCTTTGCCAGGTTATCGTGAAACTCGTATCCCGGCAAATCACCCCTTGCCGCAACGATTAAGCGCTGCTGAACGGATCCAGTTTTCTCCTCAACTCTCCAAGCTGAGGGCTTTTATGGCGAGCGGCCTGATCGGCACAGACTTCCTTCGCTGCTGGTTATCATGGAGTATCCTTCCCTTAAGCCGGCGCCCTGATTTGATGTGCAATTACTCCGGTAAATCGGATGACCCTCAGAGATTCTCTAAGGAGAAATTGTCTGAATCGGAAATAATTGAATCGGCCAAGAAGATTGTCAATCCTGCTCTAACAGATTGCACTAGAGTTGGCTTGGCCCCATATTTCAAGAAAAATAAGCAGCCTGAGGTAAGTGTCCTTAACTTGTACTTTATAAACCGTCCTTTTTGAACCGTCTTTTACTTGCCTTCCCTTTTTTTCATTTAGGCTGAGGATCCTTTCTGGAGGAGGAAACCTCAAGAAAAACCTGCAAGGCAAACTCGCCGAAAGACTCCTGCAAATAAGAAAAGGAAAGCAGCCGTTGACGCCGGTTCTCCTTCTGAAGATGATGATCCGGACTCCGAGGTACGCCTTACTCCGGTTTACATTTTGTCTTTATATACTTGTTCATATCTCTAATGATGCCCTTTTCACAGGATCCACTCGAAGGTGATAACCCGGCGGAGATTGAGGTAACCCTTATTTCTTCCGATTCAGAACCCCCTCCTCAAAAGAGCCGTCGGACTGTTAGAAAGTATCAATTTTCTCATCCTTATGCTAAGTTGGATCCCAATTTTACTTTGAAGAAACAACAGCACGAAGCCTTGCGCCGGACCACTCGCCATAGCGGCTTGGCAGTGGAATCCTCTGGAATTTCGCTAACTCCGGCTCGAAAACGCCGCGCTGAGGTGATGCTCTCTCCAACTCTTCTTCACCCCAAGGCCGGTCTTATCAGAAAACCACTTAAACCAACTGATCCTGATTATCAGGAAACTCCACCGTCTTCATCTAGCGAATCAACCGCGACACAGCTTCCACCTTTGAAGACTGTCCCAGGGTAATTCTCTTTACTTCTTCCGGTTTATAATCTTCTTTTTCTTTATAATGCTGACTTATCTTTGCTTGTTTCTCCAGCAAACCGAAACCCAGCAAAAGAGCTAAGGGTAAGAAGCCTGTTGCTGATCCTTCTACTGATGAACCAGTAATTGAGCCGTCAACAGCTATTCCTCCTGAAGATACTCCAGTCACTCCGGTTCAAGAACCTGTTCTTGATATTCCTGCCACTGATGCTGCCCAAGATCCACCAAGTCCGGCCCGGGTTAGTTCTCCTCAAGTTAACCCGGGGTCTCCTGATCCGGCTCAAGCTGAAGTTACACCTCCAAATGCACCCACTTCCCCTGACGTTGTGGTTACTGGCACTGCTTATGTTGCGCCAGCCAAACCCACCGTTTTAGCAAAGCACACTGCTAAAGCGGAGAAAGTAACTCAGGAAAAGGGGAAGTGGAGTACGGACATATCCAGTCTTTCGAGTATGAGTGTTCAAGACATTTATTCCGGATACTTGAGCCGGCTCCACAGCAGCCGGGACTATGAAGCCAGCTTAGTAAACTTGATGAGAGAGAAATACGAAGTAAGTTTTCCTGTTCTGTCTTTGCTTTTCCAACGTATCTTTACTTTAGGCCAGCCCCCAAGTTCCGGTTTATCTTCTTTATTGAAGTTAATCCGGAACTTTACAGTTTTGAACTGCTGATTATACATTAGCCCCCAAGTATCAAGTAGATAACTTGATTATGTAGTTGATACTTGTAAAAACTTGCCTCTGATGTATTGCTTCAACTGCCATTAGCCCCCAAGTGTCAAGTGTACAACTTTGTTGTGTGCTTGAGACTTGCATTTTCAATTTGCATTTGCCGGATTACTTCAACTGCCATTAGCCCCCAAGTGTCAAGTATACAACTTGGTTGTGTGCTTGAGACTTGTAAAAATTATCTCTGATGCATTGCTTCAACTGCCATTAGCCCCCAAGTGTCAAGTATACAACTTGGTTGTGTGCTTGAGACTTGTAATTTCTAATCTTACCTTTGAACTTTTATCTACAGGCCGAGCTGAACCGGAATGCTGTGGAAAACAGTGAGCTTCGAAGCCGGCTTATAGAGACTGAGGCAGCCGCTTCAAAGGCGAAGAAAGAACTTCAAGTCAGTTTAAAAACTGCCGAGGACTTGAAGAAGTTCTTTGATGAAGAACGGACTGCTTTTGAAGTCCAGAGAAAGGATCTTGAAAAACGTGTTCAAGATGCCGAAGGAGCTCTTAACCCGGTTACTGAAGAATTGGCCGGGTTAAAGCGCCAAGTTGATTTGATGATTTCTGCTATCTTTGGTAAGCATAACCTGAATTCTTATCTGTTATCTTTGCAAACTGTGTTTTGTACCGGTTTAACTTTTCTTGTTGTATGTAGGACGCCGCGTCTCCCATCTTGGGGATGATGTACTGAAGAAACTGAAGGCCTGCTACACCTTGGTGGAGCAACTATACTCTGGGGCGCAAAGGATTATCAGCGCTACCTCCTTTGGTAAACCGGCTCCTTCAACCATCAAGGCTACTTTGAACAGCTTGTCGATTCTGCCAACTCGTCTTGAAGAGGTGAAGAAATCGGCTGCCCGAGGAGGTGCTCTTCTGGCCCTGACAAGGGCTAAAGCTTGGGTTCCAGACATTGATCCGGCAGAAGTGCTAACCGGGTTTCCTGACACCAAGGAAGACGGTTCAGCATTTGGTGAGAGAGATCTGTATGCTCTGACAAAGGAAATGCGTCCACTTTCTAGCAAGATTGCGGTGGAAACTGATTTATCCCGATACCACCCAGCATACGACCTTCAAAACGAGCGTGTGGAACGACCGGTCTATGATGTTGCAAACTTAACTCCGCCGGTTCGTCCTCACACTTTTGCTCCTGATATTGATCCTGCTGAGTTGATCAACGATGAAGTGTATTTCCGTGCCTTGGCCAAGATTGATTGGCGTGCACCAGATTTCCCGCCGCTTCACGAGGAAGAAGATGTTCCGGAACCAGATGGTGGCCAGTCATCCCGGTAGGGAGGAACGGAATCTTGAATGTTATTGCTGTAATCACAATTGCTATTCCATAAACAATGCTTCCAACTATTTGGCTTTTATGCCTTGTAATAGGCTTTAGCTGAAATTTAATGCACTGTGATCCGGCTTTTGGTCTTTATAAAGTATTCTTTCGCTGACTTGTTGATTGATGCGGATCTCTTGCCCTGTTCATAAAACAGATGAAAAATATGTCCTAGTGGTGTGACCACTGGACGGATTAACTTGCTCTCTTGGTATGATAAACAAGCATACCTTTGATAAATAACTTTGATACCTTAATTGCATGTAGCCGAAATACCTTAAACCGGTAAGATGTTTAAAATTACCTTAATAAGCCCTTGGAACTCTTCAATCTTAATTTGTCCATGAATTTTTCTTTTCTTGGTTCAGCAATTTGTAACTTGTATCTGACCCCGTGCTGCCAATTGTCAGCTCATCATGAAGTCGAACCGGGTTACGATGAACGCCGGTTTAACTTTCTCTGGTGTTCATGACCCAGACTTATAACACTAGATATACGGTCAACTTCTAGAGCTGTTCCCCTTGGCTAAAAAGGTTATGAAACACAGAAATCATCAAGAACACACATAATTATTGTAAATCAAACTATGTAATCGAGGCTTTTTCAAAGAGCTGCCAGGCTCAAAACTGTTCAGGGAGCCGGGTCATCATTTGAACGTGAGCGATACCACTGTTCAGGGAACCCAAAATTTCATAACATAGCCATTCAAGGGGTGTGTGGGCGATACCACTGTCCTCAGGGGCCGGGTCATCATTTGAACGTGGGCGATACCACTGTTCAGGGAACCCAAAATTTCATAACATAGCCATTCAAGGGGTGTGTGGGCGATACCACTGTCCTCAGGGGCCGGGTCATCATTTGAACGTGGGCGATACCACTGTTCAGGGAACCCAAAATTTCATAACATAGCCATTCAAGGGGTGTGTGGGCGATACCACTGTCCTCAGGGGCCTCTAATGTTCCTCTTTTTCCTTTTTTCTTTATACAAGGCTTTCTTCTTCCTGAATCGGACGTGATCTTTTGTTCCTGTGAGTTTTACCGCTCCTTCATATACCCTGCCAAGATTAGTTTCTAAAAACCAGCTAATATTGAAATATGTTTCTTTGATAACAAACTGATATGGATATTTGCCGCAAATTTGATATATATGGAAAAAGGGCTGAGCCCCCGGTTTACCG
Organism: Secale cereale; assembly: GCA_902687465.1. Lineage (NCBI taxonomy): Eukaryota > Viridiplantae > Streptophyta > Magnoliopsida > Poales > Poaceae > Secale > Secale cereale. The sequence continues at coordinate 41,424,538 of LR738715.1, forward strand.
AGGGTGCCGGTTTATTCATTATTCATAATATATACATAGGATACATGGGAGCCTATGGCTCAAGTATAATACGGCCGTAGATGAGCAATGTTCCACGGCCTTTTCGTCTCCTCTTCTGATGTCCGTGAATCTTTGTGCTCTCGAATGTCCACCAAATAGTATGACCCGTTGTGCAAATTTTTGCTGATCACAAAGGGCCCTTCCCATGGCGGAGATAGCTTGTGCAAGTCTGTTTGATCTTGGATGAGGCGTAGTACCACGTCACCCTCCTGGAATGTCCTGGTTCTGATCCGGCGGCTGTGATATCTGCGCAGGTCTTGCTGATAAATCGCTGACCGTGCTCCAGCTATGTCACGCTCTTCATCCAACCGATCCAAACTATCCTGTCTTGACTCTTCGTTGATAGCTTCTACATAGGCCGCCACCCTTGGGGAATCATGGCGTATGTCACTTGGAAGAACTGCTTCCGCCCCGTAAACCATGAAGAAAGGTGTATAACCTGTAGACCGGTTTGGTGTAGTATTAATGCTCCAAAGGACAGAGGGTAGTTCTTCCACCCAACACCCTGGGGTTCTCTGCGGAGGTGTCATAAGCCGGGGCCTGATTCCACGCAAAATCTCCTGATTTGCCCTTTCTGCTTGACCATTGGATTGGGGGTGAGCCACAGAAGATACATCCAAACGAATATGCTCTCGTTGACAGAATTCTTCCATCTCACCCTGAGATAAATTGGTACCGTTATCGGTGATGATGCTGTGTGGGAAACCAAACCGGAATATTACTTTTTTGATGAACTTAACCGCCGTTGCCGCATCACACTTGCTTATAGGTTCCGCTTCAACCCACTTTGTAAACTTGTCTACTGCCACTAGTAGATGAGTTTTTTGATCTTGGGACCTCTTGAAAGGACCAACCATGTCAAGCCCCCAAGTTGCAAAAGGCCAAGTGATTGGTATCATCCGGAGTTCTTGTGCCGGAACAAGGGCACGTCTTGAGAACTTCTGACAAGCATCACACTTGCGGACCAGGTCTGCTGCATCTGCATGTGCGGTTAACCAATAAAAGCCATGTCTGAAAGCCTTAGCCACTAAAGATTTTGATCCGGCATGATGACCGCAATCCCCTTCATGAATCTCCCTTAGAATCTCACACCCTTCCTTAGCTGAAACACACCGTTGAAATACTCCAGAGGTGCTACGATGATACAGCTCCCCATTGGCAATTGTCATAGACTTGGAACGCCGGATTATCTGCCGTGCTTCACCTTCGTCTTCTGGCAATTCTCCCCGGCATAAATATACCAAATAAGGTATCGTCCAATCCGGAATAACATGGGTTGCCGCAACCAACTGTGCCTCTGGGTCCGGAACAGCCAGATCGTCCTCTGAAGGCACTTGAACCGAAGGATTGTGCAATTCATCCAAAAAGGTGTTCGGTGGTACCGGTTTACGTTGCGACCCTAGCCGGCTTAAAGCGTCAGCTGCTTCGTTCTTCCGCCGGTCTATGTGTTCCACCTGATACCCTTTGAAGTAACCTGCCACCGCTTCAACCTCTCGCCGATAAGCCGCCATGAGGGGATCCCTTGAATCCCACTTGCCCGAAACTTGCTGTGCCACTAGGTCTGAATCGCCCAAGCACTTAACCCGGCTTAAATTCATCTCCTTTGCCAATCGCAAACCATGAAGTAATGCTTCATATTCCGCTGCATTATTAGTACAAGGAAATAACAATCGGAGGACATAACAAAATTTATCACCTCTGGGGGAAGTTAAAACCACTCTGGCCCCTGAGCCCTCCAACTGTTTCGAACCGTCGAAGTGAATCGTCCAATAAGTGAGATCCGGCTTTTCTTCCGGGGTCTGCAATTCTGTCCAGTCGTTGATGAAGTCCACCAGTACCTGAGATTTGATAGCAGTACGTGGTACATATTTCAATTCATGTGGACTGAGCTCAATGGCCCATTTGGCTATTCTGCCTGTTGCTTCTCTATTCTGGATTATATCTCCCAACGGAGCCGAGCTGACCACAGTTATCGGATGCCCTTGGAAATAATGCTTCAACTTCCGGTTTGCCATGAACACCCCATACACCAATTTCTGCCAATGAGGGTATCTTTTCTTGGACTCGATGAGTACCTCACTCACATAGTAAACCGGACGCTGAACCGGATGTTCTTTTCCTGCTTCCTTGCGCTCAACCACAATTGCAACGCTAACTGCCCGTGTGTTTGCAGCAACATACAATAGCAAAGGCTCCTTGTCAATAGGGGCGGCTAAAACCGGCGGCTTCGCTAGTTGCTGTTTCAGATTCTCAAACGCTGTATTCGCTTCATCACTCCAGATGAACCGGTCCGTTTTCCTCAACATTTGATAAAGCGGGATCGCCTTTTCTCCTAAGCGACTGATGAACCGGCTCAGAGCCGTGATCCGTCCAGCTATGCGCTGAACATCGTTAATGCAAGCCGGTTTTGTCAAAGATGTGATGGCCTTGATCTTCTCCGGATTGGCTTCTATTCCCCGGTTTGAGACCAGGAATCCCAAAAGCTTACCGGCCGGGACACCAAAGGCACATTTCTCCGGATTGAGCATCATCTTGTAAGCCCGAAGATTGTCAAAGGTTTCTCTGAGATCTTCTATCATTGTCCTCTCCTCCTTTGATTTAACCACAATGTCATCCACATAAGCATGTACGTTCCTTCCTATCTGCCCTTTCAAACAATTCTGAACACAACGCTGATACGTCGCCTGCGCACACTTGAGCCCAAAAGGCATAGACACATAGCAAAAAGCACCAAAAGGGGTTATGAATGCCGTCTTCTCTTGGTCTTCAACTGCCATTTTGATCTGGTGATAGCCTGAGTACGCATCCAGGAAACTCAGCCGCTCACACCCTGCTGTAGCATCAATAATCTGATCAATGCGAGGTAGAGCAAAAGGATCAGTTGGACAAGCTTTATTGAGGTCTGTGTAATCCACGCACATCCTCCACTTCCCATTCTTCTTTAGAACTAGCACCGGGTTGGCCAACCATTCCGGATGAAACACTTCCACTATGAACCCTGCCGCCAAAAGCTTAGCCACTTCTTCACCTATAGCCTTGCGCCTCTCTTCGTTGAAGCGGCGCAGATACTGCTTTACTGGTTTAAACTTCGGATCAATATTTAACTTGTGCTCAGCGAGTTCCCTCGGTATACCAGGCATGTCAGAGGGCTTCCATGCAAAGATATCCCGGTTCTCACGGATGAACTCGATGAGCGCGCTTTCCTATTTAGGATCCAAGTTAGCACTGATGGTGAACTGCTTGGATGAATCTCCGGGCACAAAATCGACCTGCTTAGTCTCTTCCGCTGATTTGAACTTCAAAGCCGGATCATGCTCAGTGGTTGGCTTCTTCAGCGGAGTCATGTCCGCCGGATCAACATTATCTTTATAAAATTTTAACTCTTCCGCGGAACATACCGCTTCTGCATAAGCTGCATCACCTTCTTCACATTCCACTGCTATCTTACGACTGCCGTGCACCGTAATCATGCCTTTATGACCCGGCATCTTGAGCTGCAGATAAACATAACATGGCCTAGCCATAAATTTAGCATAAACCGTCCTCCCAAACAAAGCATGATATGGACTTTTGATTTTGACAACTTCAAAGGTGATCATCTCCGATCTAGAGTCATGCTCATCTCCAAAGGTAACTTCTAAGTCAATCTTACCAACCGGATAAGCTGACTTACCTGGAACCACCCCGTGAAACACTGTGTTTGATGTCCTTAATTGTTTATCTGTCAGACCCATACGACGGAAAGTCTCGTAATATAATATATTGATACTGCTACCTCCATCCATGAGGACTTTAGTGAACCGGTATCCTCCCACCTGAGGTGCCACTACCAAGGCTAAATGTCCCGGATTATCTACCCGTAACGGGTGGTCCTCCCTGCTCCAAACAATGGGCTGCTCTGACCATCGTAAAAACTGTGGTGTCGCCGGCTCTACCGCATTAACAGTCCGCTTTAAAACCTTCTGGTCTCTTTTGCATAGACTTGTGGTGAAAACATGATATTGGCCACTGCTCAACTCCTTTGGATTACTCTGGTACCCGGATTGCTGTTGTTGCTGCGGACGCTGCTGCTGCTGATTTCCTTGGTTATTGTGACTCCCTTGGCCCTGCTGCTGATTATTCTGATTGTTGTAACCACCTTGATGATACGGCTGATTTCCCTGATTCTGATAACCACCTTGATAATGTGATTGGCTTCCTTGACCATTATAGTTTCCTTGACCGCCTGGGCCGCCCGGCCGGGATTGATAACCGCCGTTGTTCCCTTGATAACCGCTGTTGCCCCTATATCCTGAACCGAAATTGTTCCCTTGGTAACCCGGGCCATAAAACCCGGGCCCTAAACCGGCATTCGGGGGCCGGCTATTAGGATTAAAACGGCCGTTCCCTGCTATCGTG
>LR738715.1:41429159-41441868 GCA_902687465.1 Secale cereale
GGTTCAGACATTCTCTTGCAGTGTGCCGTGCAGGCCCCTTATTCCCGCTATGCTTTATGCAGGGTTGATCCAAATCCTGCTCCCAACCCAGATTTCCTCCACCGGCTTGGCGAGCGGGACCCCGCTGATTTCCCTGAAAACCGCCTTGAACCTGTGTATTAGCCACAAAATCGGAGCTGCTTTCCGGTTTCCGTTTGCCCAACACACCTGAAGTGATCGGACTGGCTGAAGCCGGTTTACCAGTCTTGCTGGCCTTTCCCGCTTTATCTCCTTCTGGCTCCGGATACTTGGTATTATCTGAGTCTCCGTACTTCACCAAGGCACTCATTAAAGTCCCCATGTCATTGCACTCTCGTTTAAGCCGTCCGAGTTTCAATTTCAAAGATTCAAACCGGCAATTGTTCTCCAAGGTTACAATTGCGGTGCTCGGATTAATACCGTTTGAGGAGTGCAAGATCTCTGCCACTCTGCGTACCCAAGCCGCTGTAGACTCCTGTTCTCCCTGCACGCATGCTGCTAAATCTATCACCGACATAGGTTGCTTGCATGTATCCTTGAAATTTTTGATGAACTGACTACGCAGCTCTCCCCATGATCCGATGGAATTCGGAGGAAGTCCCTTTAGCCAAGTCCGGGCCGTTCCTTCAAGCATCATAGTGAAATATTTGGCACAAGCCGATTCATCCACGTCCAGCATCTCCATAGCCATCTCGTAGCTTTCCACCCAAGCCTCAGGTGGTAAATCGGCTGTGTAATTGGGCACCTTGCGAGGTCCTTTGAAATCCTTGGGCAGCTTAACACTCCGCAGGGCCGGGACAAGACACTGTATCCCAAAACCGCTCGCTGTCGCTCCTGTCCCCGTAGCGCCGGTGTAAACTGGCGTCGACTGGCGGATCTCCTCCCTGGCCTCCGATCTAGGCCGGTTTCGATCCGGGGCTGGCATCTCTGCCCTTGCCGGATTATTCTGTCTGTTCTGATGTCTCCTCCGTTCGCTGCTAGATACTTTGGGCTCCTCCCAATGTCTAGAGTAACTTCGGTTGGGACGTGGTGTTGAATGCAAACTTTCCCTGCTGTGAGAGTACGCTTGCTGCTGTATTAACGCCGTGTTGAGTAACCTCTGGGCCCTGCGCGCCTCTATCGCTACAGGGGATGTTTCTTCCACAGGTAAAGCGGCCAACCGTGCTGCCGCTGCAGCGATATTATCCACAGGGTTTGAATAGTGCCCCGGGGGGACCGGAACATAAGGCACCGATGTAATCCGTCGCTCTCGCTCTGCGGCGGGTTGCTGAACCGGTTCCTCTCGAGCCGGTGGGCTTCTCTGGGTTAAGATCGGATTGTTACTGGCCCCCGCCCCCGGTGTTCTGAACAAATTCGCAGATTCGTAACCCGGCGGCAGGCGGGATCGATATTTTCGTCCTCTTACCCCTTCCATGGAAGCCTGTTCCATCCTTAAGTGAAAAGCTTGTTCATCCAACTCTGCTTGTCTTATCGCCAGCATCTCTCCTTCGGCCTTTAAATCCTCCTTTACCTGATCGATCCGGGCTTTCAACTGAAGAAGCACTGCATCATGTTGCGCCTTGTCTGCTGGAGCTACGACCTCTACTGCCTTAGCCGCGAACTCCTCCATCAAGGTGGATAGAACCGCAGTAACGGAGGGATTTGAACCGCTTCCCCCTACGCCAGCCTCCGCTGTTGTTCCGTTCGTCGGGGGTTGTGAACCGGCCATAAAAACCGCCACCCGGTTTGGCGGGTCGGAGGGGCCCGGAATACTGTTTCCGTCGGACTCGCCCTCAAACCGGCCGTCCCGCAACTGATACAGAGACTCAGTTTCCCCGGACGAAGATTCGTCATCTGAATAGACGACGGTTGCACCATCAGATTCCAACCCGTCCTCAGCTTGTCCTCCGTGAATCGCTCCAACGAACACACGCTTCACGGCAGGTTGAATCCGGGTCGATCTCGCACGCTGAGCCGGCTCGACGATGTTGGGGAAGGTGTCCGGCTCAGGTCCCGGTTCACCGATTTTGCCGATGAAGACTTGGATGCTGCCGAAGGGAACCCGGTACCCGTATTCGATCGAATCGGCCTCCGGTCCCATCCTGCGTCGTCGATGTAGATCCGGCCGCAACGACTCTTGGTCATCCGGCCGACCGCGTAGCCCTTTAACCCCTTGAGGCCGGCTTCCAAGAACTCGAAACCGTCGTGCGCAGGCCCCACGGTGGGCGCCAACTGTCGTGGAATTAACACGGCAGATGTCCGGTTTAACGGACTTGATGATGGAACCACCGCACGGGTTAGCTTGAAAGGGTTCATGGCACACAAAGGACACAAAGGGTTTTATACTAGTTCGGCCCCTTCGAGAAGGTAAAAGCCTACGTCTAGTTGGCTTGGTATTACTTGGGCGTCGGATTACAGGGAGCGGAATCGCTTGCCTGCGTCTCGACGGATTGATTGTTGCTTGTCCTTGAACCGGTGCCGGGTCGTCCCTTTATATAGAGGTGACACCTGGTCCGGTTTACAGAGTCCCGAGGCCGGCTCATAATCGTGTCCGCCTCGGTCTCTGCTCTTCCTTTCTTATCTCTCAAGTTACATCTCTTTGGCGGTTTACAAATCGTATTTCTATACATGGGCCCTGAAATCTTATGGGCCGTAATCTCTACTAATAACAAACCAAGTATGATATAACTAAGCCGGTTTACAATATCCGGTTTATACCTATTAACCATATCCCTGACACCAACCGTCTGCTGGAACGCATAGAGCAGAACACTGGGTTCCGTCAGAGGAATGACGTGGTGTCAATCCACGATTTTATCAAGATGTGTCCACCAAAGTTCCATCACTCCACTGAACCTCTGGATGCTGATGACTGGCTACATAGTATCACCCACAAGCTACACTCTGCCCGTGTGGCCGAAGCTGACAAGGTTATCTACGCCGCCTACCATCTTGAGGGCCCTGCCAGTCTTTGGTGGGAAAACTTTGAAGCTATGCGTCCTGCTGGCCAAGTCACTACCTGGGTTGAGTTCAGTGAGGCATTCCGTGAACATCACATTCCGGAAGGTCTCATGGATCGCAAGCGGGAGGAATTCTGCAATTTCACCCAGGGCCGTTTAACTGTGGATGGCTATAGTCGTGAGTTTGGTAATCTGGCACGCTATGCACCTGAGGAAGTATCCACCGATGCCAAGAAACAGGCGAGGTTCCGCAAGGGACTCAGCCCTGAACTTCGTCGAGATCTACGTCTGCACGAGTGCACCTCCTTCCAGAAGTTGGTTAACAAGGCTATCAGTGTTGAGACAGGCCAGACCGACTTCGAGGACACCCGCAAGCATACTCGAGACTTTGGTTCCTCATCCGGCTCTGGCTCTCACAAGCGCCGTGTGTGGGTTCCTAACACTGCTCTGCCACCCAAGTACACACCGAGGCCATCCTATGAAGCGCCTCGCCCAACACAACAGTTTGCACCTGCTAAGACCTATGGAGGTCCACCCTCCAACTTTGCTCCACGCACCACCACTGTGACATGTTTCAAGTGTGGAGAACCGGGACACTACATGCGTGATTGTCCCCAGAACCAGCCAGGAAAACCCGTTGGCCGTGGTAAGCCAACCGGCAAGGTGAACTATGTCAAGCCAATCCCCACTGCACGTGGTCATGTCAACTATGTTTCTGCCGAAGAAGCTTATGAGGATCCTAACGTCGTCCTTGGTACGCTTCTCGTAAACTGCCATCCGGCATCTGTTCTTTTCGATACTGGAGCATCCCATTCATTCATATCTGAGAGCTATGCTCGATTGCACAACATGACTTTTTGTGACATGCCTACTTCCATGGTTATTCAAACTCCTAGTTCAAAGTGGCAAACCTCAAGGGTAAGCCATGGAAATGAAATCCTTGTCGATAGACTTGTTTTCCTTGCTTCTTTAATCGCTCTCAAGTCCTCGGACATAAATATCATTTTGGGTATGGATTGGATGACCACCCATTACGCCAAAATTGATTGCTTCACTAGGACCGTTCAACTTACACATCCATCCGGCAAGATAGTCAATGTCTTGACTCGAATGGCTGAACGTCAGCTCTACTCTCTTAATGCCAGCCCTCTACCAGAACTCGAAGATATCCCGGTAGTCCGTGACTTCCCGGATGTTTTTCCAGAAGAACTGCCAGGAGTTCCACCTGACAGAGATGTCGAGTTTGTGATAGATCTTATCCCTGGAACTGTCGCAATCTCTAGGAGACCTTATAAGATGGCACCACTAGAATTAGCTGAGCTAAAGAAACAACTCGATGAGTCTTTGCAAAAAGGTTTCATCCGTCCTAGTTCTTCCCCTTGGGCTTGCCCCGTCCTCTTCGTTAAGAAGAAGGATGGAACGGAGCGGATGGTTGTAGATTACCGACCTGTCAATCTGGTCACCATAAAGAATAAGTATCCGCTTCCCAGGATCAACGACCTGTATGATCAGCTCGCAGGATCCTCAGTTTTCTCTAAGATGGATTTGAGGTCGGGCTACCATCAAATCAAAATCAAGAACGGGGACATTCCTAAAACGGCTTTCGTTACTCGTTATGGCCAATATGAGTACATCGTCATGTCCTTCGGATTAACCAATGCCCCAGCTACCTTTTCTCGGTTAATGAATTCTATATTCATGGAGTATTTGGATAAATTCGTCGTGGTATACCTCGATGATATACTCATTTTCTCCAAGAACAAGGAAGATCATGCCGAGCATTTAAGGCTGGTATTGACGAAGCTTCGAGAGCACCGCCTTTATGCCAAATTCTCTAAATGTGAATTTTGGTTGCCAGAAGTAACCTATCTAGGTCATGTGATCTCTGGCAAGGGTATTGCTGTCAATCCCGAGCGAGTTCAAGCCGTCCTTGATTGGACTCCCCCTGAATCGGTCAAGCAAGTTAGGAGTTTTCTTGGCTTAGCGAGCTATTGCCGACGTTTCGTCGAGAACTTCTCCAAGGTTGCTAAACCTCTAACCGAACTCCTCAAGAAGGATAAAAAGTTTGAGTGGACCCCACAGTGCGAGTCCAGTTTTCAGGAACTGAAAAGACGCCTGACATCTGCACCTGTACTGGTACCACCAGATTTTTCCAAGGATTTTATAATCTATTGCGACGCCTCGCGACAAGGACTGGGTTGCATTCTCATGCAAGATCGTCAAGTGATTGCATACGCATCCCGACAGTTGCGTCCACATGAGGATAACTATCCTACTCATGATCTAGAGCTTGCAGCTGTAGTCCATGCACTCAAAACATGGCGACATTACCTCCCTGGTAATCGCTGTGAAATCTTCACTGATCATCAAAGTCTGAAGTACATCTTCACCCAACCGGATTTGAATCTCAGGCAAAGGCGTTGGGTTGAGTTGCTCACCGACTACGACTTAGGAATCACTTACACTCCTGGAAAGGCCAATGTCATGGCTGATGCACTAAGTCGTAAGTCATATTGTAACAATTTAATGTTACAACAAAGTCAACCACTTCTCTACGAGGAATTTCGTAAGCTTAACCTTCACATTGTTCCTCGAGGATTCCTTTCCACCTTGGTGGCGAAACCTACCCTTATGGATCAAATCATAGTTGCCCAGCGGTATGATAGAGGCATATCTCGGATCAAGGAGAACATTGCTAGCGGAGTTGCTAGAAGCTACTCTATGGATGATCGAGGTGTAGTGTACATCGAGAACCGCTTGGTGGTACCCAAGAAACCACAACTACGACAAATGATTCTTAAGGAGGCTCATGAATCTCCTCTCACGATTCATCCCGGTAGTACCAAAATGTATCAAGACCTACGTCAAAGATTCTGGTAGACTAGGATGAAGAGAGAAATCGCCCAGTTCATTGCTAACTGCGACGTTTGTCGTCGAGTCAAAGCAGAGCATCAACGGCCTGCTGGCACCCTTCAACCTCTAGCTATTCCTGAATGGAAATGGGATAAAGTCGGTATGGACTTCATTACCGGGTTTCCCAGGTCCAGGAAAGGAAATAATGCTATCTTCGTCGTTATCGACCGCCTCTCTAAAGTAGCTCATTTCCTACCTGTTCGGGAGAGTATTACCGCTAGCCAGCTAGCAGACTTATATATCTCTCGGATAGTATCACTTCATGGTGTACCATTGGAGATTAACTCAGACCGTGGAAGTCTTTTCACTTCCCGATTTTGGGAAAGTTTCCAGAATGCTATGGGAACTCATCTCTCTTTCAGTACTGCCTTCCATCCGCAGTCAAGTGGTCAAGTGGAACGAGTCAATCAAATTCTGGAAGACATGCTTCGAGCCTCTATCATTTCTTTCGGTATGGAATGGGAAAAGTGTCTTCCATTTGCCGAATTCGCTTATAATAATAGTTATCAAGCCAGCTTGGGTAAAGCTCCCTTCGAAGTTCTATATGGACAAAGGTGTCGAACACCTCTTAACTGGTCAGAGACAGGGGAAAGACAATTCTTTGGCCCGGATATGATCCAGGAAGCAGAAGAACAAGTTCGCATCGTTCGTGAGAGATTGAAAACAGCCCAGTCTCACCAAAAGAGCCAATATGATAGTCATCATAAGGCTGTGACTTTTGAAGTCGGTGATAAGGCTTACCTTCGGGTTACTCCTCTTAAGGGAACCCATCGCTTCGGTATCAAAGGCAAATTGGCCCCTCGTTACATCGGTCCTTTTCGCATTCTTGCCAAACGAGGAGAAGTTGCCTACCAATTGGAACTACCTCCGCACCTCTCCAGGGTTCATGATGTTTTTCACGTTTCCCAACTCAGGCGTTGCTTCTCGGATCTATCCGCGGAGTGGACCACGAAACGCTTGATCTCCAAGACAATCTCACATATCGAGAATACCCCATTCGTATTCTTGATCAAACCGAGCGCACCACTCGACGCCACAATATCAAGTTTCTCAAGGTTCAATGGTCACATCATTCCGAGAGTGAAGCTACTTGGGAAAGGGAGGATCGTCTTCGACTTGAGTACCCCACCCTCTTTCCGGAGGAACCCGAATCTCGGGACGCGATTCTTTTAAGTGGGGGTGAGTTGTCACATCCCTAGCTAGCACTTGCATTAGGACCTGACTAGAGTGTGCATCATGTTTACTTTCAAATAAACTTGAAATGGGATTAACAGAAACCCCAGCACCCCTCCCCTAACAACTAGGGTTTGCTAAAATATTTTCCAATGTACCCAAAATGCCCTTCAAAAATGTTCATCATTTCTGCCTTGGTCTTAAACCTCTGCCAAAAATAGTGCACAATTTTCTAGGACACTCTAGGGCTTTGGATTAAATCATATGGTATTTGAATTTGGGCATTTAAATACTTTTAAATATTTTAAATGCTCAAATAATCATGAACTATAATGTTTCCTACTGTTCATATTATATACAGTAGGTATGACAAGTGTCATGAGTTATAAAAATGTTTAGGCATTTTTATTAATTGAACAAAGCTGCAAAAGAAATGTAACAGAACAGAAAATAGGAAAAGGAAAATAGGAAGAAGTACTTACCTCGGCCCAGCCCTGTAGCAAGCCGGCCCAGCCCACCAGCCCTCCTCCTGTCGTCTTCCTCCTCGCGCCAGAAGGACGCGTGCGTGGCCGCCGCGCGCCGGCACGCGCCCGGCCACCTCCAGGCTGCTTGCCTGCCTCCCCGATGGCCTGGATGACTCCACGAGTCGACACGCAGCTGCCCCGACCGCTCTCACTTCTCCCCCTCGTCTCCTTCGCCCTCCCTTGGCTCTTTCTTCTCCATCACCGAGCCGCCGTCGCCGCCGCTCGCCGTAGCCGCACTCAGAGCCACCCCCTCGCCCCGTGAGTGTGTCCAGAGGATCCGCCGCGTCGTCCTCTTCCTCCTCGCTGAGCCACGAGCCACCAGAAGCCCTGCAACGACCCCACGCCGTCGTCCCCTTCCTCGGATCGCCGGAGTACCTCGCCGCCGTTACGAAGCTACAGCGCGTCCCCGACCCCGCCGTCGAGCTCTTTAGCACCGCAGTGAGCTTCTACGTCGAACCCCTCCTTCCTCCGTTCCTTTTGCACCGTGTAGCCGCCGTTCTGTTGATCACCGAAACGCACCGCCGCCGTGCTCGCCGCCGACGATGCTCCGGTGACCATTTGGTCACGGGCACCCGTCCATCACACTCACCACAGCACGTAGATGCGAACGGTGCTACGCACGCATCGCCTAGACCCCTGCAGCCGCATCTCCACACACGCCCGACGCCGGTCGCCGCCGTCGAGCTTGTTGCTGTCGTCTCCGGCCACCCCAGGTCCGGCGACCACCACCATCCGACGCGCAAGAGCAAGAGCTCTCCAACGCGCCTAGCCACAGCTCGAACCGTGCACCACAGACGTTTTACGAAGCACGCCGCCGCACTTGGCCTCGCCGGTGTCACGTCGCCGGCGGGTTTGACCTGTTTGACCAGGGGGTTGACTACCCCTGGGTCACTGACGTGTGGGCCACCTTCTGCTAATTAGTTAGTTTAATTAAGTTTTTGTTAATTTATTTAGTTAATTAGTTTAGTCACTGACCCGTGGGCCCAGGCCCCACTGTCAGCTAATTAGTTTTAGATTAACTCTAATTAACTTAGTTAATTAGCTGTGACACTGACATGCAGGGCCCACATGTCATGTTTGACTTGGACTAGCTCCTGTTGACTGCTTGACGTCAGCATGATGTCATACTGACGCAGTAAAGGTTTTTCTGGGATTTTTAGGTTTAATAATAATTCAGGAAATTCCAGAAAATACCCAAAACTTCTAAAAATCATATAAAATCAACCATAGCTCAGATGGAAAAGATTTATATATGAAAAATGATCAGAAAAATCCAATCTTTCTAATGGCACTGGTTTCATGCATGTTTGAACAAGTTAACTTGCTGTATACATCGAAAACATGGTTATGCACTTATTTAAATAATAGTTTGAACTTCAATTTGAATCCTTGATTCAAATAGGTTCAAACCCTTCTGGTTCTAGTTACATTAGCCAACGCACATGCATTTTACCATGTCATGAGCATGCATCATATTATTGCATTTGTTTGTTAATGATTGTATCGCCGGTATTCCCTGTGTTAGGTCCTGCTCCCGAGGATACTGCTGCGTATCCAGTTGAAGAGCAGTACCCGACAACTACCTTGTCAGGCAAGCAATCATTGATCATTCCGATACAAACCCAATCTTCTCGCTCCTGCTCTCTTTTACTGCATTAAGGCAACAGCGCGTGAACTGCTACTTGCTGCGGTAGTTGAACCCTATTCCCTTGCATGACCTGTCATTGCCACAGTAAATAGTTGAAACCACTAGCATGTGTAGGAGTTGATTGAGCCATGTGATGTGTGATCCACCATGCTATTTGTTTATGTTGCCTGCTATGCTTAGAGTTGTGTCTGGTCTGATTCATCTGGGTGATGGATCAGAGTGAAATGATCTTACCGATAAAGAGAAGGAAGTGTGGAATACACTTGGTAAAGGTATCGATGAAAGGCCATGTAGGAGTACATGGTGGGTTGTTTCATTGGAATCGTCCATAGGACCCGAGATCTGTATGTGTGGTTCAAGTTACAGCTACTACCACGCATTGGGATCCTTAATTGACCCTCTCGGCTTATTAATTACCCTTGATCTCTGTCCAGGAGTTGCAACTAGTTTCTGGTGTTTATAGCTTACTGGAGGTCGTGCACAACGCTGACCCTCGGGGTGGGTTGTGATGCGACAGGTATGTGGCACGGTGTACCGGTTGCCCGTTTGGTGACTCGGGAACCCTGTACACATCGTTTGGGGCCGTGAGCGACACCCCGGCCGAATCTCCCCACGGATGGAACCCAAATAGGTGATAAACCTAGACGAGAGACTTGAGTAGTTAGTCAGGTCGTGGCCGACACCCCCGCTGGGCTTCCGCTTGAAGGTTGCCGAGTACACGCCGAGTAAACGGCGATAAGTGGTGGAAGCGTGTGTGAAGAGGTACACCCCTGCAGGGTTATCAAACTATTCGAATAGCCGTTGTTCGCGGTACGAACTACTTGGTTACTCCTACAGTTCATAGACAAGTTGATGGACACTACTAAAAGCCTCAAGATAAGTGTGAGTGCCGTGGATGGCCCTTCCGTAGGATGACGGAAGAGGATCCTCGGTGGTGTATTGATGTGGTGATTAGAGGACTCGTGTTCGTAATAACATCTTGCAATCCGTTGAGAGTTGTAGTATAGGTTAGCCAAGGTCAAAGCTGGCATTCTGCTACAAACTCCACTACCCCCTTGATAATGTTGCATGTATGATAGGTTCTGTGGTAAGACTTGCTGAGTACCTTTGTACTAATGTTTGCTTAATAACTGTTGCAGAGGAGAACCCTGCCCCTGCTGATGGGTTCTACATAGACGTTGACGTCGACGAGTAGCTTGACACCCAGACGGTGATCTGGAGCTTGTGAAGGGCCTTGTAGATAGTCAGGCTACACCAAGCCTGTTTTATTTTCTAAGTTGTCTGTACTCAGACATGTAGCTTCCGATTGTGCTTGTATGACTGTATGACTTGAGTGTTGGGTCATGTGACCCCTACCTGTATGACTATGTTGTGTATGGCTCTTGGAGCCTTCTTAAAATAAAGTACTTTGAGTCATAGAGTTCTGTTGTGATGCAATGTTGTATTTGCACATATTGAGCATACTGCGTGTATGATTGAAATGCTTGGTATGTGTGGGATCCGACACCTAGTTGTTTTCCTTTGGTAGCCTATCTTACAGGGAAATGCCTCCTAGTGATTCCAATGAGCCTTGGTAGCTTGCTACTGCTCGGAACACGTAGGCTGGCCGGCATGTGTCCTTCTTCGTTCCTGTGTCTGTCCCTTAGGGGAAATGTCACGCGCTGTTCCTTTAAGTCCATGTAGCTTGCTACGACTTGGGCTCATTCGTTGATGACCGACACGTTCGTTGCTGGGTCATGGATGCCTGTCTCTGTAATTTAGTGCCACTTTTGGTTTATAACTAGCCATGTCGGCCCGGGTTCTCTGTCATATGGATGCTAGCGACACTGTCATATACGTGTGCCAAAATGCGCAAACGGTCCCGGGCCAGGTAAGGTGGCACCCGTGGGGTTACCGTGCGTGAGGCCGCAAAGTGATATGACGTGTTACAGCTAGATCGGTGTGACTTAGGATCGGGGTCCTGACAAAAGATCTTCTTTCTGCATATCAGTGATATAAGACACCTGAGCGTCTTCTGCAGCCGGATTTAACCATTGATGGATGCTGATCGGGATCTTGTCCCTAACCAGAACCCCGCACTGATTAACTAATGTGTTCTTTGTCCGGATGGGTTCAATCGGTTCGCCGGTGCGCGCGATTTCTGTGATCTCAAACTTTTCATCCGACCTCAACTTTTTCTTCGCGCCTCATCTCTTTACCGAAGATTTGCTCGATCCGGAGGGCTAGAAAAAAGAACAAAGATGAGAGTTAATGAATGCATCAATTAACTAGTCAGCACAGGCTTAACTAATATATATATACTTGCTGGCCGGACTCGGTTCGGTCACCAGAGCCATCATCACGGTCTCCTTCTTGCACCGGCATTGGGTCACCGGAGCCGTCCTCACGGTCTACTTCTTGCATGTGCATTGGGTCACCGGAGCCATCATAATCATAGCCTAGATCTTCCTCTCTTTCCAGCAGCTCATTGGTGTTGTTGAGAAACGACAAGACGGCATCTTGTCCGTCTGCGATTATGTCCAGCAACATCGCTTCTTGTGCTTCGTCTCGGGGGTTGTCGTCCATAGTTTCTACAAATATTTACAACATGCCAATTATTATTCAAACATGATAGATGGATATATTAATGGCAAACGTAGAACTAGCTAGCTAATCACAGTAAGGAATCATATATATTAATTTGTGGCCTCGACGCTGCTTCTCTAGGGTTTCGGGTGGCCTCGACAACGCTTCAAGAGTTAGGGGTGGCCTCGAGAACGCTTCAAGGAAG
The DNA here is from genome assembly GCA_902687465.1 of Secale cereale. Classification (NCBI taxonomy): domain Eukaryota; kingdom Viridiplantae; phylum Streptophyta; class Magnoliopsida; order Poales; family Poaceae; genus Secale; species Secale cereale. The sequence goes on from LR738715.1 coordinate 41,441,145, forward strand.
GGGTAATATCGAAGATTTCAAGAAAACCATGACTTCATCATTAGCCGGAAATGACAGGCGCATAATGGTACGACAAGCTCTTCAAAGTTGTTTTGGATGGAGTTCCCGATGGAATAATTTTCTTTTTAGTACCCTTGACCCCTGGACGATCCTCGACCCTCGACTGCTCGGTGATCCACAACCCTAGACCCCCTCATGTCACATTTTGTCTAGTGTCAAAGGATTCAACAAAACCATGTCTTCATCATTAGGCGAAAGTAACAGGCGCATGATGGTACGAAGCTCTCGAAAGTTATTTTGGAATGGAGTCCCAGATAGGATAATTCGTAACAAAAGACGGATTATCCTATCAGGAACTCCGTTCCAAAATAACTTTCCAGAATTTCATACCAACATGCCCCGGTTACTTCTAGCAAATGATGAAGGCATGGATTTCTTCAATACTTTGACACTAGGCAACCTCTCGACCCCTCGATCCTCGACTGCTCGGCGATCCACAACCCTAGACCCCCTCATGTCACATTTTGTCTAGTGTCAAAGGATTCAACAAAACAATGTCTTCATCATTAGGCGAAAGTAACAGGCGCATGATGGTACGAAGCTCTCCAAAGTTATTTTGGAACAGAGTCCTAGATAGGATAATTCGTAACAAAAGACGGATTATCCTATCAGCAACTCCGTTCCAAAATAACTTTCCAGAACTTCGTACCAACATGCCCCGGTT
>LR738715.1:41441937-41466064 GCA_902687465.1 Secale cereale
CATGGATTTCTTCAATACTTTGACACTAGGCAACCTCTCGACCCCTCGACCCTCGACTGCTCGGCGATCCACAACCCTAGACCCCCTCATGTCACATTTTGTCTAGTGTCAAAGGATTCAACAAAACCATGTCTTCATCATTAGGCGAAAGTAACAGGCGCATGATGGTACGAAGCTCTCCAAAGTTATTTTGGAACGGAGTCCCAGATAGGATAATTCGTAACAAAAGACGGATTATCCTATCAGGAACTCCGTTCCAAAATAACTTTCCAGAACTTCGTACCAACATGCCCCGGTTACTTCTGGCAAATGATGAAGGCATGGATTTCTTCAATACTTTGACACTAGGCAACTTCTCGACCCCTCGGCGATCCTCGACCCTTGACGACCCTCGGTCCCTCGACGACCCTCGACCCCCCCCCCCTCATGTCGAAGTTATCGGGGAGGGGGTATATCGACAATGACATACCCGATAAAAAAAGAAGAAGAGGAAGAAGAAGAAAAAAAGAGGAGAAGAAGAAAGGAACAGCTAGAGGAGAAGATCGAAGAAAAAAAAGAAAAAAAAGGAAATTTTCTCTTCTTCTCCTCTATTCCTTTCTTCTTCTCCTCTTATTTTTTTCCTTTTTTCTTCTTCTTATTTATTTCTCCTCTTCTTCCTCTCCTCTTCTTCTTTATTTCCTCTTCTTATTTTCTTCTTTCCTATCCTTCTTTTTCTAAATTTGTAACTTTTGCATATATAAAACTTTTCTACAATTATAACTTTCTATATATGAACAAAAAACTTTCTATGAACAAAAAACATTTTTAACATATATATTTAGCAAATTCCTAAGAAAAATAAAAAAAATATAGCCACATACACATATACATCACATACACATATACATATTATAGCCACATACAGCAACTATATACAAATATACATATACACATACACATATATACAGCAACTATATACACATAAGCAACTATATATATACACATACACATATATATACATATCATATCACATATGAAAAAAACATATATATAGCAATATATATATAACAGAGCCGGGCAGGGGCGCGGCGGCTCACAGCGCAGGGGCAGGCAGAGGGCGCCAGCGACGAGGAGCGCGGGGGAAGAAGGCGCCGGCGGCGAGGAGCGACGGGGCGACGGCGCGGGGCGACAGGGCGACGGCGCGGGGCGACGGTGCGGGGCGGGCTTGGCGGCGTCGGGGGCGGGGAAGAGATAAGTGAAACAAATTTTCACAAGTGTTACTTATATAGACAGGGCATTGGTCCCGGTTTGTGGCACAAACCGGGACGAATGCCCCCCCCCCCCTTTAGCCCCGGTTGTTGCCACCAACCGGGACCAAAGCCCTTGTCTTGCCCCGCGGCGAAAATCTTTAGTCCCACCTTGCTAGTTGACAGAGGCTGCGAGTGGTTTATAAGCCCCACTGCGGTGGCTGTATTGAACTCCTCTCTATTGCAGGCTTCTGGGCCTAACTCTATGCGCTGCCCTGTGAGTCTGCTGGGCCTTATAGTCCAGCTGCATCCTGGGCCATAGGCCTTGCAGGCTCACTAGGCAGCGCCCTTTTTTTATATATTTTTTCCTTTTCTACTTTATTTATTTCTAAGTTGTCTTTTGCTGTATTTAGAGTTTCTTTGTGAATATTATTACTTTAGGTAAAACCAATTACAAACTTTCTGTTAGTGCCAGTAGTATTCAAATTTGAATAGTTTAAATTTGAAATTATTTGTTTTCTTTGTTGCTTTATTTATTTTATTTTGTTTCTACTTACAACAAAATACTTATTGTTGCTATTTTTATTTTTTTGCAAGTTTTTTTGTTTTGTTTTCTGCATTATTTATTTTCTTTTGTTTTTTGCTTTATTTTTTAATTATTTTTGTTAGTGCCATCAGTTTAGAAAAATTATAAACTTTCTGTTAGTGCCATTAGTTTTCAAATTTGAATAATTAAAATTTGAATTCTTTGAAATTTGTGTGAATCACAAGTTTGTGGTTAATTTACTAAAAAAAATGAACATATATGCACCTATAGAGAAAATTCGAACTAAATTCATAGTTTTCAAATGAACTCTGAAAAAGTTGGCATAGCATGTGCATGTACAAAACGGACAATGGTATCATACTCGTCTGTTACATAGTTGGCATGGTATCATCATAATAGTTGCGGGAAAAAGTCTTCACTTTTTCTTCGCTTGTGTCATTTGTTTATTGCGCCGTAACCATGGATAATCTTCATCGTTTATCAGGATGCTTGGGTCAGCCTTGACTTTGAAGGGAGGAATTTCATGAAACTTTTCATAATCTTCAGATATGTCTGTCTTGCCCTCCACTCCCTGGATGTCCCTATTTCCTGAAAGAACTATGTGGCGCTTTGGCTCATCGTATGATGTATTCGCTTCCTTATCTTTTCTTTTTCTCGGTCTGGTAGACATGTCCTTCACATAGATAACCTGTGCCACATCATTGGCTAGGACGAAGGGTTCGTCAGTGTACCCAAGATTTTTCAGATCCACTGTTGTCATTCTGTACTGTGGGTCTACCTGTATCCCGCCTCCTGACAGATTGACCCATTTGCACTTAAACAAAGGGACCTTAAAATCATGTCCGTAGTCAAGTTCCCATATGTCCACTATGTAACCATAATATGTGTCCTTTCCCCTCTCGGTTGTTGCATCAAAGTGGACACCGCTGTTTTGGTTGGTGCTCTTTTGATCTTGGACAATCGTGTAAAATGCATTCCCATTTATCTCGTATCCTTTGTAAATCAATACAGTCAAAGATGGTCCCCTGGACAATAAGTACAACTCATCACAAACAGTGTTGTCACCTCTGAGACGTGTTTCCAACCAACTGCTGAAAGTCCTGATGTGTTCACATGTAATCCAGTCGTCGCACTGCTCTGGGTGTTTGGAGCGCAGACTGTTCTTGTGTTCATTGACATACGAGGTCACCAAGGTAGAGTTCTGTAGAACTGTGTAGTGTGCTTGAGACCAAGAATATCCGTCCCTGCATATTATTGAGTCCCTTCCAAGCGTGCCTTTTCCAGTCAGTCTCCCCTCGTACCGCGATTTAGGGAGACCTATCTTATTAAGGCCAGGAATGAAGTCAACACAAAACCCGATGACATCCTCTGTTTGATGGCCCATGGAGATGCTTCCTTCTGGCCTAGCACGGTTACGGATATATTTCTTTAGGACTCCCATGAACCTCTCAAAGGGGAACATATTGTGTAGAAATACGGGCCCCAGAATGACAATCTCGTCGACTAGATGAACTAGGACGTGTGTCATGATATTGAATAAGGATGGTGGGAACACCAGCTCGAAACTGACAAGACATTGCGCCACATCACTCCTTAGCCTTGGTACGATTTCTGGATCGATCACCTTCTTAGAGATTGCATTGAGGAATGCACATAGCTTCACAATGGCTAATCGGACGTTTTCCGGTAGAAGCCCCCTCAATGCAACCGGAAGCAGTTGCGTCATAATCACGTGGCAGTCATGAGACTTTAGGTTCTGGAACTTTTTCTCTGGCATATTTATTATTCCCTTTATATTCGACGAGAAGCCAGTCGGGACCTTCATACTGAGCAGGCATTCAATGAAGATTTATTTCTCTTCTTTCGTAAGAGCATAGCTGGCAGGACCTTCATACTGCTTCGGAGGCATGCCGTCTTTTTCGTGCAAACGTTGCAGGTCCTCCCGTGCCTCAGCTGTATCTTTTGTCTTTCCACACACGCCCAAGAAACCTAGCAGGTTCACGCAAAGGTTCTTCGTCACGTGCATCACGTCGATTGAAGAGCGGACCTCTAGGTCTTTCCAGTAGGGTAGGTCCCAAAATATAGATTTCTTCTTCCACATGGGTGCGTGTCCCTCGGCGTCATTCGGAACAGCTAGTGCGCCGGGGCTCTTTCCAAAGATTACGTGTAAAACATTGACCATAGAAAGTACGTGATCACCGGTACGCATGGCGGGCTTCTTCCGGTGATCTGCCTCGCCTTTGAAATGCTTGCCTTTCTTTCGACATTGATGGTTAGTCGGAAGAAATCGACGATAGCCCAGGTACACATTCTTCCTGCATTTGTCCAGGTATATACTTTCAGTGTCATCTAAATAGTGCGTGCATGCGTGGTATCCTTTGTTTGTCTGTCCTGAAAGGTTACTGAGAGCGGGCCAATCGTTGATAGTCATGAACAGCAACGCCTTTAGGTCAAATTCCTCCTGTCTGTGCTCATCCCACGCACGTACACCGTTTCCATTCCACAGCTGTAAAAGTTCTTCAACTAATGGCCTTAGGTACACATCAATGTCGTTGCCGGGTTGCTTAGGGCCTTGGATGAGAACTGGCATCATACTGAACTTCCGCTTCATGCACATCCAAGGAGGAAGATTATACATACATAGAGTCACGGGCCAGGTGCTGTGATTGCTGCTCTGCTCCCCAAAAGGATTAATGCCATCCGCGCTTAAAGCAAACCATACGTTCCTTGGGTCCTTTCCAAACTCCTTCGAGTACTTTCTCTCGATTTTTCTCCACTGCGACCCGTCAGCGGGTGCTCTCAACTTCCCGTCTTTCTTACGGTCCTCACTGTGCCATCGCATCAACTTGGCATGCTCTCCATTTCTGAACAAACGTTTCAACCGTGGTATTATAGGAGCATACCACATCACCTTCGCAGGAACCCTCTTCCTGGCGGGCTCGCCGTCAACATCACCAGGGTCATCTCGTCTCATCTTATACTGCAATGCATCGCATACCGGGCATGCGTTCAGATCCTTGTATGCACCGCGGTAGAGAATGCAGTCATTAGGGCATGCATGTATCTTCTGCACCTCCAATCCTAGAGGGCATACGACCTTCTTTGTTGCGTATGTACTGTCGGGCAATTCGTTATCCTTCAGAAGCTTCTTCTTCAATATTTTCAGTAGCTTCTCAAATCCTTTGTCAGCCACAGCATTCTCTGCCTTCCACTGCAGCAATTCCAGTACGGTACCGAGCTTTGTGTTGCCATCTTCGCAATTGGGGTACAACCCTTTTTTGTGATCCTCTAACATGCGATCAAACTTAAGCTTCTTCTTTTGACTTTCGCATTGCGTCCTTGCATCGACAATGACCCGGCGGAGGTCATCATCTGGTTCCTCTTGATCTTCAGCAGCTTCACCCGTTGCAGCATCATTGGGCACATCGTCTGGTTCCTCTTGATCTTCACCAACTCCCCACATTGCAGCATCACCGTATTCAGGGGGCACATAGTTGTCATCGTACTCTTCTTCTTCGCCGTCTTCCATCATAACCCCTATTTCTCCGTGCCTCGTCCAAACATTATAGTATGGCATGAAACCCTTGTAAAGCAGGTGGGAGTGAAGGATTTTCCGGTTAGAGTAAGACATCGTATTCCCACATTTAGTGCATGGGCAACACATAAAACCATTCTGCTTGTTTGCCTCAGTCGCATTTATAAACTCATGCACGCCCTTAATGTACTCGGAGGTGTGTCTGTCACCGTACATCCATTGCCGGTTCATCTGCGTGCATTATATATAATTAAGTGTGCCAAAAACCATTACAGAACATCATAAATAGATAATTAAGTGACCAAATTAATAGAAGTTCATCATCACATTAAAACCAAAGTACATACATAGTTCTCATCTAACAACATATAGCTCTCCATACACATCGAAACTATGTAAAACATTTCAATGCGAAAACAAATGCGATCATAATCGCAACCAAGGTAACAATTGATCCAACGGCATAATGATACCAAGCCTCGGTATGAATGGCATATTTTCTAATCTTTCTAATCTTCAACCGCATTGCATCCATCTTGATCTTGTGATCATCGACGACATCCGCAACATGCAACTCCAATATCATCTTCTCGTCCTCAATTTTTTTTATGTTTTCCTTCAAGAAATTGTTTTCTTCTTCAACTAAATTTAACCTCTCGACAATAGGGTCCATCTTGATCTTGTGATCATCGACGACTTCCGCAACATGTAACTCCAATTCCATCTTCTCCTCCTCCATTTTTTCCAATTTTTTCTTTAAGGAAATGTTTTCCTCTTCAACTAAATTTAACCTCTCCACAAGAGGGTCGGTTGGAATTTCCGGTTCAACTACCTCCTAGACATATAAAAACATCTATGCATGTCAAGTTGGTCGGCATAATTGTCATAAACACTAAAACAAATAGTTATAAATTAAAGATAATATACCACATCTGAATCGTAGACAGGACGAGGGCCCACGTGGACGGATATCAAAACCATCGCACTATAATATAACAAGAAATAATAAACGTAAGAAAATTAGACAAATATCTATCTAAAGCAATAATAACAAGCAATAATAAAAGTAAGAAAAGCATGGACATAACAAGAGGCTCACCACGGTGGTGCCGGTGACGAGATTGGCGGGGGCGATCGACGGCGGCGAAGACGGGGACGGGACGTGACGGACCGCTAAACCTAGACAAATCTCGGAGAAAATAGAGCTTCGAGAGAACAAAAGCTTAACTAGTGTGGCTCGGGCATTCCATCGAACACATTGTGTGCATAGGAGGTGAGCTAGAGCACCACCAAGCCCTCTCCCCCTCGGCCAGAAAAAACAGAGCAGTGTGCTCTGCTCTTGCGTGAGGGGGTATATATAGGCACCTCATTGGTCCCGGTTGGTGATACGAACCGGGGCTAAAGGTGAGCCTTTGGTCCCGGTTCACGTCACCAACCGGGACTAATGGTGGTGGGCCAGGAGCAAGACCCATTGGTCCCGGTTCGTCACACCAACCGGGACCAAAAGGTCCAGACGAACCGGGACCAATGGCCCGGCCGGCCCCCTGGGCTCACGAACCAGGTCCAATGCCCCCATTGGTCCCGGTTCTTGATAGAATCGGGACTAATGGGCTGGACAGGCCTGGACCAAAGCCATGTTTTCTACTAGTGTAGCTTAATGGCTTTAAAGAAAGCGCTGCCAAGGAGACAACGTGGAAGTTTTAGAGAGTCATTTATTTTTGTTGTGTGCTTTTATAAAGTTTTAAAACAAAAAAAAAAAAAAGAGGGGAACCTAAAACTTTTTCAAAAAGAAAAGTGAAAGTAAGAAGGACGAGCACCGTTGAAATGGGGGAGCTCCTTGAACTTTGTTCATGCCCATGGAAACTTTGCAAATCTTGAATTACAGAAACTTTTCAACAAAAATAATTATCCCCTTGTACAATTATGTCGGTGTACTAAAGTAGGGGTACCTTAGTATCCCGACTTGTGCACGGGCAGTAGCAGCATCCCGTGGCAGGGCTTGCCACGCGCCCGCCAAGGCCCACTTTGGTTACTTTGGAGCCATTCAAGAACAAAGTATTCAAGTCAATGAAACAAGGCCCCGGCAAGAGGAGCTTGCCGGGAAGGCCGCTCCATGCTCAAAACCACCCCTTTAGCACAAGACCCTGGCAAGAGGAGCTTGCCAGGAAGGCCAAAACATGTCATTTCAGGAGACTTGCCGTGGCGCATCGCGCGCCCCGGCAAGGCCCGGAGAGCGACAAGCTTTCGGGCGCGGCAAGGCAGCGACCGCGGCAAGGCGCTTGCCGCGGCAAGCTTCCACTGTGTGCCCGCGCTCCAGCTCATCCGGCCACGCGTTGCCCTAGGGCCCTTCCGGGGGCACGTGGCGGAAGGCTGTGCAGCCTGGGGTACACGGTGGCAAGCCGCGATGACGAGGCCACCGTCGTGGCGAACGGAGACGCCCGGACGGACGCTTTTTGCACTGTTTGGGGGCGACGGCGACGGGCATTCAATGCCCTTGTCCCCTGCCGTCAGGGTTAGGTATAGACCACTGTGCATATACTGTACATACACTGTTCCAACTACCACCATTATTACGCTTTTACCCTCATCTACGTTGCCACCTGTCGGTGACCCCTTTGACCTATAAAAGGAGGCCCATGCGCAACGTAGAGGGGGTTCTGATCCCTGATCACTCTCACGCTCGGTGTAGCTAGCAACCGGCTCTGTAGCTCTTCGTGCTCCCGAGCCAAGAACACAATACAACCAAGGCAGGAGTAGGGTTTTACGCATCCGTGCGGCCCGAACCTGGGTAAACTGCCCGTGTGCTCACCTCGATCTGCTCTTCGTGCTCCCTCCGCTCCCTTGCCGTACCGAAAAGGGGCTCCGGTCCCATAGGTGTTCGTGGGCGATCAGTTTCCCCGACATCTTTTGCGCGCCAGGTAGGGGGCGTCGAGGTTGTGTGGACCTGATCCGGCGCTCACGCGGGCGAAACCTTCAGCAACTTCATCAACTTCGTTGACTTCATCGGCATGTCGCCGAAGAAGAAAGCTTCGGAAGTAGGAGGCCCGTCCGCGTCGATCCCACCACCACCAGAACCAACGGTTGGCGGGGTAGACGCTGGCGGAAGGACGGACGCCGGCGAGGAAACTCACGGCGCCGCCAAACCAAGGACAAGACGGACGACCGGGCGCACTCCCAGACCTTGGCATCCGTGCACGCACCGCGCCCCTCTCAGGAGGTGCCGGAACGGCAGCGGCGTGGTACGCAGGGTACCATCCGCTTGCTGGGTCAAGAACAAGTTGGCGGGTCGCGGGACGCTCAAGGCCAACGTGCTGTCACGAGCAAGGCGCGGTCACCGGGGCGAGAACCTGCTCCTTCTAACGCTGTTAGAAGTCCGAGCATATCTCGCTCCTCGCACCGCTCGCCACCGTTCCCCTCCACTCCAGCAGAAGCTCTAGCTAGAGCTCAGCTGCTCCTCGACTTCCCTCCAGCGGCAGACAAGGCCGAAGACTGGAGGGCTACCATCCAAAGCATCATCGCCTTCGCCAACAACGACACGCCGCAGCAGCCAGCGATGTCACGGCCGCGGCAAGTCAGCCAGGCGCGGGCTGATGGAGACAAGACCGTAGGGGGTGCAACTACCGTGCACTCCCCGCCCCGAAGGCCGAAATCGCCGACTCGTCGGATCAACATCGACGACGACTCCACGGCGTCGTCGGATCCATGAGCTCGCCGCGATCAACGCCAAGTCCTCGACGACAGACGACAAGAAGACGCTCGAACCCGCATCGAGCGTCAAAGAGAAGCGCGACGACAGTCCGACCAGCGCGCTGGGACCGATGTCGACATGCACGCGCCCGGAGAACCGGGTGACTTGCCGTACGCGGCAGGTTGCCCTGCGTTCACCCGCGAGCTGCGGCAGGTCCAGTGGCCCAGCATGAAGAACTTCAAGCCCGACGTACCCGAGAAGTACGACGGCAAGACCCATCCCTCAGAGTTCCTCAGCATCTACACCATCGCGGTGCAGGCTGCCGGGGGACGCGATGAGAAGATACTAGCGAACTACTTCCCGCTCGTGCTCAAGCCAAACGTCAGGTCTTGGCTCATGCACTTGCCGGAGAACTCCATCTCTTCCTGGGCCGACCTGTGCCATCAGTTTGTCAGCGCCTTTACGGGCGGCCACAAGCCCCATGGCCAGGAGAGCGATCTTCATATACTTGCCCAGAAGGAAGGATAGTCCCTACAAAAGTACATCCAGAGATTCAGCCGCGTCTAGCACAACATCCCGGACGTCCACCCTACCGCAGTTATTAGCGCGTTCCACCAGAACGTGCGTAACCGCCGGATGAGGGAGGAAATGGCGATGTGCAAGATACGGAACGTCAGCGAGCTTTATGCCCTGGCTGACAAGTGTGCGCGTGCTGAAGAGGGGAGGAGACTCCCCGGAGAGGATGCTGGAGCAGGAGGAACGGACAGTGAGGATGCCGCCCCGGCAAGGAGAAACCGGCGGCGGAACAATAAGAAGAAGAAGAACAAGGAAGTACTGGTCGTGGAGCAGTCCGGCAAGGAGGCTGGCGCCAAGAAAGCTCAGGCTGGTGGCTCCAGCAATGAAGCTGCCACTGTAGCCGCCGCCGACAAGCAGGACGGCTCCGACAAGCAGTACTGCAAGATCCACCGCACCAAGGGCCACGATCTCCAGAATTGCAAAAGGGTCGAATACCTCGTCGAACAACAGAAGGCTGAGTACGAGCGACGCGACAAAGAGAAGGCCCAGGGAGGCGGAGGAGAGTCCGGCAAGAAGCGGCCATTTAATGGCCGGGGAGGACGCCGCGGCAAGGCCAAACAGCGGCAAGGAGATAGGCCTCCCCGCGGCCGCGACAAGGACGAAGACGAAGACGACGACGAGGACATGGACGACGGAGACAACAGCGAGCAGGAGTTCCAGAAGGCCACAGAAGTTCTGTGCGTCGATGGAGGTGCCTCTCTGCATACTTCTCACCGCCAACTCAAGCAAAGGATGCGAGAAGTTAATGCAGCAGAGCCACCCGTCGAGTCGCGCAAACTCCTGAAGTGGTCCAGCACGCCCATCATCTTCAACATTGAGGATCACCCTGACCGCACAACTGCGGTCGGGTGCTTGCCGATGTTGGTTTCGCCAACCATCCGGAACCTCAAGGTCACCAAGATGCTGGTTGACGGCGGGGCCGGCCTGAACCTGATCTCCTCTGCTGTAGTCCGAAAGCTACAGATCCCCGACAGCGAGCTCGAGGAAACCGGAACTTTCCAAGGGATCAACCCGGGAAGGAGCAAGCCGAAGGGGAAGATCACACTGCTAGTAACTTTTGGCGGAGAGCTGAACTTCAGGACTGAGAGGATCACCTTCGACGTTGCTGATATCCCATTGCCATACAATGGGATACTTGGCCGTCCAGCACTCGCCAAGTTCATGGCAGCCTCTCATTACGCCTACAACATGCTCAAGATGCCAGGCCCGATAAGCATCATCTCTGTTCCCGGCGACAAGAAGGACGCGCTTATCTGCGTAGACAAGATTTACCGGGACGCAGCAGCCGCAACAGACAGCGAGACACTTGCCGCTGAAGCTCCCGGGAGGAAGAACAAGACCAAGTCCGGCAAGAACTCTAGGACCCACTCCGGCAAACGCACCTCTTCGGAGTGTTGCGCTGCCGTCGAGGATGCACCATCGAGCTCCACCGGCAAGTGCAAGAAGGGAATGGCAGCTCCACCGGCAACCAAGAAGGTGTCCGCCAAGGAGGACGGCACCGGTGGTACTTTCACCATCAGTGCCACGCTCGATCCTAAATAGGAAAGCGCGCTCGTTGCTTTCCTGCGGGCGAATGTCGACGTGTTTGCATGGCAACCGTCTGACATCCACGGTGTTCCCAGGAAAGTGATTGAGCACAAGCTTGCCGTTTGTCCTCACGCACGGCCCGTCAAGCAGAAGGTCAGGAAGCAAGCAGTGGAGCGCCAAGAGTTTATCGCTGAAGAAATCAAGAAGTTGGAAGCAGCAGGCCTTGTTAGGGGTGTACTTCATCCCACGTGGCTGGCCAACCCTGTTGTCGTGCGCAAAGCTAATGGGAAGTGGAGGCTTTGTATAGACTTCACTGATGTGAATAAAGCTTGTCCCAAAGATCCATTTCCCTTGCCGCGCATTGACCAGATCGTTGACTCCACGGCTGGATGTGAGTTGCTTTCGTTCCTTGATGCATACTCCGGATACCACCAGATATTCATGGCTGAAGAGGATGAAGAGAAGACCGCGTTCATTACTCCATGTGGCACTTACTGCTTTATACGCATGCCCTTTGGATTGAAGAATGCGGGTTCAACATTTGCGAGGGTAGTCCACACTGCTTTTGAGCCACAGATACACAGGAATGTAGAAGCTTACATGGATGATATAGTGGTCAAGAGCAAGGACAAGGATACCCTGATTCAAGACCTAGATGAAACTTTTGCGAATCTGCGCAAGATACAACTCAAGCTTAACCCCGAGAAGTGTGTGTTCGGAGTCCCCTCCGGCAAGTTTCTCGGGTTCTTTGTGTCCCGGAGGGGGATTGAAGCCAATCCCGACAAGATCAAAGCCATCGAGCAGATCGAAGATCCGAAGCGCGTCAAGGATGTATGAAGGCTTGTCGGTTGCGTGGCTGCTCTCAGCAGGTTCATTTCTAAGTCTGCGGAACGCGCCCTGCCGTTTTTCAAAATCTTGAAAATGGCAGGTCCAATGAAATGGACTCCGGAAGCGGAGGCAGCGCTGCAGGACTTGAAAGGGTACCTGTCCTGCACTCCAATACTTGTCGCACCTAGGCCACAAGAGAAGTTGCTGCTGTACTTAGTAGCAACCAATCAAGTGGTTAGTGTTGCGTTAGTAGCAGAAAGGGAGGCAGATGAGGAACCCACAGCCCCAACAAGCACATCCAGCAACAAACAGGGGGCTTCCCCGACAAGCTCTGGCTCCGACAAGGATGAGTCTGCGCAGATGCAAGAAGAAGTGCGAAAGAAGATGGTGCAGCGCCCAGTTTATTTTGTCAGTTCCCTCTTGCAGGGGGCTAGGTCAAGATACTCTGGGGTGCAGAAGCTGCTTTTCGGCCTCCTCATGCCCTCGAGAAAGCTGCGCCACTACTTCCAAGCACATGAGATAACAGTGGTCACTCGCTTTCCGCTGAAGAGGATATTGCAAAATCCAGAAGCAACGGGCAGGATTGTCGAGTGGGCACTGGAGCTGTCAAGCTTTGGTCTTAAGTTTGAAAGTACTTCAACTATCCAGAGCAGAGCATTGGCAGAGTTCATAGCGGAATGGACACCAACGCCAGACGAAGAGATTCCAGAGACAAACGTCCCCGCCAAAGAAGCAAACAAAGAATGGGTAATGTACTTCGATGGGGCATTCTCGCTGCAAGGCGCCGGTGCTGGTGTGCTGCTCGTTGCACCCATCGGGGAACACCTCAAGTACGTCGTCCAAATGCACTTTCCCAAGGAGCAAGCGACAAACAACACTGCAGAGTATGAAGGTTTGCTTGCCGGCCTCAGAATCGCAGCAGAACTTGGGATCAAGAAGCTGATTGTGCTGGGAGACTCGCAGTTGGTTGTCCGTCAAGTAAACAAGAGCTACCAGAGCCCATTGATGGAAGCTTACATCGACGAAGTGAGAAAGCTTGAAGAGCACTTTGAAGGCATACAAATGGAGCACGTTTCGAGAGCTCAAAATAACATCGCAGACAGCCTGTCAAAGTGTGCTGCATTGAAACTACCTGTGGAACCAGGGATCTTCGTGCTCAAGCTAACTCAACCATCCGTTACACCATCAGTTGGGCAAAGTAAGAAGAGAAAGTTGGTCTCCGGTGACTACTTGCCGGCAGATCTTCCTGAAGTCGCCGCCAAGGTCCCCAAGATCAACGGCCGAGTTGCTGAGGAACAGTCTGCTCCTGCGGACCCTAGGGTTCGTGCAGTTGAAGCAGGCGTTCCCGACAAGTCTTGCCCCGGCAAGCTTGCCGGGGAACGTCCAGCTCCGGCAGAGCCGCGGGTTCTTGCCGTAGAGGCTGACGTTCCCACAGCAGCAATGATGCCTTTAGTCCTTGTTGTTGAGCCTCAGGCTCCAGCATGGGCGCAGCAAATTGTCCATTTCCTTCAGACTGGAGAACTTCCCGAAGAGCCAGAAGAGGCAGAGAGAATAACCAGGCAGTCAAGTATGTACCAGTTCGTCGGCAATGAACTGTACAGAAGAAGACTCAATGGTGTTAGATTGAAGTGCATTCCCCAGGAAGATGGGCAGAAGCTGTTGGCAGAGATACATGGAGGCATATGTGGCCACCACATTGGCGCAAGAGCACTTGCCGGCAAGGCGTTCCGGCAAGGTTTCTTTTGGCCAGAAGCCCTCCAAGATGCAACTGCACAAGTAACCAAGTGTGAAACGTGGCAGTTCCATGCCAAGCAGATACATCAGCCAGCTCAAGCTCTCCAGACGATCCCTTTGTCCTGGCCATTTTCGGTCTGGGGGCTCGACATCCTCGGCCCCTTTCCCCGCGTAGCCGGGGGCTTTGAGTACTTGTACGTCGCCATCGACAAGTTCACAAAGTGGCCGGAAGTGGAACCAGTGAGAAAGGTGACCGCACAGTCAGCAGTCAAGTTCTTCAGGACAATTGTTTGCCGTTTCGGAATCCCTAACAGGATCATCACCGACAACGGCACGCAATTCACAAGTCGCACCTTTATGCAGTACGTCCATGGCCTTGGCGCCAAGGTCTGCTTTGCTTCTGTTGCTCACCCGAGGAGCAATGGTCAAGCGGAGAGGGCAAACGCTGAAGTGTTGCACGGACTCAAGACAAGAACTTTTGACAGGCTGCACAAGTGCGGAAGAAACTGGATTGAGGAGTTGCCGGCGGCTCTTTGGTCAATCAGGACGGCACCAAATCGAGCCACTGGACAGACACCCTTTGCTCTTGTCTATGGAGCAGAGGCAGTTCTCCCCACGGAACTCGTATACGGGTCGCCTCGAGTGCTCGCTTATGATGAGCTTGAGCAAGAGCAGCTGCGGCAAGATGATGCACTGCTCCTCGAGGAGAACCGTCTTCAGGCTGATGTACGAGCTGCTCAATACCAGCAAGCTTTGCGCCACTATCCTAGCCGCAAAGTCAAGGCCAGAAGTCTCGAGGAAGGCGACCTTGTTCTTCGGCGTGTTCAGTCCACCAAGAATTCCAACAAGTTGACGCCAAAGTGGGAAGGCCCTTATCGGGTGAGACAAGTCACAAGGCCCAGCGCTGTCCGCCTTGAGACCGAAGAGGGCTTACCGGTGAGCAACTCCTGGAACATTGAGCACCTTCGCAAGTTTCACCCATAAGGCGCGGTTGCCGTGATCCGCTCCGGCAACCACCTTTTGTACAAGTCTTGCCGATGTTGCATGTAAACCTTTGTACAAAGCCGGGAGCAGACCCCGTGCATCAGTAAAACTTTTGTGCCTTGCACGACCTGTCGATTCATGCCTTTTCATTTTCCTTGCATGTGTTATCTGACACTTTGTGCAGCACACACCCCTGGTAAGCAATAATGGGCCGCAAAGCTCCATGCCTATGTTTCCTCCGTTTTTCTTTTCTCTCAAGCAGAAGAAGGATTCCTCGCACACAAGTTTGCCGGGGGGAAGGAGACAGTGGTATGGTGCCGTTCAAAGAGAGCCTCGCCTTGCCGGGAAGCAGACCATACACAAAAGCTAAGTTACCAAAGTTTGAGCATTCAATTTTTTTAATTTTTAAAGTTATCTTCCTTGAACGACCACACCTTGTATGGGAAACCTGAGCGCGGAGGAACCTACTCGTAGCTAGCCGCGCCATTATTTTGTTTCTAGCACGCTCAACGGCTTAAGTGCGCTGCGACAAGTGTCGCGCCCTTAATTCGTTTTCGAGTTCGCTCAACAACCTAAGTGTGCTGCGACTAGCTGCGGCGAGGTTTCTTGCCGGTAGCGGCGTTGCTGGCAGGCTGCTGAAGTTCCGCACTCAGTGCTTGCGGCAAGGGTCCCTTCGCCGGCAAGTTCCCTAAAAGCGTAGGGTAAAAGCATACAAGGCAAAGAAGTCAAGTAAAGGAAATAACATTGCATTAACTACCCAAAATAAAGTTATATTACAAGATGATTTGTCGCTGTTCTGATAAACTACTGTCCATAACGTGATTGGCAGCGACAAGGGAAGCAAGAAGGAAGGTAGTCTAGTCCACGCGGTCGCCGTCGACTCTCCTGATCTTGCCCACCTTGGCCACGATGGGGGTGACAAGGGCCTTCAGCGCTTCCTGGTCGGCGTCGGGCGGCAAGGTCCCAAGGACGTTCTCAAGATTGATCCCGGGGTTGCGGTAGACTATCTTCGTCAGCACTCTCTCCACAACTCCCGTGCAAAGCCTGCGCGCCTGGTTCGCCAGCTGCGTGGGGATCCTCTCCCGGAGCTGCTCAAGGGCCGGCACCACTCCCCTGAAGAATAAGCTCAGCTTGGCGCTGTGAGGGAGATTCGCGTCGGGGGAGTACCCGAGGTGCTCCGTCCCCAGCCCCGCCAACTCCATGTCGATGTCAGCGGCCGCGGCGACAAGCTCCTCGGTCCACTGCTCCACCGTCTGCCTGAAGTTGTTTTGCGTGAGGGCGGCGCTTTCCAGCAGTGCCCTCTCAGCCCGAAGGTCTTCCTTCAGCTTCGTCTCCCGGTTCCTGGCGCTGTCAAGTGACGCAGTGAGGGTGGACAGCTTCAATTCCAGGTCCGCGACAGAATCCTTGGCGATGGCGAGCTCCTTGCCCTTGTCGGAGAGACGGACCTGCAGCTCCGAGTGGCTGTGGGCGTCTTTCTCCCTCTCCAATGTGAGCGCGGCAACCTTCTCCTCGCTTGTCCTCAAGTTGATCTCCAACTGTGCCACCCTCGCCTCCAAGTCTCTCTTGGCGGTCTCTGCAGCTGCAGCGGCGTCCCTCACTTCCTGCAGAGCCCCGCCAAGGGATTGCTCGCGCACGGTAAGGTCATCCTCATGGCTATCGAGGTCGACCTTCCGCTGCCTCAGCTCACCTTCCCGCCGAGACAGATCTTCGGCGGCGAGCCGTTGCTACTCCTCTGCTTCAGCCTTTTCAAGGATGAACGCCTGGTGCGCCTCGGCGAGCTCCTCCCGCTCCTCCGCCAAGGACTGGAGGGCCGCCTGGTTGGCGGCCCGGAGCTCTTCGGCGCGCCTCTCCAAGTCGACACCCGCCTTGGCAGCCAAGGCCTCCCGGGACTCCAGCCTGGCCTGCCTGGCACGGTACAGGGCTAGAAGCCGGCGCAGAAGCTGCTCCTCCTCGGGCTCGTTGCTGCTGCCGGGCGCGTCGACAAACTTCAGCCCCGCGGAGGCGAGGACTTCCCCATCGAAGACCTCCCCCTCCGCGGGCGCCCTTGACGAAGAAGCCTACGGGAGCTGGATGAAGACCCCGTTTCCGGCCTCCAAGTAGGCGCCAGTCCCAGCGACGGCAGCGGCGGGGTCGGCGGTCGGCGCAGCGTCAAACACTCCTGCGGCCTCGGGCCCGTCAGTGCGACCGCCGGCCCTCTCTTCAGCTGCCGCGTCGGCGGCCCTGGCTGCCTCTTCGGTGGCAGGCTCGTCAGCACCGATCGCCTCTTCGGTGGCTGCAACGTCACCAGCGTTGTCGCGCGCGGCTTCCTCGGTGGCGGCCTCCGTCTCCATAAGCTCTGGAGCGGACGAGTCTGAAGGCAAGAAAAAGAAAGAAGAATGATCAAGCAAATATCCAAAAAGAAGAAATCAAAAGAGGAAAAGCACAAGGGTTACCTGCGCGGGCCTCTTCTTCGACGGGGTTCCTTGCCGGGGAGCTCTCTCTCGGCGGCGTGGTAGTAGCCTCCGCCGGCGGAGGGCCACTGGCGCCTTCCCTTGGCGGAGTGCCCACCCTTGGCGGGGTGCTCGCCCTTGGCGGGGTACTCGCCCTTGGCGGAGTATCCTCCCTCGTCGGGGAGCTCCTCCTTGGCGGGGAGGTTGAGACGAGCGGCTCGTCGGGAGCAGTCTCTTGGCGCTCCTGAGGCTGCGGCTCAGCTTCTGCACAAATCAACAAACAAACAAGACGATTAACAAGGATGAGAAGCCCACGCGCGCCCGACAAGCGAAGAAGTAAACGGAAGACTTACGCTGGGGGCTGCGCTGCGGGGCAGCCAGCTGGTCCGGCAAGCTCGTCGCTGGCGCATCCCCCGCTACTGCGACGGGCTCGTCCTCGAGGTCGACCACAGGGATCTTGGCCCTCTTCGCCACCCTTTGGGCCAGGGTCCTGGAAGACGGACATCAAACAGAATCAGACAAAGAAGATTCAAGACAAGAACAGCAAATTGAAGAAAACAAGAGTTGCTTTACTTACTCTTCCTCCTCCTCGTCGGAACTGAGGACGGAGAAGTCGAAATCCGCCTCGCGCGCCCCGGCGCGAGGAGCTGGAGGGGTAGCCACCCTCGGGCGCTTGGCGGGCGCTGGAGCGGTGGTCTAAGAAGATCCCGCTCCGGTTGTCGCCGAGGCCCGAGGGGCGGAAGGAGCAGTGGAGCTCGTGCGGGAAGATCCTCCTCCAGCCGCTGCTGAGGCGCGAGGCGCCCCCTTGGCGGCCTTGCTCGTCGTGGTGGCGCGCGTCGAGCGGCGCTGCGGCTGCTAGCGCCCCGGCTGCCTCGCCGCGTCTGCGGCCTTGCGGAGACGTTTCTTTGGTTGAGGCGGAGGACTTGGCAGCGGCGGTGAACTTCCCGAGGATGAAGAAGAGTCAAGGTTCAGAGACCCGCCCGAGTCTTCAGCAGAATTGCTTGATTCATCGCCCTGCTCGGCGGGCTCGCTCGACTCCGTCCCTTGCCCGGTGGCCTCGCTCGTCTCGGCAGGCTGCCCGGCAGGCTTCAACAGTTTGCGGATCTCTTCCTCCTCGGCCCGACTCACTGCCTCCGCTGCGTCTGCCTCCTCCATGGTATACCCAAACTCGCCCGCGGCCTCGGCTGCAGCTGCCTCCTCCAACCTAGTGGCGATATACGCCATCTCCTAGTCGGTGGTGTCGCGGGTGAGGCCCTTCTTCTCGTCGGGATCGATGGTCAGTTCCACCAAGTTATCAAAGAATGTTTGCATGGCTTCGTCAGAAGGCGCCAGCCAAGTGGGGTCGATCCCATGGGAGTCACACAATGGCATTGCCGCGCGGATGGCACTGAGCGACGAATTGTTGCATAGTGGAACTACCCCCCGTGGCAAGGTGAACCACTCCGGGTGCTTGGCGTCGTGCTTGAACAGCTCACGGAGCATCCCTTTGAGCTCCTGGACTGTGAAATTATAGTTGAGGCCTGGGCGCAGCCTCATACAGTCTGCCACATTGCCAAAATCCCAAGCAGGCCTCTTCCTCTCCTACAAAGGGGCAATGCGCCAGCGAAGGAAATCTGCTCCGACAGCCCCTACAGTGAGTTTGGCTTGCCGGAGGCGAAGGATCCTAGTGATGGCTATCTTCAGCTTGTCGTCCTCCGGGGCCAGGTCACTCTAGTCCTTGCTGCGCACTATTGCGGCTCGGCGCGGGAAGTGAACTACTGGGGTCCATCCTCCATGACCCAGCACAAGTTGGCCCTCCACTCCTCCCACTTGCCGCGGAGCTCCCAAGTCAAGTATGCCTCTTTCTTATTGAGTCTAAAGATCCAAGAAATCCCGCCAGACAGAGGAGACCCAGACTCTACTCGAGGTGTATAATAATGGCGGAAGAGGGCTACATTGGGATACACCCCGACAAAGTTCTCGCACAGATGTGCGAAAACGGCCATGGTCAAGAGTGCGTTCGGGCTGAAATCAAGAAGATGAAACCCGTAGGTGTTCATAATGTCGCAGAAGAATTCGAAGTATGGAGGGGAGAGTCCGCAATGGAAGAACAGAGCGAAGTAGGCGTACCCTCCCGGAAACATATCGCAGGCTTTGGCGGAGAGTACCCTGGTGCGCGGGTGAGCTTTCGTCTCCCTCGACCAGAAGAGGTAGAACTTGTCCTTCAACTCCCTCGCGCCCAGCCTCGGCGGGAAGACCACCATCTTCTTCCGCATTGCTGCTAGTTTCTGCGCCCGGTCGGTCTTCGCGGCTTTCGCCTTGTCGCCCTTCGGGGCCATGGCAGGGACGGCGAGGGGAGTCGACTGCGCTGGAGAGACTGGCGGCAGCGGAGGAAGGGCGGAGCGCTGCTCTCTTTCGACCTTCGGGGAGGAGGAGAGCGGCGGGGGTTTCTGGAGGTTGAAGAAGCAATGGGCGAATGGGAGGAACTGCCCCTGTTTCCCCTACTTTTAAGGGGAGAGGGGGACGTTCCGCATTTTCCCCATTAAAGAAACAGGCTACGATCTCTCCCACGACGCCGCAATCGACGCGTGCCGTTAGGGAGGGATGCGGCGGATACGGAGTGGGATGCGGCGCGCCGTGGGCCGCGTGTGCCCGTGCACTGTTCTGGGCCTGGCCCAACAGCGCTCGGCACCGCGTGTGGCCCAGGCCCGGGGGCTCCTGTCGTTGTACTAAAGTAGGGGTACCTTAGTATCCCGACTTGTGCCCGGGCAGTAGCAGCGTCCCGTGGCAGGGCTTGCCACGCGCCCGCCAAGGCCCACTTTGGTTACTTTGGAGCCATTCAAGAACAAAGTATTCAAGTCAATGAAACAAGGCCCCGGCAAGAGGAGCTTGCCGGGAAGGCCGCTCCATGATCAAAACCACCCCTTTAGCACAAGACCCTGGCAAGAGGAGCTAGCCAGGAAGGCCAAAACATGGCATTTCAGGAGACTTGCCGTGGCGCATCGCGCGCCCCGGCAAGGCCCGCAGAGCGACAAGCTTCCGGGCGCGACAAGGCAGCGACCGCGGCAAGGCGCTTGCCGCGGCAAGCTTCCACTGTGTGCCCGCGCTCCAGCTCATCCGGCCACGCGTCGCCCTGGGGCCCTTCGGGGGCACGTGGCGGAAGGCTGTGCAGCCTGGGGTACACGGTGGCAAGCCGCGATGACGAGGCCACCGTCGTGGCGAACGGAGACGCCCGGACGGACGCTTTTTGCACTGTTTGGGGGCGACGGCGATGGGCATTCAATGCCCTTGTCCCCTACCGTCAGGGTTAGGTATAGACCACTGTGCATATACTGTACATACACTGTTCCAACTACCACCATTATTACGCTTTTACCCTCATCTACGTTGCCACCTGTCGGTGACCCCTTTGACCTATAAAAGGAGGCCCATGCGCAACGTAGAGGGGGTTCCGATCCCTGATCACTCTCACGCTCGGTGTAGCTAGCAACCAGCTCTGTAGCTCTTCGTGCTCCCGAGCCAAGAACACAATACAACCAAGGAAGGAGTAGGGTTTTATGCATCCGTGCGGCCCGAACCTGGGTAAATTGCCCGCGTGCTCGCCTCGATCTACTCTTCGTGCTCCCTCCACTCCCTTGCTGTACCGAAAAGGGGCTCCGGTCCCATAGGTGTTCGTGGGCGATCAGTTTCCCCGACAAATTCCATTGTATTATAAAAAATAATGTGCCAAGAGTTTCCTTTAGGATGATTATGCTGCTTGTTGGTTTGTGTGGTGCAAAAACAGAAACTTTGGCTCTAGTGCGCAATTTTACATTTTTTGCTGGAATGTCGAAAGGATCTGAAACTCTTTGCAAATTCTTGCTATACAAATTGTTGATTTTTCCTAATTTTTCCATAATTTTTAGGGTTACAGAAGTATGGTTAATGTTCAGATTACTACAGACTATCCTATTTTCACAGATTGCTGTTATAACTTCATTATTTGCATATGTTTGAATTCTTGTTGAAGCCTCCTTGACTTGAGGCCATAGAATTGTGATAGCATACAGTGGGTAATGTTTGTTCATAATTATACAATAATGTTAGGGCAGTACATGGTGAGATTTCATTGATCATATGCACTAACCCCACCACTAAAAGTTCGGTTAAGTTTTGTGTGGATGAAGTGTTTGAGGATCGAGGAGGTCTCGATGTGAGAAGAAGGAGGAGCGGCAAGAGCTCAAGCTTGGGGATGCCCAAGGCACCCCAAGTAAATATTCAAGGAGACTCAAGCGTCTAAGCTTGGGGATGCCCCGGAAGGCATCCCATCTTTCTTCAACAAGTATCGGTATGTTTTCGGATTCGTTTCATTCACATGATATGCGTAAACTCTTGGAGCGTCGTGTGTTTTTTTATTTTTCTTTTAATAAATGCACCATGCTGGTATGAGATAGTCCTTGGTTGATTTATAGAATGCTCTTTGCACTTCACTTATATCTTTTTAGTATGGCTTTATAGAATGCTTCATGTGCTTCACTTATATCATTTGAAGTTTGGATTGCCTGTTTCTCTTCACATAGAAAACCACCATTTGTAGAATGCTCTTTTGCTTCACTTATAATTGTTAGAGCGCGGGCATAACTTTTGTAGAAGGAATTAAAACTCTCTTGTATCACTTATATCTATTTAGAGAGTTGACAGGTATTGGTCATTCACATGGTTAGTCATAAAATCCTACATAAACTTTTAGATCGCTGAATATGATATGTTTGATTCCTTGCAATAGTTTTGCGATATAGAGATGCTAATATCTGGGAGGTGTTGGGGAACGTAGTATTTTAAAATTTTCCTACGATCACGCAAGATCTATCTACTAGATGTATAGCAACTAGAGGGGAGAGTGTGTCTACGTACCCTCGTAGACCAGGAGCGGAAGCATCAAGTGACGCGGTTGATGTAGTCGAACTTCTTCGCGATCCAACCGATCAAGCACCGAACGTACGACACCTCCTCGTTTAGCACACGTTCAGCTTCATGACGTCCCACGAGCTCTTGATCCAGTTGAGCTTCACGGGAGAGTTTCGCCCGCACGACGGCATGGTGACAGATATGATGTATCTACTGGCGCAGGGCTTCGCCTAAGCACTGCAACGGTATGACCGAGGTGTGTTTCTGTGTGATATGTGCATTATCGAGAGGGCCCAGAGATACCTCTCCGACACTCGGAGTGACAAATCCTAGTCTTGATCATGGTCATAGGAACGTGTATAAGTCATGAAGAAAGCAATAGCAGTAAAACTAAACGATCATTGTGCTAAGCTAACGGATGGGTCGTGTCCATCACATCATTCTCCTAATGTTGTGATCCCATGGATCAAATGACAACACATGTCTATGGTTAGGAAACATAACCATCTTTGATCAATGAGCTAGTCTAGTAGAGGCATACTAGGGACACTCTGTTTTGTCTATGTATTCACACATGTACTAAGTTTCCGGTTAATACAATTCTAGCATGAATAATAAACATTTATCATGATATAAGGAAATACAAATAAAAACTTTATTATTGCCTCTAGGGCATATTTCCTTCAGTCTCCCACTTGCACTAGAGTCAATAATCTAGATCACATCACCATGTGATTTAATACCGATAGTTCACATCGTTATGTGAATAACACCCATAGTTCACATCGCCATGTGACCAACACCCAAAGAGTTTACTAGAGTGTCACATCCCCAGTTCTGGTCTTCTCTGATCCAGTTAGTCTTGTGTTGCATCATGTTTAATTTTCTCTTAAACTTCAAATGGGATTGCTCAACCCTAGCACCAGAAACTTTCCAAATAGGTTTATCAAAAATCTTCTCCAATGTTTTCAAATGACCCTTAAAAATGTTCATCATTTCTGGATCTAGGTGGAAGCATTTGCCACTAATGGTTCCCATTTTTGAAGGATATATTTGTACTTGGGATTAATTCAAACCTATTTGAATTGGGGCTATTTAAATGCTATATATATTTTAGATGCTCCAAAAATGTTGGAAATTGTCATGGGTCACTGGAATAATTCAGAAAGCACCCCTAGATATTTCCAGGATTTTATCAAATGATTTAGTATTTTTACTAAATCAAAACAAAGACAAGAATAGAAAATAGAAAGAAAATAAGAGAGAGAGCACCTACCTGGGCCTTACCAATGGAAGCAGCCCAGCCCACCAGGGGCAGACTTGTCTTCAACCTCTGCCTACTGGCAGAGGCGAGGGCGAGCACGGCGCCCGCGCGCGCCGGCACAGCTGCCTCCCTGGCTTCCCTCGACGCGCCTAGACGACGCCACGCTCTCCCCTCGACCCCTGCATCTCTCCCCTCTCTCGCTGGACTTCTCCCTCTCCTCCTTCTCTCTCTCATGTGCGCGGCCGAACACCACCATCGCCGCCGCACGTCGTTGCAACGGCCACGGCCTCCCCCTTTCCCCCCTGAGTGGCTCAAAAGCTCCGCCTCGACGCCCCAGACCTCTCCGCCGAGCTACGAGGCACCAGACGCCCCTGGACGCCATCGGCGCCGCCGTTCCCCTCTTCGGCTGCCGGTGATCCTCGCCGTCGATTCACCGGCTCCGATGCCTCCCCGAGCCCACCCAGCTGCTCTTTGACTCTTCCGTGAGCCCCTCTACCCAATCCCGCTCTCTCCGCAGTCGTTTATCTCCTCTAGCCCCGCTGCCCACCAGAGTCGAAAGCTCCCGCCCGCCGGCCATGTCGCCGCCACGGACATGGCTTGTTTCATCCGCGACCGAGCACGTAGATGGACTCCTGGAGCTCCGAGGAGCCTGTAGATCACCTCAGCTGACCTCTCCGCGCACTGCAGCCTCGCGCACGACCGAGCCCGTACTCCGGCCGCCGCCTCGCTCGTCGCCGGCGCTGTTTCCGGTCAGCTCAGGCCGTATAGCTTGCACCGTTGGATGCGGCTGAGTGCCAGCTTTCCAACGGGACTAACCGCGCCCGAAACCATCCCTTGTACGCGAAATCCGAGCCACTCCGGCGAGACACCGCCGCGGTTTGTGGTCGCCGGCGAGTTACTCCGGCGGGTACTTTTAAATTAGT